>JAUIMM010000005.1:25165000-25765000 GCA_031769625.1 Taudactylus pleione | reverse complement strand
TCACATGCTGCTTCAGTGTGTTTAGACCTTTTTGTCAGATGTTACTATGGTATACTGAAGTAAAATTACAGCATTTCATAAGTGTCAAAGGCTTTTATTGACAAATATATTAAGTTTATGCAGAGAGTCCACATGTCCAGTGTTTATCCTTTTTTTTTTTCTTTTCAAGACCTCTACAATAATGCACGGAGTATAGATATGTTAACACATCTGTGTGTGTGTGTATATATATGTAATATATATATTTATACACACACACGCAATGGTTGTTGCCCACAGCTTCTCCCACGATGAAATTGCTTGTGCCACCATTTTATTTATTTGAGGTATTCTAGTCGCTGCAGTGGCCCACGTGACTAGCAGCCGTCTGTGCACAGGGCACACAGTGACCACCACTCACACCAATGTCACTGTGTGCCCTGTGCACAGACTGCTATGTAGCCTATCCTATTCACCCACCACTCACACCAATGTCACTGTGTGCCCTGTGCACAGATTGCTATGTAGCCTATCCTATTCATCCATCACTCACACCAATGTCACTGTGTGCCCTGTGCACAGACTGCTATGTAGCCTATCCTATTCATCCACCACTCACACCAATGTCACTGTGTGCCCTGTGCACAGACTGCTATGTAGCCTATCCTATTCATCCACCACTCACACCAATGTCACTGTGTGCCCTGTGCACAGACTGCTATGTAGCCTATCCTATTCAAGTCAACGCAGTCCCAAAACACCTCTCCCCACCCCTTACCGGCTGCTATCTCTTGCTTTGTTTTTATTATTGCTCAGCTTAACTTGATAGATCGAGATGACACAAAGTGCAGGTTATTTCTAGGAGTTTCCACTACAAATGCAGCTTTCATTAAAATCAGTTTAGTAGTTTTTGTTCCAACTTGACAAACAGACAGACACAAAATGGCCACAATTGTAGCTCTTTTTTTTTGGCTCTAGTGGTCGTCTATGACTTTAGGAAAATAAAATAAAGGGAAAGTAATTTATATGAGCTCCTAGCAGCCAGAGAGAACAGTGAGAGGGTTACGGGGCCTCCTTTCAACTCTCACTGCTAAATGGACACTTAATACCATCGTATAATAGATGTTTACTCTTCAGTCTTTATGACAGCCCTAACAAGTGGGTGAATCCTTAAGGTGCCCACACACATAGCGATGTGCTCACGATCAGCCGATGTGTACGATTTCCCTTGAAACTCTCCCCGGCAGCTCTGCACACGATTTGCTGTCCAATCTTCATACGATCTCTCCTGCATCCAGACTTTCACAGTGCTTCACTTTCCTAGATTGTCAGATCTGCCCTACTGCACGGCAGATCTGACGTTGCGATGTGCGACCAGCGGGGACGCGCATCGCAATGTGATCTTGAGTGGGGACTCAACGATTTTGGCATATTTTACACGATTTGTCACCACATTCGTCGAAATCGGCCAAATTGTGTAAAATATCGCTATGTGTGTGGCCAGCTTTAATCAGCTGTGTAGAGACAGGAAAAAAGTTGACACCCCTAAATGTTTGTAACCTGCTAATTAATGCATGAACGGGCAAACTAATAGCAAACCCTTGGAGATCCACATACTTCAAAAGCTTCACATTACAAATCATCCTGATTTGTAGCCATTATAAGAATACAAATGGGAAAAATAAAATGGCACACCACCAGCGATACCTGGCCCAATGGAGAGAAGCATTCACTAATATTCAACATTACTGTTCCCATATGTTTTATATTAATGATTAATGCACCAATTTGATTTTATTCAATATTAGTTTTCCCATATTATGTTTATCAAAAATTGTTCTCTGTATAGTCTTATTATTGATAAAATTTTTGTATTCCTAATTTTTTCTGTAGTGATTTGTAAATATCCTACCTAGAAACTTATTTTCTTGATCTGACGTAATCTGGTGAGAGAGAAAAAAAAAAAAACAGAAAAACTCCATAGACGTGTCACAGACTGCTCCTGAGCAGATCACGATATGAAATTGGGTAAATGCTGGGTAAATATATTAGTAGCAGTCTCTTATCTCTGACAGGTTTAATAGATTGTATTGCAATACATGCATTCTTTTCCAGTGGTAGTTGGGGAAGGATAAGTGAGGCTGGCGACAAATTGTATTTTCTACTTCAGGGTCCATAGGGTATCCACAGGATACCTTGGGGTATAGGTGTGACGTCAGTCGCTGGGCACCATAGAGTTAAGCTTTTCAGCCTCCCAGGATGCACTAGGGTCCCCCTCCTATACCCCGCCCCCGAGCCAAGGCACCCCAGTTTAGTTTGGTGCCCGGCCGGCGTCGGGTGCACCTGTCGGAGTGGGGGCTAGAAGAGCCCCTGAAGCTTTCTTCAGTGCAGCTGTGGCTGCACATCTGGATGTACAGCATGGACAGTCAGTCCTGACGTCCATGCTGTCTTCCCTACACCCCCGCCGGTACCAGAACGCCGGTACCGATCCGGGGATACTGGTGAGCATCTGGGGTCACAGCTAGCGGTGACCCCAGATGTTCCGGACCATGGCCGGATCCAAGGGGGACAAAGATAAGCAGCGGGTCCCGCGGTGGGTCCCCGCTGGTCACATGGTCCTAAGTTCCCAGGCAGGGGGCTCTCTGGGGGCTGGCTGCAGCGTGGAGCCAGGCGACCAACCTGCGCTTTCCACTACCCCCTGGGACAGCGGACCGCAGCAGAGCGGTAGCGCTGCGGCGTCCCAGGGGTTAAATGCATGCCAGGGGAGCGCGCCTTCCCTGTCTCACAGCCGGCGCCTCCCCCGCTGCAGACAGCCCTCTCTGCATGCTGCCGACTGGTTCTGTGGCAGCGCTCCTCCCCCAGGCCAGCCTCCTCTCTGCTCCTCGGCGGCCATCTTCTCCAGAACGCATGGTGAACGCTGCTGGAAGCGCTGGACGGAAGCATCGTGGTCTGGGTCCCCCCGCATACCTCTCCTCCGCTGTGGTCAGGTCTGTGTATGCAGCGCTGTGTCCTACCAGGCCCTGTGTCTGCGTAGTTGAGTGATCAGCGCTGTTAGTGCAGGAATTGATTTTCTTTGCATTGTATGTGACTGTGCTAGCGCTGCTGCCTGTAACTTTTCTCTAAACTGTCAGCTTTATTACTGTCCCTGTTCTTTCTGCTAAGCCCTTGCGGTGCGGTGCTGCAGGGTGGTCTCTCGCCTATTTAAGTTATAATTGGTGAGAGAGGTCACATACGTGGTGCCATCATGTCCGAAAGTGATTTTCCCCTCCGGCTACAGTGTACTACGTGTAAAGTACCGTTAGCGGAGGGGGAGGGTAGCGCGGAGGGCCTTTGCCGGCAGTGTTTGTCCATGCGCGGCCTCTTACGGTTACAGCACCGGTACAGGAGCCGCCCTGCGCTTGTTTCGCTCAGGCGCTTACAGCCTTAGTGGGACAGTTAGCTCCGCAGCCCGCGTTTACACCGATGGGTTTATCCCAGCAGTCAGTGGTGTCGTCACCCATGCAGGGTTTCCCACGACAATTGGTGGTACCCCACAGTCTCCCTATTTCCCCGCTCCCGGTTTCTCAGGAGTCAGCGTGGGTTAACTCCCTGACGAGTTCTGTACAGCACTTGTCGGATGTGTTGCAAGGGGAGTCTGTGATGCGGCCGCATAAACGGCCGGTGGCGTCTCTGTCGGCTCCTTATGAGGATGACGAGGGGACGTCAGATGATGGGGAGATTCTGGATCCTTACGATCAGGAACCTCTCCATACTAAGGACGCTGATGCTAAGTCCAAAGTATATATTCCTGGACTTATTCGGGCAGTCCGCACAGCCTTGGTGATTGAGGACGAAGTTCCCCCAGCGGCTAAATCTAAGTATGCCTTTTTCAAGGATGTGAAGGGCGATGCCACAGTCTTTCTTCTTTCGGGTCAGTTGGTGGACCATTTAGAGGAGGCGTGGAAACAGCCTGGCAAAAGATACCAGCCGCAGAGACGCCTGGCAGTGGCTTATCCATTCGCGGATAATTATTTTGCAAAGTGGGAATCCCCTCCACAGGTGGATTCTCACGTGACCCGTCTTGTCCGTAGTGCCACATTGCCGATGCCATCCATGTCCTCCCTTAAGGATGCTACGGACCGCAAGGTGGAAATCTGCCTGAAGTCCGCTTATTCCCTTGCGGGGGGGGGGGGCAGCACGGCCGGCTATGGCCATTTGCTGGGTTGCCAGAGCGATGGAGCGCTGGGCGGATTCATTAGAGGCTTCTTTTGATTCCGACTGTCCGGCCGAACAGGCGGAGTTGATTGGCAATCTCCATGATTCGGCCACCTACATCAATGAGGCAGCCCTAGACATTAGTACTCTGGTGTCTAGGATTTCTTCAGCAGCGGTAGCTGCTCGTCGCACCTTGTGGCTGCGATCCTGGAAGGCGGACGCAGATTCCAAAAAGGGTCTGGAGGCGTTGCCGTTTACCGGAGAAGTTCTCTTCGGTCCGGATCTGGATAAGATTGTGGCCACGCTGGCGGCAGCCAAATCGGCTTGTCTCCCGTCGGCCGCTGCTCCTTCTGGTTCTGGACCATCGTCCTTTCGGTCATCTAGGGCCCAGGGCAGGCCCAAACCACAGTCGTTTCCTCGACAGGCTGGTCCTAAGAAATCTGCCAAGCCCCGGAAGCAGGCATGGAGTACCAGACGTCCGGCCCCCAAGCCAGATGACAAGCCTGCGGCCTGACGGTCCGGGCCTCCCTTTGGGGGATCCCAGGGTGGGAGGCCGCCTGCTACAGTTCGCCCAGTGTTGGTCGACCACTACGACAGACACTTGGGTTCTGGAGGTGGTTTCCCACGGATACGCCCTCTCCTTCCGGCACAGACCCCCGGCTCGATTCTTCACCACGGGTCTACCATCAGACCGGAAGAAGGCTACGGAGTTGCGGAAGGTATTGCACACTATGCTCCAGGCTGGAGTTATAGTGCCTGTTTCATTCTCCCAGAGGGGCCAGGGTTTCTATTCAAATCTATTTTTGGTACAGAAACCCAATGGGTCATATCGTCTGATTCTCAACCTCAAAGCACTCAACAAGTCTTTGCGGGTCCCGAAGTTTCGGATGGAGACCCTACGGTCCATCATTCTGGCGCTGGAACCTGGGAACTACATGGTGTCATTGGACATACAGGACGCTTACCTGCATGTCCCTATTCTTTTGCGCCATCAACAGTTCCTCAGGTTTGCAATCCGCAGCGACTACTTCCAGTTTCGGGCATTACCTTTTGGCCTGGCGACGGCACCACGTGTTTTCACCAAGGTGATGGCGGTCATGGCGACTTCTCTGCGGCTGCAGGGAGTCCGCATGTTGCCGTATTTGGACGACCTGTTATTGGTGGCAGGATCTCCAGAGCTCCTGTTACGCCACTTGGACCTGACCATTGCACTGCTGCAACGGCACGGCTGGCTAATCAACTGGCAGAAGTCCACTCTAATCCCGTCTCGGAGGATTCTGCATCTTGGAGCCTTATTGGACTCGGGACAGCAAAGGATCTTCGTGACGGAGGACAAGATCTCTGCTTTACAGTCAAGGGTGCGCAGTTGTCTGCACAGCCGCCGGGTGTCCTTACACTCGGCGATGAGGTTACTGGGCTCCATGGTGTCGGTGTTTGACATGGTGGAATACGCCTAGTTTCACTCCAGACCTCTGCAGCACCTGATCCTGTCCAAGTGGAACGGGCTGCCTCAGTCTCTGAAGTCCCAGACGATTGTGCTCACCCCGGAGGTTCGCCTGTTCCTTGCGTGGTGGTTACAGACGACCCACCTCAACAAGGGACGTCCGTTCTGGGTTCCAAATTGGGTCCTGTTGACAACGGATGCCAGTCTTCGGGGCTGGGGAGCAGTTTCGGGTCCACACTTGTTCCAGGGCAGGTGGACGCCGACAGAAGCGGAGCTTCCAATAAATATCTTGGAACTCCGTGCGGTCTTCAATGCTCTCCAGCAGGCACAGCGGTTTCTCCAGGGTCACCCGGTGCAGGTCCAGTCGGACAACGCTACCACCGTGGCCTACATAAACAGGCAAGGAGGAACTCGCAGTCGGGCGGCTCTCGTAGAGGTCTCTCGGATCCTGGTTTGGGCGGAGCGCAATCTTCCGGCCATATCAGCGGCCTTCATCCCGGGAGTGCTAAATTGGGAGGCGGACTTTCTAAGTCGCCAGGACGTTCATCCGGGGGAATGGTCCCTGCACCCGGACGTTTTTCAACTACTGGTGGACAGGTGGGGTCTTCCAGAAATCGACCTCATGGCGTCCCGGCACAACAACAAGTTGCCGGTGTACGGGTCTCGCACAAGAGGCGAAGGGGCGTCTCTGGTGGATGCTCTGTCCGTCCGGTGGACGTTCCGGTTCGCATACCTGTTCCCTCCGGTCTCCCTTCCACGGGTAATCCGGAAATTCAAACAGGAAGGAGGGACGCTCCTGTTGATAGCTCCCGCGTGGCCCAGAAGGCACTGGTTCTCAGACCTTCAGGGTCTGTCCGTGGACAGTCCTCTGCGGTTGCCGCTACGACCGGACCTTCTGTCTCAGGGTCCTTGTCTTCACCCGGACCTGACTCGGCTGTCTTTGACGGCGTGGCTGTTGAGACGGCCATGCTGAGGTCCCGGGGGTTTTCCAGCTCTGTGGTGCGGTACGCAGCTCGGAAACCGTCTTCCGCGAGGATATACCATCGCGTGTGGCATACGTTCTTCCAGTGGTGTCGACCGAGAGGTTATGCACCGCGGGAGTTTCGTCTGTCTCGGATTCTCGCCTTCCTGCAAGCGGGACTAGATCATGGGCTTCGCCTTGCTTCTTTGAAGGTACAGGTTTCGGCCCTATCTGTCTGGTTTCACCGTAGGATTGCTACAATCCCGGATGTGCGCACCTTTATGCAAGGTGTTCTCCGCATTCAGCCGCCCTTTGTTCCACCTGTGGCGCCATGGGATTTGGCTGTGGTCCTGAGGGCTCTCCAAGGACCGCCGTTTGAACCACTGGGCTCAGTGGATCTTAAATGGCTAACAGCTAACACTGTTTTCCTTCTGGCCATTGCTTCGGCCAGACGTGTTTCTGAGTTAGGGGCTCTTTCTTGTAGACCCCCTTTCTTGGTTTTTCATGGGAACAGGGCAGTGCTCCGCACTCGGCCCGAGTTTCTTCCCAAAGTTGTTTCCCAGTTTCATGTTAACGAGGAAATCGTTGTTCCGTCCTTTAACTCACCGGGTCTTTCCGTGGGTGAGGCCTCTTTGGATGTTGTGCGGGCCTTAAGGACTTATGTTGACCGCACTTCTTCGTTTAGGAAGTCGGACGCTTTGTTTGTCCTCTATGGCTTCCGTAAAAAGGGTTGGCCTGCTTCAAAGCAAACTTTGGCAGCCTGGATCCGTATGGCTATTTCTGAAGCTTATCTTCATGAAGGCCTACTGGTCCCTCCTTCTTTGAAGGCTCATTCCACTAGGTCTGTGGGTCCTTCGTGGGCAGCTCAACGTGGTGCCTCGGCAGTTCAGATCTGCAAGGCTGCTACGTGGTCCTCTGTCCATACCTTCGTGAGGTATTACAGGTTTGACACCTTCGCCTCTCAGGATGCTTCCTTTGGGCGGCGGATTCTCCTTTCTGCACAGGAGCGTCCCCACCCTTAAAGGATACTGCTTTGGGACATCCCCAAGGTATCCTGTGGATACCCTATGGACCCTGAAGTAGAAAATATGAGATATATTAAGAACTTACCCTTGTTATCTCTATTTCTACGAAGTCCATAGGGTTCCACAGGACTCCCGCCCTTTCGCACCTGTGCTGCAGATGGGCTTTGCTCTGGTCACCGGTTTTCCGTCTCCTTCTGGTGAGAATGTGATTCTTGTATGTGTCCAGATCTTTTTTCTCTCTCTTCCTTCTCCTCCTCCGGCCTATGGCTTGATAACTAACTGAGGTGCCTTGGCTCGGGGGCGGGGTATAGGAGGGGGACCCTAGTGCATCCTGGGAGGCTGAATAGCTTAACTCTATGGTGCCCAGCGACTGACGTCACACCTATACCCCAAGGTATCCTGTGGAACCCTATGGACTTCGTAGAAATAGAGATAACAAGGGTAAGTTCTTACCATATCTCATATTTTTCATCTAACAGAAAGGTGCGCTGTCTGTAAGTAGGTGCACTAAGTGAGGACCAAGCAACATACTAGAGTGGTTCAATAAATAAGGTAACAAGACCTCTCATTGTGTAAATTTATTCATCTTACATATATATGCGTTATCGTGCAGCAATATGACACCTGTTTGCATCAACCCAGGTCGTTTTCAACGAATTGCCCTCTGCAACCGACTGAAAGTGGCACAATAGCGGACAGCATTCACAGTATCTCCCTTGGTGAGGAAATCAACAAGAAGCTCGCCCTTGTCCCAAAACATGGTCACCATGATCATCTTTGCTGATGGAGTTGTTTTGAATTTCTTTGAAGATTGGGACGATGCGTATTTCCATGTCATGGATGCTTCGTCTCCAGTGTCACATGATGCACATATGTTTCATCGCCTGTAACTACACTACAGGAACCGTGCTCCCTTCTCATGGTACCACAGAAGTGCATGAGAGAGAATCCCCTCCTATTGGTTTTGTGAACTTCTGTGAGTTGCTTCGGTACCCACTGTGAACACACTTTCCTGTACCCCAGTTGCTCATGAACAATATTTTGCACAGTAACCACTGAGATGTTCAGCTGGTCGGTAATATCACTAACTCCAATGCGTCTGTCCTCCTGAATCAGACCTTCAATGCGGCACAAATTGTCATCTGTGGTGGACGTGCTTGGCTGGCCGGATCGCTGCTCATCCTAACTGTCCTTCCGTTGTCAAAGGCAGTGCACCAAACCGGTTACCGTGACATGACGTGATCACCGTACACCTCAACAAGTTGGCAATGAATTGCAGCTGCTTATGTGCCTTTTAGACACAGAAATCTGATCACACTACACACCTCAATGTATGACCACGTGTTTGCCAGCCCCGCCATCTTACACCTGATGTTGGGGACAGTAGGACTGATATGAGGTGCAGTCTAATGGCTGTGAGGGGAAGCAGTGGTCTACCTGCTCTGGCTTGATGGGAATTGAGACTGAAATAGAACTTTGCACACGTGAGAGGTCTTGTTACCTTGTGTGTGTGTGTGTATATGTATGTATGTATGTATGTGTGTGTGTGTATGTATGCATATATATATATATATATATATATATATGTGTGTGTTTTGTTGTCCAGGGAGCCCCACCCACCTTAATCCAGCCCTAGTCCACCAAAAGTGGGTGCATGGGGGAGGCATGCCCCGTAGCAACTACACCACCTGCACCCATGGTAGCTACGCCTTACTTATAGAACCGCACTGGTACTTTGTGTAAAATATATTTATGGGAAAACATCTCTTATTTCATATGCTAATATATTCTGCTGCACTATAATACAGAATATTAATAAACAAGAGATTATTCAAAACAAGGTGAGAGCCCTACTCAAAAGAAATTAAAATCTAAAAGCAAATGAAACAAAAGACTAGACAGCTCATATTTTTAAAGCAGCAATAATTTAAAAAGGCAAAACCAGGCTGGAACACAGGGCAGTCAGGGAGTAAACTTCAATTTGAGGGATCACATTACAGTTTACAGAGAGACATTCAGAGGTGTTAACCATGATTGATGGAAAGAGCCCGGCCGGAGGAGATCTCGTCTAGTGTGTACCCGGCATTAGACTTTGTACCTCAGTAACGCGATCAGCAGGTTTGGGTTTTGGTACTTTATGTTGATGATACTCTGCTCCATGAACTCTTTCCATAAATCATAGCACATTGTCTAGTGCACAGGTTCTCAAATTCTGGGCCAAATTTAGACCTGCTCGCAAGCGGGTCGATGGTGGCCCAGTGCGCATGCGTACGACGGAGCCGGCTCCGTTGTGCGCATGCGCGAGACCCGGATAGCAACGGCCAAGCCGTCGCTCCGGGTCTCGTACCAAAGGGTACGTGCTGTCGATGTTGAGTGACAGCACGATCCCTTTGGTGGGTGGGCCGGGGGCGTGGCTGGCCAGATGGAGGCGTTCCCATGGGAACGTCTACCGTCTGGGGCCGGCCCCACTGACATCACAAGGGTCTCGTCGCAAGCCCGATGGTCGCGATGGTCTTGACCATTGCGACCATCTTCCTGGCCGCTTGCTATAGCTGTGGGTGGTCACCCACAGCTATGCGTGCGGCCAGGAGGCCGCTCAAGATAGAGGGCCGGCCCTGATTCAGAGCGAGCGCTCTGTCAGAGCGTCCGGCTCTGAATCAGGCCCTCTGTCCTCAGGACCCCAAACAGTGCATGTTTTTCAGGTCTCCTCATAGAATCATAAGTGAAATAATTAGCTCCACCTGTGATTAATGAATACACATGTGCACCTGCCAGGTGACCTGGAAAACGTGAACTGTGTGGGATCCTGAGGACCGAGTTTGAGAACCACTGGTCTACAGTAGTGTGTACCGGCCTTAAAAACAAAATAGTAGAGGATCCATCATTTAGCCATGGTTCAAGCCAACAAATAGGAGGGAGCTGGGGAGGAATCAGACATGCAGGAATAAAAAGCTGTAATAATGCGCTGTCTTTTAGACCAAGGAATAATGAGGAGGGTATAGTCAGCTGTATCATATGCTGCAGATAAGTCCACAACAAACTGCATTGTCTGTTAATACTCAGTCTTGTTTTATTGTTTGTCCCCAATTGTAAAGCCATATGGAATGTGCTGGTGCTACATAATAACTGTTAATAAATTAGAAGAGGGTAATCCTATTTCTACTTCAGGGTCCATAGGGTATCCACAGGATACCTTGGGGTATAGGTGTGATGTCAGTCATCGGGCACCATAGAGTTAAGCTTTCAGCCTCCCAGGATGCACTAGGGTCCCCTCCTATACCCCGCCCCCGAGCCAAGGCACCTCAGTTTAGTTTGGTGCCCGGCCGGAGTCGGGTGCACCTGTTGGAGTGGGGGCTAAGAAGAGCCCCTGAAGTTTTCCTGCATGCAGCTGTGGCTGCACATCTGGATGTACAGCATGGACAGTCAGTCCTGACGTTCATGCTGTCTTCCCTACACCCCCGCCGGTACCAGAACGCCGGTACCGATCCGGGGATGCTGGTGAGCATCTGGGGTCACAGCTAGTGGTGACCCCAGATGTTCCGGACCATGGCCGGAATCAAGGGGGGCAGCAAGGTAAGCAGCAGGGTCCCGCGGTGGGTCCCCGCTGTTACATGGTCCAAAGTCCCCAGGCAGGGGGCTCCCTGGGGACTGGCTGCAGTGTGGAGCCAGGTATATAACCTGCGTTTCCACTACCCCCCTGGGACAGCGGACCACAGCAGAGCGGTAGTGCTGCGGCGTCCCGGGGGTTAAATGCATGCCAGGGGAGCGCGCCTTCCCTGTCTCACAGCCGGCGCCTCCCCCGCTGCACACAGCCCTCTCTGCAACACGCCGACTGGCCCTGTGGCAGCGCTCCTCCCCCAGGCCAGCCTCCTCTCTGCTCCTCGGCGGCCATCTTCCTGAACGCATGGTGAACGCTGCTGGAAGCCTGGACGGAGGCATCGTGGTCTGGGTCCCCCCGCATACCTCTAATCCGCTGTGGTCAGGTCTGTGTATGCAGCGCTGTGTCCTACCAGACTCTGTGTAGTTGATTTATCAGCGCTGGTTAGTGCAGGAATTGATTTTCTTTGCATTGTATGTGACTGTGCTAGCGCTGCTGCCTGTATCTTCTATTCTGACTGTCAGCTTTATTACTGTCCCTGTTCTTTCTGCTAAGCCCTTGCGGTGCGGTGCTGCAGGGTGGTCTCGCCTCTTTAAAAAACAATTGGTGAGAGGGGTCACATACTTTGTACCGTCATGTCTGAAAGTGATTTTCCTCTCCGGCTACAGTGTACTACGTGTAAAGTACCCTTAGCGGAGCGGAGGGGAGCGCGGAGGGCCTCTGCCGGCAGTGTTTGTCAATGGCGCGGCCTATTACGGTTACAGCACCGGTACAGGAGCCGCCCTGGGCTTGTTTTGCTCAGGCACTTACAACCTTAGTGGGACAGTTAGCTCCGCAGCCCGTGTTTACGCAGATGGGTTTGTCCCGGCAATCAGTGGTGTTGTCACCCATGCAGGGTTTCCCAAGACAATAGGTGGTACCCCGCAGCCTCCCTATTTCCCCTCTCCCGGTTTCTCAGGAGCCGGCGTGGGTTAACTCCCTGACGAGTTCTGTACAGCACTTGTCGGATGTGTTGCAGGGGGAGGCTGTGATGCGGCCACATAAATGGCAGGTGGCGTCTGATGGCTCCTTATGAGGATGACGAAGGGACGTCTGATGATGGGGAGATTCTGGATCCTTACGATCAGGAACCTCTCCATACTAAGGACGCTGACGCTAGGTCCAAGGTGTATATTCCTGGACTTATTCGGGCAGTCCGCACAGCCTTGGTGATTGAGGACGAAGTTCCCCCAGCGGCTAAATCCAAGTATGCCTTTTTTAAGGATGTGAAGGGTGACGCCACAGTGTTTCCTCTTTCGGGTCAGTTAGTGGACCATTTAGAGGAGGCGTGGAAACAGCCTGGCAAGCGATACCAGCCGCAGAGGCGCCTGGCGGTGGCTTATCCGTTTGCGGATAATTATTTTGCTAAGTGGGAATCCCCTCAGGTGGATTCTCACGTGACACGTCTTGTCCGTAGTGCCACATTGCCGATGCCATCCATGTCCTCCCTTAAGGATGCTACGGACCGCAAGGTGGAGATCTGCCTGAAGTCCGCTTATTCCCTTGCGGGGGGGGCAGCGCGGCCGGCTATGGCCATTTGCTGGGTTGCCAGAGCGATGGAGCGCTGGGCGGATTCATTGGAGGCGTCCTTTGATTCCGACTGTCCGGCCGAACAGGTGGAGTTGATTGGTAATCTCCATGATTCGGCCACTTATATCAACGAGGCGGCCTTAGACATTAGTACTCTGGTGTCTCGAATTTCTTCAGCAGCGGTGGCTGCTCGTCGCATCTTGTGGTTGCGATCCTGGAAGGTGGACGCTGATTCCAAAAAGGGTTTGGAGGCATTGCCCTTTAACGGAGAAGTTCTCTTCGGTCCAGATCTGGACAAGATTGTGGCCACGCTGGCGGCAGCCAAATCGGCATGTCTCCCGTTGGCCGCTGTTCCTTCTGGTTCGGGACCTTTCGGTCTTATAGGGCCCAGGGCAGGCCCAAACCACAGTCTTTTCCCCGACAGGCTGGTCCCAAGAAATCGGCCAAGCCCCGGAAGCAGGCATGGAGTACCAGACGTCCGGCCCCCAAGCCAGATGACAAGCCTGCGGCCTGACGGTCCGGGCCTCCCTTTGGGGGATCCCAAAGTGGGAGGCCGCCTACTGCAGTTCGCCCGGTGTTGGTCGGTCACCACGACAGACACTTGGGTTCTCGAGGTGGTCTCCCACGGGTACGCCCTCTCTTTCCGGCACAGACCCCCGGCTCGATTTTTCACCACGGGTCTACCATCAGACCGGAACAAGGCCACGGAGCTGCGGAAGGTCTTGCACACTATGCTCCAGGCTGGAGTTATAGTGCCTGTTCCATTCTCCCAGTGGGGCCAGGGTTTCTATTCCAATCTCTTTTTGGTGCAGAAACCCAATGGGTCGTATCATCCGATTCTCAACCTCAAAGCTCTCAACAAGTCTTTGCGGGTGCCGAAGTTTTGGATGGAGACCCTACGGTCCATCATTCTGGCGCTGGAACCTGGGGACTACATGGTGTCATTGGACATACAGGACGCTTACCTGCATGTCCCTATTCTTTTGCGCCATCAACAGTTCCTCAGGTTTGCAATCCGCAGCGACCACTTTCAGTTTCGTGCGTTACCTTTTGGCCTGGCAACAGCATCGCGTGTGCTCACCAACGTGATGGCGGTCATGGCGACTTCTCTGCGGCTGCAGGGAGTCCGCATGTTGCCGTACTTGGACGACCTTTTATTGGTGGCAGGATCTCCGGAGCTCCTTCTGCGCCACTTGGACCTGACCATTGCGCTACTGCAACGGCACTGCTGGTTAATAAACTGGCAGAAGTCCACTCTAATCCCATCTCGGCGGATTCTGCACCTCGGAGCCTTATTGGGCTCGGGACAGCAAAGGATCTTTGTGACTGGGGAAAAGATCTCTGCTTTACAGTCAAGGGAGCGCAGTTGTCTGCACAGCCGCCGGGTGTCTCTACACTCGGCGATGAGTTTACTGGGCTCCATGGTGTCGGTGTTCAACATGGTTCGCTTACCTGTTTCCTCCAGTTTCCCTTCTTCCACGGGTAATCCGGAAATTCAATCAGGAAGGAGGGACGCTCCTGTTGATAGCTCCCGCATGGCCCAGAAGGCACTGGTTCTCAGACCTTCAGGGTCTGTCCGTGGACAGTCCTCTGCAGTTGCCGCTACGACCGGACCTTCTGTCACGGGGTCCTTGTCTTCACCCGGACCTGACTCGGCTGTCTTTGACGGTGTGGCTGTTGAGACAGCCATGTTGAGGTCCAGGGGGTTTTCCAGCTCTGTAGTGCGTACCATGTTACGAGCTCGGAAACCGTCTTCCGCGAGGATATACCATCGCGTGTGGCATACGTTCTTCCAGTGGTGTCGACCGAGAGGTTATGCATCGCGGGAGTTTCGTCTGTCTCAGATACTCGCCTTCCTACAAGCGGGACTAGATCATGGGCTTCACCTTGCTTCTTTGAAGGTACAGGTTTCGGCCCTGTCTGTCTGGTTTCACCGTAGGATTGCTACAATCCCGGATGTGCGCACCTTTATGCAAGGTGTTCTCCGCATTCAGTCGCCCTTTGTTCCACCTGTGGCGCCTTGGGATTTGGCTGTGGTCCTGAGGGCTCTCCTGGGACCGCCGTTTGAACCACTGGGCTCAGTGGATCTTAAATGGCTAACTGCGAAGACTGTTTTCCTTCTGGCCATTGCTTCGGCCAGACGTGTTTCTGATTTAGGGGCTCTTTCTTGTAGACCCCCTTTCTTGATTTTTCATGGGAACAGGGCAGTGCTCCGCACTCGGCCTGAATTTCTTCCCAAAGTTGTTTCCCAGTTCCATGTTAACGAGGAAATAGTTGTTCCGGCCTTTAACTCACCTGGCCTTTCAGTGAGTGAGGCCACTTTGGATGTTGTGCGGGCCTTAAGGACTTATGTTGACCGCATTTCTTCGTTTAGGAAGTCGGACGCCTTGTTTGTCCTCTATGGCTTCCGTGAAAAGGGTTGGCCTGCTTCAAAGCAAACTTTGGCAGCCTGGATCCGTATGGCTATTTCTGATTCTTATCTTCATGAAGGTCTGCCGGCTCCTCCTTCTTTGAAGGCTCATTCCACTAGGTCTGTGGGTCCTTCGTGGGCAGCTCGACGTGGTGCCTCTGCAGTCCAGATCTGCAAGGCTGCTACGTGGTCCTCTGTCCATACCTTCGTGAGGTATTACAGGTTTGACACCTTCGCCTCTCAGGATGCTTCCTTCGGGCGGCGGATTCTCCTTTCAGCACAGGAGCGTCCCCACCCTTAAAGGATACTGCTTTGGGACATCCCCAAGGTATCCTGTGGATACCCTATGGACCCTGAAGTAGAAAATATGAGATATGGTAAGTACTTACCTTTGTTATCTCAATTTCTATGAAGTCCATAGGGCTACACAGGACTCCCGCCCTGTCACACCTGTGCTGCAGATGGGCTTTATTCTGGTCACCGGTTTTTCAGTCTCCCTCTGGTGAGAGTCTGATTCTTGTGTGTATCCAGATCTTCTTTCTCTCTCTTCCTTCTCCTCCTCCGGCCTATGGCTTGGTAACTAACTGAGGTGCCATGCTGTACATCCAGATGTGCAGCCACAGCTGCATGCAGGAAAACTTCAGGGGCTCTTCTTAGCCCCCACTCCAACAGGTGCACCCGACTCCGGCCGGGCACCAAACTAAACTGAGGTGCCTTGGCTCGGGGGCGGGGTATAGGAGGGGGACCCTAGTGCATCCTGGGAGGCTGAAAGCTTAACTCTATGGTGCCCGATGACTGACGTCACACCTATACCCCAAGGTATCCTGTGGAACCCTATGGACTTCGTAGAAATAGAGATAACAAAGGTAAGTTCTTACCATATCTCATATTTTAGCTTTTGCAGCCAAATCTCTAGATGAGAGCTGTTTCAGTGTAATATAGTCAAGCTAGTCGGGAGTGCAACAAAGAGATGAGAGATATAGGGTACATTCTGATGAAGAATGGAGTGTCGGGACTGGCTGGCTGGTAGTTTGTAGTCAAGGAAGGATTACAACATGGCTTCTTTAAGGAGAGGAGTAATGGAACTGGAGACAGTCTAAAGTGTGAGGGAATGAGATAGAAAGAGCAAGTGGAAGGAAGGGTAGAGGAGAGAAAACATGGATGAGGGGGAGGGTAGCTGCTGCTGCATATTGTGGTCGTATTTACTGACTGAGGGAGTTAGTCTTGTCCTTGAATAACTAAAGCTAATGCTATGCTAAACAGAACATGACTGTCTCCTGATTTATGCAACATGAGAAATGTTTTTAGAAAGGACATTCAAAATGCTGTTATAATTTCTGGTTTTCAAAGTGAAACATACTGTATCAGAGGTTGCCGTGGATTTCCAAAGCGTTTTATGTTTACCATTTGAGCTATTCTGTACAGTGACCAGTGCCTGTATAATGAAAAGAATGGCGAAGACGTTCATGAATACCCTACAAATATACAAGAAAGTATCAGAACCTTGGTTACAATGCTAACACCTGAGCAGAAGCTCATTTTAAATGAAGTCCCAATACAAAAAATCTGAAATAATTGATATATTTGTTCTTAACTTTGAGCCTTCTAGATCAGAAATTTTGAGTCCTTTAGCATTTTTTGCATAAATGTGACATTAAGGACCTGATTCCGAGCTGCACTCAATGTTAACATAGTTGAGTGATTTTTTTTGCTACTGCGCATGTGTGAAAATCTCTTTACTTGTAAGTGACGTGTTACCCAGTGTGTGATCGAGGCGCATGGCAGATGGAATGTCTTGAGAGGTTGCTTAGCGCTCACACAGGGATGGTCCCTCTTATGGGTGTGTCTGTGACAGTGGTTGCTTACACAGACGCTCAACCCCACATATAGGAGGCCATACACTGATGGAGAAACTGTACCTGCCATAGAGCTGGTGCAAGTTTTCATGGTTCGTCTAAAGATGCATAATCGGTATCTCAGCGCCAACGGACGCTGACAGTGGGCGTCTTAGACCTTGCACATTTGGATGCACGGATGTAAACCAGGGAAGGGTTTTGTAGCCGCATTTGCATAAATTTGCAGATGGGCGACCTAGTCTCCATCCACCTGTGACTTGTGCCCTAAATGTGTTCAGTAGAACTTTTTGAATCACTACATAAAATATCACTGAGATTGCTCCCGCTTGGATTAGAGATAATTTGCTTCTGTTGATAATAGGCCTCCTAAAATAATGAGTTACATGCATCAGCGGCTCCTGCCCTCTTACCTGAGGGGGGCTGCCGCTGCTGCTGGCTTGGGTCCTGGCGCCTGCTCAATGAATCTGGCAGGCGTCGGGACCAGCGCATGAGCGGCGGACGCACCGCACATGCGCACGCTTAACACCAGCTTCTCGGGGCTGCAAACAATGTAGAGCTGCCCGAAAGGCAGAGCAGCAGCTTCCACTGGATGCTTCTCTCTGCTGATCGCAGCCTGGACTGGCAGTCCCAGGGGGAGGAGACACCTCCCCTTGGCTGCCTGTCCTCAGTGTGACTGACAGGTGGCGCTTCCATTGGGAAGCTATCTCTAGTCACAGTGAAGCCAGTGCAGTCATGGACTGCACTTGCTCATTGAAGTGGAGGATTTTACGGGGGGAGCTGCAGCCTCGCAGCCCCTAAGTAAGATCCGCCACTGGTTGCATGCATTGTTATCACATAGCCATGACCAAAATATGTGCTGTTTGTAATTGATGCTGTTTTTATGTCATTGTGTAACCTATCAATACCAGGACACCACAGAACAATGCACTGCTCTTACTTTGGCAGCAAAATGGCTGAATAAAAAGAAAGATGAGAGAAGAGAGGAAGTGAATTTCCTACTTATACAGACAAGATAACACTTTCGTTTCCAGTTGGGGAAAATATGCATTTCTCAATGATAATAGAGGTCTGAAAATATGTGTTTTGGCCACTGGAGGAGAACATGCTACAGTGTTTCCATGATATGTCATGTGTGAATACATTTAACAACAAACAATAGCAATGAGGTAAAATCTACACCATGCTGCGTATAATTATACTTCCAAGCCCAGTCCCATCTTTCTCTAAATTATGCCACTAATGCCTTACTGCTACAATACTTCCACAATATAATACAGAATATATACCATATACATAATATAATACAGAACATATACCATATACATAATTTAATACAGAACATATACATAATATAATACAGAACATATACCAAGTCACAATAATTTAATTCTAAATAGAAATGTACAAATCAAGAAGAGATTTAATTGGTATAGTAGCAGGTTTTACAAGTTTTTAGAGGGGAAACTTCAGCACAGGATATGAACAATAAGAAACGTTATATGTAGTGGACCAACAATACAGGAAAGACAAAATGAATTACTGCGATTGTAAAGCAATTACAAATGTCGGTGGTGCTCCCCGGAATCAGAAATACATCAAATACAGACGGTGGGTTCTCTGCTGGAGAGCAGAAAAAAGAAAGTGATTCCTTTGTGGGGGCAAACTACAGTATCTGCTTTTCTAATGTAACACTGAAACAGTCACTTCTTTAGTTACTGCTAGTGACATTCCAGTATGACAATGCATGTATTAGTCATTTACAATAGTGCTAAAGGGCAGTGCAAATGCCATTTGTGATATCAAAATGGCAGCATCTGTGCATTTACCATAGCATCCACCTCCTGCAGACCTTGTTCAGTGTGGGATATGTGCATGTATGGGTCTACTTATGTACTCACATGCAACAGCAAGAAAAACATAGGTGGTTTCTCATTTTCTTCATGACAAGTACAGGAGATGGCTAAATCATGCCACATAGCCATCTTATATATTCCTTGAGCATTCTCCCTGCTGTAATATGACGCTGGATGCACGCCTTTCTTTAACAACTAAAATATCGTTTTTTGTTTCTAATTTTATTTTCATTGAAATATCAGAAAAGAAAGGTTCCTACTTCTGGACACTCTCCCCTTTTTCGTTACCATTGTGTACTGTTATGGTGGATCTTTCTGTTCCCTCACATGAAGTTCCCCATTTAATAACTTGAGCAGGATCAGTACAAAAAAAATGGGTTGGTCAGGACAGATACTCTGATTACACATACACGAAGAGCGCCAACCAGAGGAGGAAATGAAAGCTAAATGGGCACCAAGCGGACCAGACTGAAGGAGATTCTAAACTAAGGGGGAGATAGAGCAAGTCTAGCGCAGAGATACAGGGGTCTATTTATCAAGCAGTAAAAAGTGTGGAGAAGTGGACCAGTGGAGAATTTGCCCATAGCAACCAATCCGCTTTGAAGTAGCATTTATCAAGTACAGTCTATAAAATAATCTTTGATTGGTTGCTAAGGGCAACTTCTCCACTGGCCCACTTCTCCACACTATTCACTGCTTGATAAATAATACCATTACTTCCTATGGGTGTCGGGATTCTGGCTGTCGGAATGCCGGTGACGGGATTCTGGCTGTCGGAATGCCGCTGTCAGAATTCTGACCAGCGGCATCTGACAGCCAGGATTTCATACCCAACCCCTGATGGTACATAAGGGTTATATGGAGGGGACTGTTGGCACATAAGTAGCATGTGGAAGGACCTGATGGCACACACAGCATGTGGAGGGGACTGTTGGCATGTAAAGGGCATATGGAGGTGTCTGATGGCATTTTTTTTATTTCTAATTGTCTTAGCATAATATATTTTCATAAGTATAATATAGTTTATCTAACTATGAGGCCCCAACATCTATATTCTCTTACCATAATAACTAGGGTTATGCTTGCCCTGCCTAGCAGGACATAATGAATGTGACACCTCAGTGGACAGGAGTCTTGGCTGTTTAATCTGATGTCACATTGACAGCAAGAGAAGCATCCACATTAGAAAATATTAATTGTGTTTATTAAATATACTGTAGATAGCATTGGTACACTATGTACATACTGCACATACAATATAATTTTGTTGGTGAAAAGCAAATGTGTAATCACCCCTGCTGCTAAAATCCTGTACTAGCCCCTCTCTCTGACTCACTTTATGTAACTGCGGGGGTCCAAATCGGGGAACACCCTATATAAGTATTTGTCATCTTGTTTATAGTTCATTTTATATTGTTATCCTTGAAGGTTAATATGTTTCACAGAGTGAGACAATTGTTTTACGCCTGCAATGGTGAGAATGTGCATAAGATTACTGGCAGATAACCATCTCTCACAGGAGCACTAGTTACATCAGGGAACACTGACAAATCTGTCAGAGCTTGAATGTACAAATTACTTATCTGGCCTCACATAAACTGTGTTTTGGTAAATTGAGTTCGCTTTTTTTTTTTTTCAATTTTAGCATGCCACACTTATAGGCCTCTAAAGCATATTAGAGGTGGAGACAAGGGGGGTGATTTGTTGTCGGTACATGTCGTTCAAATGTGTCTCTGCAGGGTGTATATTGTCCCTGAAGTGCTGTGTCTCATGCACTGACCTGCCTGACATATCATTAAAGGGAGGGGGGGAGGACAACTTCAGGTTTTTTTTTTTTGTAACTAATGTTGTTAATCAAGGTTCTCATCTCCCAGATGTCTGGGTTCTTAATCTTCTCGGCAGATGTGCAGTGAGTTCAGTGACCAGAAATTTTTTTTGTAGTTTACTGCAGACAGTGTGGTTTAGCCGCAGGGAAGGGGCATTATAGTAAGGCACGTTAGACAGGACAAGCTTGGCTAGTACCTTATAATTTGGGGAAACTTGTTAACCTTATTTAACCTTATGCATTCATTTTTTTTATTAACTCATTAACTAAAATGCTGCCTCTCAAATGAAGTGTAGCCTTTGCAATTAAAGTGTATATAAATGTATATAATCTGCATAACAATGCCAGATACCCTCAGTCTGCATCTCTATATGCAGAGAATATAAATACATAGATGTTTGGTATTGATATTGCATTACACAGGGTCTTTATTAATAACAGACAAACCATTGATACAAATCTGATTTACTAATTATTATGCTATGCAAAATATTTCAAGTGAAAAATTCTGCATCTCCATTGAAAGTTTGAAACCCATTATGTAATAATAGAGGGTAGGTTTTACTCTACAAAAGTAAAGGTCACTATTTAGAATTAGTTTTTACCATTGAATATAATAATAATTGTATTATTTATATAGCACTATTCTCACAATAGGACTCAAAGCAAACTTTACATATTTTGCTAAATACAAGGCATCCATTTAGGGCTGCTATTATACAGTAGGAGGGGCATTATGAAGCTGATTTCATTTGATCTCTCTGGAATATGTAATTCCCTAACAGCTAGTAAGACCTTGGTAACCCATGTCACTTTGGTTAGTATATTATGAAACAACTCTAATTGGGTCTATGTGATATGTGACTTTGGAAACGGATAGCTACAATTCTGTCGCATAAGTTTAGAGCTAACTTAGAGTGGGGAATTAATGGACAGAACATACAGTCCTAGTCTACACATTCAAAATGTCTAAACATCACATGTCACTAGTGCGCTTAAATTATTTAAGAGTTTATATGAGTCGGCTTACATGGATATACTAATTACTTGTATACAATCTCCAACAGACTTAATTAATAAATAACCAAGCCAGTTCAAGACAAGATTCTTATGATATGAAGACAATACCACCTTCCTGTTGATACCGAATTTTAAAATGCCAAACTTGCAACTTATATTTATAGGAGAAATTTTAGTATGCACAGCTGTCTTTTTGTTATACATTTTTCATTCATTATACACTTTCTTTAGCTTTCAATTTTATTATTTCAATGGATCGTATTAATAATAAAAACTGTGATAATGTCACGTATAATCAATAAAAGTAAAATTTTATATGTGCACCACAAGTCAATACTTTCCTTCTCCCTTTGAGTCCCCTCTTTTAAACAAGACAGCCTCTACGTGTATTGTGTTATATGGCACATAGGACCTGATTCAGACTTGCTCGCAAGCGGCTGCTCGTTCGTATGCGGCCGATGTTGTCGGACCGTGCATACGTACACTTCGTTCTGCGCGTGCGCGAACTACTCTGAGCGATCGGAATCCGCTTGCTTGCCCAGCAAAGACAGCCCAGTGTAATGAGTGACAGGCGAGGCCGTTTGTGGGTGGTAACGGGCAGGACCAGGGCCGTAGTTAGGGTAGTGCGGCCGGTGCCATCGCACAGGGCACCGCAGGGCAGGGGGCGCTGTTTGGGCCTGTCAAATTTATGTTTATTATCACTCTCACTTGTAGCTTCCTCTTATTTCATCTCCAGCATCTCCTGGCCTCTCCTATCTCTTCCCTGCCCTTCCCCATGAGGCCATTCCCCTTTTTTGGGTGTATTATGTCCGTTTGAAAAATGAGGGGGGGGCCAATGCTCTTTCTGGCACAGGGCACCAAAAAGTCTAGTTACGGCTCTGGGCAGGACACTAATAACGAGGGAGTGGAGGTGCGAACGCAGGCGTGCCTGAGTGTAGCAACGCTGTTTCAGAGGCGTGTATATTTATCAGCCAGCGTCATAGTACACGTCACCTGCCTATTTTTAACACTGAAGTCCTCGCAGTGCTTGCGGTAAGGTAAGGCAGCCACAAGCGCTGCGAGCCCTTCCGATGGTCCAAAATGTACCAATGTTTTAATACACTTCCAGGAGATGACGTGCGCTAGTGGGCGTCTCTACAGATGCTAAGGCGTCTATAGACACAAAGTGATCGCTCGCCAACACAAAGTGGGCGTGCTTTTGCCTTTCCGAGCGAGCGCCTGCCATGCCGTCACTTAGCCGAATTTGCATATGCTGAGTGCAAGCAATCGCATCTAGCGAGTGGCTCTGAATGATCTCCATAGTGTCCTCTCCAATCTATGAAAAATTTCATTTTTATATAGTGCAGGGTGAACCCCTCCTTCAAATGTGGGTGTCGCATTATTATTGTTAGCCAGAGTGTGTGAGATTTTCACCCATCCCTGAACTCCATGGTTTTTTTTTTGTAGTGTAGGGCAGAGGTTCCCAAGCGTGGTTCTCAAGGCTCCCCAACAGCTCAAGTTTTAGAGAGATCCATGTTTGAGCACAGGTGGCTAAATCAGTTTGTCTGAGGTACTAATTAAGCTACCTGTACTCAACCATGGATATCTCTAAAACCTGAACTGTTTATGAGCCTTGAGGACTGCGTTTGGGAACCTCTGTGTGGGGGGTTAATGTCTGATGATCACACTGATCAACAATCTTGTTTGATCACTTCTTGTTTGCTTAAAATTTTCAGTTTTTTAGTATAGAAAAATATGACCGCAAACAAGATGGACTTATGATGACAGATATACAGTAACCATGAATAAGGATTGTAGTGTCTATTACTGTGCGGTGAACAGAAGTCTGAAGGCCCTCTGAGAGAGAGTCAAATATGTATTTTTAAAAATGAATAGTCATATCTGAAAATATAATGTAATACTTATTTCAATCACATATATCATTTTATTACTGAACAAACTAAGGACTTGATTCAGACCTGCTCGCTAGGATGCGATCGCTCGTAGCTGACCGATATTTGTGTTCTGCGCATGCATCACAATGCGCGTGCGCGAACCACTGTGACAGATCGGGAAGCGCTCGCTCACCCAGCATAGACATCCCAGTTGAATGAGTGACAGAAGAGGCCGTTGGTGGGTTGTAACAGGGGCAGGCCACTAGAAACGGGGGAGTGGAGGTACGAATGCAGGCATGCCTGTGTGTTTCAACGCCGTTTCATAGGTGTGCATAATTAACAGGCAGCCTCATTGTACACATCACCTGGTTGTATTTCACACTGAAGTGATCGCAGTGCTTGCGGCCAGGTATAGTCAACCTCAAGCGCTGCAAGCACATCCGATGGTGCTCGATGTACCAATGGTTTCATGCTCTTCCATGATATGACGTGCGCAAGTGGGCGTCTTATGAATGGCTGGTGGGCATCTGAATACACAAAGTGATCGCTTGCCAAGACATAGTGGGCGTGCTAATGCCTTGTGATCGCCTACCTTGCTGGGTGTGTGCTGGATTTGCATACGCTGGGAGCGAGCGACCGCATCTAGCAAGTGGCTCTGAATAAGGCCATAAGTTAGTAGCTGCATTGTCTCTTCATTGCCTCCCCAGGTCATAGACAATAATCAATAGTCAGTAGTCTTCATTTCATAAAATTACACTTAAAAGGTTGTTCTATTTTATTCACTATTATTTATATAGGGCCTGATTCAGAGTTGTATGATATTTGTATAGCTGCTGGGTCAAAACGTTGATGCCGCAGGAGGTGCCTGAAAGCCAAAGACACCCACTGCTGGCATTGTAGATCCGAGTGCTGTGTCCAAAGAAGCCGCATCGGATCACCATCGGGCAGCCATTTGAGTAAGCCTAAGCTTAGCCGGCCCTCGGCACATCTACAGAATCGGGATGACGCCCTCATTTAGTAAACTGTCCCCGTCACTGCCCCCTCCCCGCCCCCAAATGACAACAGCATTATTGACACTGCGAGTGATCTTGCAGTATACATCCTGCGCATGCACAGATTAATAACCATCAGAGATGTACGCAAACCATTGGGTTTACAGTACACACATCTTTGAATCAGGCCTACAGTGCATACATATTACACAGTGCATTACAGAGACTATTTAATCATTCACATCAGTCCCTGCCTCAGTGGAGCTTACAATATATATAACTAATTACATGGACTCATTTTTGTCAGAAAAGATTAAACTACCAGTATGTTTTTGGTGTGTGGGAGGAAAACTGAACACTCCGGTAATTAAGCAGCACAGCTCCTACTCACTTGGAAGGTGTAAGGGTTCAAGGTTGAAAAGATATCAGTATTGTATGTCCATTGGATGGTATAGCAGTGACCGTCACTTTATCTAGATGGAGAAATGCGTAAAGGATTGATACCACTGCTGCTATACCATCCATTGGACATACAATACTGAGATCTTTTCAACCTTGAATCCTTACACCTTCCAAGTGAGTAGGAGCTGTGCTGCTTAATTACCGGAGGAGACAGTGTTTCTAAAACTATCACTGCCCGGAGATTACCAACCGCAGCCTGAGTAAGGCAATCAAAGAGCGTGACCTGTCATCAGCCAATTTGTTTGGAGCACAAGTTGCAGCTTCAACAAGGTAAAGACCGGACCAGCAATAACTCAGTTATTTATTGGGAGAAAGCTGGGGATATATACCGGGACATCAATGATCCTATACTGCTGCTGACTAGCTGACCTAACGGGACTGTAATCCTCTCTAATTACAAGCTCCAATGTGTTCCACTTGGACATGGGTGAAAACATATTGATCTTTACATAGGATTGACATTGTCTGCCAATTTTTGACATTTGTTAGTATTATGCAGTGATTCCAATTTTTTACATCTTTACAGTGAATTAGTGGTATACATGCTTTGTAATGCTCTTGAGTATTTTATGAATTAATAAAGTGCTAGTTTGTTTTTTATGGTTATAATTTTAAAATAAAACCTTTTGAATATATGTGTGCTCATTCAATAATTTGTAAGCGCCCCCTATGATATGTCATCAATTCCAGGCACTGCCTGTTCTGCCCAGTGTAATCCTTTGTAGTGTGCCAAAATGGCTGCCTCCTCTGATCCTTCATGGGTGGGATGAATAATCCTTGTTACTGATGACCTGAAATGGCTGCCTCATCTTTGTATTAATTGTTACTGTGATTTTTGAAAATGTAATCCTCTGAATTATGTTCATTCTATCTGTTAAGTGCCTTGAGATTTATTGGAGAAAAGTGCTATATTAATATAATTGTTATGGATTATAATAGTAATAATGATATGGCTGCTACTGCTGTTATATTTAAAAATATTATGGTGTACACTTAAAAAATAGTGCAGGACAAACTTATATTATTTAGATATTATATGAAAATAAAGTCTAACATTTTCTGTTATTTCTTTGAGTGGAGAAAAGGGCAGGTGGGACACCAAGTATAATCCTTGTAATGTTGCTTGATGCTGAAAAGACAATTCAAATGTTTATTGTGTTGCACAATTTCAGACACGAGTTTCCATAGAAAGAATATTTAATATGGATTAGCTATGATCGCATATCCGGGAATATTCCTAGTCGTCCAGCATGCAATGGCTGACACACCATGCCCCCACTTTCAGGTTTAATGTGAGGAAGCCACATAGCATAGTCAGGTTCCTGTTATTCTGCGCTCAGACTGACAGTCAGTGACCGGGGCATTTCCTGAATGTCTGTCCCACATGCCAGCAATGACCTAACACCAGTTACATTTGCTAAAGACATTCACTTGACCCATATGGAGGATTTTTCTTGTATCTGAAATGAGACTGTAGATGCTCTTGATAAAAGTGAAAATATGTTGCACAAAGTATGAAATAGTGGGCTCTTCCCAAATCACTTTTCAAACTCTCCACCCCCAGAGCTGCGAGTTAGCCTGAAACATACACAAATCATTGTGATTTGTGTATGTTTCTGCCTTTAATTAGTTAAAAACGTGTTAAATTATTTAAAAAAAATGACGTTCCCCCCAACCCCCCCCCCCAAAAGCCTAACCAGCCCCGGACTTGTCAGTCTGTCCTGGTACCTAAACTTACAGGGAACAAAATGAGTAGGGTTCCACTGTAATTTTGCTACCAGCACCAGGCTGCAGGGCCAGTCCTGGTTTTAAATATAGGGAGAAAAAAAATTGAGTAGAGGTCCCCCTATATTTAAAACCAGCACCGGACCAAACCGACCGTGGTGTAATGCCGGGGATCTCGGGATGTGCAGACCCCCGAAAAAAGGGCCCCCCCTCTCCCGAAACCCCAAGCTTGGTCTGAAGCCCGGGGCTCTTCCCCGTACCCCTGGGCTGTGGGTACGGGGTAATAATGTGTAAAATCAAAGAGAACTATTGTATTTTACATTAGAATTACAGGTGCCAGCATGCCTGCCCTTTGGCACATGTGGAACTACCTCCGTTGTAAAATAAATAGTTAAATAAAGACAATACACACACACCTTAGCTAGTACAAGTTTATTACACACATACCTCACTCATACATACTTACCTGCTGCCAGATGTTTCTGTCCCCTTGCCCCCGTAGAATCCAATGGGAGTACCTGCAACAAAGATCCTATACTCACCTCCATCCTTGCACTGATCTCCATAGGATCCAGGGGGGGTCTTTGCAAAACAACAACACAAAATCCCGATGCCAAACAGACAAGTATGGGTATGTGTGTTGCCACACATACCGATACTTCGTGAATGCTAGCTGTCGGGACGTCACAGGAATTCCCACGCCCTGCCAGCCAATCAACGGCCGCTTTACATGTAGTGGATGCTCTGGCTGGTTCCACGTGGGTTCCAGCCAATGAGCGGCCGCTACATGTAAAGCGGCCGCTCATTGGCTAGCGGCCCGTGAGAAATTACAGCTGACTTTGGTCGTCTGTCTTTTCGCGAGGTGTAAGTAGATGTAACAGTATATACTTACATCTGTTTGGCTTGGTTCTGGTAAGTAGTTTTATTGTTTAGCCAAGATCCTGGATGCTATGGACAGGGCCGTTTCTAGGGGCAGGCGACCCGTGCAATCGCACGGGGCGCTCCGCCCCCTGACCGGTGATCGCAAAATACGCGGCGCGCTACAGGCAGCATGGGACTCAAATTTTAAAAATTACCTGGTCCTGCATTAGCACTGTCAGCGCCTCCCTAACCAATAATTACGGCGGCAGTAGCTTTGGATCCAATCGCCACCTTCCCTCAGCTCCTTCTGGGTGTCACATTACAGGAAGGGGCTCTCACATCAGCCGCACTGACTCTCAGGACGCCTGCTGAGACCTCCTTCACTCCTGCTCCCTCTCCACTTCACGGTCGCACTCCGGATGCCGCCTGAGACTAAGTACTGTTCCATCTGTGGTCTCACATGGTGTTAGCGGTAGGGGCCCCCCGGCTGTCCGCTCCCATCTGCCGCACTCTGGACTGGGCAGTGGGCACACATGGGACAAGCAAAGCAGCAGAGATGTGCATGTGCTTCACCATCACCAGGTAACTGCACCTCCTCGGGGGGGAAGGGGGGAGCAGTATGTGTAAATAATATTAGTTGGGGAGTGCAGCATGTGCTATGTCAGTTAGGGGGTGCAGCAATATCAGTTGGGGGGTGCAGCTTGTGTTTTGTCAGTTGGGGCGTATGGTGCAGCATCTCTAATGTCAGTTGGGGGGTGTGGAGCATGTTATGCCAGGTAGGTATGGAGGGGGGGGCGCATTTTAAATATTCGCACTGGGAGCCAGATTGGCTAGAAACTGCCCTGGCTACGGAGAGCAGCGCCAGGATGTAGGTGAGTATAGGATCTTTTTTGCAGGGCCATGCACACGGATTTCTTCTTGGGACAAGTGGACCGAGTGGCTGGTACAGGTAAGTATGTGTGATTGATGTATGTGTGTAATAAAGTTGTACTATCTAAGGTGTGTGCGCTGTGTTTTTATTTAACTATTTATTTTACAGTGGGGGTACGGGTACCGGCCGCCTGTTGGCACTTGTAGTTCCACAAGTGCCAAAGAGCAGGCATGCTGGCACCTGTAGTTCCACTGTAAAATACAATAGTTTACTTCAATTAAACACTTTATTACACCCGTACCCACAGCCGGGGATGCGGGGAAGAGCCCCGGGCTTCAGACCAAGGCTGGGGTTTCGGGAGAGGGGGACCCCTTTTGGGCCTGAGTGGCTTGTGGTGAGAATGCTTTGGCCCCTGGTCATTTTGGTTCTGGTTTTAAATATAGGGGGACCCCTACGCAATTTTTTTCTCCCTATATTTAAAACCAGGACTTGCCCCTGCAGCCTGGTGCTGGTACCTAAATTACGGGGGAACCCTACCCATTTTGTTCCCTGTAATTTTAGGTACCAGGACAGGCTGACAAGTCCGGGGCTGGTTATGTTTTTTTGGGGGGCCCACGCCATTTTTTTAAAGAATTTAACCCATTTTTTACAGGTCTAACACACAAGCAGCCTGCACATATCTCGCTGATATGTGCAGGCTACTAGCTCGGGAGAGATTTGCAGAGAGAAAACACTGCAATCTCGGGTGAGTAATCTCCTGCAAAACGAGATACTCGGGAGAGATATCTCATTCTGCTTCACCATCGGCCAACTCGATTTGCCTCAATTCGCCTGTTGGTAAATTTGAGAGATAAAAAGTGATTAAATTACCCGAGTTTTGGCGAGCTCCTGCGAGATTAATCTCATTGAAAATCGGGACCATCTCGATTCTTAGTAAATTTACCCCTAACATAAATTTTTAATGAAATACAGAAAGGTGAGTTCTTGGCTTCCATAGATCTCAATCAGATTCATATTAAACCAGTCATTCTCAAACTCGGTCCTCAGGACCCCACACAGTTCACATTTTCCAGGTTATCTAGCAGGTGCACATGTGCATTCATTACTCTCTGACACATTTTAAATACAGGTGGAGCTAATTATTCCACTTGTGATTCTGTGAGGAGAAATGTTTGAGGTCCTGAGTACCGAGTTTGAGAAACTGTGTATTAAACTATTTGGAGAAGCATGAAGAGGTTAGGCTTCGTTGATGTGTTAGGTGACTGGCTCCCAAACTGGTAACCGTGGGGCACTTGCAGGGGTTCCATGAGTTCGTAGTACAGACCAAATCAAATTTTTTATGGTCAATGTGATAGGTAAAGCCAGTGCTGGTGGCTGAAATTCATAACATATGTGGATAAACAGAAGCACAGCCCGGACCACCACAGATTTTATATTTTTTGCTGTATTTCTCAATAATACACTTTTGGCCTAGGGGTGCCATGAAAGAAATTTTGATAGTCTATGGTGCCGTGTTTCCAAAAAGTTTGGGAACCACTGTTTAAGGTGTTTAATTTGTGATCTTATAATTATCTTGCCGTTCAGTGGTCCTGATTCAGCATGGATTTGGATTGCAACTGCAACAGCGTACGCAGATCGGTTGATGGTGTGTACTGTGCATGCGTATGCAGTGTAGTGTGCATGCATCAGTTAGCATTCCGATCGATTTTCGATCACTCAAGCAGAATAAAAGCCATCGCAGAGTGACAGGCTGTGAGCGTTTGGGGGGTGGTGACGGGGGAGTGACCAAAGTAGAAGTTGCCAAGTCTGGGAAGACTTGTACCTGTAACTCATCCAAGCCTTTTGGGGGTCCATCTTGAGCTATGCTAGAGAGGTCTTCTTTACCTGGTAATATTTAGAAGTCACTTGTTCTGGCCAAAGTGTCCTGTGGACTTGGTCTGTCAGGGATATCTTGGATATAACCTTAACCAGCACTGTACAAAAGAGATATTTAACATCTAAAATAGTGGCTGGTCCACTGAAAATACAGATATTCCGTCTATGACAGCGTACATCAAGACCTCTAACTTTAGGTGCATTTAGGACCAAACCCCTATTGTAGCTCCACTCCCTATCCAGCTTGTGTCAGGTGATTCCCTATGAGCCTAATAGATGCTATTACTTGAGGTGTACTTGCATTTAAAAGCTGGTAAGACACAATGATCATGATAAAATACAAGCTTTATTTGTGTGATTGTGTGTGCGTGTGTGTATATATATTAGGGATGTGCGCCGGACCATTTTTGCCGGATTTGGATTTGGTTCTAATTCGTCGTCCGGATTTGGATTTGGATTTGCCAAACTGCGGTGACTGGTTTTGGATTTGGATTTGGATTTGTTTACAAAAATTTACAGAAAAAGCTAAAATCACATAAATTGGTATTTTTTTTCTTCCTAGAGTATTATTAACCTCAATAACATTAATTTCCAGTCAATTTAGACCATATCACAGCTTATAATATTGTTTTCAACATTATTGGCCAAAGGTTGCAGTGAGCTGACTGGTTACTAAACGACAAAGCAGCGGCACAACGACACAGACACCACAGTATAAAGCACATCTATGACACATTGCCACACAGCAGTGGCAGAAATGAAAAGTAGTGCACCCACCCAGTGGGGTACGGCCAGCAGAGTCACAGTACTTGTTTACAAAGTGGGCTACGGCCCTAGGAGTCACAGTGCACAATCTTATTCGCATTACACCGCACATAGGGCCTGATTCACATTACACCATAAAGTAGTGTCTCTTATTTATGTTACGACACACAGTAGTGCCCCTTTTACACAATGCCCACAGTAGTGACCCTTTTACACAATGCCCACAGTAGCGGTGTCCCTTACACAATGTCCCCCAGCAGTGGTGCCCCCTATGCAGTCCCCTTAGTAGTAGGGTCCACTATGCAGTGCCCCCAGTAGAATGCCCCCCAGTAGTATGCCCCCCATTAGCAGGCCCCCCCAGTAGAATGCCCCCCATTAGCATGCCACCCAGTAGTATGCCCCCCATTAGCAGGCCCCCCCAGTAGTATGCCCCCCATTAGCATGCCACCCAGTAGTATGCCCCCCAGTAGTATGGCCCCCCAGTAGTATGGCCCCCCCAGTAGTAGGCTGCCCCAGTAGCAGGCCCCCCCAGTAGTAGCCCCCCCTGTAGTATGGGCCCCCCCTGTAGTATGGCCCCCCCTGTAGTAGGCTGCCCCAGTAGCAGGCCCCCCCAGTAGTAGTAAGCCCCCCAGTAGTATGGCCCCCCCCAGTAGCAGGCCCCTCAGTAGTATGGCCCCCCCAGTAGCAGACCCCCCCCAGTAGTATAGCCCCCCCCCAGTAGCAGGCCCCTCTGTAGTATGGCCCCCCCAGTAGTATAGCCCCCCCCCAGTAGCAGACCCCCCCAGTAGTGCAGACCCCCCCCAGTAGTATGGCCCCCCCGCACCCCCAGTAGCAGACCCCCCCCCCAGTAGCGCCCCCGGCCCTTGCACAAATGAAAAAATAAAAACTTACCTGTATCCCCACTCCCGCGCCGTCCGCTCTGTCACACGCTGAGGAGGGAGCCGGAAGACGGAGCTCATGTGTGAGCTCCAGCCGGCTCCCTCCGTGCAGCAGCCAATGAGAGTCTGTGTGACTCTCATTGGCTGCTGTAACAAACACACAGCTGCCGCTGGCGGCTGTGTGTCTGTGTCTGTGTAGGGCAGAGCGCTATCACAGCGCTCTGCCCTACACGCGAGGAGACCTGATGTCGGATTCTCTAGTGAGAATCCGACATCAGGCGGCCGCCGTTCGGCCCCGAACGGGGATCCGAGTCAGGCGGTGAACACCCGAACAGGGTTCGGGTGGACTCGGATCCCCAATGTTCGGAGCGGTTCGGATTCCACAGAATCCGAACCGCTGATCTCTAATATATATGTGTCATCAGTTCCCTCCCCTGTCCCTGTCCCAGGTCAGGACATATGGGGAGGGGGTTGTTGATACTCTCTCCTGTCAGGGGCACTGAAATAAATAGTTATGGCTCTGCTCTCTGCATTGTATTCACAGGAATAACTTAAAATTTCTCCCCTCTCCTCACAACTGCTCATATAAGGAATTCAGGCCCTGATTCAGAGCCGGACGCTCTGACAGAGCGCTCGCTCTGAATCAGGGCCGTCCTTCTTCATTTTTAGAGCGGCCTCCTGGCTGCTCGTATAGCTGTGGGTGACCACCCACAGCTATAGCGAACGGCCAGGAAGATGGTCGCGATGGTCAAGACCATCGTGACCATCTGGCTTGCGACGAGACCCTTGTGGTAGGGTCTCGTTGCCGCAAGCCCTGGAGTGCTTTCGGCTCTATCAGAGCCAAAAGCACTACCACTGACATCACTTGTGATGTCAGTGGGGCCTGCCCCAGACGGTAGGCATTCCCTTGGGAATGCCTTCGTCTGGGCAGCCACGCCCCCGACATGCCCACCACAGGGGGCGTGCTGTCACTCACCATCGACAGCACGCCCCCTTTGTAGCGAGACCCAGAGCGACGGCTTGCCCGTTGCTATCCGGATCTCGCGCATGCGCACGACGGAGCCGCCTCCGTCATGCGCATGCGCACTGGGCCAACATCGACCCGCTTGCGAGCGCTCAGCGCTCGCGAGCGGGTCTGAATTAGGCCCTCAGAGAGCTGAGAGCTGCTGGATGCAGTTATAGCAAGTCATTTGTTTCTGTATAAATTGCAGACTTACATATCTATAACTATGGTACATTCCTGATACATTTTATAGTAGATTAAGTAGTATTTGGCTTTAACAGACATTTAAATTTTTTTTTTCACACACCCTTCAATGTAAGGGAAACCAATATGTTTGGGTGGTTTTATTAGATGGTTATGGAATACAAACTACAGTACTGTATCGGTAGAATGAGCATATTGATAGAGCAATTTAGGATGTAGAATCCACCCTTTAATAAAAATCATGCAATTGCCCATGGGACTACTAGCCCTAAAGTAGTTAATCTTTCCTAAATAGATTTAATCACTCTGCATTTCCAGTTATGCTGTAATTTATAATTGCTGCCAGAACATTGGTAACCCCATTGAACATCTAAGAGATTAGCCACAGCCCTGAAAACTGACCATGTTGAGAGTCCACATTCCCCTGTTTGTTACAGTAGGTAATAACTATATTTTCTAGTGAAATTAATACATCCTATATCAGTCGTAATGTAAAGCAGGCACCAGTACTGCATCTATCTTAGTGCACAAATGTTTCAGGGCATTTTGCATACAAAAGTTTAAGGGTGAAAATTTAAAGCTGTTGTCCAAACATATTAAATGAAAAATTATCAAAAGAAAGATTTCATCTGCACTGGATCCTACTTATTCTTTCAAGTATTCAGTTGTTAATACATCTATTACAAAATCCTAAATCCCTGCAATATGGCAGTACTAATTGTTGCTACAGTAAACAGTCTGTAAATAGGACCTGATTTACAAAATGAGAATATCATTTTATTTTATTTTTTGGAATGGTGCCCTCTTTTAATTGCTTATTATAATAAAAATAACTTTTTATTATTATAATTCTATTAAAATAGTTTATTCCTGCAATCGATAACTGCAGATAAATTAAAACAATAGTTTAGTAATAAAGACCAGAAAATGAATAAATTATTTAAAAACAAGGTACTTCTGAAGCTACAAAAAACGGTCTGTTCTTCAGTACCACTTATTATAAAATTAAATATATATTAATTTGTGTTTATTTGAAATGAGTTAAATGACCAGAAACAATTTATTTTGTTTATGAAAGCTGCTTATCTGAATTGTATGAAGCGCTTGATCACATTTGCATTTATTTAAAATGACCCTCGTTGATCAATTTCATGGACCCACTGTAACTAGAATTTATTCACATAAAAGGCAAGTGCTTTCTACTGTAAAAAGGAGACTCTTGTATCCATGTTATAATAACCTGTTTCTTACTTAAATACTGTATATTGCATATGTTTAAGCAAACGTCTATAGAGTATAGACATTGCGTACCTAGGGCTCTTATTTTTACTAAATAAAGTGAAAAAGGATGTTTTCACACCCTTTTCCCATTATTTTAGTATCACCTAAAGTTGCTAAAGGGCTATTGGAGATGTCGAAGCTGGATAATTGGCTGAGACAAGATCAGCTTAAAATTAGATCGTAACGACACCATCTTGCGACTGGCCGCAAGACGCCATCTTGTAAATGAGATCGCAAGATGCCATTTTGCGAATGGCCGCCCAGCGCCATTTTAGCTAAACTCACACTTAAGTACATATGGCGATGTTACTATTAGCATCATGCGATTGCATCTTACACCATTTCTCATACACACATAAATACGCACAATTGCGCTGTTAACTAGTCGCACATTAGCGAATGCATAAGATCTTGTATGAAAATGCTGTTTATTAGCCTCATGCACACGCATCTGCCCCAAGTTAGTTAGTTAGTTTGATAGCATCTTTCTATCAAACCCCACATACTTACACAGTACATATTTACATACAAGGTTCCATAAGCTTTAAAGTATAAGATTCAAGTTTGTTCATTTATTATAATTGCTGTGAAATAAAGGTTATTTAGTAGCTCAGGTTTAATACATGATAAGTATGCCGTGCTTGGTATTATACTGATCTGCACCCTCTCCACAGCTTCCCGGTATCATCGGTGTGAAGATCGCAACATGCACTCGCAGAGACTTCAAGCACCGAAATGTACATTATAAGACCAACTGTTAGGATTTGTATGAGGCGGGAAACAGAGGCAACCAGCTGTCGGAGGCTGGACTGTGTCTATTTGAATCAACCTGTTAAATGCTCTGTAACAGATGCATCCCCCTTGGGAACCAATGGCATCAGCAACAAGCCTTTCTATTGTGTTGTCTATTTCTGGGGGGGTATAAATATGTGTGCTCTGACCCTGGGTTTCTAGTCTTCTTGCTGATTGCTGATTGACGGAGGTTATCTCGCTGATGCCGGGATCTGGTCCAGAGAGCGTGCGTATGTATAACTGTACTTGGGTCTGTATAATTTCTTTGCGCTAAATTGTACTTAGATCATAGCGTGTAACTGACTGTACTTTTAATTGAATAATACTTTGTGCTTTGGAACCACAGGTTCAAGGTCTGGAGTCTTTATTAACTGTATGACTGCGTACGCAAAATAGCGTCATCCTTAGAGGTTTATAGGAAGGATATTAGAAGGTATAGGCAGGAGTGTATAGAGGTTCAAAGTCAGTATCGTTAGAGAAGAATTCGTAAAATTCTACTCCAGCCCCTAATTATCACTTATTTTTAGTAAGCAGATCGCATTTCCCATAGTTGTAATAGGAAATGTGATCTGGCCAAAGTTCCTAAAAATAAATTGTGAAAAAATACCTGGGAAAGCCCTGTGGTAATAACTCCACCTGGAGGTGGCGTTATCCAGGGTCTCCCCCGGTTACCGGACTCCTGCTCTGCTCTAATAGGCAGAGCAGAGCCAAGAGCCGGCCCCAGTGATCAGCTGTGTGGTCTAAAAAGACCACACGCTGATACACCGCAAAAAATAGAAAAAAAATGTAGTAAAAAAAACACTTACCAGAGTCCAGGGACTAAAAATTGGTGCTCCGGTGATCTCCTGCCTCCAGTCAGCTGGTTTCCCATCCTGCACTGGGGCCCGGTTGTCACCTAACTGGGCCCCAGTGCAGGATGGGATGTCAGCTAACCGGAGCCACAGAGGACATCACCGAAGCACCGATCACCGGAGGGAAGTGTAATTGAGGGAGGGGGGACGCGATCGTGGGGGGGTGGGGCTTAGTTGGGGGAAGCAGTGGCAGCCAGTTGGAGCATGCACGGGCACTTGTCATGTTATTTTTTGTGAAAATACCGTGATAAGTGTGCGGAGGGAATTCGCAGGGACAGAGCTTTATCGCAAGCTCTGTCCCTGCAAGGGATTTTTAGTAAGTCCCAGTGATATTGGCTGAATTCGCAATGCGAATTCAGTTTGTAATATCACACTACAATCTGCATTCAAAATGCAGATTGTAGTAAATAGAGCCCCTAGTCACTTTACCCTAGTCATAAATCATTATTAGTTATTCAGCCCGGGTTGGGTATGAAATATTGACAGCTTAAAAGCTGTCGGTTCAAATCACGTCCCTGGAAGCCCGACAGATCATAATCCCGACGCCGGCTGTTAAGTATATTTAACCCTTCTCTCCCCCACCCCATAAAACTAACCCTCACTTGGGTGTGTCTAACACTAAGACTACGGGGGGGGCCAAACCCTAAGTCCCCCCATGGTGCTTAATCCCCCCTCCCCACACCCTAAACCTAACCCCCCCGGTGGTGCCTAACCCTAACCCCCCTTCCCCTAGCCTAATCCTAACCCTCCCAGGTAGGGGGTGCCTAATGCTAAGTCAACCCGCGGGGCCTAAACCTAACCCCCCCCTTCCCCCGCGGCTAACAGGTCGCGATGCCCGCCTGACCTACATTCGGTATTCCGGGCATCAGGATTTCGGCGTGGGGCTAATGATAGGCATCGGTGTTTAGACGCCTATCTTTATTGCCATACCACCGGGCTTTCAGTGTCAGGATTCTGACCGCCGGCATCTTGACTAAATTCCATTCAGCCCAATCTGAGCCTCACAATTGGTTCCTGGTATCCTTGTTAGCAACCTTGTGTAATTACTCATTATTGTACCTTTCATTAATTTTTATTTCTACCATATATTATTCAGTGCAACAGTTAAATAGTGACTAGCTGAAATATTTGTCACAATCTTATTTATTGTAACCTGCAGAAAAACTGGTAAGTGCTATCAGTAGGTAGCTCCATCACTTATAGTGAATACAGCACAATTGTATATTTGTGTGTACTCCTATAGGGTCCTGTTCAGTATGCCTAAATGCCCCCTTAAGCAAGTTTAGCACTAATTTAAGTAAGGAGCAGTGGAAAATAAATCCACCACCTACAGTGACCCAGTTATAGTCCTTGTATTGGCAGTGACTTTCTCATGGGAAGCACGATCTGCTAATCATACACAGCACCAGCAGTGGCAGGGGGATGTGTGCTTTCCCCCTAGGACTGCCAGTTCAGAAAACAGTTTTCAGAGTTCTCCCAGTAAGAAGCCACTCCCCTATCTTTCTGTCTGTCCTGCCTGACTGCTAGAAACGGGGACTTCTGAACATGCATTGGTCCCAGTGCCTGCCAGATCCATTTTGCATGCGCAATGGACTTGGCAGGTGGCGAGACCCGGGCAGTCTGGAACTCTGAACTTCCAGATGGCAGGACAGCAGACAGCCCCTTCCCCAAGAAGGGTAGGAGCCGCTACTGGTAAGAAGGCTATTTATCAAGCCTCTAATGCAGGAGATATCTCAGCTATCAACTGCATATTGAAGCACTGTAGTCCCCATATAATGTCTGAGGGCATTGTGATTGCTCTCTGTATCAGGCTCCAAAAATCTGATTTTTGGAGCTTGACTGCGAGAGCTAATGCCACCTTCAGTATCAGCCAATATTTAGGGGAAAAACATCAGAGGTTTGTAATATGGACCGATGCTTCCCTCCGGTGTCTAATCTGATTCTTTCTACTATACCTGTTTACAGATAAGCGAACAGGTTTTATCTATACTTACAATAATGTTCTAATGGTTATGTCTGTATATAGAAATTTATTTGGAGAACCATTGGCTTTCTGCCATCGATGGCAAAACCATCACCCATCGGTAGTAAACCATCAATGTTTGTTAACTATCGATGGTTGATGGCCACTCCTACATTTGATTTCTCTCAGGTCCCCAGCCAGCTGCTCTGTCGGAACATGAAGAGGTATAATGACAGGTGACGGGATTTTGATGCCTGTGATTAGTACCCTACCGGGATTTGACAGTCGGGAAGCTGGCAGTCGGCATTTCGACCATCGGCTTCCTGACTGCATCCCCTTTTCTCTGCTCTGCCAGCTGCACTCCCAGTAAAAAACAGTTTTGCTTGCTTTCTCTCACACACTGATCAGAAGACCCCCTGCTTTATGTATCAGGTTACATCCAAGATATATACTGTAAATGTGAGAGATTGAACTGAGGGGACACACATTTGCTGGGGACTGTTCAGTGAAGAGCTTTTAAGGCTTATGACCTTCAAGGACATAAGTATCTCTTTATTATAGTACATTGCTTATATTGAACCATTAGGATATACATATATATGTAAACTGTATTTTATATGTATAATTGAATATATTGTTTTGTAGTTAATGTTATTTGTATCAGGTTTATGTATGTATTGTGCAATCCTATTTTGATTATAATAAATATTAGAAAGAGAACTCTGTGGGTGTTTTATGTTATTTCATGTGGTGAAAGGACTAAGGGATCGATTCAGACCCGGACGCTAAGCTGCGCTCTCTCGCAGCCGCCAGGGGGTGGATGTGCAAATGCCGCTATTGCACAGCCAGGCTAAAGTATGCCCTCTATGTCTTAAAGAGCGACGGCAGAGTGCACGCTCGCCGGTGCAATGATGACCACTTTTCTTTCTTAGCACACGTAATTTCCAGTTAGTGTATGATTATTCAGTAAAATCCTCTCCCCCATTTTCCCGGACCTTTCCCTGTTACCACCCACAAACGGCGCTATCTGTCAGTCAAAGGAGCGGCCCGTCTGCTTTGAGCGAGCACTTCCCCATCGCACAGAATGGTTCGCGCATGCGTGTTTTCTACCGCATACACATGCGCAGATGGGCTACAAACGCCCATAGCGAGCGAACGCGGCTTAGCTTCCGGGTCTGAAATGGCCCCTAAGTGGGGAAAGATTTATAATGCAAGGAACAGTATAAGGAAGCAAAGTGGATATAACGATCGTTTTATACAGTTGGATTGAAAATCGACCTGAAAATCGACTACAAAAGCAACAGAAAAATCCCATAATAGACTATTTCTAGCTTCTAAAGGGTAGCAGTTGGGAAGCCGACGGACGTAATCCCGACCGCCGGCTTACTGACTGTCTAATCCCAGCAGGGGTCTAATGCGGCGAAATCCCGACGCCTGTCATTAGACCTACGCCAGGAGCCCGACACCGATCGAAGGTAAGCCGGTCGAAGGTAAGCTTACCAACCGAAGGTAAGCCGGGCACCCCCCGGGAGGTTAGGGTTAGGCTAGGGGAAGGGGTGTTTGGGTTAGGCACCCCCAGGGGGAGGTTAGAGTTAATCACCCCCCTGGGGGACTTAGGTTTAGGCAGCGGGGAAGGGGGGGTTAGGTTTAGGCACTTAGAGGGGGATTAGGGTTAGGCACTTGGGGGGGAGGTTAGGGTTAGGCACCCCTAAAGGAGGGTTAGGGATAGGTGGTAGAATAGGGTTAGTAAATATTTACCTTTGGACGATCGGGATTTTCACTCCTGCCGGGCTGCTGCTGTCGAGAGTTGAACCTTGCGGCCGGCGGTAAATGATACTGATTCCCTTCTAAACACCATTGGTAGGAACTTAATTAAATAGATTATCAAAAAAAAACAGGTGATTTGTAGCTTCTAAACACCATTCTTGTTGGTAGGAATTTACTCATGATGTCTATAAAAGGAGACACAAGCATGTGATGCACGTTAACTCCTGACACCAGTTCCTGCTATATCATTTTCTTGATGCGTTCCTCAAACTCATTATGATCCACCTCCACATGGAACCCTCCTCCAGTGCTGAATGTAGTGCGCCTTTCCAGGGCCATCTTGGATTTGACACTGTGTTGGATGTCTGAAAAACGCCTCACATACTGGTGCTTGTCACGTTTTAAATGCTCAATAGAATTCACCGCATCAACTGCTGCCTGACACATGGCCCCCTATCTTCTCGTAGAATTGCATTGGGTCCGGCAACCAAATAACTCCTCAAAGTTAGACAACAAGGTGTTTACTAATGCACAATTCTCCTCAAAGTTAAACTTGACATTGCGGCTAGATTTAGTTTTGCCAGGTTGAGGCTCCTCCTACAAATCAGAGTCCTGGCCCTCTGCCTCCTCCATCAATCTAGCTTTACCAACTGGATCCCTCTCCTCCACCTCCCTATTCTCCCTTGCTCTACTCCTGGCAGACGCCATAACAAATAGATACATAAACTGCCATTAAAAAACTAACACAAAACTTAAACACATACACTTCCCAGACACACACACACACACATAGAAATACTAACAAAGACTAAATAAAAAAATTAGACAAGACAAAAAAATAACACAAACTTCAAAATGACAACAACAATACAGAAATTGACAAGATCAACAGACATCACTTTATAAGCACCTATATGAAATCACGGTATGCGCTCGGTATCCCAACGGTCTGGATGCCAACGCTTACCTTACCGGCGCCAGGATACAGATGCCAGCATAGCCAGAAGATAAGTAGCAGGGTGGGGGGTTAGGTTTAGGGGTTAGGGTTAGGCACTAGGGGGAGGGTTATGTTTAGGGTGCGGGGAGGGAGAGGTTAGGTTTAGGCACTAAGGGGGAAGGTTAGGTTCAGGCACCAGGGAGGGAGGGATAGGGTTAGGGTAGGGAGAGGGTTAGCATACCGACCACCAAGTGTCGGTATGTTATCCCTGGTCAGGATCCAGGCGTCGGGATTCTGACCACCTGGATCCCGTCTGTCGGTATTACATACCGATTCTGAAATCATCACTTTCCTGCTAAACACCCCTCCTCTCTCGCCACAAAACTCCCTTTCAATTTGTTTTGGTGTGTGCCAACCATTTTATATTGAGTTTATGTGGCTTACAGTGTATGTGGTATGTTTTGCCCAACAGGAGTACATAAGGAAGTGTTTGTCGATTTCATAAGTGATTTTGTGGGTGATTTTGAAATGCACAGTCCAAATCAACCATTTTTACACTCTTGAAAATCAACTCCCATGGCATTTGATTTTGAAATCAAGTTCAAAATAAAATTTTAGCAAATGAGAGATTTGGACAGTGATTTATACAGTCGATTTTGAGTCAATTTTAGTTGATTAAAATTTACATAAAAATCACCTCAATAAATGACCACTAGTAATACCCCTCAGTCTCCCCTCCAGCCCATCTAGAAATCATGCAGCAGCAGAGGATTATGGACAGTGTTTTGCATCAGACATCAGTATATTTGGAGTTGGACTGCAGCCTCTCCAGCCAGGAGCAGGTAAGAAATATTTTTTTCCCAAATGTCTCTTGTGAGATTCTAGTAAGTGGGTATTTGAGAAAAGAATGGTGGCAGGCTAAAATTTTGCCTAAGGTGAATTGACACATTGCACCGGCCCTGCCTGCGCCACCTTTCGCCATGCGCCACCATTCTCTCTCCCTCACTTGTCACCTCTCTATCACTCCCCCCTGCGCCGCCTCTATATAATGTGAGCGTGTGGTGGAGTGTAAGTGTGTATGAATGTGTTGCTATGCTCATACAGAGTGTAGTACTGGTAGGGAAACATTAGTGCGTGGCATGTACATAGGGTGCAGCACATTGTTTTTTTAAATCACTACACTATTAGTGATTTATTATATAGATTAGATTTATTCATTCTTTTCGTTTCTGTGTTTTTGTAACATGTTGATTTTAACAGTTCAAGCAAACATACAATTCAACATATTGATCTATTTCTGTTTTAATGGCAAACCCTCTTTGTTTATATACCGGTTGTATATTTGGAAATCTTCTCATTCTTTCACAGATCTACTATAAATTTTCTGTTATACAGATGATATCAGTGGTAATGTAAGAGCATGATAGTTTATATAGCTGTAGATATATATTAATATTGATTACTGTATAAAGCAGCAAACAAAATGTATCTGGAGCATATATGTTATCCTGGATATAAGACACAGATGTTACAGGAAAGAACATTATGAGGTGATTTCCAGAAAACACATATGTTCAGAAATCCAGTAGTCATCTATTATATGCCGTATAACCACTGTTTCATTTTGATATATGCAGACAGATAACAAGAGACTGCATTTAGCGTACAAAGGTCAAAAATAACAACAGGTATGTGTGTTACATGTCACATGGATTTGTTATTGCAAGGGTTAATAGGACACACGCACATTTTCGTATAGTACAGTATGTCAGCGCCAACATAATAAGCATTAATGTGTGTGTGTATAATATATATATATATATATATCCAATAGATAAATAAAACTTACAGTGATGCCTTAATGGACGTGTTCCCTGCGCAGCTCAGATATGGTATACTATCACACCCTGTGGTTAGCTGCATTCAGTACTCTCATAGAGGGCGGTATGCATCAAACATCGCATTTTACATGCGATGCATCCCGCCACTCATTGCATGCATGCCGGCATTAATAACGCTGGTATGCATGAAGAAAATCGCGAAGAACAGCTCTCCCAATAAGAGCTGTCCTTTGCGAGAGAGGGACTTCCGAGTTTATGACCAAGAAGTCCTTGTGCGCATGTGCAGAATGACGTGCACGCCACCACGGGTCCTGGGAGGGATCTGATTGGATCCCTCTCCTAGCAATTTGTGGAGAGAAGCCTATAGGCTGCTATTGGGTAATGCCATCTAAAGATGGCGCTACCCATCAGGTCCAAGCTGCGGAAAGCTGTGCTTTTCAAAGCTTGATGCATATCAGAAATGCTGCCAATTGCATCATTGATGATAGTACATCCAGCCCAGAGTGAGATTACCGTCACTCACAAAATGGTGGCGCTGCTAATTCCCAGATGTATACAGTCTATGCTACTGAGGACTGAGCAGTTATGTAGCACACCAATCATTCCGCAAGTTTGGTTCATTCTCTTAGCCTTGCTACATTTTCCTGCTGCTGGTTTTTTTCCCCTCAATCTTACATTTTAGTTTACAAATATAAATATTTATCATTCAATATTTTCTGCATATCCAGCAAAAACACCTGTGTTCGAGGATTACCCACAAATATTTTGGATCTCCGTCGCCATCAGGGGGATACTGTCGGGACAGGGCTGGAGTCCCGGGCCTGGACACTGGTAGAACTGGGGGGCCCGTCCTTTGAGAGGATGAAACTAAGGACCACCCTTTAGCCAGCTGGGCAAAAATGTATTATAATTGCTCTCCGGGCCGCTCCACGTCGCCTGCCTGCCTGCTCGGTAACAACCAGGGAGTTGTTACAAGAGGAGAGGAATCTCTAGAGCTCCACCTCCCCTGCCTCTAGTCACTGCCTTTCAGTGCACGCACGGCCTATTGACGTCATGCTGTGCTTGCTCTTTTGTTTGCCTGTGGCTGCATGTGAGGAAGAGGACGGAGACTGAGAAGAGCCGAGGAGGAGCAAAAGCACAGGAGCAGAGGGCTGCCGCAGAGTGTGTAGCCTGCCCTCAGCTTGTGCTGGGAGAAAGACCCAGTGTGACAGCTGACTCACTAAGATATCAGGTAAGTGTGTGTGTATTCATATGTGTGTCTATATATATATACTGTATATATATATTATGGGGTGTGCACCGGCCACTTTTCGTGTTATGGTTTTGGATCTGGATCTTTCTTCGTGTTTTGGATCTGGATTGGTTTTACCAAAACCACCCTTCCGTGTTTTGGGTTCTGGGTTTTGTGTTTTGGATCTGTATTTTTTTGAAAAAAAGCATAAAAACAATTTGTGGGTTTTTCTGCTCCTATGCAATTATTAACCTCAATAACCTTCATTTCCACTCATTTCCAGTCTATTCTGAACACCTCATAATATTGTTTTTATGGCCAAAAGATTGCACTGAGGTAGCTGGATGACTATGCTAAGCGACACGAGTGGGCGGCACAAACACGTGGCCCATCTAGGAGTGACACTGCAGTGGCAGACAGGATGGCAGTTTGAAAAACAAGGCCCCAAACAGTACATACTGCAAAGAAAAAAAAGAGGTGCAAGATGGAATTGTCCTTGGGCCCTCCCACCCACCCTTATGTTGTATAAATAGGACATGCACACTTTAACAAACCAATCATTTCAGCGCCAGGGTCTGCCACATGACTGTGGCTGAAATGATTGGTTCGTTTGGGCCCCCACAAAACAAGCTGGCAATTAATGTGTCCCTGCACAAACTGGCTCTACGGAGGCAAGATGTCGTCCTCATCCTCCTCATCCACCGATTCCTTGGATAAAACAGGAAAAAGGGATTTAGGTGTCCCTGGACTGCTTACGGTCTTAGCCAAAGTTTCTGAACTTGACAGTAACTTTTTATGAACGCGCTGCAGGTGCCGTATAAGGGAGGATGTTCCTAGGTGGTTAACGTCCCTACCCCTACTTATTTCACCTTTACATATGGTACATATGGCAAGACAGTTGTTGTCCGGATTTGGATAGAAATATTGCCAGACCAAAGAGGTGGAATGTTTGGTCTTCTGCCCAGGCATGACCGTGATGGGCTTTTTCATCCCACGGACAACAACTGTCTCCCCCGGAGCCTGATTTAAACAAACCACATCACCATCAGAATCCTCCTCGCCAACTTCCTCCTCAGTGCCAGCTACACCAGTATCCTCATCCTGTTGTACTTCAACAGTGACATCTTCAATTTGCATATCAGCAAGTGGACTGTGGGTGCTCCTTTCAGCACTTGCAGGGGGTGTGCAAATGGTGGAAAGAGCCACCTCTTCCCATCCAGTGCTGGGAAGGTCAGGCATCGCAACCGTTACCACACTTGGACTCTCCTTGGGGATTTGTGATATCTTCTTAGAACGCACAGTTCTTTGCTGTGCTTTTGCCAGCTTAACTCGTTTTACTTTTTTTGCAGGAGGAGGGCTTCCATCGTCATGTGAAGCTGAACCACTAGTCATGAACATAGGCAAAGACCTTAGCCGTTCCTTGCCACTCCGTGTCGTAAATGGCATATTGGCAAGTTTACGTGTCTCTTCAGATGATTTAAATGTTTTTTTCAAGGTCATTTTCCTGAACTTTGGCCCTCATTCAGAGCCGTATGCTCTGAGCAGAGCGCACGCTCTGAATGAGGGCCGCCCTCCATAATTCTGGAGCGTCCTCCTGGACGCTCGTATAGCTGTGGGTCACAACTGCGAGCCGGAGCCTGCGGTTGAGGTTTTCAACCGCAAGGCCCGGAGTGATTTTGGCGCATGCGCACGATGGAGCTCCCGCCATCGTGCGCATGCGCAGTGCACAACATCGACCCACTTGCGAGTGGACAGCCGCTTGCGAGTGGGTCTGAATCAGGCCCTTTGTCATTTGGGATTGTATGTGGCCTCTACTATGACATTGGGCATCGGCCTTGGCAGACGACGTTGATGGCATGTTATCATCTATATCATGACTAGTGGCAGCAGCTTCAGCACTAGGATGAAGTGGTTCTTGATCTTTCCCTATTTTATTTTTATCGGAGAAAGTTTGGTCCTCCATTTATGTTATATTGATATATACATGCGGCTAAGACGCACACAAACACAGAAAATAATTTTTTATTTTTGTTGGAGACTAGTGCACTTTATGGGTTACACCACCCTTTAAGAAATGAGCCAGCCGGCCCTTTACTTATGGGACACAGGCGCACGCTTGGCGCTGCTCCTTTGTTGATGCACGTGCAGCTACAGCACACACAATTCACAAACACAGAATATATTTTTTTATTTTGTTTGGAGTGCCCTTTGGGGGTCACAGCACCCTTTAACGGACAAGCCAGCTGGCCTTTTACTTATGGGACACAGGCGCATGCTTGGCGCTGCTCCTTCGTTGATGCACGTGCAGCCACAGTGCACACAATTCACAAACACAGAATTTTTTTTTTTATTTTGTTTGGAGTGCCCTTTGGGGGTTACAGCACCCTTTAGCGGTCAATCCAGCCGGCCCTTTATTTATGGGACACAGGCGCACGCTTGGCACTACTTTGTTGATGCACGTGCGGCTACTGCGCACACAATTCACAAACACAGAAAATATTTTTTTATTTTGTTTGGAGTGTACTTTGGGGGTTACAGCACCCTTTAACGGTCAAGCCAGCCGGCCCTTTACTTGTGACACAGCTGCACGCTTGGCACTACTTTGTTGATGCACGTGCGGCTACTGCGCACACAATTCACAAACACAGAAAATATTTTTTAATTTGGTTTGGAGTGTACTTTGGGGGTTACAGCACCCTTTAACGGTCAAGCCAGCCGGCCCTTTACTTGTGACACAGCTGCACGCTTGGCACTACTTTGTTGATGCACGTGCGGCTACTGCGCACACAATTCACAAACACAGAAAATATTTTTTAATTTGGTTTGGAGTGTACTTTGGGGGTTACAGCACCCTTTAACGGTCAAGCCAGCTGGCCCTTTACTTGTGACACAACTGCACGCTTGGCACTACTTTGTTGATGCACGTGCGGCTACTGCGCACACAATTCACAAACACAGAAAATATTTTTTTATTTTGTTTGGAGTGTACTTTGGGGGTTACACCACCCTTTAACGGACAAGCCAGCCGGCCCTTTACTTATGACACAGGCACACGCTTGGCACTACTTTGTTGATGCACGTGCGGCTACTGCGCACACAATTCACAAACACAGAAATTTTTTTTTATTTTGTTTGGAGTGTACTTTGGGGGTTACAGCACCCTTTAACGGTCAAGCCAGCCGGCCCTTTACATATGACACAGGCGCACGCTTGGCACTACTTTGTTGATGCACGTGCGGCTACTGCGCACACAATTCACAAACAGAAAATATTTTTTGATTTTGTTTGGAGTGTACTTTGGGGGTTACAGCACCCTTTAATGGTCAAGCCAGCCGGCCCTTTACTTATGACACAGGCGCACGCTTGGCACTACTTTGTTGATGCGCGTGCGGCTACTGCGCACACAATTCACAAACACAGAAAATATTTTAATTTTTTTTGCACTTGGGGGGAGCACCCCTGATGGACAGAGCACCCCCTGGACAACACTTCAGCACCCCTTTAGGACTGGGACTCTGCACAGGACTTTGGAGGAGTGGACACAGCCCCTATGGACAACAGCAGCACAGCACAACACAGCCAGGCCCTATGGACTTTGGAGAAGTGGACACAGCCCTTATGGACAACAGCAGCACAGCGCAGCACAGCACAGCACAGCACAACACTACACTGCACTACACTACACTACACAGCCCAGCCAGCCCTAACTCCCACCCTCCCTCTTCACTGTGAGAAAATGGCGCCGACGCGGGTACCTTATATAGGATCCAAAACCCGCGAGACCCGGAAGGCGGGATGATGACGTTTTGCCTCGATTTGAGATCCGAGTCAGGCGGGAAAAGTCGAGCCTGACTCGGATCGGCCTCGGATCGGGGGGGCTCGGGGGGGTTCGGATTTCAAAAATCCGAACCCGCTCACCCCTAATATATATATATATAAATGTATATTTGTATATGCAAAACCACAAGTCTGCACACTACTATAGCAAAATTTTAAATGGTTGCATTATCATAATCATGGAATAATCCAAAAGTCAACACTCCTACCATCAGTACAAACAACGACAAATTCAGTAGTGCATAAAGTGCATATCAAATAAATCACAAAGTATTTATCAATTGATCATCATAAATAGAGAGGATCTGTGGCAGAAGACCGGCAGCCCATCTCTGGAATGCAGAAGTGTCTTTTTGGCTCTTTTTTGGTGTGGTCATTGGTATAAAGAGATAGATTAGTGGGGTAAGTTTCATATTCGATCTTTGGGTGATGGTTGTCTTCATTGTGCTTGTGATGTATTGCTGTACCTCTTGAAAACGATCTTCAGGTGACCCAAAACATTGAGACAAACTTTAATATGTGAGAAATAAATTGGATTTTTATCTTATATATCTTGAACCCTGCTGAGTGCCCCATTTATTTTATTCCATCATCGGTGTACTCTGTGGATGCCACTTTAGGTAGACCCCCCCAGTTGATGCCTTGGGCTTTGTTTGATGTGAGTGTGGCTCTTCTTCTACATCCTCTGTGTAACTTCCCCTCAGTCTCCCTGTCCTCACCCTTCCTGTAACTTCCCCTCAGTCTCCCTGTCCTCACCCATCCTGAAACTTCCCCTCAGTCTCCCTGTCCTCACCCTCCCTGTAACTTCCCCTCAGTGTCCCTGCCCTCACCCTCCCTGTAACTCCCCCTCAGTGTCCCTGCCCTCACCCTCCCTGTAACTCCCCCTCAATGTCCCTGCCCTCACCCTCCCCGTAATGTTCTCTCAGTGTCCCTGCCCACACCCTCCCTGTAACTCCCCCTCAGTGTCCCTACCCTCACCCTCCCTGTAATTCCCCCTCAGTGTCCCTACCCTCACCCTCCCTGTAACTCCCCCTCAGTGTCCCTGCCCTCACCCTCCCTGTAACTCCCACTCAGTATCCCTGCCCTCACCCTCCCTGTAACTCCCCCACAGTGTCCCTGCCCTCACCCTCCCTGTAACTCCCCCTCAGTGTCCCTGCCCTCACCCTCCCTGTAACTCCCCCTCAGTGTCCCTGCCCTCACCCTCCCCATAATGTTCCCTCAGTGTCCCTGCCCACACCCTCCCTGTAACCTCCCCTCAGTGTCCCTACCATCACCCTCTCTGTAACTTCCCCTCAGTCTCCCTGTCCTCACCCTCCCTGTAACTCCCACTCAGTATCCCTGCCCTCACCCTCCCTGTAACTCCCCCACAGTGTCCCTGCCCTCACCCTCCCTGTAACTCCCCCTCAGTGTCCCTGCCCTCACCCTCCCTGTAACTCCCCCTCAGTGTCCCTGCCCTCACCCTCCCCATAATGTTCCCTCAGTGTCCCTGCCCACACCCTCCCTGTAACCTCCCCTCAGTGTCCCTACCATCACCCTCTCTGTAACTTCCCCTCAGTCTCCCTGTCCTCACCCTTCCTGAAACTTCCCCTCAGTCTCCCTGTCCTCACCCTTCCAGTAAATTCCCCTCAGTCTCCCTGTCCTCACTCTCACTGTAACTTCCTCTCAGTGTCCCTGCCCTCATCCTCCCTGTAACTCCCCCTCAGTGTCCCTGCCCTCACCCTCCCTGTAACTCCCCCTCAGTGTCCCTGCCCTCACCCTCCCTGTGACCTCCCCTCAGTGTCCCTGCGCTCACCCTCCCTGTAACTAATCTCAGTCTCCCTGTCCTCACCCTCCCTGTAACTTCCTCTCAGTATCCCTGCCCTCACCCTCCCTGTAACTTCCTCTCAGTGTCCCTGCCCTCATCCTCCCTGTAACTCCCCCTCAGTGTCCCTGCCCTCACCCTCCCTGTAACTCCCCCTCAGTGTCCCTGCCCTCACCCTCCCTGTGACCTCCCCTCAGTGTCCCTGCGCTCACCCTCCCTGTAACTAATCTCAGTCTCCCTGTCCTCACCCTCCCTGTAACTTCCTCTCAGTATCCCTGCCCTCACCCTCCCTGTAACCTCCCCTCAGTGTCCCTGCCCTCACCCTCCCTGTAATGTTCCCTCAGTGTCCCTGCCCTCACCCTCCCCATAATGTTCCCTTAGTGTCCCTGCCCACACCCTCCCTGTAATTTCCCCTCAGTATACCAGTTCTCACCCTTCCTGTAATGTTCCCTCAGTGTCCCTGCCCTCACCCTCCCTGTAGAATGAGGCCCAATACTGAACATGTTATCTTGAGTTCTATATTAAGGTACCAAGTAGAAACGTGCCATACACTACTTCTTAATCATTAAGTGGATTGTTTCAGAGATATCATTACCTATTATGTCATAGGGGCCAATTAAATTCTGTGTGCTATTGATAGCGCTGGGAGGGAGCTCCTGGAGCTATTCAATTCAGCGTGCTGTTAGGTCGACTAATTGATTTCTCCTCACTCTCCTGAGGTGTGAGGAGAAATCCGACTAAAGTGCCGGCTGTTCTCCGGCTTAGCACAGAGCCAACAGCCTCGAGGCCAGCACTTTGGTCTGGGCGAATGCAGGTTCTCGCTACTATACACTGCTTAAGTCTCTGACTTAAATGCTTCAAGTCGGACTTCACATTGCAGTCAATTGAATAGCTCCGGGATCAACATCCCGGCACTATTCAATTTGCATCGCTCCCATAATGTAGAGATATTCAGGTATTGTTTGTAATAAGAATATCAGTCTGAGCCCCCTGTGTCTCCAACTTCTGCTGTCATGGCTGTATTGACTGCAGACTCTAAACTGGTGAATGGGCAGCTGTAGCAGTATAAATACAGGTGGAAGACCTTTTTCAGTGGCATTGACCAGACTCCAAGGGGGCCAATCCACAAAGAAAAGGGAGGGGGCTATAGCTACTAAAAAGTGTGCTTAAACCAGGCGCGTATCTATAATGGGTGCAGGGTGGGCCCCGCATCACACACCCTTCACCCATAATATTACTTACCGCTGCGGCCATTTTCCTGGTGACCTGTGCAGACACTATAGACTCTGGGCACACTCTAGTTCCCAGAGTCTATAACTTCGGCGCTGGCCACGCACAGCTCAGTGCGCTGCCGGGCGGAGAGGAGGGGGCCCGTGTCGGAGACTGCACACGGGCCCCCTCCTCTATATAAATGCCCCTGGCTTAAACGTAATTGTTTCTTATCACTGAAAGCCAACCATGTGTATGGAACAAGGGCTGAGCAAAGTAATCTGTTGTTCCATAGTAATTCTTCTGATGCCTTCAGGAGATGTTCACTACTAACTGTAAGCTTCCAGGGCTAGTTGCAAGATCTTTTCCAAGGTGAGCATGGGATCCGTTAACACCTGCCTGAGCATCACAGCTGAAATTAGGGTGGTTGGGAAGGAGGCATGAAACACATGGATATGCTGCAGTGGGATATAACTGTTTAGCTGTTTGTCTTATATATTGTACCACTTTTTCTTGTTTGTTTTTAAACAGTGCACATTCCCTCTCCCCCAAAATGTGCCAAGCAAGTAGCTCATAGCACCTGCATGAGTGTTAAAAAAGCATCTAAATTTAATTTAATCATAATCCTAAAACTCCTGGGGTCCTTGGCCATTTGCCTCAATTAGGAGTCAAAAAGGATGATCTGATAATAGGGTTAAGGTTAGAAATCTTTGCTGCTTAACTAATGGTCACCAAACTTCCAAGGTAACATACAGTAGGTTCTGACAAGTGGTTGGAACTGGGACCACCCATTACCAAATGTCTAGTTTCGCCTATGGTCCTCTCTTACCGCCGCTACACAGCCCGCAAACCCACATTGTCTCCGTGAGTAACAGAGGGAGGCCCGCTGCTACTGGCCGCCACCGTTGACCCACTCTACCCAGTCCTCACTAAAGGAGGAAGATGTGCTGAGGCCCGCCGGCCCCTATGTTCCAAAAGTTTATTTTGTAGTCTGCGCATGCTGCACCGGTGGAGGCAGGAGGTTGGAGGAGCTGCGACGTGTGAGGAGCAGCGTCTGCCGGAAGAGAAGAAACCAGAAGGAAGGACTCTTCAAGGAGATATGGTAAGTAAGTCAGAAAAAGATAAATGTGCATATGGTGCAACAACAATACATTTCTGGGCGTGATATGATACCACACCCAGAAATGTATTGTTGTTGCACCATATGCACGTTTAGCTCTTTTACACATCCAGTAAAGAGTACTTCTGGCTAAATATCAAAGTTTAACTCTGCTGCTTAGTGGAGCCCTGGGAACTAGAAGCTGGAATATTTTTCCTGAGGCTCCAGCACTGCCTATGGGGAGGGGTGACAGCCTATGGGGAGGGGTGTCAGCTTGTACCAATGAGCATATAACCATTGGCAAGTTTATTATAAATTATATTAAATGCAAGAGCAGTTATTTTTATGTAAGGCTGCTAAACCAACCAAATAGTTTGTCTGTATGCATTTTTAGTCAATCAATGCTGGGACTGACAGCCTGAACCAAAATTTCTAACGTAATATACACATTCAGAAGGTCGATAGCGGACAGGGGGGCTCGGGGAGCGGGGGCCTGCCTAATTTGTTAGTCCCGGACCCCACAATTTCTGATGGCAGCCCTGGATCTCCCCAATGTACCATGAAGGAACCGTAGCAGATATCTCTATATCTGCCATGGTCCTTCCATTTCCGACAGCGGCTGAAAAACTCATACAGTAGGTTTCTATGGGCACTACAAAGCTGTCAGATTTACCAAGTTCTAGAAAGCAAAGCAATATTCACAGGGAGAGGGTTCCTCCGGTAGACCACACATGCACAGTATCGCTGTGGGGGTGAAGTGAAATGAACACTGATGCGTTGACTTATTCCGAACACATCGAAAGGACGGGCGCCTTTCTGAGCCTCTGTCCCTGCATTTGAATTTGTTATACAAACTGGAAACTAGAAATGACAGCTATGGGAATCAGAAGCATAGTGAAGTTTTATTGTAGCTGGAAACTTTGGGTGTGGTTGGATAGCAGGTGAACTGAGCAGACAGTCCCAGGCAAAGCAGAAAAAATATAAACACAAGTAGACTTAACTTCTGGGAAATTCAGACAAAATGTGAGCTGGAAATGATGGTAATCTGTCAGGCCCAAGGAAACAGCACTGGTAGTCAGTCAGTCCAAGGCACAAGAACATGAGACCAGAGAGGCTGGAACATGGAAGAATAAATCTAGGAAACACAAATAATGACCAGCATGGTACATGGTGCGGGGCAGGAATAAATAGTCAATAAGAGAGGTGCAGGTGATTAAATGGGAGTGAGAGACTTTTGCATGAGAGTAGAAAATGTCTGAACACATGAGCAGCACCTCTGGTAGCACAGAGGTACTACAGGTCAGACATAAAATAAGGACATCGGGGCCTATTCATCATCGATAAATGGCTCGGTAACCATGCAGAAATGCTAGTTTCCGCATATTTAAGTTCCCAGGCCATTCATCATCAGGGGTCCCCCTTACTAATCAGCAAATTCCGAAAACTGAAAGTTTTCGGAGTTTGCTGCCGAGAACAAGCGCCATCTTCAGACTGCGCTCATTCTCGGATCCCCGCTCCTTCCTATGGGAAGGAGTTCCGGGGATGAGAAGAGTGATCACTCCGCCGCCTCCTCACTACCTCCCCGGTGGCTTTGGTCACGCATGCGTAGCTGGGACGACGGGGAGCAAGTAAGTAACGCAACTACAGAAGTAGCTCCGATACTAACAACAGGGACAACTGCTTTTCGGAGCTGTTGTCCCCTCACCGGAGCATTTTTAGAATGTAAGCTCTTACGAGCAGGGCCCTCTACCCTTTTGTGCTTCTCCCTACTTTAATATCATCTACTTCTTACTCCCCACTAGGGCACCTAACACTTGGGCACATATTCTATTTGAGGCAAAAAGCCGTTTTCGCGTGTTTTTGGCGGAAACTTTTCGACGATGATGTAATTTCGCCAGGCGGAAAAGTATCGCCGTATTTAATTTGAAAGACTTTCCGCCTAGGTGGAAAGTCAATGCAATGTAATAGGCGGAAAAGTTTCATCTATGAATAGCAGGTAGAAAAAAGTGCAGAATTGGGGTTTTGTGGTGCAGCATTGCGGGAACCCCCGTGCAGCCTTCAGACAGTCCCCCAAAGGTAAACTGTGTCAAAATTTTAAATGAAAACACTTAAGAGCACCCCCAAAAAATCACTTTGAATTTGTGGGCGAAAAAAAAATGTTGGGGGACAAAATTAAAAACTAGCGAACTTTACTCTGGGGGGGTCCCCAAGTATGCCCCAGGTGTTTTTTTCATTGCAGGGGCTTGCGGCAGGTGGATTTTTCAAGTTTTTTTAAACTTAACTTTAGCAACTTTAAAATATGCTGTCCCCCATTTTCAAGTACCCCAAATTTGCTGGGATAAGTTATTTTCTGCAAAAAACCTCCAGAATACTATTCTGCACCACTTATACAAAAACGCTATTTAGCAGCTATTGAGCCCGTTTAAAAACAACAAATACCTTCAGCAAGCCAAATTGGGGGTAACCATAACTAACCCCCATGTCAGAGCATCTTTTGGAGAGTGTCAGGCTAATTTCCCCAAATCTGACAGGACTTTTCGCCTGTTTCAGTTTTGCCGGGTCCCGTTTCTGCATACTTTCAAATTGAATACGGGGATACGTGGGGAAGCGCACAATACTTTTTCACCTACAAAACACATGATGTAGGTGACAAGTCCGGGAGGCAAAAAAGTATCGCCGGCCGTTTCTAATTGAATACGGCTCTAGGTTGCTTATGCTTTGTTGCTTATGTGGGTGTTATGGTCGCTAATGTAGCAATATATATTATCCATGTCCTGGTCCTGTATTGTACTGTAAGTTACTGGTCACTTGTTTGTTTATGTACTTTGAAAGGTGCTGAGGAAAACTTGTGGCGCCATATACATAAATGATAATAAATACATAAATAAATACTACAGTAGGTTTTTCATCACAAAATAATTAGTATAAAGTCGCAGATGAAGCATAATTATGCATGGTGAGGGTCACTCGTATCAGGCATGTCTTGTGTACTTTGGGCCTGATTCAGATCTGGGAATAGAGTAAGAGAGCAAGTAACTGTGCACCTTGGTAAAACCATGCTGCACCGCAGGTGGGGCAGATTTAACATGTGCAGAAAGATTTAGATTTGGGAGGGATGTGTCCAAACTGAGATCTAAATTGCAGTGTAATAATAAAGCTGTCCAGCATTTGTGGGCTACATGCCAAAATTTACCCCACATGCAAAATAGGGTTACCTACCCTCCCAATTTGGCCAGGAGCCTCCCAAAAATCATGTGATGCTCTCGGGCCCCCGGAAAGGCAGACAAGCGACCGCTGACCCATCCAAGCGGTTAGACTAGAAATCACCGCAGCAGGGCCTGGTGACTCAGGGCCTAATTCAGACCCGCTCGCAAGCGGGTCGATGGCCCAGTGCGCATGCGCACGATGGAGGCGGCTCCGTCTTGCGCATACGTGAGACCCGGATAGCGACGGGCAAGCCGTCGCTCTGGGTCTCGCTACAAAGGGGGCGTGCTGTCAATGGTGAGTGACAGCATGCCCTCTTTGGTGGGCGTGCCGGGGCGTGGCTGCCCAGACGGAGGCGTTCCCATGGGAACGCCTACCGTCTGGGGCCGGCCCCACTGACATCACAAGTGATGTCAGTGGGAGTGCTCTCGGCCACAAGGGTCTCGTCGCAAGACCATCGCGACCATCTTCCTGGCCGCTCGCTATAGCTGTGGGTGGTCACCCACAGCTATACGAACGGCCAGGAGGCCGCTCTAAAAATTAAGAAGGACAGCCCTGATTCAGAGCGATTCACTATGGATCTCATCATCGTGGCCTGCCCCCTGCTTCACAATGCCATTCATTTTGGCATTGTGAAGAGGGGGCGGGGCCACGGTGACGTGATCACGCTATCACGCCCCATGCTCCACCCCCAATGGAGCATCATCGCAGCATCAAGCTCCCCATCTGTGGAAGCCTGACAGCTCCCTCCCAGAAGGAGGGAGCTGAAAGTAGGCAACTATGATGCAAAACATGTATGTATTTGCACCCCTTGCATTGCAACATGGTTTGTCCAGCGCCTTAGTTAGGATGGAACTGAAGACTCATGGATGAGCAGTAGTGCACAAGGTCAGAGGTTGAGCATCCACATGGCCGACTTGAGGGCCAGTCAAGCAGAGCGGGCAACCAAGGGGTCCAGTACAGACACCACAGCCATGATGACTCTAACACTGTGTCCGCACACCCCTTAGGCGCTGTACAACCAGTGCAGCCTACCCGATAGTTCTTCCACAATCCTGAGAGGACAGTGCCGGAATATTGAAAGGAAAGGGGAACGCCCCCCACACTGTCTTACACTTTCCAAGAACAGGCACCCAGTGATATCTGTTCCCAGATGCGGAGTGCAGGAGCTCTTGTTACCGCAGGAAGTGGAGTGTCACAGCTCCTCCTCCCAACTTCCAAGGGGTGTGGATCATTAGGTCTACAGTAAATATGTAGACAATGGAAGATAGACAAGCAATAGGTCGACAGGGTCTGAAGGTCGACACACTGAAGGTCGACTAGTAAGAAGGTCGACAGGTACAGAATGTTGACATGGTCATTAGGTCGCCACACAAATCGTCGACATACAAATGGTCAACACATATGTTTTTTTTTTCTAGCCCTATTCTTCACCCTAACCCTACCCTTCCCTTGGTGTCTAACCCTAACTGTTCCTCCTGGTGCCTAACCCTAACCGTTGGAGTAGGTGCCTAACCCTAACCGTTGGAGTAGGTGCCTGACCCTAACCATCCCTTCTAGTGCCTAACCCTAACCCTCCGGTAAGTGCCTAACCGTAACCCTCCCTCCTGGTGCCTAACCCTAAACGTGGGGGTAAGTGCCTAACCCTACCGTCAGAGTAAATGCCTAACCCTAACCCTCCGGTAAGTGCCTAACCATAACCCTTAAAAAAAATAGTCGACCATTTGTGTGTCGACCTTCAGACCCTGTTGAGTTTCAGACCCTGTCGACCTATTGCCTGTCTAACTTCCATTGTCTACCCAAACATTGTCTTCCTTTTTACTGCAGACCTAATGACCGGATACCACTTCCAAGAGCCTTAAGCGTGACTTCACCTGTGGGAACTGAGAGCTGCTGCACTGCCTGCACACACGGCAGTATGACATCAGGAGCCAGAGCCCGCCACAAAATGAGGCATTGTGTGGCATATTGGGGGCACTGTGACATAATAATGGGGCTCTTTGTGGCATAAAAATGGGTCTCTGTGTGGCATACAAATTGGCACTGTTACATAATAATGGGGCACTGTGTGGCCTAAAATGGGGCACTGCGGCATTATAATGTGGTATTATGTGGCATAATAATGTGCTCTGTGTGAGATAATAATGGGTCACTGTCTGGCATAAAAATGGGGCATTGTGGCAAAACAATGGTGCACTGTCTGGCATAAAAATGAGGTGCTGTGGCATAATAATGGGGCACTGTGTGGCATAATTCCTGTGGGAGCCAATGTGTGTTTGGGTGTTTGGGTGGGGGGTTGCTACAAAAAGAGACAGCACAGGGTGTTCTCGCTTAGCAGGGTGTAGGGTTTAATTATTAAGTGGCAGCGGGTAAAAGCCACCACTTCCCAATGTGTTAAAGTCCAAAATTTAAAAGGGCAATGCTTTTAATAGCAATACACCCTGTGTTTTGCTATTAAAACCTTAGTAAATAAACCACTGTCTCACCAACTGACAAATATGGAGGAGGAAGAGCGGTGGTCTGGGGCTCTTTTGCTGGATCCCGAGTCAGAGACTTCTACAATGACTGGCACACTAATCCAAAAAGGTGTTTGCAGCTCCATGTAATATCCTCTGGTTTATGCCTACTTGGCCAAGTGTTCATCCTACAACAAGATAATGACCCAAAACGTACCTCCAATTTATGTCAGATCTATCTTTGAGAAAAAAAGCAAGACAGTACTGTAGGCTTCAAATCATGGAAGGACCAAAACAGTCTACAGAATTAAACCCTCTTGAGCTGGTTTGCGATGATCTGGACAGCAGGGTGAAAGCAATCAACAAGCACAACACATTTGTGAAAATTTCTGCAACAGTGTTGGGAAGAAGTTCCCAAACATTATTGTGGCACACCACCAAGACCCTGTGTGCCTACACACTCTGAGGTGCTCCTACAAAAAGTGTAAAGTTATAATGTGCCTCCTGCCATGGTCTAATATAGGCCATGATTTTTCTGTTTTCGTTGGGGTTGAGGGACTTTTTGCACTGGCCACCTTAGTGGTGGTGGACATTAGGGGACAGTGAGTACTGTGGCAGGCTCAAAGATTTGAACTCGACAGAACTGCAGTTGGTGGCTACGCTGTGGTGAGGTAACCGCCGGTGGGAGCAAAACTGCATGGTGTGTTTTTAAAGCAGGGTACATATCAGAATGATATGTAGCCAGCTGATCCGATGGGTGACAGGACCCTGCATCCGCAAGTGCATATATGGCACAGTTTAGCAAACACAGTGCCTGCTGTGTAACATATATAAATCACACACTCTGTAACTCTGATAGAGTCTAGAAAGAGGAAATACGTTCTGGTGAGTGCACCACCGAGCTCCATCGTATTGAACTGAGAGGTTAAAGTTGATATATGTGACTGCCTTGTTCCATGTTAAGTATTGTGGGTTGGGTATGATTTGCCGGTGGATGGATTCCTGGCTGATGAAATGCTGACGCTGGAATCCCGACAGGGGCCGGTAAGTACCCTAACCCTCCCCCTCTCCCCTCCTTAAACCTCCCTTGGTGCTGCCTATCCCTAACCTCCCCGGGGGGCTGCCTAACCCTAGCCTCCCCCTCAGTGGTGCCTAACACTAACCCCCATTTCCCGCACCCTAAACCTAACCCTCTCGGGAGTGAGGGGGAGTTCCTAACCCTAACCTCCCCCCCAGCAGTGCTTAACCCTAACCCCTCCTTCCCACACCCTAACCCTTACCATTCCCGGGGGGGGGGCCCAACTCTAAACCACAGGGGAGGCTCCCTAAACCTAACCGCCCCATCCCCAACATAAGTTAATACTTGCAGCTTCTTTGTTCAGGATGGCGGGGGTCGATATCCTGAGGTCTTCGGAATAGCGGCATCGGCATTATGCCGAGTGTCGGGATTCCGGCATTGGTATTGTTGACACTGTGAACTGTTATTGTGTAATGCTTTAAATTGGTTGTAAGTATAATAAATTTGTTCTGCTATAGAGGTGTTTATAGGGATAATATAACTGCATAAGTGTAATATTACAAACCGTTTATTGTAAGGTACAATTGGTTATGATAATCAACCACAAGTTCTTTCAGCCAAAGAAGTCTACTCCGTCCAGTTTCCAGTTAACTAAATTATATAAAATGTTGTTGTAGTGAAATTTATTAGATAATGTATTATATTCTGTATGTAACCATCCTTCTTTACTTCTCTGTTTAGCAACAGTGGAACCTGCACTGAAGCGGTGGAACAGAATAATAAGCCCTGGTAAGGAAGACACCTCACGACACAATACAACTTACCTGAGTATCACATTATTTCATTTCAACTGTTAAAACCTTTTCTTGTGCTGATGAGCTGGTTGGGTGTAAGTCATACTTGCCTACCTTTCAATATCTCTTCCCGGGAGAAGCCCTGGTAAGAGAAGTAGGAGGGTGGCAACGGGGGCGGGACCTGATGATTTGCGTCATTAAGCCCCACCCCCTTGCGGTAAAATTGTCACGATTGGCTAGAATTTACACAGGGGGCGGGGTCAAATGAAGTGACTCATGTAGAATCACGTCTTAAGCCCCGCCCCCTACACGGAGACCCGCGATCGCTGCGGGAATTCTCCTCATTCTGCCCACTTCACTGGGAAGTGGGCAGAATGCGGGAGAAATGCCTACCCTTCCGGGGGTGCGGCTAGTTACCCGAAAAATCGGGAGCCTCCCGCGAAAACCGTGAGGGTAGGCATGTATGGTGTAAGTACATCTAGATGTAAGCACATCTGATGTAAACAAGGCATATGTAGAGATGCCTCTGACCCAGCACATGGGTCTAAATACGTTATTTTTTATGTAGGCTCTTGTATTTTAAACACACTTGCATCCAATTCAGCATGAACCCCTACAGCTTAATCCTTCCTGAAAATGTTTTTTATTTTTTCTATCTTATACAATTGTAAATCAAACATTCAAGTGGTGGGTGTTTGTAATCTACCCATAGCTCTCCCTGTCACTCCATGTATTCCTTCTATTATTGATTCAATATTCGAAAAAAAAAAACATGCTTTCCTTCTCAAGCATAGACCTTTCAGTAATCTCTTAGGAAAAGCTAAGTACAGCTTGAGTCTCCCATATCCAAATATTCAGAAATACTGATTTTTTTTCGCATGACTGAGATAGTGAAACCTTTGCTTTTTGATGGCTCAATGTACACAAACTTTGTTTAAGGCACACATTTATTAAAATGATTGTATAAAATTACCTTCGGGCTGTGTGCCTCATATTTCTATCTTCTGTATAAATATTTTGTACTTAAGAGAAACATAAAGCTACATTTCAAACTTTAGAATGACACAAATGTTTTGATCTTCTACAATAAAAACTGTTACAAATGTCTTTGTTATTCATTTGTTGGTACCTTTCCATGCATCGCCAGCAGTTCGGAGGGTCTAAATGAACTATTTACTAAGCATCGTGTTTGAGTTTCTATTGTCTATTTAAGGCGTTACCCATTCTTTTTTTTCTGTCTAAAACCCTGTGGGATTTCCCCCTGTACGATACACTCCGCTGTTACACAGAAGTATGAATCTGCTGTCAGTGATAGTGATCTGTGCAATGCTTCTCACAAACTTGCCTGTCTCAGACAGGTCTATTTTTTGGTTGGTTTTTGGTCAGTTATAAAACTGACCATTAGTAAATCTGGATCCTATTCTTCTCTATGTGGAAAAATCGATTGTTGGTCCGATGTTCTAAAGTTAGGTTTTTGTTGTTTTGCCATCCTTTTTTACTTTAGTAAATGGTTGATTTGAAAAACCAACAGAAAAACGACCAAAATCCCAAATCCCAAACCCACCTTTAGTAAATATACCCATAAGGGTGTCCATGAGTTCTATGTGTAGGTCTGACATTTCAGATTCTGAAACTGTAATTATAGTGCTGTCACCTTCCACTATTTCTCAACCATTTGGAAATGTGAGGATCATAATTTATACATAGAAAGTGAGGGTGTTACATTGGAAGTTGGTAATGTGCAACAGGATGAGAGGGCTATTGTTACAGGTGACAATAATGCTGGTAATGATTATGAAGGAGTTGGACATGATAATGAGGATGATGTTGATTGGCAAAGTGAAGTGAAGCAACCACCAGTGGTACCACCTCGTGCCCATTATAAGCACATTGTCTTGCCTGGGCATAAAACAAAAATCTACCTCTAGCATATGGAAATCTAACCTCTATCTGTTTTTTTTTTCAATCTAGCTCTGACAATATTTGTCCATGCATCTTAAGATGTGTCATGCCACACTCAATAGAGGTAGGGACAGTAGCCATCGAGGCCAGGAGTGGCCAACCCGCATGCAGCTCTTTTGTATTTTGAGATGCAGCTCCCCCCACTGAAACTGTGAATGCTGGCCTCTAAAGCGATCAGAGGCTAGTTAGATCCAGGCAGGGGCAGCGGGAGCCAGCGTGGTCAGGTAAGTACTGGGCTGGGCTCACTGCATAAGGGGCACTACTTTAGCGGGCACTGCATATGGGGCAAAACTACAGTGGGCACTGAATTTGGGGCACAACTACAGGGGACACAGCATAATGGGCACTACTGCCTGTGAGCCAGTGGGGGGACAGCCTGGGAGCTGGGGGGATGATGCCTGTTTATGGGGGTAGAGTGGGGCTGTTGAGATAACTCGGGGGGGAGGGCTCTTTAACTTGAATCCTGATATATTTTGGCTTTTTGCCTCTGACTGGTTGGACACCCCTGATCTAGGCTCTTCCTCCCTATTAGTAATTTGCATCAAGTTTATTCAAATTGTTCATCAAAAGCAGGAATGTCATGAATAGTACAAGCAGTCCAACATCAGCTACCATCAGCATGGATAGATACCTCATTCTATCTTCATCAACAACACCTTCATCATCAACCTCCTCATTAGTAGTAGTTCTGCTGCATCCAATTTGCAAATGCAAACTGACTCCCCTAATGCAATCCAAGCTACCCAAGAAGAATGCTTGTACACCAAAGCTGCTGGGGCTTAAACTTCATTACTAAGCATAGATTTTTATACAACAATTGTCTGTGAAATAATTGTTTGCAAGAGGAACCCAGTATGACAGCCAGCATCCTGTTGCACTGCGGATCACTAAAGCTACGATAGCTACAGTATGTTAGCATTGGATCTGCATCCAATTTCCGTCATGAATGCATCAGGTTTTAGCAGGTTAGTTGAGGTCATTTGTCCATGCTACAAATTCCACCTCAATTCCATCTCTCACAGCGATTCCTCATCAGTACCGGGAGGATAAAAACAAAGTTATTCATTCACTAGAATTATTTTGTATTTTGAGGGGTTCTTGCACAGAGGGAAAGGACCACAGCCATTAAACAGCCCACTACCCTAAATGTCTACAGCTTGCTGATACAGATGTGAAGTTGTGAACTGGGTTTTTTTTTGTTTGTTTGTTTTGAGTGAAAAAGCCACAGCCAACAAACAGCCACAGCACCCTGAATTTTGACCGCTTGCTTCCACAAATGTAATACTGGCCCTCACATCAATACCCAGCTGTCAGCACTTAGATTTTTACAAGAACAAAATATTTATTTTTATTATAATTTTTTTGTTTAATTTTAATGCGCGAATCAAATATTAGTCACACTATTTTGCTACTTGCTATGTTGATTATACTGCCACACACAATTAGACACCCATGGCTTCTTTGTGCTATCGATACCACCTCTCCCACAAGAAATACAACAATTCTAATCTGTAAACGTGACAAAGCCAGATTAGTATTTTCCCTAGGGTCTCGTCCAACTCTAACCATCATTTTTCTTTTTATTGCACACAAGCTGATTTTCACGTTTAAAATAGCCACTACTAAGGATTACCCTGTGTACTTCTGGACCTCAGAAATGGTGGTGTATCTTTCAGGGCCACCACCAGGGGGGGACTGCCAGGCCTGGAGTCCTCGGCCCTGACGGAACGGGGGGCATGCCCGCTATCCACCCTGCTGCCAGCCTGCAAACCATCTCGCTGACTGGCGCCCTACGGCACCGTGCAATAAAGCTTTGGAGAGAGGAGCTGGGCCACTGTCGCATGAGGAGCAGCAAGAGGAAAGGTAAGTCAAGCATGGGAGCTGGCTGTGGCTGGAGACAAGTGTCCGACAAAGGAGGGCAGGCAACACAGAAGAGGGAGCTATATACAGTTCATGCCTATGACTACATGAACAGTTCTAATAATTTACATTAACACAGAAGGGGGGCTGGGCAGGAGACACAAAAGGGTGCTGAGCAGGAGACACAGAAGAGGGGTTGACGGGGAGACACAGAAGGGGAGCTGACTGGGTAGACACAGAAGAGAGGTTGACAGGGGAGACAGTAGAGGGGCTGGCTGGGGAGACACAGAAGGGGGGCTGGCAGGGGACACAAAAGGGGGGCTGGTTGGAGAGACACAGAAGGGGGGCTGGCTGGGGAGACACAGAAGGGGGGCTGGCAGGGGAGACACAGAAGGGGGGCTGGCAGGGGAGACATAGAAGAGGGGCTGGCTGGGGAGACAGAAGGGGGCTGGCTGAAACTGGAGAGACACTACAGTGCTGGAGTTTCAAAAACACGTGGGGGGTGGGGGGGCTGTCAGTCCCAGGCCCCATAATTTCTGATGGCAGCCCTGGTGTCTTTTACCATTAGTCCGTTTGGGAAGGAGATGCCGAAACTGTGAGCGACAGAAAAGATCTGTATATCCATTGGCTACCTGCACGTGTGCCGGACCTGGGAATAACAACAATAGCCACAGTGTCTGAGTTGGTCGGAGACTGTACTTTTTTAATATATATCCTGAGACTTGTAGTTCCATATGTCAGTGCATATTGCACTGCATATATATGTACAGGGCTGGAACTGCCATAGATAATGGAGGCGGCCGCCTCCGGGCAGTAGCCCTGAAAGAGCACCTCCTCTATTGTGCCAGTGTCCATATGACTGTGGAATGGGCGCTGCCGCCCTAAGCCCATTTTGCACTGCCACAATAAATTGCCAGGTACCCGCTGTTAAGGATAACAGTATTTAACAAATTAAATTTTTTTGTTTGTTCTTGTGTTTGAAGTGTTATTTCCTAATTGCCTAAGGCCCTGATTCAGAGGCGCTCACTATTTACGAGCGCTTGGTCTGAATCAGGGTGGGGTTGCGACGAGACCCTTGTGGTAGGGTCGCGTCCACCGCAAGCCCCAGTGACCTTCCTGCTCTAATAGAGCAGGAAGTTCACTACTGACATCACGTGTGATGTCAGTAGGGCCGCCCACAAATGGCAGGTGTTCCTTTGGGAATGCCTCCGTTTGTACAGCCACCTCCCCGACCCGCCTACAAAACGGGGCGAGTTGTCGATCAACATCAACAGCCGCGAGTGATTTCTCCAAACAGTCTCAATCATTGCTTGGCTGGGGGATGTCAGTATAGGCAATGGTTGAGATTGTTTGGAGCCGTTTTTTAGGATAAATACAAGCAGGGACACTGTGCACCATTAGCCCCTGAGGAAAACCAAAGGATTTGGTCGAAACGGGCTTCGGGTGGGCACCTGCTGCTGACTATTGGATGCTGTATTTTTCATATGTGACATTCACATTAAATCTACTAAACGTGAGTGCTGGCTCTTTGTTGCTTTTTCCCCCCAAAATAGTGAGTGCATATATATATATATATATATATATATATATATATCTGACATAAGGGCCCCAGAGCACACCACACCCACATGTTGCTGTACTTATCTAGAGACAGGAATACCTGTTTATGTGAAGCTGCTAAGGGCACTATCCTTATCCATCTAAGGGCATACTTGCCTACTTTTAAAAACTACCGTATATACTCGAGTATAAGCCGAGTTTTTCAGCACATTTTTTGTGCTGAAAAAGTACCCCCTCGGCTTATACTCGAGTGAAGTGTGTAGCGCTGACCGGACGGAGTTCGGTCAGCGCTACACAGCACAAACACACAGCCGCCGGAACCGGCAGCTGTGTGTTTGTTGTAATCAGCAGCCGCTGAGAGTCTGTCAGACTCTCAGTGGTTGCTGCTGCTCCCACTGCGGGAGCCATCTTCCGGCTCCCGCAGTGGGTAATGGGAGAGACGTCATGAGTAATGACGTCTCTCCCATGCAAAGCGGCCGGAGGAGCTGTTAGCGGCAGGAGCGGGGGTTTCAGGTAAGTGTTTATTTTTTTATTTTTATTACGTCTCTCTACTGGGGGGGGGGGACTACTGGGGGCACTACCAGGGGGCGATTACTACAAGGGGCACTACCAGGGGGCGATTACTACAGGGGGCACTACCAGGGGGGGATTACTACAGGGGGCACTAAAAGGGTGGATTATCACTGGGGGAACTACCAGGGGGGGATTTCTACTGGGGGGCATTAAAAGGGGGGGATTACCACTGGGGGCACTACCAGGGGGGGAATACTACTGGGGGCATTGAAAGTGGGGATTACCACTGGGGGCACTACAAGGGGGGATTACTACGGGGGCACAACCAGGGGGAATTACTACTGGGGGCACTACCAGCTGCTGCATTTCCCACCCTAAGCTTATACTCGAGTCAATAAGTTTTCCCAGTTTTTTGTGGTAAATGTAGGTACCTCGGCTTATATTCGGGTCGACTTCTACTCGAGTATATACGGTAAATTCAGAGAGATTATAGTCAGCAGTAGCATGCGCCGTGCGAAGGGGTGTGCAATGCTAGGCCCAAAGGGCGTGTTTAGCTTCACCCACCACATCACTATTGGCACTCAGGTTTGTTTTTTTAAAGTACAACACACACACACACACACACACACACACACACACACACACACACACACACACACACACACACACACACACACACACACACACACACACACACACACACACACACACTCTCTCTCTCTCTCCATGTATGCTAATATGGTATAAATGAATTTTAAATTAATCATAATACAGCTAACTTAGGAAAAACATCCGGAGACCTGATTTAAAAAAAAAAAGAATTTGCAGCATGAATTATATGACGTCAATATTTTCCAAGATCAGCCAGCAATTGTGAAATACAAGCTGTCATAGACCTAATAGGTCCCATGAATGGATATCAGTATGTGTAGCATCTGCCTCCTACAGTAGGTACAAGCACCAGTGTAATAGGCAGGGCATCAACTCCTGCTATAATCAAGACTATGGGGGTGTTTAACTATACAAGCACCGCACCATATGAGCACGCTACCTTCATGACAAGGAAGTAAGTAGGTAACCCTGCTGCTTGATACAATGTATACATTAATCACCATGACAGCACCAGGAGAAAGCCACTCACCTCTCCTAGTAATGCTGCAGGGAGATTGGTCCTTCCGGAGAGCCATGAACAGGCAGTGCGCTGGTGGTGGGCAGGCAGTGCGCTGGCTGGTGGTGGGCAGGCAGTGCGCTGGTGGGCAGACGTGGCAGAGCCACTGACTCAGTGCTATGTACACAGAGCAGCACTCACATGAGAGGCAGCAGCACCCAGCAGGCGGGTCACTAGGAGCAGCGCGCACACACAGGAGGCGGCAGCAGCAGCACCTTCAGGGTTAGTCACTAGTACTACACTGCTGCTACTGCTGGTAGCGCTAAGAAAAGCGCATTAATGAAAGCAGCATGTTGATTGGCTGGAAGTCACTAGTACAGATTTGTATGCCTTGTTCTGATTGGTCGGGTAATCCGGGGGATTTTTTTTACTTTTCGGGGCAGCACGAGACTCTATGGGGAACCGGGAGTCTCCCGCAGGATGCGGGAGGGTAGGCAACTATGTTAAGGTCCATATTCAATTAGAAGCAAAAAGCCATTTTTCGCCAAAAAGTGTCGCGGATCGTGGCTTTTTGCGTGGTCGGAACTTATCTCCAAATTCAATTCCAGACGTTTTTTGCCTATGAGGGAAGTAAATGCAATGTAATAGGCGAAAAAGTTTCGCCTAAGAATAGCAGGAAAAAAGAAGTGCAAAATTTTTATTTTGGGGTGCAAACGTGGGGAACACTCAGAACCCTTGGGATAGCCCCCCAAAGGACAACTGTGTCAAAAATCCAGGGGAAACACTTAAGAACACCCCCAAAAAGTACTTTCATTTTCGGGCCAAAAAAGTACAAAGTGGGGGGACAAGCATAAAAACTAACGAAATAGAATTCTTGGGGTGCTGTAAGAAGGGGCCAAGTGTTTTCGGGATTGCAGGTGCATGTATGAGGGTAGTTTTTCACCTTTTTTTAAAAGTTCACTTTAGAGACATAAAAATATACTAGCACCCGTTTTCAAGTACCCCAAATTTGACAGGAGTACTTATTTTCACCCAAAAATAGTGCTTAATGCCATTCTTCACCACTTGTACAAAGACACTAATAAGAAGCTATTGAAACAACTTAAGTACCCCAAATAGCTTTATTAGGGCTATTTGGGCACATCTACATTGATTCCCAATGTTACTGCATCTTTTTTGGGGGGGGTTCAGGCTGATTCACCCTATTCTGACAGCACTTTCCGCCTGTTCTGACTTCGCCGTTTGCCATTTTCGCTTGGTTTGGAATTGAATACGGCGAATAGCGGGGGCGCAGATGATAAGTTTCCGCCTCCAAAACAGTCTGGAAAGTCAGGCAGGCGAAACTAATTGAATACCGCCCTTAGAGCGCCTACCCCCATTGCGATGTAACCCTCAATGTACTGTGCCACAGTTGGCTTGCTGCAGTAAGTTTGTGGTGCAACCTGTGCTACATTGCACCATTTGTCTCTAATTAATGTACTCCATGTGTAGCTTCCCTTTATAGTGTACTTTGTACGTAGTGTAAGTTCCTTTACAGACATACAGATACACACACATACTGTATACCTCACAATGTTTTCCCAGGAAAAAACATCCATGAAAGCCATGCCCCCATTTCACACAAACACAAGTGAATACAATGTTACAACCACATAACCACATTTCCCACAAACCCTGTCCCCATCTGGATCCACAAAATCTGGACTGTCCTTTGGTCAGGACAATTAATCAATCAACCATTTCTCATGTTTATATTGCATTTTCCATTTCTGCATGAAACTGTTAGAGAAGAATGCAAACATTAAATGGAAGGTAAGCTAAAGTATTTTTTTAATTTAAGAGATGTATACAAACGCTAATAAATTAACCTCCTAGTTGCATCCTCTGTGGCCTGAGATAAACCTGTCATTGAGTCAGAAGGGACCAGAGCATGGAGGTCTCTGAGTTATTCAGTGTAGGTGTCAGTACAAAACTTCCACAAATTTCAAAGTTCCAAACAGAACATTTTGGTAAGAGGACATCTTCAAATTTATTGCGGAATAGTCTGTCCTTTTATAACAATTATTTTCGCTGTATGACTATGTATTGCAATTCCATTAGGCCAGAATGTGGCGTAGTGGTTTCTTTTTTTTCCAATGGTTAATTGGAATTACTGGTCCAGAGATACAGGTTCTTTGTCCATCAGGTTTGTAGTTTCCTGGAATGTACTTAGTGCTAGGACTTGGTAGACATTTTTTAATGCGGTGTGAGTTTGGATAATATTCCCCTTGACATGGAATGAGTTTGAATCACAAAGTAAGTTCTTTGGGACTTTAGGACAGATGCTGGACAGTGGTAAGGAGGAATAAATTAATTGCTGTTGAGAATAAAGGTTTGGAAACGGAATATCTCTTCACTTGCACACATTGACCCATTGTGTGACCCGGCACTCCTCACAAACAACATAACAACACCAGTGAAAGCGGCAGTTGCAACGTTCCCGTCTTGTCTGCATTAGAATATTATGGCCCCGTCCACAACATAAGCTGGCACAGCTGTCCATCTGGTGGCTTGTCTTATTGCAAACTCTCCCTTGGGTTCCCGGGGAGTCTACCAGAGGGTCTTTCTCACAGAAGTCAGGAGACTTTTCAAAATAAACAAGTTCTCGAGCCAACCGCTTTTTGTTGAGACGTGGGTGGAAGGCCCCACTGTTCTTATTGCGGGAGTTCACAAAGACAGCACGCTGTAGTTTTTCCCGTAGCAATGTGCTAACAGCCCGAAAATCAGGAGTCACATGCCAACAGGTCTTAAACTGGCAACTTCCAGATGTTCCATGACACTTACAGCGGCGCTTCATGTTCTCAGTCACCGCCTGGAAAGATAGGTCAAAAAGTAGCCATCAGTAAGAACTTACTAATTGAATTTCATTATTTATTAATAGTCAAAAGCAAAATTGTACATAATTGACACCCGTTAATGTCTATTATTTCATTTTATGCAAGATTTTTGGGCACATAGGTCCCATATTTAGGACAGCTTTAAAATAATTCTCAGTTTACATGAAAGCAAGGTAAGTACCACATGAACAAGTGGTGATTTTGTCCACAAAGCGTGCCACATCTATGGAATTACTGTAGGTAGCCATAATAATATATCATTATTATACAATGCTGTTGTTTTCTGCATAAATTGATCCAGCATCACTTCTACAGGCTAAAGATGGCCATATAAGCAGAGATGTAACTAGGGTATTTGGTGCCCAGGGCAAGATGAAAAATGTTGCCCCTCCCTTTGGCGCAGGTCAAAAATGGACATTGCTACCTCACTGTATTTTAAATTAATAAGAAAGTGTAGTAGCTTGATATAGTTAGAATTCACAGGCTTTCTCTATAGTAGCAGGTGGCTCAATTGATAAGGTGACTGACTGCAACGCATGAAGTCACAGGTTTAAATCCCAACTATGGGGTATATTTACTAAAGTGAGAGTTTTTAGAAGTGGAGATGTTGCCCATAGCAACCAATCAGATTCTAGTTATTTTCTTCCTGAAGGTACTAGTTAAATGTTAAGTAGAATCTGATTGGTTGCTATGGGCAACATCTCCACTTCTAAAAACTCTAACTTTTGTACATATAACCCATGGAATGTATTTTAAATTAAGGAGAATGTAAAGTAGCTTTATATAGTTAGAATTCACAGGCTTCCCTTGTGACAGCAGATAGCTCAATGGTAAACTGTCTGACTGCAAAGCATAAGTGTACAGTTTTTATTCCCAGCTAAGACTGTATTTTAAAATGTGAATATGACTGAAGGGGAGGATATTTGATCAGACACCGAGAGGAGATACCGGCCCAGGACTCAAAGAGCAGGAAACTATATTAGAGGAGATGCCGGCCCGGAACTCACAGAGCAGGAAGCTACATTAGAGGAGATGCCGGCCCGGAACTCACAGAGCAGGAAGCTACATTGCCAAGGGACGTTTCCTGTATAATGGTAACTTCAGGATACGCTGCCCTGGCCGCACACTGGGCCTGCTACGGCACCCAGGGCACATGCCCTGCTCGACCCACCCTAGTTACGCCACTGCACATAAGGGCCGAACCTAACAAAAATATGATCTGTGGGCATCTTCCATTGACATTTATTAACATACTCAATGAGAAATCCATTACTTTAATCAGTTTATTATTAGGGCAGCACAATCATTTTCAGGCCACACTCTACTATATTGAACCAATTACCCAGTATCAGCATTAATATTGCAGCATTTGTGGTTAGCATAACACAGTGCCACATCCCAATTAATCTAATAATATTAACAGTATACATTCTTTGTCTATGATAGTTTGTGTTACTTTTACTACAAAATAAAATTTGACTGTTAAGCTGGGTACGCACTAGAAAATGTAGGTACCCAGCAACGGCACAAATATATCGGGTGGTCTGTACACACTGCACAATCTGGTGTACGATTGCTCAATATAACGTTCCCCCATGTATTGTCGGCCGTCGGACCAATGATCTGCCGTGTATGCACAGTAGATCAGAAAATGCAGCGAACGATACACGGGAGCGTGAAATCAGCCGTACACACTGAGTGATGTGGCCGATATATTGTTCCAATCCGTGTCGGAGTGATTTATCATCTGATATAGCGCAGACAAACGAATGTGCTAGAACAGTAGATTTCAAGTCCTGTTCTCAAGTACCCCAAAAAGGTAATCTTTTGTGGAGATCTTTAATCATGCACAAGTTAATCTATTTTGCTGGGTCAGTAGTTATCCCACTTTCTTCCACAGACAGAATTCCTCAAAACATGACTTGATGAGGGTGAATTGAGGGTCAGAGTTAAGTACCACTGTGCAGCGGACCTGGTGTTGAATAGTGCTGGCCTATTCAACACCAAGGTACAGTAGGATACTTTTTTTAAACATGCTAAGATACCCCCAACCACCAGCAAGCTATGGCTTTTCACCCTAAAAATTGCTAGTTATTAAATATGGTGACTTGGAATGGCAAAGTTGATTTTCAGCGACTCTGAAGTTATTGCAAAAATCACACCCTAATATGTTTACTCCCAAAAGTCAATTACAAGCTAAGTTCAATTGGTGGACCTTTAAGTGCCTATAAATGATTGCTTCTTCCATGGAATCAATAACTGCAAATTTATTATTGCCACTTTTCCTGGAGCATTATGTACATAGTATTACCTGTATATATACTATTATATAGTACTAGCTGTTGTACCCGTTTCACCTGGGTAGACCTTATGCCGCCCATACATGGTGCGATATATGCACCTTGCGACGCAAGGGACGATCCGATGTCTGACATATCGGGCGGTCTCCACACACGGAGAAATCCGCTGCCCGACCGCCCGATATGCCGGCAACACCCTCCCATACCCGTATAGCGCTGCATGGGATCGTACATCGCATCCCCAGATCAAGTGAACAAAGCAGTAAGATCTGGAGGTGCGATGTACGACCGCACGGGAGCGTGCACTGGCCGTTATCATGCCCACGGAGAGAACGATATAGCAGCGATATTGTACCAATCCGTTGGATCGGCTGCTATATCGCACGATGTGTGGGGGGCCTTAAGATATTTACTGTTTCCATTTCCATCTCACCACTCCAGTAACACATTAATCCTTCACCTCTATAGTAATACATCACTGCCTCTGTGGTAACACATTCCCTTCCCTCACTATTCAAATAGGGGAGCCGCACCAACTGCCAGTGATGTTTGGCAACAGTTGGGGTGACAGTTGGTGTATGACTATGAACTGTGCTGCAGCCACTATGAGTCAGTCAGGCAGGACATTGCACAGGGGATTAAACATTTTAGCCTTTTTCACCCCCTTAGGAGTCGAATTTCGAAAAATCCCTTCTTAGTCGGCACCTATGTCATGGAGGGTATTTACTCCCCGATTTTTATATTCCTAGGTCCAGGGGTTTGGGCGAGGCGTTGATGAGTCAGTCTGGACATTTGAGTTTATATATTATATATATAGATGTTGTTTTTTTTATAATATATGTCTATCATATATGAGAAAAAAACCTTATTACTTTTAATAAATAATCAGTCAGAAGGTCCATTAGAAAAACGGAGGGCAGCATATGCTGGCTTAAACCACAAGTGCCAATCACATATTATCAGATTTATAAAGGGGTGGGTTAACAGATCTGTTGCTTTACTGGGCACAGGGGCACTGAGAGGGGGGGGGAAGTGGGTACAGATTGCCCGTGCTTCCTGAGGGGCCCGGCGGGGGCCCGGGGCCGGCGCCGCCCCCCCCTCCCTCACAGCAGCCCAGCTGAGCTGCAGTGGGAGACTGCTCGTGGCTGCTGAGCAGCAGCCACTGCAGTCTCCTACGCCTGTGGGGGGGAGCGATCACACTGATCGTGCCCCCCCCTGGCTTTGAGCAGGGCTGAGGGGGCTCAGAGCGCCCACCCTCCCCAGCCCGCAGCGCCGCTTTTTAATTTTTTCGGGAAGGGAGCGTGGACACGCCTCCCATGATTAGGCCACGCCCCATGTTACCCGGGCCTGCCGCTGCTCTTGGTGGGCCTGACTGGGCTTAAGCCTCTCTCTCAGTGGATCTTAATAGGGAAGTGTCTGTGACAAATACTAATTGTTCTTCTGATTGTTTTGTTTTCATTCTCTTGGATCTTCTTCTCCATATCATATTTTTATTTCTTCCATATTCATTCCTGTCTGCCTTTCTGCTCTTACTATCTTTCTTCTTTTGCTCCTGTGTACATAGATCCACCAGGCACCATTACCCCCCCCCCCCCGCACCGTTGCTAGGGATCACCCTTGCCGCTCTGACCTCCCTAAACTTTGTGTGCGTGTGTTCGTTTTACAGTAAGTTATATCAAAGTTAATGTTATTGGTTATGTGATTGACATGAGAGACACGCCCATCAGTAGATAGAAGGTTTATAAACCCATTAATCCTCGAACACATTGGCGATTCAGTTATCAAAGCCTGAAAAAGTCTTTGGCACTTTCTCCAAGTCCACATGCACTTGTAAATTAATGCATATAATATAATACCATTATTTTATTAGTCACCAATATATAGTTCCATATTTGCATTTGTCCTCATTAAATAAAATGTCCTTCATATGCTGTTGTGAATTCAGTACCTGCCTCCCCACGCGGTTATTATGTATCCTCATTCTTGCTTGGATATCTCTTGGTGACTCCCTGGAGTCCAGAAAATCCCTGGAAAATTTTTCTCCAAATTCCAACTCATGCTTGCAGCCGCCCCATTCCCATGTATCCTGGGCACTGGGCTCAGGGGTCTCCCGGAGCAGTGGGGTCAAGTCTCTGGGGAGATCCCTCACCTTGGATAAAGCTTGGAGCTGCAACTGGTTCAGCTTCATACGTATCTTCTCCTCAGTTCCCCGGCGCTTCCATTCACACCCACAACCCTGCAGCTTGCCCAGACTACAAGCTGTGGCGACTGAATGCATGACGCCTGCTGCCAGTAACGAATAGGCAAAGGCGCTCTCCCGAAAACCTGGTGGAAAGGAGAACAGAGTGTGAGTACCTACTGTATATCGGGACAAAGTATTCAGTGGAGAGTGTTTCTGACTGATTATTTATAAATATGGTAATTATACAGGTGTATAAAGGTCAGCCATCCTACAGAGAAGACACTGCTATGTTTGGCAATAAGAGAAGATGTTTTCCACCAAATAGTGGATGGTATAGAAGTTGTTATTGTTGAATAAACAGGATATCTTATTCTTTATGCCAGGGTTACCCAACTTTTGCTTCATGATCTTCCATAGGTACCTCAGACAGATTCAAGGTGTAATTCCATTTATTCCAATATAATATACAATTCTAATGTTCATATATGTATAAACACCAGTAAATATAATAAAAAACATCAATGAGTACTGTTGTCATCTCTTGTAAATCCAAATTATAATGTAATTACTTACTAAAGAAAACTTGTGTATTATGTCAATAATGCCCACCTCTTATAAATAAGTTATGGAAATCTCAAATTACTGTACAAAAGTCTGTAGTACCTGAGATTTTATATGATCGCAAAACTCTTCTGTGTCTTCTAATATCTATTTTACTTACACTTATGAGTATATATTATCCCTATAATAACTGGTTACTGTTTAGGTAAAACATATTTACAGTGTATATCTGATGGGATAGCTATAAAACATATATAATAGAGATGTGTGGTTTGGTTTTGCTGAAAACCGGACTTTGGGATGCCGAGTCGAATCAAGTCTCAGCTCAGATCACTTTTGGGGTTCCGAGTAGAACCCAAGTCCCAGCTCGGATCACTTTTGGGGTTCCAAGTAGAACCCAAGTCCCAGCTCAGGTCACTTTTGGGGTTCCGAGTAGAACCCCAGTCCCAGCTCGGGTGTGCTGTAAGTTTGGAACTGTTATTTAAAAAACAATTCTCTTTTAGAGATATCCTAAATCAAAACAAGATAGAACCAAAACACTTGATGGTGATTTTGGCAAAACCAAAACCATAACATTTGAGGTTGTTTTCTTGCCAAAACCAAAACATGGGGGTGCGCACACATCTCCAATATATAAGTAGTGATCATTTATAATACTATTCTGAAGGTACTCACATGAATTGATTTTTATTTGCACTGCAATAATATTATATAAGAATGTACAATTATGGCTATGTATGAGCCGCATGAATAATTTTAATGCAAATTGAAGTAATCCATAATATTGTTCAGAAAAGTGATTTGCCGAGTTTGACCATATGACTGACCATTACTTGAAAACAATTGTATCGCTTAATGTGGAGCCGACTGAATGAGGCAATACTCAGTCTCAAATATAACTACCATTACATATGTATACAGATCATTCAATAAAAAGATCTTTCAATTTAACAAATATCTATTTGTGAAACATTAGTGATAAAACGTTAAGAAATCTTAATTTACAGTACGATATAGGTAAACAATCTGATGGCTGAATGTTGAGAAACACAGCTCTACTGGGAGAGGCTTTGGGTTAGGTATGATTTACCCGACAGCGGAAGCCCGGCAGAGGTGAAGAACCTGACTGCGCTAATGGTAAATATAAAGGAACCTAACCCCCCCATAACCCTAACCCTCCCTTAGGGGTGCCTAACCCTAACCTCCCCTCTCAAGTGCCTAAACCTAACCCCCCCTTCCCCGCTGCCGAAACCTAAGTCTCCCGGGGGGGAGAGGTGCCTAACCCTAACCTCCCCCCGGGGGTGCCTAACACAACCTTCCTCTAGCCTAACCCTAAGGTTAGGGGCTCCCGGGGGGGACTTAGGATTAGGCACCCCCCCGGGTGCCCCTAACCTAACACTCCAGCCCGCGGCTGTCTGCGCCCGGCTTACCTTCGATCGGGAAGCTGGGCGTCAGTCTCCCAGCGTAGGTAAAATGACAGGCGTCAGGAGCTCGACGCCTGTCATTTAACCCTTGCTGGGATTAGACAGTCGGGAAGCCGGCGGTCGGGATTCCTTCTGTTGGCTTCCCGACTGCTTCCCGAGGCTTTCACTGTTGCGGGATCCAGTGGCCCTACTAACTGTTCTAGCAGCATTATGATATGTCAGCTTTTCCACTCTTCATATATACTGTTAGGTGCACAGGTCCTCAGTAGTTTGGCCAAGGATGTGGGGAGCATGTCTATTAGCATGTCTATTAGAGAGGGGAAAATTAATAATTCACCAATTATAAATGCAAAAATGAGGGTCTAACACAAATAATATTGAAATAGCTCTAGTTTCACATATTAATTAAGTTGTTAGTTTTCAGCATTAATTTGTGCCAATGCAAGTTTGTGGACATATATCCTGAATTCTGATTTCTGGCCAAATATTGGATAATTTTGTCACCAAAAATTCATCATCATTAGATACAAATGTTTTTTGGTGAGATACAGCTACAGAGAATGGGTTAAACTTCAAGATAATTTTTGCCTGTTACACTAAAAGCAGCGCAGTTACCCAAGATCCCTACTTAGAATCTCGTACTGCTTGTACTTGGGAATTTCCCAGCAGACACAGCTGTAAATAGTATGCCTCTATTCTATTTTATATACTATGCTTTCCTAGCTCTATCCTTATTGGCTATAGTTCAATATGCTTTCAGGCTGCCTTGTGATAATAGAAGGGTTGGGATTGTTCCAAAAGTACCGGGAGAAAGTAGCCATTAATGTGGGGATTTTGTAACAATGATTGCACTTTCTCCTTATTTTTTGTGCTTGCTTATTATTATTACTTGTGATTTGTGCCTATTGCCTATTGCATTGCCATAGCTGTAAAAAATAAGAATTTATATTTTCAGCAATACTAATGTTATATATAGAAGCAAATAGGAGATAGTGATGTTTATTTACTAAATTTGTAAATCATAGAAACCAATCAGCAATGATATTCTCACCTTTGCAGACCACTGAATTTGCATGTCCATTAGTAAAATATGTTTTGAGTCTGGTAAAAGTTTAATAAATTGTTTAGAATTTTTGTTTACATGGAAGCACAATTACCTACTTATTCATAGCTAGGAGAGTGTATGATAGTACGATAGGGGTGAAGCTTAATGATACTACTGCATGATCAAATGGGACGGGCAAGGTGCAAGGCATTGTGAATTTTCTTTGTGTTAGGGATGGACATTGGAAGTCCACCATCAAATGATATCTGTGCTTCCACCATTGAAACTTTTGATGCAATGGTAACTAACCATTGCATCAAAAGAATTTGATGGTAAAAACTATTTATATGATGGTGCAAAGCGCGTCATTTAGCCCTGCCCCCTCCTCACGGACCCGTAAATCGCGAGTGTTTTCTGTAAAGGGGCGGGGCCTAATTGTGTCTATCGTTTGGCCCCGCCCCCCGAAGAGGAGAGCAGCAGGTTCCCTCCTGCTGCTCCTGGAAAGCTGCAGAAGAATGTTGGTAAGTATGATACAGATGTGTCCTAATACACCTAGGGGTCTATTTACTAAGCTGTGTTAGGAGATGAAGTGAACGGAGGTAAGGCAGTTAGGAGCTGATTGGCTGGCACCTTATCACCGCTCACTTTATCTCCTGACAAAGCTTAGTAAATAGACCCCCTAGTGTCTTTTGGAATATGTGTGTATAGATGGCAGAGTGTATGTACACACCAGTGGATCCCCTGAAACAACAAACAGTTCATCACTTAACCATTGGGGTGGGTTATTTAGTGGCAATATGAATATGCAACTGTACTCACAGTTATGCATACACAGACTTGTTGCATGGAGAAGAGTTTGAGCAGTCAGTGACTTTATGTGGCTAGCAGTGCAGGATGCAAGCGGTATCAGCATTTTTAGGGTTGAATAGGCAGTGATTGCAGGGTCTCTGAGGAAGACATCTGTCTCTCACTGTGGCACTCTAACACAGTGACAAGATGGCGCCGCGCATGTGCAGAACTATACACGGCGACCATCTTGGTGAGGGATTGAAGTCTCCCTGGAGCATTCATAGTAGAGCTGTACAGCTTCAACAGCATCTATACGAAATACGGCGCAAGATGCCCGATGCGACTGAGACCGTCCAAGAGGTGTAGCATTCCGTACTTTTCTTTAAAGTTTGTATCTTATTCGCATCGCAGACACAGCAGAACACCACCAGTGGCAGATTCAATTAGCTGCGGGGTTTAATTGTCAGCCCTGAACTAGTCAATCAAGTCTTGCTATCCTGCGCTTTCAGCCCCAGAAGGTTTCTTTGCAGCCTCATTAGCTGCAAGGAAAATTCTGTGTTAAATGCACCCTCAGTGGCGTAATGCGCAGAGTAACCCATACATTTCCACACTTAATGATGAATCCATGGGTTAACGTGTGTTACTCATGGGTTCACCGTATGGGAAAATTGACTAATAATTGAATAACTCTGGGCATTAAACCTGGAGTGTTACCGCTGGTAATTGAACCTGCCCAAAGTGTACTAGAGAAGCTGGGCTGCGACTTTAAACACACAGGAATTCATTTCTAAATACTGTATGTAAAAGGTGCAGATGAAGCAAAACTTGGAGTGAGAAAAAGCTGCGGCATCAGAGCACTTCTTACACAGATTCAGGGCCTGATTCAGAGCCGCTCGTAAGCGGCCGCTCGTTCACTTCTAGCGATGTTCGCACATCTGCGCATGCGCATGGGTTTTAGAACGCATGCGCGAACCATTCATTGCGGTCGGAAATTGTGTGCTCGCAAAATTGCGAGTGCCTGCTAATTTGGGTGACAGGATGAGGCGTTTGTGGGTGGAAACAGGGGAAGGTGCTTGAAAACGGGGAGTGGAGATCCGAACACAGGCGTGCCAAAAGGTCAAAACGGGCGTTTTAAGGGTGTGCATAATTAACAAAGCAGCGTAATTGGCCACGTCACTTGGTTGTTTCTTAGCCTGAACTGTTCGCATGATTGCGGTAGGAAAATCCAACCACAAGCACTGCGAGCAGTTCAGACGCCTTTCGATGTACTCGATTAATCTAATAAATAGCGGAGATGACGTATGATGCGAGCGGCCAGGGGGCGTTTTTTACAAAAAAACGTCCGCATGTTTCGTTCGCTTGTTCAGACATAGAGGCGTCAACAGACCGCAAAGAGCGAACGGTCAATTTAAATAGCCAACCCCTTTTTCTGGACGAGCGAACGCAAATAGCGTCCGGCTCTGAATCAGGCCCTCAGTCCCACACAGATGTACAAATGTCGCACATCAAATTGATCAGTGTAAACTAGAAAAGTAGTTTTGTCACCCCCAGTTGTTTTACGTATGTGCCACTACTACTGCTACAGCCTGCCACTGCTGCCTGTCACTGCTGCCTGTCCCTGCTACCTATCACTACTGCCTGCCCCTTCTGCCTGTCACTGCTGCCTGCCCCTACTGCCTGTCACTGCTGCCTGCCCCTGCTGCCTGTCACTGCTGCCTGCCCCTACTGCCTGTCACTGCTGCCTGCCCCTACTGCCTGTCACTGCTGCCTGCCCCTACTGCCTGTCACTGCTGCCTGTCACTACTGCCTGTCACTGCTGCCTGCCCCTACTGCCTGTCACTACTGCCTGCCTCTCCACCCTCCTATATAACTATGCTTGCTCCCCTACCTTTGTCATTAAACTCCTATGTATTTTGATGTTAACTTATGTTTAACTTGCACATACAAAAATTTGTACTTGTATATGCGCCATTTGTTTCTGCTGTCACGTTTTGCTATTTTGTTTACTTAGAAGTCATGTTGACTGTCAGACACTGTGGAATTTGTTGCATCTGATGAAGAACACTGTCCAGGCACTGTTCTACCTTATTTATTATAATTTATTTATTACCAGTTATTTATATAGCGCACACATATTCTGCAGCATTTACAGAGAATATTTGGACATTCACATCACTCCCTGCCCAAGTGGAGCTTACAATTTATGGGCCTGATTCAGACCCACTCGCAAGGGCACAGTGCTCGCAAGCGGGTCGATGTTTACCCCCTGCGTCTGGCGTGCGCATGCGCGAGCCCTAGCGAGCAACTGAAGTTCAGTCGCTCCGGGGCTCGCTACAGACGGGGTGGGTGTCTATGTTGATTGACAGCTCACTCCATTTTCTAGGTGGGTAGGGGGGGGGGGGTTGAGCAAACGCAGGCATTCCCACAAGGTCTAGTCGCAAGCCCGATGGTCATGATTATCACGACCATCTCCAGGCCGCTTGCCAATGCTGTGGGTGGTCACCCACAGCTTAGCGAGCGGTCTGGTAAAAAAAAATTTTTTTAAATCCTCGCCCTGATTCAGAGCGAGCGCTCGCCAGCAGCGAGCGGCTCTGAATCTGGTCCTATATTCCCTACGACATGCTCACACACATACAAACTAGGGTTAATTTTTTTTTTTTGTTGGGGACCAATTAAACTACCAGTAATTTTTGGAGGTGTGAGAGGAAACCAGAGCACCTGGAGGAAATCCACACAGCACAGGGAGAATATACAAACTCCACACAGTTAGAGCCGTAGTGAGAATAGAACCCACAAGTTAGTATATATGTATAAGACACATCATTACAGTATTACTGTATATTGGGCAGAAATTAGTTAATGTGACTTTCAGCATTTACTACTAACGCTGCTAAGCCACACCGCTATGCTTTAGTTAATCCTAGTGTTTTCTACTGGTGCAAACTAAGGCTAATCATACACACGGAATTGCTTCTTTTTTTGGATGCATTTTACATCTGTGTTTTTCTATGTAAAATGCACCCAACTCTGCACCAGGCCGTGAATGCACAAACGGTCATGTAAGACTGGCAAAGTTATTCACATTGGTGTACGCAGATCTTTGCCATGAGCAATTGTTGGAGTTAAAACATATCTTAAATAGAGATGAGTAAAATTTTCAAACTCTTCAGCATTTATGGAAATTTTTACATGTTCACATGATGGAGTTTGTCTTCAGGGGGACCGGGAGGGGGGCGTGTGCAAATCGCCTGAGCCTCTGTATTGGTTAGTACTTCAGGGGTGGCGTAACCAAGCCCCTATGCATGATATGCTGAGACCACTCCCCCTCCAGTGTGCGCACTACCACTTATACATCATGACAGGACATACACATCCCCTCCAGTGGCCACGTCCCATCAGTACCCAAGCCTACCCGATTTCTCACTGGCCCTGGCTAGCCTTATTCATGTAGTCTATACATTTTGTCAAATGTAAACATACAAACACAATGCAGTTTGTATGGCTAGAACTTTGCACTTTGATAAAAAAAAATCACACTAAATTTTACCAATATTTGCTTGTCCTTAATCCTGACAATATATGTCAGAATAGAAATATAGTACAAATCCCTCTCACGAGCAGGGCCCTTTTCCCTTTTGTGCTTTTCCTTACCATCTCGCAATGGCACTAAACCTTTGGATTCAGCTGTCCCGCTGCTTATCTGGGTCTTATGACTGCTGATGCAGCACTGTTTATAAACCTTGTGATTGTTCTGCAATGTTTTGTACTGTAAAGGTGGATACACACAGTGGCAGAACTCCCGGAGACAATGGAGTCATTTGCCGCCGGGCGCCAGCCCTGAAGGGGGCACCTGGCTCCATTGTCACCAGGAGAAGGCGCGCCGCTGATCGGCACTCCACCTCCAGTGGCGTAACTAGGGAAAGTGCGGTTGCACCCCCTGCACCCTCCATTTGCCGGGCGCCCGCTGAGTGTGTTACCAGCGGGCGCCCGGCTCCTTCTCTCCCCCCGGCGGTAGCCGGGACGAAGGAGCTCACTCCTGAGCTCCGGCTTTCGGGTCCCGCAGTGCACTATGGGAGTGACGTCATGACGTCACTCCCATAGTTCCGAGGAGCGGGCGCCAGGGACGGACGGCAGCAGGCACTGGAGCGGGGTTTAAGGTAAGTATTTTTTGTATGTGTGTGTGTACGGGGAGGGGGGGGCACTACTGGGGACATTACAGGGGGCTGCTGTTTATTACAGGGGGTTTACTACTGGGGTGACATTACAGGGGCATTACAAGGGGCTTACTACTGGGGGCACAACAGGGGGCTTATTACAGGGGGCTTACTGCTGGGGGCACTACAGGGGGCTTACTACTGGGAGCTTATTACAGGGGGGTTACTACTGGGGGATTACTACAGGGGGCACTACAGGGGGCTTATTACAGGGGGCTTACTACTGGGGGCTTACTACTGGTGGCATTATAGGGGGCATACTACAGGGGGCATCATATGGGGGCACTACAGGGGCCTTACTATTGGGGCACTACAGGGGCCTTACTACTGGGGGCACAGCATAGGGAGTCCACTACTAAAGGTACTGCATAGGGGGACCACTACTGGTGGCACTGCACACGGGGACCATTACTGGGGGGCACTACATAGGTGGACCTCTACTGAGGGCACTGCACACGGGGACCACTACTGGGGGGTACTACATAGGCGGACCTCTACTGAGAGCACTGCATAGGGGGACCACTACTGGGGGCATTGTATAAATGGAACTGCATAGGGGGTGGCGGCAGCTGGGGCTGGCATAGGTGCTGGGGGCGGCACCATACATGATATAGTATTATTAAGACTGAGGAACTATCACTGAATATTCATAATAAGATAAAAGGTCTTCTGACATATGGGACTTAATAGCGGCCTACATATCCATACATGCATGTTGTGGGAGATCCATAGTATAATTGATCGTTACCATGTAGACATGTAGACATGTCACATTGATTAGCTTGATATCACTGGATTAAATAATTTTAATGTAATACATTGTTTAACTGTGTGTTGATCCCGGTACCAGTTAGAGGTAAAGTTTTATCTCACCAAGGTACCAATTTTATGTCTAGTTAGTCTGTTCGATCTATAATAATAATTTTGAGTGTCCCCACACAAGAGTCTTCTTTTTCTCTTTCTCTTTTGCTGTAATTTAGAAAGTTGCAGACATATTTTGCGCAACTGTTTCAGTATGGGTAGCAACTAGCAAGCATGTGGGTCTGTCAAAATAACGGCATCTCTGTAGTGGTACAAAGTCTCTCCGATGGGAGGACCCCAGCAGGCAGGTATTCCTAGTAAATGCAGGCTAGGCGCACAATATGCCTTGCATTGTATCTCACACATACTAGGAGATCAGACCTGAACGTATATTTTTAATTAATTTACTCGCATCTTGCATAAGCACTTTATTATGGGAAAACAAATTTAGGTGTATGTGTGCCAATGTATTTGTAACTTTCTAATGTACCACAGAGACATATGTAATAAATATATTCCTAACATCACCACAGTCTCATAATTCATTCAAAGAAAAACTCTAAAATGCACATAAGGAAAACATAAAAAGAACACATGGAATATTCACACATATTAAGCATAATTTTACTATTATATATTTTGTTTTAAAATAACAATTGATGATAAATACTGCCAACCTTGGGGAACATCTGCCACCTGCCTAATACAAATAATTGTTTTATTTATGCAAAATAAAAATAGGAAGGGGATCCTCAGGTGGCAGTACAGATGAGAACTCCCTGGGTTACAGTTCCTGAACGTTCTCTCTGTAACTTATTTCCACCATAGTCACTCAATAAAGTTGCCGATGAAAACTGCAATTTTGACAACAAATGAACTTGTTTTCTTAATCTTACCAGACATGTGCATTGTATGAGCATACTAGTTGTGACCATAGAATCAATCTAATTTGACCATATATGTGTGTGAACAAACTGGACATGAGTATGACAAATCTGTCCTCTCTCCATTCAGGACAAGTGTCCAGATCTGCCCTTCTTGGTCAATTTAAGGCATATCCTGATCCCACACAAAGCGTTATCACTCCATGAATGTCCTTATCTTCACAAAACACAAATTAGAAAAACAAATGCAGTGTTAAGCACAGGGACGTTTCTAGAGAGGAGGAGCTGTTCGCGGCCAGCGCCGGAGTTATAGACTCTGGGCACTAGAGTGTGCCCAGATCCTAAAGTGTATGCACAGATCACCGTGAAAAAAGCCACAATGGCCATTTTCCCTGTACTGCGCATGCGCAAATGACGGGAAAATTGCTGCCGTGGCCATTTTCTAGTCGTTTTACAGCGCCTGAGGCCAGCGCCGACGTGGGACCCTGTTCCCCGCACACCCTGCACCCATTATAGATATGCCCCTGGGTAAGCAACAGTAGGCTATTGGCTGCCAGCGGTCCACCAAGCCTTCATCTGTGGCCCAGGCTATTTCCAGCTTTATGTATTATTAGCCCTTTTCTCTATATTATGCAACATCAGCTCCAGTTCTCATTCTCTGCTTTATGCGCCACAAAGCTTCATCAACTTTTATTTATTACTAAGAGGTTATGACCTACAGAGTTTCACCTGTATTTTATTTCATGAGTGCTGGTGATGTGGGCGAAGCTTGGCTGGTCATAAAGCTGATAATTAGACTAAAGGTGCATACAAACAGTAAGATATCTATGAACGATATGAACGATAACGTTATCGTTCAACGATATATCATTCATATAACTCATTTTTATGCAGTAAACCATGGGTCTTCAACCTTTGGCCCACCAGCTGCTGTGGAACTACAGATCCCAGGATGCCCTGCCACAGTTTTAGCATGCTGTTATATCAAAACGGTGGCAGGGCATGCTGGGATGTGTTGTTCCACAGCAGCTGGAGGGCCAAAAGTTGAAGACCCCTGCTGTAAACGACAAACGATGCGCGTTCCCGCATGAACGATAACGATATCTATGATCGTTCGTACATGCAGGCCAATCTGGGCGATATTGTGAACTTTGCCTGTTCAGAGATTTGGCAGGATGACTTAATTGAAAGATATCTTTGAAAGGGAATCGGTATTATATCCCGCCGGACGTCAGCCCAGCGGATGTAATACCGATGCCGGAAGCTAGCAAGGACCAGATTCCGGCAGGGTAAGTATCTAATCTATCCCTAACCTTTTCCCCCCCTAACACTAACCCTCCCTTAGGGGTGCCTAAACCTAACCTCCCCTCCCCGCACCCTAAACCTAACCCTCCCGTGGAGGGTTCCTAGCCCTAACCCCCCCTTCCCCTAGCCTAACCCTATCCCTCCAAGGGGGGTTCATAACCATAAGTCCCCCCCAGGTGCCCCTAACCTAACCCTTCACTCCGTGTGTCCGCTGCCGGCTTCGTTCGGTATTCCGGGCGTCGGTCTCGCACCATAGGGCTAATGATAGGCGTCGGGATTTCTACGCCTATCATTAGTACCTTGCCGGGATATGGCAGTCGGGAAGCCAGCGGTCGGCATTTCGACTGTTGGCTTCCTGACTGCATACTCTTTGAAAGATATCTTTCGAGTTGTTGGTGGTACAGATCGTTCCGTGTGTACCCAACATAAGTTTGATCTTTGTTTGCAGCTGGCAACTTCTATATCACATGGCCTCATTCTCATCACAATTTTTAACGCTTGTGCAACGCAACAGGGTCTAGAGTTTTCCTTCAGACTGAGGATGAGTAGGAGTCTTCTGCTGGACCCAACCAGGGCTGCAGCCCCCCTTCATTTGAAAGGAAAGAGCTGCCACTGGTGTCAACCCTTCCTTTGAGGAAAAGAGCTGCGTGGTTTCTGATAATTTCATTAACAAGAAAAGGCGGTTTTAGGGTGTCCCTGTATGGCAGAACATTGCTGTCTGTTTATGGTTCCAGTAATGCAGTTGAATGCTGAAACCATTGCACTTGAGCTATATGAGATTATTTTCTTCTTAATTATATGTATCCTCCTACATGTTTTTGTACCTCCCAAAATTTCAAAAAGAAAATTTGAGACAAAAATACGCCCACTCTACAATCTGTCCAAATCATATCCACATTATCGTGAGACTACAACCCTTTTTGAGACCATGAATTGGGACAGTCCTGTCAAAATAGAGACTGTTCAGTAACATGCACTTTTCTAGGAGTCGCCCAGCTAATGTCAGCTCCATTCTATATAAATGAGAAGTGAGAAAGACTCAGGGGTCTATTTACTAAGAAGTGTTAGGAGACAGAGTGAAAAGTGATAAGGTGCCAGCCAATCCGCTCCCAACTGTCATTTTTCAAACACAGCCTGTGAGATGACAGTTAGGAGCTGATTGGCTGGCACCTTATCACTTTCTTATCACTTTTCACTCTGTCTCCTAACACTGCTTAGTAAATAGACCCCTCAGTATTACTCAGCGGAAAGGTAAAGGTGCGTACACACTGGGCGATTAAAGTGGACGACTGAACGATATTGTTATCGTTCAGTCGTCCACTTTATCGTCCATTTTTAACACCAAAACGATGAACGATAACGACGATGCGCATTCCCGCGGGTCGTTCGTCATTATCGTTCATCGGGTAAACATGCAGGCCAACCTGACGATACTGTCAGGTTGCTGCATGTTGGGGAATGGGGGAGAGAGCCCGGCGCTGAACGATAGTGTTAATGATATCGTTCAGCGGGTGTATTCAATGTCATGAACGACATTGAGCACACCCTGCCGGGGACACACTAGACGATATCGCTCAGGGAGCATATCCTCTAGTGTGTACGCTCCTTAAGAGAAGGTGTCTATAAAGGGGATGTAGTCAGGAAGTCAACGGTCTAAATGCCGACCGCCGGCTTCCCGACTCTCTAATCCCGGCGTGCTACTACTGACAGGCGTCGGGATTTCATTATCCATACGCCGTTAGACCGACGCCCGGGATACCGAACGAAGGTAAGCTGGGTGCGGACAGCCACGGGGGGGAGGGTTAGGTTTTAGGGCTCCCGGGGGGACTTAGGGTTAGGCAACCACCCCAGGAGGGTTAGATTTAGGCTAGGGATAGGGGGTGTTAGGGTAAGGCACCCCCGGGGGGAGGTTAGGGTTAGGCACTTCCCCAGGAGACAGGTTTAGGCTGCAGGGATGGTGTAAACTGCTTTAAACCCAAGGAAATTTAGGAGCAGGAGAGAGATCTTGCGCCCTCTCTCCCGCAGTCTGAGGCCAGCGGCAGAAGCTGACACTGTGCACATGCGCAGTGTCAGCTTCCCACAGAGTACTCTTTTACTTCTGTTATTGACTTCTACTAAATGCCAGGGATATAACTTGCAGGGGCAGCAATAACCTCAACCGCTGTCACTGCGAGTTCATACAGTAGCAGGGATAGTTTCAATAAAAATGAAAGTATTCCCTGCGATACGGTTACATAATAATAGCAGCAGTTCCACGATTATTAGTACATAGACCCCTAAATCACAGATTTAGATATAACTTAATTAAATGTTTAAAGCTATCAATGTGGTTTTATGTAGGGATAACATGTTCAGAATGTGTGTTGTAGTAAGCTGCATACACACCTCCTGAGCTGGCATGTAATAGGTGTATTAGGATATTTTCATAGCCAAAGGTATCTCTGTTTTGGCAACAACACAACAGTTTGAAGCCCATGTGGTTTGAAATACAATTAATAATAGTCATAGGAGCCAACTTTTTAAAGTCATTGGGGGTTGCTCACGTTACTATGGCCCCATCCCATCCATATGACTGAAAGTTGCTATTAATAGTATAAATATTAGGGATGCTGAAGGACCTACAGAACTGGCTCCTATGACTGCAGTGACAATGTGTACATATTTTGCATAGTATTGTTGCAGGTATAAAGCTTATGATATTATGGCAACAAATTTTCTAGAAATAAAAGGAGACCAATATATAAGAAAGTGCTAAAAGTTATACAAGAAAAGAGATAAGCACTTAACTTGTTACATGGAGGTAATTACTTAGGTCATCATATAATACCCCTTGGTGTTTAATGAGCCCAGCCTCCGTGTAGGAGGAGGTCACAAAGCGGGCAATGGGAGTGCATAGTATCATGGCCTTTACTTACAGTTATTATTTATATAGCGCACACCTATTCCACAGCGCTTTTCATTTTTTTTTTTAATCTAATTAACCTGACATTATTTTTTTGGAGTGTGTGAGGAAACTGGAGCACCTGGAGAATACCCGTGCACAGACAGGGAGCACATACAAGCTCCACACAGATGAGTCATGACAAGTAAATTAACTCATTATCTTAGTGCTGTAAGACAGTAATGCTAAATACCATAAGGTAAAAGAAAGTCATTCTGTGCTTGGAGTGCTTTTATTTTGATATATATATATATATATATATATATATATATATATATATTATATATATGTGTGTGTGTGTGTGTGTGTGTGTGTGTATATATAATCTCAATGACACTGCTAGTAAAGCACAAGGGCAGTAAGTTTGGGAAAGGATTGATCCAGTTGGTTTGCATATACAGGTTGAGTCTCCCATATCCAAATATTCCGAAATACGGAATATTCCGAAATACGGAACTTTTTTAGCATGACTGAGAAAGTGAAACCTTTGCTTTTTGATGGTTCAATGTACAAAAACTTTGTTTAAGGCACACAATTATTAAAATAAAGTATACAATTACCTTCAGGCTTTGTGTATAAGGTGTATATGAAACATAATTGAATTTTATGTATGTACACAAACTTTGAGTGAGCCACAATATTATTGAAAATATTGTATAAAATGACCTGCACGCTGTGTGTATAAAATGTATATAACACATAGATGCATTCTGTGTTTAGATTTGGGTCCCATTCCCAAGATATTTAATTATGATATGCAAATATTCCAAAATACGGAATATTCCGATATCCAAAATACCCTTGGTCTCAAGAATTTTGGATATGGGAGACTCAACCTGTACTGTACATATTAGTCCAGATATCTTACTAAGACACTACTCTGAAGGTTTTGTAAATAGCTGTCATGTCAGTCAATGGAAAATAATGCACAGAGGTAAAATGCTTTTTATATAAATGTATAAATATTTTAGAATGACGCCAGTTTGTTATGACTCATGCCCCAAGCCCTGACTGTACCTCTCTTCAGAATGGCGCTGTCATGTGGAACTTTTCCCACAGTCTCCAAAGTGGAACAATTCCAGCGCTGTCCTTTCAGTTGGTGCTGACATTCATGTATGGCAATTTGGATTCCTTGAACCGCTGAAGCTGTCACATCAGGGCTGCGCACACATAGTCCCAACTGGCGCTTACTTAAGCCAGGTAATGTCAGGCAGACTGTGTTGGGAGTCAGTATGGGGTCGTTGGGTAACTTCAAACCCAAAATATCATTGCACAGAACTCTGGGGAGAAGAAGAGACAGAGAGGTGAGGGTTGACTCTGAAGATACACATGACTGATAACAGCATATAGGGGCTGATGTATAGCTGAACGCAAGGTGAATTGTACGCATCCATGTGTCTGCACGACCAGCCCTATCCATATGATTAGTATCATAGCCATCATCATTATCAGTGCACACTTGCACCTGCCCTATCCAGGGTGTAGGAGATCCATCTGAAAACACCATCTCTAAACTTTGCCTACATGGCAACGTCCTATTACTGCCCAGTTACGCCCCTTCAGCCGCAAGCCAAGATGTGACTGAGCTGTGTATGTCTCTGAATTGCCCATACACTCATCAATGGAATATGTACATTTTGATAACTGACTTGCATTAAACTCTGCACAGTCCCCATAGTGTTCTGCTTGGAAAACATGAGGATATATCTGTTGTTCTCTACTTTATAGGAGACCTTGCCTTATAAAAACATGCATTAAAGTGTCATTTTTAATCATGATATGGCTGCTTGATTGCCATTCTAACATATTAAACAGGTATGAGTGAGAAGACCAATCAGAAGCGAAAAGCTCCCCGCTGAAGGTTTCTTATTGGTCTCCATGGTCACTACACGTGACCATCCCAGACTGCTCACACGTATGCTTTTGCCATAGCTGCACTATAAAAAACTGAGGAAGTCCTGCAAAAATGGATTTGGTAGGCAGCTCCCATTGCTCCACTACAGGGAAGGAGAAGCACAACTTTTAACCACGAGAGTAGCTTTAATATAAATATGGTAACTTCATTCAGTGGCCTCGAGATGAGACAATAGGCAATTTTCTAAATCAGTAGCTACATTCAAACTCTGAAAAACAGCAGCTTACTGTATACATCCTGCCACAGCACACACAGCGCTACTGGAAAACCTAATTCTACAGGAAAACGCAATCAGACTGGATTTGATATGGTCAGTGGCAAACGCAGGATTTCTAGAGGGGGGTTCCCAAAGGGAAGCAATCGGGAAGCCGACTGCCTATATACCGGCAGCCGGCTTCCCGACTGTCTTATCCCGGCATGGGTGAAATGCCAGGCGTCTAGATGTAGACGCCCGCATTTCCCCGACGCCAGGAGACTACGATCGTGATTCCGGGCGCCGCGAGCGGACAGCCGCGGGAGGGGAGGGTTAGGTTTAGGGCTCCCGGGGTGGACTTAGGGTTAGGCACCCCCCCGGGGGACTTAGGTTTAGGTAGCGGGGAAGGGGGTGGTTAGGGTTAGGCACTTAGAGGGGGGATTAGGGTTAGGCACTTGGGGGGGAAGTTAGGGTTAGGCACCCCTAAGGAGGGTTAGGGTTAGGGGGTTAGGTTAGTGGATACTTACCTATCCACGATCGGGATTTACAGCGCTGTCAGGCTTCCGCTGTGTCGCACTCTGCTCCTGTCGGGCTGGCGGTATTTCATACCCATTCCATTCCCAAATGCTTGATTTTAGAGTGAGTGTGGCCAGTCCATGAAGAGGGCAGAATTAGCACTTATCCAGCTTTAATATGCATCATACAAAGTGTATTGTGTGTCATAATTCCAGCATGTACAGAACCAGCGATCACAATAAGTCATTAGATGTGGCAGTAGGCCATCCTGCCTAAGCTGAATGTTTGTATTTTATATGTGGGCACCATTCCTGACTATTAGAGCAAGTCTGGGAGTCTGGGAGCAGCATAATAACCTAGCACTGCCCTGGACATATATGTACATATTGGGCTCTATAGCAGCACATCCCTAACAGTGCATGGTTTCCAGAACTCCTAGTTGATGCACGGGTTATTTATTAATAGCTGATGCATGTGAAAAGATCCACAGGTGGTACTAATTATTTAATTTGTGATACTGAGAATAACATGCAGCACTTATAAAATTCTATTATATTACTATTTCTATTGTGCCATGGTGTGGGCTGAGGAGGGGGGTTTCCAGGCAGACGGAACCCCCCCCTGTGTTTGCCTATGATGGCAGCATAATAAAGGTGGCAAACATGTCATATGATCAATGACACAGAAGTGCATGTGTGAGTAACTTCTAAAGCTATCTGGTGCTCACACCCAGGATGAAAATTCATATAGATTTAAATTGGAAGTCAGTGAGACAAAAGCCACTGTCAACACAACCTCCGCAAAGTCGCAAACAAACAAAATAATGGCAAAACACAAACAACTGTACACAAATAACAACAATGCACACACTACTGTTTTCAGTTATGTATGTCACATCTGCCAATTTTCATAGTCTAAATTCTCAAGGAATTATATGGAAGACAGAGAAACATAAGTAATTGTCTTTTATTTTGTTAATTATAAAAGAACATATCATACCTAGGAAATCAGCTATATAAAGTAACTGTTTAGATTGGAATACTCATTTAAATGCTCGTTATAACAAGATGTACATGAAGCCATTAGATGCTGGGATAAGACCTGTCAAATACATTGGTCATCAATAAAAATAAAATGCAAGACCTGAATTGCATTCCAATGAATATTATTTTCCTTTATTCTGGACTCTTGTTTCGTTTGTTACTGTCTAGTCCTGTATACAAAGAAAATTGGCAATGCCTATGTCCCTTAAGTTCTGTTAGAATTGGAATGTGCAAGTGAATGGGCAGAACAGGTGTCTAATCTTTCTCGTACACTGTATGCAACTGTAAAATGGTTAACCCGAATGCTCAACTTGCCCTGGGTGGAGACAGAAAGCTCGACCGCTGTCAGAAAGGCTGTGGGACGCTCCCTGCAGGGTGAGAATATATTTGTCTTCACTTTGGAACTAGGGCTCAGCAATTTCACTCCTGCTGTAGGAGGGGCAGGAAAACAGAAGTCAAAGCCAAGGGACCGAATGACAGATCAAAACATGCCCATGCTGAAGGGAAAATAATTCATGTTTTATAACCTTAGCAATAAAAGCAGCCTTTCTCAAAACAGGAAATGAGAATGTAATAAAACAGACACAGTGATACATTATTAACATACACGTTAACAAATACAAAAATATTTATACCATAACATGAAAGGTCCATTATACTGTATGTTAATGTACATCTTAATGTAACAACATCCCAATTGGCCAAAAACACAGCGCAATAAATGTCAACACTCGATCATCATACAGGTGCATATCCATTTTCACATTTCTGGAGTGAGTTATAGCTCTGACAAATCACATAAAACATTACTACATTCCTTGCCTTCAAGGGAAAACCGTCATCAAAATGCTATATGTTGTTTAAAATAAAATATTATTAAAGTTACATGACTAGAAAAATAAACACAAAAAATACACAGGTTTTTTGTTACTACATGGATCCTCTCTCTCTCTCTCTGCTCGGGGTGAGCGGGTTCGGTTTTACTCGGTTTTACTCGGTTCTTATCGCCACTTTACCGCAATTTCGGCTCGATTTAATTCGTTATCCAAAACACGTGTTCGGCGATAGCCAATAAAAAGATCCGAGTAAAACCGAGTAAAACCGAACCCGCTCACCCTATATATACAGTACTGTTTTAGTCAGGTGTGGAAAAAATGCTGCAAAGTAAGAATGCTTTCAAAAATAGAAGTGTTAATAGTTTACTTTTTATCAATTAACAAAATGCAAAGTGAATGAACAGAAGAGAAATCTAAATCTAATCAATATTTGGTATGATCACCTTTTGCCTTCAAAACAGCATAAATTTTTCTAGGTACACTTGCACACAGATTTTAAAGGAACTCGGCAGGAAGGTTGTTCCAAACATCTTGGAGAACTAACCAGAGATATTCTGTGGATGTAGGTTTGCTCAAATCCTTCTGTCTCTTCAGTTAATCCCGGACGGACTCGATGATGCTGAGATCAGGGCTCTGTGGGGGCAATATCATCACTTCCAGGACTCCTTGTTATTCTTTACGCTGAAGATACTGTAGTTCTTAATGACATTGGTTGTATGTTTGGGGTCGTTGTCCTGCTGCAGAATAAATTTGGAGCCAATCAGTTGCCTCCCTGATGGAACTGCATGATGCCTGTATTTCTCAGCATTGAGGACACCATTAATCCTGACCAAGGGGGTCATTCAGACCCGTTCGCGAGCAAAGGACGCTCACAAACGGGTCGATGTTGCCCCACTGCGCATGCGCACGACAGAGGGAGCTCCGTCGTGCGCATGCCCGAGACCCGGATAGCGACGGGCTCTCCGTCGCTCCGGGTCTCGCACCAAAGGGGGCGTGCTGTTGATGTTGATTGACAGCACGCCCCCTTTGGTGGGCGTGCCAGGGGCGTGGCTGCCAGACGGAGGCATTCCCATGGGAACGCCTACCGTCTGAGTCCGGCCCCACTGACATCAGTAATGAGTAAATGAGTAATGAGTAAATCACTCCTGGGCTTGCGGAAGCGAGACCCTACCGCAGGGTCTCGTCTTAAGCCCGATGGTCGCGATGGTCTTTGACCATCGCGACCATCTTTTTGGCCGCTCACATAAGCTGTGGGTGGTCACACACAGCTATGCGAGCGGCCAGGAGGCTGCTCCAAATTTAGCTGGGACGGCCCTGATTCAGAGCGAGAGCTCTGGTCACAGCGTTCAGCTCTGAATCAGGCCCCAAATCCATAACTCCATTTGCTGAAATGCAGCCCCGAAACTTGCAAGGAACCTCCACCATGCTTCATTGTTGCCTGCAGACACTCATTATTGTACCGCTCTCCAGCCCTTCGGTGAACAAACTGCCTTCTGTTACAGCCAAATATTTCACATTTTGATTCATCAGTCCAGAGCACCTACTGTCTATTTCTGCACCCCAGTTCCCATGTTTTCATGCATAGTTGAGTCGCTAGGCCTTGTTTCCATGTCAAAGGTATGGCTTTTTCACCACAATTCTTTCATGAAGACCAGTTCTGGCCAAACTTCTCCGAACTATAGATGGGTGTACCTGGGTCCCACTGGTTTCTGCCAGTTCTGAGCTGATGGTACTGCTGGACATCATCTGATTTCGAAGGGAAGTAAGCATGATGTGTCTTTCATCTAATGCATTAAGTATCCTTGGCCGACCACTGCGACTATGGTCCTCAGCATTGCCTGTTTCTTTGTGTTTCTTCAAAAGAGCTTGAACAGCACATCTTGAAACCCGAGTCTGCTTTGAAATCTTTGCCCGGGAGAGAAATCTTTGCCTTGCTGATGTAGTATAACTACCTCGTGTCTTGTTGCTTTGCTCAGTCTTGCCATGGTGTATTATCCTGTGACATGAAACTGTCTTCCACAACCTCACCTTTGTAGCAGAGTTTGGCTGTTCCTCACCCAGTTTTAAGCCTCCTACACAGCTGTGTCTGTTTCAGCTAACGACTGTGTTTCAACCTACATCTAAAAATGATGATCATTATCATCTATTTGGTATGATTGGTTAGTCATACACCTGACTATAATCTTACAATATTCCTGACGTTGTGCAAGTGTACCTAGAAGAATTGATGCTGTTTTGAAGGCAAAGGGTGGTCAAGGGTGATTTGATTTAGATTTCTCTTCTGTTCTTTCACTTTGCATTTTGTTAATTGATAAAAATAAACTATTGACACTCTTATTTTTGAAAGAATTCTTACTTAGCAGCATTTATTCCACACCTGCCTAAAACTTTTCTACAATAGTGTGTATCTATATATACATATATATTCTATATGTATTTGTGGACTTGTGTACTCATTGAGTAAAGGTGCCCGTAGGCTTCTATAGCAAACGCTATCTACTGATGGCATTGCCTGTCGAGCACAATTTCCAGAAGTGTACACTTTCCAGAGCTGGATGCATATGGGCACATCACCGCCCCATAAACTTCTGTGGTATCTGCAGCTTATATTGAAGATATTTACCGGAGACCTTTATAATACAAATGGTGAGCCAGATGTATTGCAGTAATCCTCCAAAACTGCAGTTTTCTGATGTTTTTTAACACCTGTTGCCGTAGTGGTGACTGCAATAATATGTGAATGCTAGTATCAGCCTTCCCATGGTATAGTAGCCTGCTAGCACTGAGATGCCCACTTTCTGCATCTCTGCATGCTGTAACCCCACCGATGACTCCTGACACACCACAATCGCGCACACCATCGGTACTTGTACTAGCCCTATGGCAGGTGCAGTCTCTTTGTCAGAACATGGCCTGTGTGGCTGTGGCTGTGCGTTTGGGAATGCAGCCGCAACACTCCCATAACACGTCCATGAAATTATCTTTTTGTGTTGACTTCAGGCCATCTTCCAGTCATCACCTCTTTGCCGACACCTGTTCCATCTGTACTCACCAAAGATGATGCAACATCATCTGTGTAAGGCATGCCTCATGCCTCATAGCGGTTTCCTGAGCTTTTTGTGCATGCCCAGTTGCAAAAAATCACTCATTTACTTGAACATCAGCATTGTGTGCGGATGGCGTGCGCCTCTGAATCAGGCCTTCAGTGTGCATCTCTGTGTCATTTTTCTTCCCCCAGATCTAACAGCGGAAGAGCAGTGCCGTACAGAGGGAGCCTGCTGGGAAGTGAGCACTGTGCAGTCTGATACCTAGGCTTGGCTGGCGAGCTCTCAGCTTAAAGAGCTTACTCCTGGGCCAGCTCCTCCATACCACTTTCCTGCTATGCAGTCTGGAGGAAGCCAGGCCAAGAGACATCACAGAACAATCAGAGCCGACTGGATTTAATGCTATCTCCTGGGTCAATCTGGTCATGGGAAAACCCAATTGTGTGGTTTTTTTTGCTAAACAAGCACTGAAAGGAAATTAGAAGACCCAGGAAGATATTTGACAAAATGTAATAGGCTCGGGATTGCCAAAAGTGACGATTTAGCCACAGGATTTAAAGCAGTTTTTTAAGCATGACCATCAGCACTTTTGGCAACCCGGAGGCTATTTTATGTGTCCTATCCTCTTTAAAGCAAAATAAATGCTAGAGGGTGAATTGAATTTGGTTTATACAACAATCTTTTTAACTAGGAAGCTATTAATTATTACCTCTATGCTCTCTGCAAGTTGCTATAATAATAATAGTCCATCCTACTAAATATTCTGTTGGCCACATCAGTATATATAGTAGAGAAACAGCTGGGATTGTACAGTAGGACTGGTAGAAGTTAATGCTACTATATCGGTATATGTATAGGTTTGAATAATTCACTTTTATATACTATTTGCCAATGCAAATGTTTCATTAGAAGTTGTGAATTTTTTTTTTTTTTAATGGTAATGACTCATGAATCAGAGAGGTGGTCTGTCTGATTATCTCTATTTGCACACTTGTTCTGCCAGATGTACAGTAGGCATGTGTTCAGGAGTGTGAGGAACTCGGCCCAGCAAACACTTCCCTGTATGTATGTGCTGACTGGCAGGCACACATGAGGTATGTTCAACAAGTGCCAGCAAACAGGAGGCTCTTATCTCCAGATCTTTGTCAGGCTCCCTCTCTGTTAAAACACGTTTTTTGTGATACTCAGATTTAACAGCAGTTTGCGCAATATCATATCTCATTAGAAGATGCTTGTGTTTCTACCTCCCTTTGTGATGAAACATTCCTGCAAATGACACATGGTAAAAGTACAGTATACAGTTGGGGACTATTTACTAAATTCTGCAATTAATAACTAAACCAAGGTACCACACCAGCTACATTGTAGGCAGAATAAACTGGAGCACAATCTAATCAGTTATGTCATCAACGATCATTTCCAAATTATGTGAACACATGCTGCATACGTATTTGTGCAGCTACAGCTACCGTATTTGTCTACCAAATTTATTTCAAGATGCATGTCTGCTCCCAGCCTTTAGATACTGCCATAAATGGGGAAGTGCATGCACATAGTGTAAACTAAATATGTCTTATCAAAGGTGAAGCTTTGCCCATATACCCCCCAGAGGTGCTCATTGGCCACTGCCTCAGCCTCCAACAACTAACCTTGGTTATAAAGAAAAAAAAAGGAACATCTAGTTTGACCGCATGACATCTCTGCAGCCTGGCTTGCATCTGGCTTACACAACCATGCACAGCACTCCCATTCCCCTGTGCTGTCAGTGATACACTCATTAGACACATGCAGACAGCCACAGAATGACCAGAATATTGCTCACCACCTTCTGCATCAGTATGATGAACAAGCCATTGAGGTAGTAAATAGAGAAAGACTAAACATCCCTGGGACGCTCATCATACAATTCAGGAGGTGGTGCATATGATCCAGCCATTCCCAGGCCTGTCACTGCACAACTTCTGCATCACTATAAGAGTGCACCACTGGTTGGGACACACAGGTAAGGGAGATGTCATTTAAAAAAATAAATAAATAATAATTTCCCCCACTGATGCGTCCTAGAGGATACTGTTTGAGGCAATGTACTAACCTCACTTCATGATAGTAAAGCCCATCAAAGTTAAACCTAATTCCACTACAAGCAACCGTCTCCATTCATCTCTTTTTTTGTTTTTCTCCTAAAACATTGTCCAGTTTGCCATTATTTATATTTTACATTATTGAAGGGAGTGAGGGGTTATGAGACTATTTTTAAATGTTTATATTTTTTTGTGAATGTTTATATCCAACTGGTCTGAGACATGACTTGTGCACAACAGTACTGAGCTGCCAGTGATGGAAGATAAATACTTTGAAACCCTCTCAGGTCAAGGTGCACGACTACCATTAATCCACCCTGACAGCACTCCTGAAGTTCAGATGCTAAAGCATTTCATTGCCACTGGCAGAATTGACATTTACGTCTATTCTACAACTACAGTATTTGAACTGGGACTTAATAATACAACTTGACACCAACAAAATAAACACATTCATATACAATTACACAATTACTGTAGCATCTTGCAGATGACTGGAAACAGAGATATAACATAACATGCAGCATATCTGGAAATTCTATAGACCAGCATTTGTCTGAAATGAGTACCCCAGGGGACACGGTAGACACATGGGGTTGCCATCTATTATTGTGCTTACTGACAGTACATTTCACCTATCATATGAAAAAAAATGATGTCCTTGAAAATCAGACCCACTTCTGATGCCACAATGGCACAAAGGAAGGTCTCATGCTGAGCTGGAAGTAACTGCATCTGTATCACAAGTGTAAATGCATCCCACAAAAAGACGCCTTTTGCTTAGCATGCAGAGCTGGCCTGGTGCATATACAAGATGTGCACTGGTTTACCCCTGGAGATAGCAGTCGTATATATATATATATATATTATATATATATATATATATATAGTTATATACACACCTGGTTGACACCATAATTGCTAAAAACAAAGGGCCTGATTCAGAGATGGACGCTAATGCAATTTGCATGCAGATCGAGCGACTGTTTGCCATTACACGTGATTCGCAGCGATCACATTGCGATTACGGATGTACAGAGGATCCCAACACAAAGTGACTGACAGGTTGTCAGCGTTTGGGGGTGGTAACGGGGAGTGGTCAGAAAAATGCAGGCGTGTCTGCCCGTTTAAATGCTGTTACATGGGCATGCATAAATTAGCCACTCTGCGTGTCAGAAGCACTACCAAGGCTGCAGCAGGTCAGACCTTAAGCAAGGTGAGATGGCCACCGATGTGCGTCGATGTTACCGATATTTACATGGGTATGCGTCGTAGCGTGCAGGTAAGAAGGCAGCAGTGGGCATCTTTATGCTCAGGTGATCTTTGCTAACATTAGCATATTTTCTCTGCTGCGTTGTGTATGAAATCACAGATGTGATCGCATTAGGAGCCATCTCTGAAACAGGCTAAACCAGTGGTCGCCAACCTTAGTTGAGGTCTGAGCTACTTTAGTAAAATGAAACGTCCTGAAGTGCTACTAAAATTGTAGAAATAAAATCTGGCTAATAACCAAACAATTGAAGGTCATTTAATCAAAATTAAAAAAAAAATGTTTCACAGAAAACAACAATGCATTTAATTATTACAGTGATATTGTTGTATTTGTATATAAAATCTAAGCACAGGCACATTTTACTGTTAATTACCGGCTCCAAGGAAGTACATGCAGTAGAGGAGCAAAAGACACTGTATAGGTAGGGCTGCTGTGTGATTTTCCTCCAGGGCTGGGCGGGAGTCACTTGCTCTGCCATAGCATAGACAACGTGGATGGAACCACAGGGAAGCACGTCAAGTGAGGAGGTCACTTCCTCTTAGTTTACCCAGCAGTACTGCAGCTAGGTGAGCTCCCAAAATTAAGACCGCGAGCTACATGTTGGAGTCCACTGGGCTAAACTGTGTCTTTCTTGTGGTCAGCATGTGACACATTTTGCATATACTCACCCTTACTGTAATTTGACTGAGCTTGCATGCCCCCTCCTATCCCCGTCCTATCCCCCCTTCCACAAGGTGTTGTAAGCCTATGCGCCATAGTTGGTATGAGTACAGGTATGTAAAAATTCTTGATACCCATGCACTGTTGAAAAAGATGATTTTGCATTTACAATAAAGTGGAAAATATGTTTACATCTAACTCTACATGAGCCCCAGATGGGTTACAGCAATGCTTTAGATATTTATGGGCCTATTCATCATCACTTAATTTCTACAAAAGCAAATGAAAATTGTAATTTTAACCTGCAATTGTAGAAATTAAGTATTCAGGCCATTCATTAAGAAGGTAAAGCAGGAGATATCACAGATATCTCCTGCTTACCTTCATCTGGCGGAATGGCCCGCTGTCCCCATACACTAGCATGGGGACAGAATTCATCAAGCTCTGAAAATACAATATTTTCGGAGCTTGAATGCGGGAGCATTCGCCATCTTCAGATGGCGAGTGCTCCTACTACCCGCTCCTTCCCTATGGGACGGAGTCCCGGGTTGCGAAGAGGGATCCTTTCAGATTCCTCCACCCCTGTCCAGCTCCTTCCGCCGGATGTCGGGGCTCTTGTGCGCATGCGTGACAGCTGATTTTCTCATCAGCTGTCACCCCGCTGGAGCAATGATGACTTGCTCCGGTGTCTGCGGCGAGTTAGAATGTTAATTATCAGGGTCCGGTCGAACCCTGAAAATTACCATAATAGATAGAGCCCTAAGCCTAAACCTTTTACATACAGTTCTCTTTTGTTGTAAATGTGGCTTCTATTTCCAGCACTGGATGCACTTCTGTATAGCACAATGTATCAGTAAAAATGTATCTGTACATTCGTATGAAATTGCAGGTAGATTAGAGCTGCCCTTTAGTTTAGTAAATTTAAATCAACATAGTAATATATTGTATTAGTAGATTACAAATTAAATTAAAGGAGTATCTATTTACAGGTGTATCCAAAATTGAGCATGATTTGTTTTATCCTTCTATATTTATTTCATTTTGGTTTGCTTAGTTTGTGGAAATGTCCCCATTGCCTGTGGCATGCAGAAGCTTTAGCAGTGGAGTTGACTCATTAAGTGCATAGTACACTATACTGCAGGGAAGCTTTGAGAAGCGCTAATGAATGTGTTTCGAATACTCTGGTAAAAGTAAGGACAAATTACAATATTTTGTCTGTAATTGTATTAGGGTCATTTTTCCATGCTTGCACGCACGAGCTTTAATACAGAAACTAATATATATATATATATATATATATGCATATACATATATTTATATATATATATATATATATATATATACATATACAAACCCTGCAGGGGATTGATGCTGCAACTATTCATAATAAGGGCCCAATTTAGAGCTGCATGTAAAGTGGCCACAACTGCAGTGGATTTCTGTGCTCAGAAATAAATGTGGGTTGTGCATGAATTTGTAGGGGGAGAGGGGACAGCACTGCCCCCCATCCGCTTGAGGAAGTAGCTATCACCATTATCAGCACCTGTCCTATCCTTGGTACAAGAGGTCCGTCTGAACTCGGACAGATTTTTGCATAGTCACAACTCTGAACAGCCCTCAATTCCACCTACATGCCCAAGATACTTCCATGGCTATCCCACAAGTTAGACGCCCAGTTGCCACCTAGTTACACCTACTCAGCTGTGAGTAGTGATACAACTGAGATAAGTACAACTCTCAATCTGACGAAATTGTCCTAAATCACTCGAACATATGTGCAGCTTGTTAAAAAAAAAATCTATTCAAAGATGAACTTGCCTGCAACTCAGTATCGTGTGCTTTATAGATCATTTTTGTGCTAAAAGATTCTAAGAAGTAAGAATAATTTTAAAGCACTATTATTCAAGTTGTCATGTATAATACATGCCTTAGTCATTTTAGCAGATACAGTAGATATGCAAATATTTCAGGAACTAAAGAGATTTGAAATAAGGTTATAAGAAGCCTATCTCTCAGCCTCGATTCATTCAGTAACAATTCAGAGCCCACAGGGTTGATACTTGTATTCAGCAGTATAACAAAGACACCAACAATGTGAAACAATTCAAGCTATGGTACGTTATATTTTACTGATGTTTTTTTTAACTTAGCCATGGAGCACACATTTCTGGGAAAACCATTTGCAGACCAGTCTTGTGAGAAAATTTTCATTATTATTGTTATTGTAGACAGCGAAAGAGCTAGCAGTGGGGAAAATAGGACATGGACGTACAAAATAAATATGGACATGAACACAAAGGATAGGGGGAGCCTGCTCATGAGAGAGCTTATATTATAGTTGGAAAAAGACACAGCTGAAACAAGAGTAGCGAGTGAGGTTCAGAGGGGAAATCAGAGGGGAGATCATGACGTTATGAGGGTGCATTAGCGTGGGGAGTATAGGTCGAATAAAAAGATCTAATAAATAGATGGGTTTTCAGAGAGCATTTAAAGATGTGAAGGCTGTATCTGGGAGTGGTCAGGAATTCCATAAGTGGGTAACACCACAGGATAAGTCTTGTAGGCAGCAGTGCTAGGTGATTACCATAGGTGAGAGGGTGGTCAGCGGTAGCTTTAAGAGGGAGAGTATTTTATGATGAAATGTGAGATGTATGAATGGGTTGGGCCTGCTGAATTCTCTGTAGGATTGGATTTTGGATGACATGTGGAGTCAGAAGGGAATGCCAAAGCGCAGGAGTTTGCAGAAATCAGGGAGAGAGTTGATGACAGAGGAAAAGAGTTTTTTGGTAGCATTTTAGGTAAAAAAAGGACATATTCTGGAAATATTTCTAAGGAGGTGGTGGCAGTACTCGGGGAGAGACTGATAATAATAGGAATAAAGCGGAGGGCACATTTAACTTTAAAACAAATAGCAAAGAGACTTGGGTGTTGTTAGTGTAGATATGGAGGTGGTACTGTGTAGAGGTGGTAGTAGAGATGGTACTTGAATGAGTGAAGTAGCATCACAAAAGAAGAGACATACAATGAATAAAGTAGAGGGCAAAATACAGAGCACAATACAGAGCCATGTGTAACCACAACAGAAAATGTGATTGGAGGGGAGAATGTGTCAGTGGTAAGAACACAAAAGGAATGGCATGATAGATAGGAGGTGAACCAGGAAAGAACTGTGTCGCGGAGGTAATGGAGTGAAGGTGTACAGGAGATGAGGGTGATCAACAATTTGAAAACAACAGAGATGCCCCTTAGGATCAATATGGAAAACTGACCCTAGGAGTTTGCTGTAAGTAGAGCAGTCACAGTGGAATGTTGAAGCCTAATATCAGAAAGTGAGGAACGCTGTGAGAGGAGAGAATATGAAATAGGTGGTTGTACAGAATTTGCTCAAGTAGTTTGAAGGCAAAGGGGAGGAGAGAAATAGGGTGGTAGTTGGACAGAGAGACTTGTGTCATCATATGGTTTCTTTAACGCTGGTCAGATGAAAGTGTATGTAAAGGAGGATAGGTATCTGCCAGTGGAGAGAGATAGGTTGATAAGGTGAGCTGGAGGTGGGGCAGAGGAGGTATGATATGATGAGATGATTAAAGAGACTATGGCGGGAATTCAATTAATTGCCAAAATATTTTCATTTACCACTGTTTAAATTAACGCACCTATCGCATAGTAAATTTGCATGCTCCTGATTATAGCTCAATCCAATTGTAAAAGTGGTTGCGCGGTCATTTTCTATGATGTTAGCCATAATTAGTGGTGTCAACAAAGATGTCAACAATATATTCCCATTCTCTCACTTATGAACATTTACCGGCTGCAGAGCCATAAGACGATGGTAAGAATCCAGGGCCAGGTCCCTGTGTGAGTGTCCCAGGCCATCATCTGACCTTTCATTGGACAGCTGTGTCAGATGATGAGGCTCTTTCTTCATCTCCTGGTCCAGGAGCTGCCTCTTCTCCAGTCTTGCTGAGCCTGTTAAAGACAATCCACAATGAAATTGATAGCAATGTAACATTTCTAAACTCTATTATATAAACATACTAAAAACAAACAAACAAAATAAAATCGAATCCTTACGAGTGACAATAATCGGAAATAAATACTAGAAATATACTGGTATGATTTCTTTCCAATACAACAAAGCATAATTCTAATTGAAAAAATGATTGTTCATCTTTCCCTTCTTACTGGTTCCCTGATTAGTGCTCATTAGGCACCGGTTCCCAGCCGCTGTTTGACCCATATCCTTATCTATTTTTGGCTTTTTTTCTACACTGTGTCTGTTCCCCTCCTCTTGCCCATGTATATGTATGTAGCAATATAGCCTGCAAATATCTTTCCGGTATTAACCTCCCACCTGCCAGAGAGATGAATTTAGCGTGAGGAGATTACCATAAACACAGATTATAATGATAGTAATTGTTATAAAAGCATATAAAGTCATAAAGAAAAAATAAATACATTTGTAATACAATAAACATAACATTATTGTTGGAGGTTATCTCCACTTGTGCTAAATTAATGCATAGTTTTATCACTTTGTGGTGCTCTGCAAATAAAAAAGAATAATTTGGCTTCAGACAATAGATTAGGTCATATAGAGCAAGAAAAAGTATATACAGTATACAGTATACCAACAATGCAAAGGTATTTTTGGCTAGTTTGTAATAATGTGTTAATTGATATAATAATACATGGGTAAGTTTACAGATGACCTACAAGGCATTTGTTATTACTCTGAAAAGTCCTTTAATGAATGCACGTTGTTAACCTTTTAAATTTGCTGGCAGCACACATTCGCTACCCGGAGCACTATAGGTCTGCTAGCCATATACTGTACATATCTAAACATGACTTAGCAAGTGGCTGAATTCTAGAGTAGCTAAAACATGTTACGATCTCTTTCTCAGTTTACATTATGCTCATAAAATAACAAACACTATGATTAATCCTTTCAAATCCAAATATCCCGTAATCTGTGTAAATTCTCACTCTCTCCAGCAGACCTAAGTCAATGATGTCCCTAAATATTTTCTATACTAGGTTTTACATAATCGCCCAAATATATTACACTCGTACAATTCTAACACATACTCCCCTGGCACCTACATAATAGTTTACTATTAAAGTATATTTTTATGAATAATTAGTTCCACCAGTAGCAAAAATGACCATACATCGACGATGATATCACAGCCGTTCCTGTTGTTTAAAAGACTTGTTAATATTATTTATTTAGAGAGTTCAAGTCCTATGACTTCTAAAAACAAAACAGCATAACATTACATGCATACAGCCAGCCAGCCAGCCAGCCAGCCAGCCAGCCTATAATTGAGAAATACATAGGGAGTAGCAGGAAGCCTTGTAACTGGGGTGTTCAAAATGAGCCCTCCAACTGCTGTGGAACTACACATCTCAGCATGCTCTGCCACAGTAATGCTATTAGTGCATGCTAAAACTGTGGCAGTGCATGCTGGTATGTATAGTTCCACAGCAGCTGGAGGGCCACTTGTTGAACACCTCTGCCTTATAAGATGATCAGAGTAAGCTGTGACAAACCTATTCTTCAGACATGTTCAGTACTAATTATGTATTACAGGGCTATCACGAATGCACAGTCAGGCCCTAGAAATAAGCTTATACCTTTTGTGATAATCCGAGCACACGGTATGAAGTTTAGAGTGACACTAATGGAGGAGGAAAACGTCTGTGTATAATTTCTATAATGATATTGGTGTTACACAACAGTTTAATAAATATGTTATTATAAATCCATTCTTGCGGGAGTGGAGCACAATGCTGGAGGCAAGAACACTGAGGAAGTGAAATGAGCTTCCATAAATTACATTTTATTGAGTTGTTTATGAAACTTTTTGCTTTCTGAGAAAGAAGAATGAGATAAAAAGAGTGGTTTGAGGTGGGGAGAACGTAGCTACACTAATATTAATTAACTATAAATGAAGAGAGACGTTTTAACTCCAAGGGGCCTATGTATCAAGCTTATTTTTCCCATAAAAATTTGTAGAAACTGCATATTCTGCATAATATTATATATTGTTCCTGTGTACTAAACAGCACAATGCAGGTGATTGCACAGAAATCTCCAGCAAAGTGCTAATTAGCACTGCAGATCGCAGTCCCCATTATTATCAATGGGGAGTATGATCTGACCTCTACTGTATGAACCAAACTCCAAAAAGCAAAGATTTTCGAAGTTTGGCTCCGCTAGTTTATACCATCTTCAGATGGTGTAAACTACTTTAAGCCTTTGGAGGCTTACAAGCAGGAGAGAGGTCTTCCGATCTCTCTCCTGCAACCTCCAGCCGGCGGCGGAAACTGACACTGCACGGTGGCGCAGTGTCAGCTTCCCCCAGAGAAGTCTTTCACAAATGATTAAGACTTCTACTAAATGCCGGGGATATAACTCGCAGGGACAGTGGTTACCGCAACTGCTGTCCCTGTGAGCTCTACTTTGTACATAGCGGGGATATTTTTATTACATATGAAAATATCCGCCGCGATACGGATCCTTAATAATCGCGGCAGTTCCGCAATTATTAATCCATAAACCACCTATTCACTCCAATGATACCTGCACGTTACAAACATAATTAAAAAAAATATTTATGTCTCTAAGAGTATGTGTTTTATGTTCTGAAGTGCCATGTAGACATTTCTTTTAAATGGAAACTTTTATGATTTTCAAGAAATACATAAGAAACATATGTCCTAGTAAAGTGGCAGTCATGTCGCCAGATTAAAATTACTCACTCAAGCGAGTTCGGAAATGTGTTGTACATTTTATTTTGGAAAGAAAATTGGATAAAGATAATGAATGAATATAGTGTCCAGTTTAAGTGGTGAAAAAATCTTTGCATACATTTGCCACAAGAGGGCTCATTAAATCTGTCATTGCAGGAGTGGTCTGCCACAGAAATAGCTCTTTTTGGCCCTCATTCAGAGCCGTACGCTCTGAGCAGAGCGCACGCTCTGAATGAGGGCCGGGCTCCATTTTCATGGAGCGTCCTCCTGGACGCTCGTATAGCTGTGGGTCACCACCCACAGGCTATACGAGCGTGCTTTTTGATGGCCGCGATGGTCAAGACCATCGCGACCATCGAAATTGCGAGCCGGAGCCTGCGGTTGAGGTTTCAAGCTCCGGAGTGATTTTGGCTCTATCAGAGCCAAAATCACTCCCACTGACATCACTAGTGATGTCAGTGGGCCGGCTTCTGACGGGAGGCGTTCCCGTGGGAACGCCCCCGTCGGGGAGGCACGCCCCCGGCACGCCCACCAAAGGGGGTGTGCTGTCAATCATTGACAGCACGCCCCCTTTGATCGGACACAACGAGCGAAGGACTTTCCTTCGCTCGTCGCGTCTGGCGCATGCGCACGACGGAGCTCCCTCCGTCGTGCGCGTGCTCAGTGCAAAACAGCCGCTCGCAAGTGGGTCTGAATCAGGCCCTTTATCCCTTAGACATATTATCAGAAGCACTTGTAGGCAAGTCATTTACACCATAAAAGACCACAATGGAGAATCCAATATTTTTTTTAATTTTTTTAAAGCATATTTGTAGTAGAGACGTGTACGGGCCCAAGTGTTTTGATTTTGGCAAAACCACCCTCAAATGCTATGGTTTTCATTTTTGCAAAACCAAACTTAAGTGTTTTGATTCGGTTTCGGTTCTGTTGATAAAAACAGCTAATAATTTATGCCATTTGCGCCTGTTTACATGCAATGCAAAACCTGAGATTAGTTTTTTAAATCCAAGTTACGAACTTTTAGCAGACCCGAGCCGGAACTCTGTTCTACTCGGAACCCCAAAAGTGCTCCGAGCCGGGACTCGATTCAACACGGAACTTCAGCTTCCACAGCCTGGCCAAAGGAGCAACCAGTAACAATGGTTACAATGGTGATCCCAGGCTGTGACGTGGGTCGCAGTGCTGGAATCGCAAATGCAGTAAGGAGGTGTCTGCTACCTCCTGCTACATTAGTAATTTAGATGGACGGAATAGCACAGACGCTTGGGTGCAGCTCTGCAATTCCGTCCATCTCGGATCAGGCCCATTGCCCATTGTCACATGGAAAGTCACTAGGTCGATGGGAGGGAAAAGAGGGAAATGGAAGGGAATGTTAGTGAAGTCACCTAGTACTCTTAAAATAAGAAGTTGGAAGGTCTGGCTACAACTGACAGTTCTTTTCAGCAAGTAAAACCATATACCTTACATCCGGGATCGGTAAGAATGAAGGCCGGACCTATGTCCAGCGGTTCAAATCCCGACGCCGGAAGACCGGCACCAGTGAAGATCCTGATGGGTAAGTAAAGTAACTATACCTAACCCTCTCCCCCCCTAACCCTCCCTTAGGGGTGCCTAACCCTAACCTCCCCCCGTAATTGCCTAAATCTAACCCCCCGTCCAAACAGCTAAAACCTAACCGTCCCAGGGGGGTGCCTAACCTTCACCCTCCCAGGGGGTGCCTAACTCTAGGTCCCCCCCCGGAAGCCCCTAACCCCCCCCACACGCGGCTGTCCCCGCCCGGCTTACGTTCGTTCGGTATCCCGGGCGTCGGGGTCCCGGCGTAGGGATTATGATAGGCATCGGGATTTCGATGCCTATCATTAGTCCCGTCGGGATTGCACAGTCGGGAAGCCGGCGTCGGCACTTCAACCGTCGGCTTCCTGACTGCATCCCCTTACATCCTTCTCATCCAAATGACTGGACAGTTGGAACTGGTCATATCCATGTAAATATAAAGTATTTAGTTTGCATTGTGAAAGAAAGGCTCCAGTTTATGTCCAACTGTGACTATGGAAACAAATGAAAACACCTCAGATACCAAGGAACAAAATCATGCCAAGTCCTGCAGAGATGAGAACTAGCAATCTCCTCATGCAGCAGTGGAATCAGTTCAGTCTAGAAGAAGAAGGAAGACTGAATCTCTAAGGGACACAGGGACTGATTCAGAGACACACGCTAATGTGATCGCAGCTGTGAAAATATGCTAATGGTTGCAAAGCTTCCCCGAACATAAGGACGCACACTGCTGCCTTCTCATATGTGCACAACGTTGCTTACCGTATATACTCGAGTATAAGTCGACCTGAATATAAGCCGAGGCACCTAATTTTACCACAAAAAACTGGGAAAACTTATTGACGAGTATAAGCCTATGGTGGGAAATGCAGCAGATACTGGTAAATTCATGGTAAATGGCATAATCGCCCAGTGTGTACTCTGCAAACACTGTATGTAATGGAGCTGCTGCAGCTGTGGGTTATTTACATCTAGTATTTTATGCACTTTATTATGTTCGAATTCTTTTTTTTTTTTACTTTACTTTTATACATTCAGCTGAGACCCCAGGCTTCCACTACAGTGGAAGCATATTCATTAGAAGCAGCGGTACCCAGCAGTTATGCTGCTCTGGATAACAGTGACCCCACTGTCAGGATGTGCGTATTGCAACTAGTGAGGGCATCTCAGCTTCTCTTCAGCACCTCTCGCCGCTAACTGCTCTGGTGCACGGTCCACGGGGGGTGGGTTTGCGGGCGCCGCTCACCTAGCTCACCCAGAAGCAGACAGAGCACATGGCTCCACATGGGAGGGCGGGGGTTTGTGGGCGCCGCTCACCCGGAAGCATACAGAGCAGAGCAGGTCACCAGCGCAGTGGAATCAGACAGGGCAGCGTACCCCGGGATATCTCACACTGCTACTGCCGGCCACCTCAAGCAGGTAGTTTTCATTGTGGTCTTGGAGCATCACTCGAGGGGGGGCTTTTTCAGCACAACAAATGTGCTGAAAAAATCGGCTTCTACTCGAGTAGATACGGTAAATGTGTAAATATCGGTAACATTGACGAACATTGAGCAGCCATCTTGTCCTTGTGGCAGGTCTGACCTGACGCAGCCATGGGAGCTCTTCTGACACGCAGAGCTGCGTATGCAGTCGAGGTGGATAATATATGCACGTCAAACCTACAGACACGCCTGCATTTCTCAGACCACCCCCTGTCACCACCCCAAATACTGACAACCTGTTTCTCACTTTGCGATGGATTCCTCTAGGCGTCCGCTGCACATGTGTAGTGAGTCTTATACGCATGTGTGATGGAAAAGTATCGCTCGATCTTCATACGTAATCGCCTTTGTGTCCAGCTCTGAATCAGGCCCACAGTACCACATATAGAAATATTGCAAAGGTTACAGAGGTGTAGATTCCCCCTACAGCAGTCCTGATCTCATACCAGATCATAGTAATCACCAGATCAAGAAAATTGAATCGTGTTCAGTATTGATCTGTAGATCTAGGAGAATCTGAATGCAATAAGTCTCAAAATGCACCTGGTCCTCTCTGTCATAAAGCAAAGAGACTGCAGAAGATGACTGATCTGCAAAACAATGAGATGAACAAGATCAGAAATCAGGTACTGAGCCTTTCATAAGGCAAATCTTACAGGATTTAAATAATTGCACACGACCAATACAGGACCCACGACTTGGGATCTTTTAGAAAGCAGCATACTTTTGTGTGCTTTATTCTGCAGTTGTGTGTTACTACTACAGTACTATCATTAATTATTGTATTTGCTTTACCTACTTGAGTTGTCTGAATAAAGACACTGTTTATATATATAGAACCAATATTATACTTTTTATATTCTTTTTCATTCCACCATCTATCTGTTTTACACTCTAAACAATTTTAGCACTGAGTTTTACTGCAACATAGTGGGATGGCAATGCCCATTTGTTACCAAGAATTTTCACCCTTCACATATACTAGGCAGGAATAGTACATACTGTAGAGCTTGGGGTTAGAAATGTTATAATTGTTGTATATGAACTTTCTTGATTTGCCAGGACATGTAAAACCAACTTATAAAAAAGGTGGCCAGCTGGGGCAAATGTTTTTTTTTTTTGAGTTATACAATAAAATAAGGTTTAGTACAGGAAATATCATATAAATTGCCACGTAAGAATGAAAGCAAAAACAGATAAAATATGTACTCAATCACATTATATATGCAAATCCAATGACAAAAGCACCTATCAAGGGTATTTTAAGATTGTAGGGGGCTCATGTACAGATGTCCATGGACTCCCTTCCCCCTGAAAATAAATGGTGTGGCGCATGCACAGAAACTCGCATAGTCTCTGTCATTATGCCAGAGCCGTGTTCAGGGCTGTCATCAGAAATCGTGGGGCCCAGGACAAATAAAAAGTAGAGCTCCAACGTAATGTCTCCTCCCCCTGAAATCCACCCCACCTCACCTCACCCTCTCAATGGATAAAGTAAGGTACTGTACTAATGCAAGATCAGACTAATGTGTGGGGTACACACTTGAACGACAAATAATTAGATCGGCTGACCCGCCAACCAATCAAGGTTATGCACAAACGACCTTGTGCATACACACTTACCAATCGGTCGCTCAATATGTGTGGCCAGAAGAACCAGCTGTGATGTCATCATCGTTGGTTCCTGTGGCCAGCATTTGAGTCGGTCAGTCTTGTGTAGACACAAGCAGATGTGAAAGACATATCTTTCAGATATAACACATCTGCTGGGCAGCACGGCTGATGCAATATATCTGTGAAAGATGTAATTCACAGATATACTGTATGTACACACTGCCAGATGGACTGAACAATATATTGTTCATTTGCTGTACAAACGTTATATCGCGTGTACCCAGCATAAAACCCTTGATACTGGTATGTGGCACTCCACTACTCCTTCAGACTTCAGAACTCTCTGACCCTGCAATGAACAGGAAGGCATGGGAGGATCAGGGGGGACTCATTGACCCACAGAAGAAGAACAGAAGGCAGACTATGTCTGCATCAGTTAAACCACAAGGCTATGGGTGGTTTGTGTGAGGTCACATGGGGGAATTTTAGCCAGTTAGGTATTAGTGGGTGGGGTTAAAGGTTAGAGTATTTAAGGCTTGTGATCACATAGTACAAGCCTCCCACCCGCTCTTTCATTAGGTTTTGTTCGGTTGTTGGCTATTTTCCATTGCAGTTCATTTGTATTTCGGTGCACTCAATTTGTCTGAAGTCTGAACCACCCCACCGGGGGCAGCACTACACCTTTCCGGGTGATTTTTTTTATGTTGCAAGGTTGAGTTGGATATCCCATTTTGTTAGTCGTGTTTTGTAAGCACCTTTATGGCAGACTACGCCGGCAATGCATGTTTTGTGTTTGCGTTGGTGTATTGCTGGGCTGCGATGATTATTGCCCGTCCTTTCTGGCCACTATACAGTTTTTTATTTTGTGATCTTTTCAATAAATAGCTAACGTTCTTTTTAATGCCATTTCTGTCTCAGTGTCATTATTTTATATAAGTTTAATGTTATTGTGACCTAAACACAAAACACACGTCAGCCATTAGGAGGTTTATATGCAGTGGCAAGCCCTCTTCTACTAGAACCAGAGTGCTGCACTTTAAAGGTAATGACAAAAATAAAGCTGTCTGATCAGGTTGGGCCTCCTAGTCAGTCAGAGTTCCTCTAAGCAGCCTGGACCCCATACTGCCGTATCCCTTGTACTCCCTTGATGCACTGTATTTTGTGCATTATTTTTTAAAATATGTTGCCAGCACCATATATTCAGGTGTTAATTCAGAAATGTGGGCGATCTGACGATATTTGGCGGATCGGCCATATAGTGTATAGTGTGTCCCTCCCCCATCCTGCCTCTCCAATCACAAGAATCAGATGTGAGCAAAGCTGTATATACAGTACACATATACATGCAGCTTTTGTTTACTGATTTTATGCTACGCAAACGAGGGTACATCCAACTCAGTATAATGTGCAAATTCCTAATTGCAGAAAAGAATGCTACTAGCAGTGTCATGTCCACATTTTTCATACTCTTTACCGCCGGCTAATTGATCCCCCAGGCTAACTCAATTATCCCCGAAGACCGCACTTATGGGTGGCGTGGCCTAATCGCGGGAGGCATGCTCATGCTCCCCTTAGAAAAAAACACCAGCACCATGCGGGCTGAGGAGGGGGGAGCAACGCCAGCACAGGGAGAGGAGACTGGTGCTGCTCAGCTACAGCAACCTCCCTGGTCCCACTGCAGCCCAGCACACAGCAGCATTGCTGGGCTGCTGACATGTAAGGGGAGGGTGCGGGAGGCGATGGGAGAAGGGAGGCGGTAGCATCGGACCCGGGCCCCTCCAATAAGCCAGGCCTGGGTAATTCCCCCCCCCCTCGTTGCCCCTGCTTATCAATCATTATTTTTCAGGAGCTCAGCAGTCTCCGATAAAAAAATTCCAGATAACTATCTGTTTTCAGTTAGGCGCAGGTGTTAACACATAGGATCCATGAACTTATCACGGATCCTATGTGTATTTGCCCGGAAACAGATATTTTTTCGGGTGAATAAGACTGGATCTAATTTATTTGCTCGAAGGCAATTCAAGCATTAAAATCCCTGAGCAAGTAACTGTGTACCTGAACAAACCATGTTGCAATGCAAAGGGTGCAAACACATACATATTGCATGTGGGGTAAATACTGGCTGCTTCTGCATATAGCCCACAAATGATGGCCAGATTTATATTTACACTGCAGTTTAGATTTGAGTTTGGACACACCCCTCCCAAATCTACAGTCAGGTGCATAAATATTGGGACTATGACAGAATTTTCATATTTTGGCCTCTATTCACCACCACAATGGCTTTGAAATGAAACAAACGAGATGTGCTTTAACTGCAGACTTTCAGATTTAATTTGAGGGTAATTACATCCAAATGAGGTGAACGGTGTAGGAATTACAACGCTTTCTATATGTGCCTCCCACTTTTTAAGGGGCCCAAAGTAATGGGACAAACTAAACAATCCTAAATCTAACTTTCACTTTTTAATAATTTGTTGTAAATCCTTTGCAGGCAATTGCAGCCTGAATTCTGAAATGCATAGACATCACTAGACGCTGGGTTTCATCCCTGGTGATGCTCTGCCAGGCCTCTACTGCACATGTCTTCAGTTCCTGCTTGTTCTTGGGGCATTTTCCCTTCAGTTTGGTCTTCATCAAGTGAAATGCATGCTCAATCGGATTCAGGTCAGGGGATTGACTTGGCCATTGCATAACATTCCACTTTTAAGCCTTAAAAAATGATTTGGTTGCTTTTGCAGTATGCTTCGGGTCATTGTCCATCTGCACTGTGAAGTGCTGTCCAATGAGTTCTGAAGCATTTGACTGAATATGAGCTTATAATATTGCCCGAAACACTTCAGAATTCATTCTGCTGCTTTTGTCAGCAGTCACATCATCAATAAATACAAGGGAACCAGTTCCATTGGCAGCCATACATGCCCACGCCATGACACTACCACCACCATGCTTCACTGATGAGGTGGTATGTTTTGGATCATGAGCAGTTCCTTTCCTTCTCCATACTCTTCTCTTCCCATCACTCTGGTACAAGTTGATCTTTGTCTCATCTGTCCATAGGATGTTGTTCCAGAACTGTAATGGCTTTTTTAGATGTTGTTTGGCAAACTCTAATCTGGTGTTCCTGTTTTTGTGGCTCACCAATGGTTTACATCTTGTGGTGAACCCTCTTTATTCAGTCTTGTGAAGTCTTCTCTTGATTGTTGACTTTGACACATATACACCTACCTCCGGGAGAGTGTTCTTGATTTGGCCAACTGTTGTGAAGGGGTTTTTCTTCACCAGGGAAATAATTCTTCTGTCATCCACCACAGCTGTTTTCCGTGGTGTTGCTGAGCACTCCGGTGTGTTCTTTTGTTTTAAGAATGTTCCAAACAATTGATTTGGCCACACCTAAAGTTTTTGCTATCTCTCTGATGGGTTTGTTTTGATTTTTCAGCCTAATGATGGCTTACTTCACTGATAGTGACAGCTCTTTGGATTTCATATTGAGAGTCGACAGCAACTGATTCCAAATGCAAATGTCACACCTAGAATCAACTCCAGACCTTTTACCTGCTTAATTGATAATGAAATAACGAGGGAATAGCCCACACCTGTCCATGAAATAGCTTTTGAGTTGATAGTCCCATTACTTTTGGCCCCTTAAAAAGTGGGAGGCACATATAGAAACCGTTGTAATTCCTACACCGTTCACCTGATTTGGATGTAATTACCCTCAAATTAAATCTGAAAGTCTGCAGTTAAAGCACATCTTGTTTGTTTCATTTCAAAGAGATTGTGGTGGTGAATAGAGGCCAAAATATGAAAATTCTGTCAATGTCCCAATATTTATGCACCTGACTGTATATATCTCTGCACATATTAAATCTCCTCCACCTGCAGACCAACATGGTCTCACCAAGATGCACAGTTATTTGCTCTATATTACTCCAAAATCATAATCAGGTCCTAAGTAAATAAATACATTCTGCAAGTAGTTTGCAAACTGTATGTGAAGCACAATGGTATTCGATGTTGTGGCAATCTTGTGGTTGTGTCGTGTCAATGGAAGACAATCCATTGACCCCAATTCATTTTGCAAGTAAACACTGCAAACAACATCCTAAAAACTCACCGCGCTAGAAGAGGTCCCAATTACAGACACTAACACATGCAGGTCACTGATATCAATAGGTTCCACCTCCTCCCCCATTTAAATGCCGGTTTTACTAGCATTGAAATACACCATTATAAAAATGATTTCTAATGCTAGTTGCTAGGGGGCTTTATGTAGGCAGAATAATAAGGGGGAAATTTGTAAGATCTCTCTCCCCCCCCCCCCCCCTCTCTCTCTCTCTCTCTCTCTCTCATCAAAAGTTTTTCTAGTTTATACTGAAATTTGAGCATTTAAGTCCAGTGAATAATCTGAAAAAGTACAAGGGTAAGTGGTAACATTCTAGAGGTTAAAAAAATCATAGGTTAAAAAAAAGAGGAGGCGGTCAGTACTTTTCAGAGTTATAAAATAAATAAAGACCAAGTGTGTCTTAACAGGTAATGGGCTTACATTTGTTCTGCAGCAATGAAAGAGAGACCTGCCTGGGCCATGAAGCACTGTCATTGGACTATTGAAAATTGGAAGAAGATAAATCAACATCTGAAATCTTTGATTTATTATGCATGTTTTGCTATTAAAAACATTGCCCTTTTAAATTTCAGGCTAAAACATGTTTAGAAGTGACTCATTTACAATAAATTCTTATGACCCCATGGAGGAGGAAGCATGATGGTCTAGGGCTCTTAAGCTGGATCCCAGGTCAGCGACTTGCGCAGAATGACTGACACCCTGAACAAAAGGGCTTCCACAGCATTTTGTAGCACCATGCAATACCTTCTGGTCTATGCTTAGTTGGACAAGGGTTAATTCTACAGCAACATAATGACCAAAAACATAACTTCTGGCTATGTCAGAGCTACCTTCGAGGTGAAGAACAAGATGGTAGTCTTCATGGAGTGGCCAGCATAGTCTCCAAACCTAAACCCCATTGTGCTGGTTTTTAAATGAACTGGATATACGAGTGAAAGTAAAGCAATTTACAAATGTAACACATTTGTGGGAGCTTATGCAATAGTGTTGGGAAGAACTTACTGAACAATATTTGATTTCCATTGTAGAAAGAACAATGGCACAAGTGTCCGGCAATTCTATCTGCAAAAGGCGGCTACTTTCAGGAGTCAAAAATTTAGATGAATTTTGTTAAAAAAAATATTTGTATTTCCAATTGTTTATTTGTTTTATGCTTTAATTTCAGAGTACATTGAGACATATATTTACTGTGTATCAAGCTCTTGTATTTGTAGGAACATCTGATTGTAGGTCATATGTCTCCATCTTGCAGGTCATGATGAACTCATGTTCCATGGTCTTTTAGCAGACTGTTTTCATAGAAACATAGCTTATGCATCAGTTTTGTGTCCTTTATTTCTGCATTTGTTTTTTCATATTTCACTTGCATTGTCCACAAAGCTAGATGTACATACTTTTCAAGCAATTTCTGAATGCGCAAAGAAGTTCTTGGCCTTTTGTATTGAGTTTTTTTCCCTCTGATTTAATAATTAACAACAGGACATTTACTCCATAAGAAGTACTGCCCAGAGGACCATAATGTACTGCAGAAGTTCTCAAAAGATACATTTTACCGTATACGATCCTAAATATATTGTGCCACAGGGACACAAAAAGAGTACTGCCTCCTAATTGCCCGCTAGAACTGTTCTTTGGTAATTACAGTGTCACCAATTCCAGGGTAGCCATTTTCTTTGGGTCCACACACAGTTGTTTACTTGTACAAATCTTATTATAAAGATCATATGTTCCCCAGGTTTCATAACACAGCCTCCAACAAGTATTGGGGTTTATCGGATGGTTAGGGTAAGGCTGCAGGGGGAGGGTTAGATTAAGGCTGTGGGGGGAGGGTTAGTTTTAGGCTGCTGGGGGGGAGGGTTAGATTTAGGCTGCAAAGGGGGAGGGTTAGGTGTAGGCTGCGGGGGGGAGGGTTAGGTTTAGGCTTCGGGGGAGTCAGGTTTAAGCTGTGGGGAGGGAGGGTTAGGTTTAGGGGTAGGGTTAGCCTACTTACAGGTAAGTGTCTGCATTGTATCCCAGTCAGGATGCAGGCGTTGGGATCCTGAGCTCCATCATCCCGTACCCAACCCGTAGATGATAGCTGAAGGAGATCTAGCTCAGAGATTCCTTGTCTCTTCACATTGTCCATGCAGCCACCAGAGAAGACCTCACTTGTTTCATCTAGTCCTGGGTACATCCACCTTTCAGGCCTGAAAGCACTATGGCACTAAGCTATATTTCATTAAAGCAAATAACAATTTATGATACTGCAAATGTGATACGCATGAGCACAACTGTAAGTAATAACATTTCCTCCAATTAAAAATCTACTTACAGTATGTATTTTCTACACAGCTAACAAAAAGTGTTGCAATAAAACAGATTAAGATTAATGATTATGGTTCAGTTTTAATTAACAAAGTGATTATGGCTTAGATATTCTCTCTGTAAATAGACAAATATTTTTCAGACTTTCATACAAAATCTAAAACAGGGCCAGGATTTTGTAGATCTTTAATAGAAACAATTTCCTGCAGCGCTCTATGCTGTCTCTGTTCTACAATGGATAAAGGATTCATCATGGATAGGAAGCTCTAAAGTGCATTGACTTGTAGCAGTGGAGGTTTATAGTCTAATAATACAGCTTTAAACTGGTTGGTTTGCTTGACAGCCTGATAGAAATGTACAGAAACATCTCATTTGTGTGTTAACTAACTTTTAATGCCAATTACCAGCACAAAAACCAATGCCCAAGTATGTAACTTGTATTTCCATGGTGGCAGCCTGTATGTGAGAAACACTTACATGCTGATATAATTAAACAGGGCTCTGTGGGATTCAATGGTAAAAGTAAATAGCGCTCAGCAGGACTATAAAACAAAGTAATGCTTAACCACCATGTAAGCCTATGAAATACTTAATAGTAAACTGTACCCTGCATGGTTCACTAGGAATACTCTGCATGTGGTTACTGAAAAGTCCAAGTGTTGGGGCTGAACAGTATCTGCTGCAGGTGTCTCTGCGTGCCTGCAGAGCTGGAGTAATCCTCTGCTGGTATCATTAGAGCAGGTTTAATCTTGTTACATGTACTCTATAATAGGACATATTCATTTAGTAGTACGGCAAAAGTGGAGCAATTTGGGGGTTGGATAATTGCATCACAGATTTCAAAGAACATGTAACTTGAAGAGTTTGATTGTTATTCTTTGATACATTCAGTGTGGTGAGGATTTCCAGTTTACATGGATACTGGGGAGGGTGTGTGTGAAGACCACTGACTCATTTCTGACAGCGTTTTAGTAAATTACAGAGCCCCAATAACTTGTGCTCTGAGCTCCTCAGGGAGGTTTTATGTAAGATGTTAGAGGCTGAGCCCAGTTACAGTGGTGCAGATGTATTAGCTCCAAATGGTTCTATCATGTCATGATAACCTATGTACTAAATATATTTCAATAAATGTAATTACAATAATATTAAAGTGACAAAGTTCAGATGATATGCATTACTTGTATTCATCAGATAAGAGTAACTACTGTAAGTTGTTGGCCATAACTTCATCTAAGATACATTTAATGAAAGTATGAGCATGAACACAGCAATTGTATAAGTGCATTGTATTATTATTATTATTTATTTATATGGCGCCACAAGTGTTCCGCAGCACCTTACAAATGTATGAAAACGAATAGGTGACAAAAGACTTACAGTACAATACAGGACAAGGACATCGATAATATACATTATTGCCACATTAGCGACCATAACACCCACATAAGCAGCAGAGTTTAAGCAACCAAGTGTTAGGTGCCCTAGTGGGGAGTAAGAAGTAGATGAAAGTAAATGGGAAGGAAAGGGATTTGTTTGGAATCTTGGGATGGTATCTGCAGTGACTGATACCAGTTAATTCTCAGCGGTCACTGCTTGTTACAAAGCAGTGCTTTTCTAGACCTGCAGATAGTGGAGTTCATTTAGTTAAGGTATTTCAATTAATACTTCAATCTATTTTGTTATTATATGAGATACAAAAAAATTGGCATGAAATAATAAATCCTATTTCTCTATAAATAGTGCAGCTCAGTTATTCTTTATGATCTGTCATATGTCTGCCTCCCTGGTGTAAGCAGGTGCACACTGATATTTCTGTACAGGAGATCGTATATATATTAGGATGCACGTCACAAGCTCAGCACTGAAGAGTGTGCTACAGTAGGTCTCGTGTATTTGTGGCTGGATATATGACTACATTGGCACCTTTGAGAGTAACAATTATGACATTTCTGGATGCCTACAGGAGCTGAATGTGTAATTTGTAACAGATGCAAAAGTTCATAACAAAAATATACAAAAAGTAAATTGGTTTAGTAATCTTATTAAGGTTTCTTAATTATTGGTTTAGTTATTTTTTTTAAAGTGTATTTGTAATGTGAGAATATATGTAGTATAAAAAGCGTGCATGTACAGTAATGTGTATCATTTATTAAAGTGAATCGAATATGATTTAAATGAATAGCTTAATACACACATATCCTAATTTATTTAAAATTAATATGAAATGAGTAGTAAAACATTCACACTAAAGCCATAGGGATTTAGAAATAGAGAATTATTTAGGTAGGTAGTGCTAAATATGATTTTGGGCACAAAAAGAACAAGTCTGTGCCTGTATCGCAGTGTTTTTGTGGATACGTGCAATGTTTCCAATATACTTACCTCTTTTTTGTGTACTGTATATACAATTTCAATTGGAATTCATGCATACCACTTCCAAGTATATCCTCTCTTAGAACAGTCTTAGCCCCACTGCCTTAACATGTGCAGATAGTGAGACAGTCACACACACTAAACACTGATGAATCACTTCTATAAAGGTTTATGTTAAAATAGTGTTTTCCTAATACAAATTGTTTTAACAAATCCAGTATTTTAGTTTTGAGATAAATGGCATATATTGTTATCATTTTACTTGTTATTCTAAAAGTTCTATTTTAGTAAAATGTTTGTACACCAGGGATGTCATGCCAGTATGCTGTAATAGTTTAAATAGTGATAAACCGTTTTTCATGTAAATAAAAAGAGCATCATGTACAGCTTAACAATATGTAATATTACGTAAAACTTGTAATTAGTGGGTAAAGTACTATACTGTAGGTGTTACTTTTTTGAATGTGAGATATTGATGAACAACATAAAAACATTTCCTGTATAAGTTTAAAAATTCTAATTCTTTTGATGTGATAGATATATATATATATATATATATATATATACACACACACACTACATGTCAGCACTTTCATTTTAATGTATATTATAATACTGACTACACTTGTTGGGCAACTGTGATATTTATTACTTATGTTGCAATTCATGTTCATTAGTCACCCGAAACTCGATAATAACAAGCAGTGGGGGAAATCTGGAAATCTTCCTAACTTTACTGAAACCTACAGGAGAAACGCAGCCCTGTAACTGATTGCATCATATGTAATGGTACATAATATGGTATACAAATGAAAACAATCTTTTCAGATTTCTGCGATAACATAATTCCTGAAATATTGCAATGTAAACTAACTCTGTGAGATACATCCTAATAGGGATATCGCCCAGACTTGGTGCATGATTATCAATCTTTTCCTAGTGACACTGAAATAAGATGCTTAGAATGACGACAAATCATTAATACCATAATCAATCATTTTGAGAATAAACCTAGGGCAACAGATTGATTCAATATGGTTGGTCTCGGGAATAACAGTTATCATATATGAAAGAAAATATGTTAGTATGTTTCAGCATAGTTTGAATGATAGTATGTTTCAGCATAGGACATAAAACAATAAAACAATGGAATGGATCTTTAAAAAACCGAATGCTAGCTTTTATTTGGCTAAATCCTGGGCTTCATTCCAGTAAAGTATTTGTCACAGAAACCTCATGGCAAGTCCTATGAGTATGTTCATGGATTATATATAGACAGTAATTTGCAATGATAATGTTGTCTGACATTTTGTTTTTATATTTACTACTAAGGCCCAAGTCAATGGCAGAGGCGGCAGACTGCCCTTTAAATTGTAATAGGTGGGTTTGTAATACAATGCTCATGTTCATTTTAATTTGATATGTTTCTGCTATGAAAAACATGATTATTTTTAATGAAAGTATAGGATACTGAGGTGATCAGTGGGACCATACCACTGTGGCTGTAGGGAAAGGGGCAGCAATACATGGCTTGGGAGTATGAAATAGAAATCTGATCCTGTTTCTGTACTGTGAACGCCTACTGTGAAATCCTTTTTGAAAAACTCTAGTGGACCATTTACAGGGTTAAAGCATCATAGCTAGAGCTGCTACTATTCTGCTATGACAGCAGGGAGCTTTCAATTATCAGACGTCTATAAATCTTGCCTGTCGTCCTTACATCTCTGGCATGTTCCTGCCTATTCTACCTGTGGTCATTTCTCTTTCATTCCGATTCTGAATATCTATAACGAGGACGCCTTTGATACAGAGGCTGCAGCTGAAAGTATCTTCTGTCTACAGTACCTGCTGAGGTCTTAGCAAATGGTTCCTCAGCTGAATAGGAACCACACTCATCAATGACATGACAACAGGGGCTGCACATTCACAGGCAGACACCGACATTAATGTCTGAATTCTTACATTTCAATCACACATCTGTGTTCATTTCATATAACATACATTTCTGGATACATTGCTTGTGGAGAACTTTATACACATATTATATATGTCACACCATCGTGGACTGTACCACAATTCATTTCACTGTATAGTCAGTGGTTTCTCATACAATAATAGTAACAAGTACAAAGCTCTGACAGGTGATTCTCACTAGCTACACTAGTGTAACTGAGCAGGTCATATTATCTCATTCACTGTAAATGTCTGTGGTAGTAGTGACACAGGGAATCAATAACTTTTCACTGGTTGTGTATGGTGTGTAACATTGTTTTCTGACCTCAGCTTATCCCCTAGGAGCCCATTATTGTCCTACCTTCTTCTCCAGTGCTTGATTCCTGCTTATGTGCTGAAGATGCTTCCTTTAGATTTATCAGTGTGCTCCATGGTTACTGGGATCCTCTAGATGCTTTTGAACTTGTCTGCTACCCTTGTATCTTCTGCCAGTGCATCTCTCAGTGACACTGTCCTGGTGACCTGGTCACAACTGCCTGTAGTGCAACTCTGTGTTGTTTCTTTATGGATGTGTCTCTGGCAGATTCTCTCCTCTCTGTCTGAAGTTGCACTGGATAATGCATACACACACAGCCACTCCCTGAAGTCACTTTTCCACTCCCTCCCTCTGTCCATCCTCAGGATTTACCTCTTTCTCTCATCTGTTCCTTTGCTATAGTTTCCCATCTGTAAGGTGTAGAAGTTTCAAGCACAATGCTACCTTTTCCCTGCTGCTTTGGGGGACAAGTGAGTGAGGGATCACAGGGCAAAGTTCAACGCCAATTTGCTAAGCTCTAGGTGGCAAACTAAAAACTTAAAAAAAAAAAAGCCCAAAAGAGTTGCTGCTGTTATAGGTTAAACTACAATGTCTGTCATGGATTATGTCTTATTAACACTTACATAGACTTTCACAGCAGAAATGAACAGGACGTTGCTCCATCTAGTCTTGATTCCATTCAGATATTCATTTATTGTTCCCATTTTATTAACCAAAACAGTTGAAATTATTTCTCCTCAGGCATATTTTAATTATTCCCTACCACATCTGCTACAAAGCATATACTGACTGCTACCGTTGCTGTCATTCAATAACGTTAAAGATTTGAATGATTGGTTAATGCACTGTCACTTTTCTGAGCAGTGTTATGTTATAGAATATGGAAGGACACTGTGGAGTAAAGTGAAAACACATTTTTGCTACACAGGACAATACTGCACATTTTTTTACATTGTCCCACTACACAAACAGACAGCATGTGTTCATGTGTTCAGTGGTTTAGAGGAACTCCAGTGGTCTGCCAATATATGTTTCTGCCATAATGCAGTATATGAGATCTAAAAGTATTTTAATGGTCCAATGTCCTTAAACAATATATGACGGTCGGCATACACCTGTTTTAGATTATTTGAAATAGGCAACAACCCTTTCAAGATCTAGCATATTTCATTTAAAGTAATGAGAAATCAGTAGAAGTATGCATGCATAAAGTTGGCAAATCAGATGCAAAACTGCCAACTCCGACATGACAACTTATTTATGAAACAGAGCAGAAAGAAAGTTAGTGATTTGGCAATTATAAAGATTATTAAGAATAAATCCTATGACCACCCGTGTTGCTCATGTACATTTCTTGTATTCATTTTGAGGAAAGCAGGTACATCAAATATTTTTCTCCTACAGTATATTATAGAATGGGTTCACAATGTTAGTTTTATTGCAGTAAATGTCATTTGTTTTGACAAGATTAGTAAATAAGCCTGTTACATTTCTCAGGGAGAAAACCCCACTGACTTCTGCATTGCCTGAGGGAAGAGAGACCACATTAGCTGGCCGAACATTAGCTTTTGTGACTTTTTTCAATAGGTTGTAAAAAACATGTCACTTACGGAAAGGTTTATGTCCCAAAGGTTTGTCTTTTTTACATATACTTTCTTGTAAAAACAAAATTGTAGTTTAGGATACTTGCGCACTACAAATTTGTTTTTGTGCTATTAGTAAGAAAGTATACAAGTTACATATACTGCAGCTCTGTGGGGCTCACAGTAATTTTGTATTCACATCCAGTAAACATTCCTTGCAAGTAGTATAGTCCCAACTGATGCTCCGTTTTCTATACTGTAAATTTCAATACTATTTTGTAACTAGTAATACCTAACCTTCTCAGCCAATTTCCTCAAAAATGATCCCATGTGCTATGACAGTATGTCATATGTGTGGTGTGATATGTTGACTAGTAGGGTACAGTGTACATGAATATTTACCTAGCATGCCATGAATGGATGGTCTCATAATAGAGCAAGATATCAAATTAAGAGCACTAGTAGTATGGTGAAAATGGACAATTTGTACTACTCATGGCACATAATATTGAATAAATGTAACTATTTGTGCATGGTATACCTATAGAGTAATACTGTGCATAGCAGACCCATAACCAGCACATCTAACACATGCCAATCATATACTATACTCTGACCAGCTTAATAGCTAGATGCCCATCACATAAAGCTCCATGCAGAATCTTACAAATCTATCTCAGCATAAACTTCTCATACCCACCACAACGTGCCAGCATAACAAATTCATGCCCCCCCATATTTTGTCCCACCCTCAGCATGTCTTATGCCCACTATAGTTCCATGCCCAGTCTTCTACCCTACAGAATGGTATGCCATATCTTATCTTTGGTGGTTGTTAGTGTTCACTCTACTGTATATTAGTCAGAAGAATGATAAAACACTGATAGTGTGGAGAGCCAACAGTTGGCCAAAGCCACACAATTTCAATTTCAATTAAATCAATGAAAAAAAAAATCACAATTGGTTTCAGCAAATGAAGCCACTATGATTTCAGCTAATTTTATATTCTAATTGGACAGCTTCCACTTGTTACACAGCAGCTAGTCAGTAAGATGGCTGGGCTTTATTGCAGTTGTCACAGGCCCTGAGGCAGGAAAGCAGCCCCAAACCATGATGCTCCCTCCCCCATACTGTACAGATGGGATGAGGTTTTGATCCTGGTGTGCTGTGTCTTTTTTCGAAACATATAGGGCCTTATTTATCAAGCCCCTTTCACATAAAATTATGCAGAAACTATGTAATAGCCAAATGCAGCAAAAGGCTACTTAGCTCTTCAGACCACACTCCCCATTATTCTCAATAGGTACTGTAGCCTGACATCTATGTACCAAACTCCAAAAAGCGTAGGTTTTCGGAGCTTGGTTCCAAAGACTGCCACCATTGCCAGATGATGGTAGCTGATTTGTCCTTATAAAGGAATTTACGGAGGAGAGGGATCTAGTGATCTTTCTACCGCAGTCTCCGTCCTCCAGTGAAGACTCTCTGAATCTGACACTGTCAGAAACTGTAGGCGAGTCTTTATAAAACGCAAAAGATTCCTCCGATATGTCTGCGATGTAATTCACAGGGACAGCACTTTATCGAAAAACGCTGCCCCTGTAGCCCTTAATACATAATAATCATGGAAAAATTATCATTAATTCGGTCACAATGTGGACTGATAATAATAAACTAATAATAAACTTTTGTTTCATCTGACCACAGATCATTTTGCCAGTAGCGCTGTATAACATCCAAAGCTCTTAAGCGGACTTCAGCAATATTTTTTGGACAGCGGTTTTTTGGAAGGCGGTGGTTTCTTCCATGGAATCCACCATAAACACCATTCTTATTCAGAGTTTTACATATGGTAGACTTGTGATCAGATATGTTTGCAAGTTAGTTGACAATAGAATCATTCCTAACCTCTTTGAGTATTCTGCAGGGTGCTCTTGCCGTTGTCTTTATAGGATGGCAACTCCTAAGGAGAATGGCAACAATGCTGAACTTTCTTCAATAACAGACAATTTGTATTTTCATGGAATGATGATCATCAAGGTTTTTAGAGATGCTTTTGTAACCCTTTCCAGCTTAATGCAAGTCAATAATTCTTTATCTTAAATCTTTAGAGATGATGCATATCAGGCAATGCTTCGTGTGTATAGCAAACTCAAAATCTGTGCATAATTCATATTTAATATATTTCAATAATGCAGATCGCAATTACAAAATGAGAAGAGTACAAAAACAGTGTTTGAAACAAGAGGTAAACAAAATCTTCTACTAAAGCAACAATATAAGTATGAAAAACAATAAAGTTGGTAGGGAAGCAGAAGGGAAATAAGGAAGATGCCTTAATTCTGTGGGTGACCTAAGTCTCTTCATCTGGTGGGGAACTTTCTCATTCCCTCTCATACCTGTTTCCAGCGTCTAGAGTACTATTGAGAATAAGGGAGCAGAGTGTAGAGACCATTCCTTTGCGTAAAGGTGCAGAGAGGCAGATTTGCTGAAACGGTGATGGTACAGGGGGAGTATGTCCCAACAGAGAGAGCTGGAAATGTAGCACATAGTTATTCATGAGAGATTATATAGAAAATAGATCTCCAGTGAATTGTTTGCCAGAGTCCCGCCATTTAACAGAGAAACTAGGGGACAATAGTTATAGGTGTGGTTGCAAGAGACATCTTCAGGTCCTCCAGATTTTATCAGAGAAAGACACAGTAGATAAAGTGCTAGCAAGGGCATGCCGATGATCCTGGGGAAGGCTCCATAGATAAGAGAAGTGCAGACTCCATGCAAGAGAGGTTGAGGGGGCAAAAGAGGCCACTCAAGATGAGAAGCCCTATGCGAGAATTTAAGATCCAAAAAACCTCTGCCCTCCCTGGTGGTGGATACCTTAAGAAGAGCTAACTTGACCCTGGGAAACCTGTTATGCCAAACGAATTTTGTTAGCAATCGTTGAAAGGTGGACAGTTCTGATAGTGGGACTTTTGTATGAAGAGTTTGAAAATGGTAAAGAAGTTTGAGAAGGATATTCCATTTAACAGCCGCGATCCTGCCCAGCCACAAAACTAATAGGGAACACAAGGATAGGAGATCAGATTTAACCTTCTTAAAAAGGCCAGGGAAGGCCAGGTAATATGGGCCAGGTAATATAGATCCAAGGTGTTTTAGCTTTGATTTTTGATATTCAAAGTTAAATTGGGAGGTCAAATTAAATAGAAGTGTCACGAATTTAGTAATATTAAACTTGTAACCAGAAAGGTTACCATAGTGAGTAAACAGCTTAAACAGCTAGGGGAGGGAAATGCTGGGCTGTTGGAGGGTCAGAAGGACATTATCCACAAATAAGCACAATTTCCATTCTATTTCACCAGTGGGTACACCATCTATATCGAGGGACTTTGGAATGGAGGCTGCATAGGGTTCAATTAGTGTAAAGATTAATGGGGATAAGGGAAGATGTTAAATGGAAGGAGTCGGAGGGTGAACCGTTAGCGAAGCAGGAATAAAGGGCCTCACTCTAGGTTTTTATAGGGCAAGGGAACTCTAACCAACATTTCCAATCATGTCTCAATGATTTAACTCCAGGTTAGCTAATTCCTGACTCCAATTAGTTTTTTTTTACAAGTCATTAGAATTCACATACTTTTCCAACTTCTTCTTTTAATGTTAAAAATATGCATTCAACATGGACAAGAAAGGTACTGTCATTTGTGTGTTGTTACTAGTTTAAGTAGACTGTTTGTCTATTCTTGTGAAGAAGATCAGATCACTTTTTATGACTAATTTCTGCAAAAATCCAAGTAATTCCAATGAGTTCACATATTTTTCCTTACCACTGTATTCACTGACAGTTCCTTTAGTTCCTGCTTTTTCAGCTATATCTCCTATCCACTAATTGCATCAGTTGTACTGCAAGGAACAGGTCTACATTCTTTGATATTTTTCCATTTCTGCTTTTGTTAAACATATAACTTTAGTTCCTCAGGATTTTTTGAATTTTTTTTTTAATCTTTAACTGTTTCATTATCTTTTACGTGTTTTAATTTATCTTTCAATGTTCTTAAATACTGTGTGTCTATTTTTGTAACTTTTTCTATTACTGGAACTAAGGACCTGATTCAGACCCACTCGCTAAGATACGTTCGCATGCAGCCAGCCGATTGTTTGCATTCTGCTGTGCATGCGTATGAATCGCAATACGCGTGCGCTAACCAGTGCGAGCAATCAAGAAGCGTTTGCTTTCTGCGCATAGACAGCCCGGGTGAATGAGTGACAGGAGATGCCGTTGGTGGGTGGTGACAGGGGCTGGCTGCTAGAAACAGGGGAGTGGAGATGCGATCGCAGGCGTGCCTAAGTGCCTTAACGCCGTTTCAGCTGCGTGCATAATTAAAAGGCGGCGTCATTGTACACGTCACTTGGTAGTATTCACTTGCAGTGCTTGCGGCAGGGTATGGTCAACCACAAGTGCTGCGATCTCATCCGATGTTACTCAGTGTTACTGATGGTTGCATACACTTCCTGGATATGACGTGCGCAAGTGGCCATCTAAAGATAGGTTGCTGGGCGTCTGCATACACAATGCGATCGCACGCTAAGACATAATGGGCGTGCTAATGCTTTGCCGTGTAATCACCTGCCTTGCCGAATTTGCATACGCATCTAGCGAGCGGGTCTGAATCAGGTCCTAAATGCCCAAATTGTCTTTCAGTTCCCCATGCCTGATGAAGTGTTAAGTTAACCCTTATCGCACCTGGGGCGGGATGCACTAAACGGAAAATGCGGTAAAACCCCTGTTTACCGCATTTTTCGTATGCATCAATCAGCTGGCCGCGGGCTATGATGCGGAGGGTAACGCCAGTTTTTGCTGGAGTTACCCTATAGTAGCCTATGGGCTTCTACCGCATCGCGCTGCCAGGAGGGATCCGATCGGATCCCGCCCAGCGTGCCCCGCGGCTATCGTGTCACTCTGCGCAAGTCCACAGCGCAGGGCAGATCGCAAAGGACAGCTCTTATCAGAAGAGCTGTCCTTTGTGCTGCTGATCGCATATGTTAGTGCATATGTGATCAGCAGGGAGGCGGTGTCCGGCGGTACGTATGACGAGATATTAGTGCATCTCGCCCCTGATGTTTAAAAAAAAAAAAAGAAAAGAAAAAAAACTCCAGTGATAAAGGCTTTTTTATTGCTGCAAAAACCTGTAATATTTTTTTTTTATTGCTGGAGAACAGGGGGACTATTGATAAAAAAGCTCCACAGTACTAAGTGAATTTAATAGCTCCTATTGATCTCTAGTGGAGACACCTGTTCATGTTGATATCAGTCAATAAAGATCATTCAGAGGTGCAGGGAAATCCTGCTGCGACTGTGATTCCGCATGCATCGGTACTGTGATAATATGTTGATCCCGCAGCTGCTAGGATTTGTACAACAACGCCCACCAGCTGTGTCTCTAATTCGCCACTGGCAGGCAAAGACAGGCCATCGTTCACACTATTGATCCTCGAAAGTACAGTAAGCCACTGGGGCCTCTGCAACTGCATACACAGACTCAGATGCAGGCTGTGACATGCCCCCGCAATGGTCGCGAGGAGCCTGCGTTTGACTAACCACCCCCATTACCTCCCACAAATGGTCACTGACTATCAATCACGCTGCATCCAGGTCCTCACTGCGACCGTGGTCGGTAATCAAACTTAGCTTGTGCGCAGTGCAACTCTGACACATGCGCAGTACAAACAAATCAGTCAACTCCACAAACATCGGCATTGCGTCCACCTCTGAATCAGGAAGCGATTGGACGAGGAGTGATTTGCAGCAAAATGAGTCCCAAGAATTTAAATTGCGGTTAAAAATTGTATGCGCAAAGTTTTACATTTCAATTCCAAAATTACGGATAATTATGGTGTCAAAATCACGTTTTTTGGTAAGCACCTATCCCTTCTGAGCAGGTGAAAAGTATTGATTCTAAGGTAAAAACATCAGGACAGTGGCCCTGATTTATTACGGACCGCAACTGCGATCGCGGATGCGATTACGCACGCAGTCTTACTGACTGTGAAGGTATGCTAATCTATTGTGATCACTATGCCGTAGCAGCACTACACAGGGACGCTCACTTTACCTTACACACATCCATAATGTTTAGCAAGACTGTGAAACCATCGGTAACATCAAATACCATCGCAGCCTCATGCACACTTGCACAGGCTCTGACCTTACTCAGAAATTGCTAACTTCATCACATGCTATGAGTACTCAAGCTGCGTATGGCATCCCAGTGTATAATATATTCACGCCCCTGCAACGGCGTTTAAACGCACTGGCACGCCTGCGTTTCGATGACCCCCCCATCACCACCCACAAATGGCACTACCTGTCAATCACTCTGTGTAGTCACTGCAATCACAGTCCCGATCGCAGTGGCTAGTTTGCGCACGGGCACTGCAATGCATGCGCAGAATGCAACAATCGGCCAATTGCGTGCATAGTCGCAGTTGCGATCAGTAGTGAATCAGACCCAGTGTTCAGAACCTTTGATACATCATCCCAATGAATAATAATGCACTTAGATTGGGTTTAAATTGTAAAATCTGACCATCTACAGTGGATGGGGCAGGTCCATGACGGCATAGTTCATTGTGAATTTTGGCATTAAATCGCAGAGCCAGGGTCATGATGACACAATTCATGGCGCCACACACCACATACTTTCCACCTGGACTTCCCCTAATCTCCTGGAGGTCATCTTAAAAAAGTAGATAAATATGCTACAATGCAAACCAATTTCTTGGGGATCTTGCAACTCAATTACGCTTGTCCTACACTACACTCTCACAATTGAACCCATAGGTTCTTATGGGGGCTGCAAAGCTGTCAGACTTACCAAACTCCAGAATGCGAGGAATTCCAGAGTTTGGCCCTGGCAGCTATCGCCATCTGAAGATTGTGTTAGCTGTTGTAGCCTATGGGCTAATATTCAGACAAATTATCGGAAAAGGGTTCCTCCAGAACCCTCCACAGCAATGGTCATTGCAGGTCAGCAGATTGCGCATGCACAGAATGGATGTGATTAATAGTACATCCAGGCGATCTATCATTTGTTATTACTGCATATAGTGGCGAAAGGAAATTATAATTATCAGGCCTAACACCCAATAATTAGTAAATACGCTTCTTACTGGTAGACTGGTAATCAGGAAGTAACAACAGGGAGTGCTACTAAATACATGTGTACTGTAGATCACATGAAGTTTAGACAACAAGGACAGAGATGGTTACTTATGAACAAGAGGCCATGCAGACAATGATGTTATGTTACCAAGTGTATTTGTCCTACGTCTATGGAACTTCACATGCAATTACTTTTAGAACTACAGTAAATGAGTATTTTGATCGTAGCTCACTGTTGCAAACAGTTGCAAGGAGGATAGCTAAAAGTAAGATCTGCAAAAACAATGATGTTATTCTAATCTCCAAAACTAAATATTCTAAATAAATGTGCTGAATTTCAGGCAAACATGGCTCTATCTACCAGCTGGAGAGTTTGTGTCTCATCCTATGCTTTTAATGGGACCTCATTTACACATGTCTAATAAAAATAGTCCTGTTGTCCTCTGGCTCTCATGATTAATTCCAGCCATAAATGAGGCAAGACAGAGCAGTATGACAATCACACACTGAAGAATGCGCCTCTATTACAACCACTCCGCACACTAATAATAATAATAATAATAATAATAATAATAATAATAATTTTATTTATATAGCGCTTTTCTCCCATAGGACTCAAAGTCGCTTTACAGACATCAGAAAACATGGTACATGTACAAGGATTTGGTGTTGCAAAAAAATAGAAAACCACACCGAGATAATTAAAATCAACCGAAACCTAGAGAGCACAATAAGCCTATTGCAGGGTTGGTGCAGACATTTTGGGAAATAACTTCCATGGGTTATATATTCCACCCACAATGGTACCAAATGAGGCAGCCGTCTTGGGCGCACTACGTAGGATTACCCTGGGTGGAATAGGTTACGCCTAGAAGAGATGACACAAAATGGGGACACAAAATGGGTGGTTGCAAAATCCTGATGCTAGGAGTAGGGTCCCAACATAATAGTCAGGTCCATGTATTTTTCATCCCATCCATGAGTGTACCAGGTGAGGCAGCCATGGTGGGCACACTACGAAGGTTGCACTGTGGGTGATAAACCATACAAGGACCCAACGAATATGTTTGTTTGCGGTCTTGCGGACAAATCTAGAGCGAAGAGCAGGCACACATGTTATTATGTGCTGGGTAGGCCCAAACCCATCCCTTATGCTGTGAAGTCTTCAGACAATCCACATTTTATAGCACAGGTTCATCTGCACTTCTGATAAATTCTAAGTTTCCTTTTTGCATTTGAAACAAGAGTTTCAAAAAACCATTTTGCAGACAGTTCTTCTTCCATCACCTACCTGCATATATGTAATAGGGAGAATAGACATACTTTCTGGAGCCCCACAGTGTAATTGCCTTTAGCTTTTCATTGACATGTGATGAAGTTCTGATAATGTGCATTATTGCTACTACAGTCATCGGACGTTTACATTTTTTTCTCTGTTTTATCTTGACAATTTGACTCTTTGATTGCACTTTAAGTTGAAGTTTGGTAGTATTGCCCAGAGCAATACCCCTTTTAACAATTATACCTGTCCCCACTGCTCTGTGACTTCATAGCCATCACTTGGATCTGTCTCAGCTTGCTGTCTGCCTCCATGTTGAAGCTGTCAATTGTTTCATCTGCAGGCTGCGGCCACTGTATGTGCTGTGGGCTATTGCTTGGATTCATCTTCAAACACATTCGCTGCAATCAGTCTTTTAACACTTCTAGTCTCTGCTGCAGGCCATTGGATCATCCACTCAAGTGCACAGTGCTCCTTGTGTGTCACCTGTTCAAGCTGCAAACGCATAACAGTCCAAGCTACTCATACGCCTACTGATAAGAATAGTATCAGAAAGAAGACAATTTTTAGCAAACATGAATAATAATAAGCTAGTTTGCATTGCAGAAGATACACATTAGCTAACAGTAAGATTAGTCTTGGAGACTCAGAGAAACTGGAGCTGCTACTGAGATTGATGAAGCCCACTGGGTGCTAGGGACCACCAGCTACCATCGCACTATGGTATTAAACTCTGTCTGGCTGCCAGAAGAGTGAAATCAACACGGATAGAGCAGGTTGTAGGCAGTTGTTACCTTTGACATATGCAATCAATGTGACCAGCTTCCTGGCAGATAAAAAGAAAAACCCCTAGTGTACTATACCAGCAGAAATAACTATTCTATATAAAAACCTCTACTGAAGACGTATCGATTCTATTACATTATTTTATTGGAGATATGGTGCCTGATTGACACCAACTCTCTGTATGATGAAGTCATAGGACTTTCTTATACTCAAAGTTTTTATGCTCTGGCAGCGGTATGCCACAACATAAAATAGACTGATTGGCTCGGAGAAGGTCCATACAATATGGCAAGCTAAGACAGTCATCAGCAGATCAAATGTTTTGACCAATAAATTCATAGGGCCTGTTTCTGAGTCAGATGCAGCTGTGATGTCAGTAGAGCAATGTTTTTTGTCTGAGTCGCACGTATCCTGATATTGTTTGCAGTACAGATTTATATGCTTGGTCGCAGAAGTGTATTGGAAATGTATGGGCTGTTTCTGGGAGTTGACTGAGGTGGGATGCGGTTAATATACTTACACCCGGGATGCCGAGATCCCGACTCCGCCATCATCCAGAGCAGCTTAGGAAGATTAGCGACGGAATCCTGACATGGCTGTAGACGCCGACGCCGGAATACCGATGTTTGGCATTCCGAACGTGAGTATAGCGGGGCTAGGTAGGTGCTAGCCGTGGGGGGGGGTTAGGTTTAGGCACCCAGGGGGAAGTTAGGGTTAGGCTGCGGGAGGGGGGAAGTTAGGGTTAGGCTGCGGGATGGGGAAGTTAGGGTTAGGCTGCGGGAGGGGGGAAGTTAGTGTTAGGCTGCAGGAGGGGTGGGAGGTTAGGGCTAGGCTCCAGACGGGGGGGGAGATAGGGATAGGCACCATCGGGGGGAGGTTAGGGTTAGGCACTAAGGGGGGAGGGTTAGGGTTTGGCACTTACTGGGAGGGTTAGGGTGTGGGGTATGGAGAGTTAGTATCAGGGTGCAGGAAAGGAGGGTTAGGGTGGGGGGATAATTAGGACAGGGGAACATTACTTACTGTTCCCCTGTTTGAATTGTAAGCATCGGGGTGCCGCTGTCAGTATATTGACAGCCGGCATCTTAAGTGTCGGGATATCATACCCAACCTGCCTGAGGGTAACGGGGGTGGCTAATCAGAAGCACGGAGATGTTGGGTCTTATGGAAGTGTTGCGTGCATGATGCTTATAGTAGTTGCATAGAGACAGTTCACATATGAGTCCATATTCTGATGGATAATCTGCACATGCCATAGAGCTGGTGCAAGTTTTGATGGTGTGTTCGATGGTGCGACTAAAGACGCACAAAGCATAATTGCCATGTATGAAGACGCTAAAAGTGTGCGTCTTAGTCCTTGCCCATTTTAACGCACAGTTTTACAATAGGGAAGAGCTTTATAGTGGCATTAGCATAAAGTCGCAGACGTGTCGCCAACTTTGACAGAATGCTTCTGACTTCACTTCACTTCTCACTTCAGGCCCATGATGTGCAAGCTTTAAGACAGAGGTCCTGATGCTGAGCTGGAAACTGTTGCTGTCGCAGCTGCATTTTCATTCAGATTCGCTGCTATAGTAATATGCAAATGCTAGTCTCAGCCTTCCCTTTGTGTAACTGCGAGTGCCAGAGATTGCAAGTCCTGAGACGCCCACTTTCAATGACCGAGGGCATTGGAAATCCACCACTGAACTCAATAACTCCACCTGCGCATGACCATAGGCACTTACACCAGCCCTATAACTAGTGCAGAGTCTCCTTCTGAACTTTCTCTAATCATGGCCTCTTTAGCTGTGTGTCTGAGAATTCAGCCACGTTCACTGACACACCTTTAACATCCCCATAACACACCATGATATGGCATTTTTGCATTCACTTCAGGCCACCTCCCAGGAACGCTCATGGCTGTTCGCCGTCAGCTCTATTACAAGCAACTCCGTTCACAGCCGTGGATACACTCAGTGGTACGCATGCACTGTAAGGGTTTCTCGGAAAATCGCTCGACTGTGCAAACATAGAATCATGTCTGAATCAGGCCGAGAGGATCAGAACTTGAAATATGCCTAATGGGCAGCACGGTGGTCATATATGTGTGTAGTTTGTATGTTCTCCTCATGTTTGCATGGGTACTCTCCAGGTGCTCTGGTTTCCTCTTACAGTACAAAAAACACACATGTAGGTTAATTGGCTTATGACAGAATTAACCCATTGTGCACGTGTGTACAACATTACATAATACGATTGCCATTGTATGAACAACATTATTGGGCCTATTTATCAATAAATATTTGAGGCAATTATTAAATATCCCCCAGATGTATTATGGAGGGATTGCACAGATATCTGATATCTCCGATATCTGCTGTGGTCCCTTCATTTCCGCCAGCAGCCGCAGCTACCATATGTTTCTATGGGGGATGCGATGCTGTCACATTTACCAAGCTCCAGAACATGCTGCTGTAGCCTATGGGCTACACTTCACAAAATTTACAGAGACAGGGTTTCTCCGAAATCCTCTCAGGCAATGGGCGGCGCGCATGCGTGGTCAGTAGACCGTATATGCACTGCAGTCCCGGCACAGGAGTGAAGACACCGCTGATGCAGTCACTTCATTACGAGCACATAGCAGGGATCAGCTCCTTTCGGAGCCCTTTTCCCTGCATGTGCTTTTGATACATTGTGGCGGTATTATCACATACTGCAATGCTATTTTGCTATAATCCTGACAAGATAGCATTGCTTGTGTGATTAATGATAAATAGGCGGCTAAGTAATTAAACACAGAAATATACACCACCTATCTTTTTGATGGTTTGCTTTAAAAGTTTGTAAAGTCAGTGGGCGGGATGCACTATCATCAAAAATGTGGTCAAGCCTCAGAAAACTGCAATTTGCAGTTTTCTCAATATGCACAAAAGTGGTTTGCAGCAAAAATCAGAGATATCCGCTGTGTCCCACCGGCACTGCACTCCCGATAGAATGCTATGGGGCTGAGATGTGCAGGTATAGGCCTATAGAAGCCTGTGGGCTTCTTTTTGCAAAGTGGCCCAGAAAGGCGATTAGTGTATGCGCAGCCTGATGGCCACACATGCGCATTACTTCACTCAGGTCATAAACCATGAAGTGAAGATTTCATCGGGAATGCTAGAGCTATCCTGGCAAGAAGAAGATGGTGCAGATGGTAAGTAGGCGATGATGTCCGTTAAAGATCGCATTATAAATGAAATCATTAATGCTAACAAACGGCAGCGTGTGCTGGGTTGGGGAGACACTGCTGCTGACAGGTAACGGAGAGGGCGGCAATAGACCCATGCCCTTCAACCATGCCGATCCCAGGTAATTAGTACCCGCTCTCCCCCTCCTCTCGGCGTCACTAGAGATCTTGCACTTTACTGCTCCTACAGCAGCACAGCAGATAGAACATTGCGGTGAACGACAGCCGGTAACGGCTGATCGGATGTATACGCTATGGGGTAAATTTACTAACATTCAATTTCGCATTTTGTGTGATTTGGCATTCGATTTGTATTCAATTTTGAATTTGGGTATTTACTAAAGGCCAAATTGAATGAAAATCGAATGTAAAACCGAATTTTACTCAAATCGAGCTCAAATCGAACATCGGTAAACATCGGTACTTTTACATAGACCGACACTCAAAATCGAACTTCAGATTGAACTTCAAATCCCCAAATTAATAAACCTGCTTCATGCTTTCGATTTGAGCATGAGCAGGTCAGATTGACACAGATACATGCAGACATTAGTGAGATGTATGCATGTATCTTACTGTAAAAAGCTAAGAAAGTGTTAAATTAAAAAAAAAACGTGGGGTCACCCCCTAAAACAGAACCAGCCCCAGACTTTTCATAGCCAGTCCTGGTTGTTTAAGTACAGGGAAAAAACTACATAGGTGACAGGGCCCCCTGGCTGTGACATCAGTTCCCCGCTAGAAAGGGTCGGTGCTAGTTCTGGATCTTACAGTGGAACCCTATGCAATTTTTTCCCTGTATATCCAGAACCAGGACTGGTTCCCAGAGCCCAGTGCTAGTTGTATTAAGTACAGTGGAACCCTACGTAGTTTTTTCCCTGTACTTAGACAACCAGGACTGGCTATGACAAGTCCGGGTCTGGTTCTGTTTTGGCGGGGTAACCCATGTAATTTTTTCTAAATTTATCTATTTAGAAGCTTGTCACAGTCAGATAAATGCATACATCTCACTGATGTCTGCATGTATCTGTATGAAAACGAACTTCTCATGCTGAAAGTGAAAGCATGAAGCAGTTCTATGCAGTCGGGGATTTGGAGTTCGTTTTGAAGTGGGATTTGCCGTTCGATTTGTACATGAACATTTCAAATCGAACAGCAAATCACTGTTCCAGACCGAACCAAATTGAATTTGATTTGAGAAATGCTTCTCAAATCAAATTAATTTAGGGATTTGAAGAGGGATTTGAACTTTCCATTTGAGTTGGTTTGAGGTGAGCTAAATCGAACTACAAAACGAAAGTCAAATCGACCCTTAGTAAATGAACCCCTATATGTATACAGTATATGATGTGCACGATAAATCATTACGATCCACTATGGAACGATATTTGTACCCAACTTTAAAGTTTGATAATAGGGCCCTAAACTGTACAATGGTTGTTCCATATGCTTCAACTGAAAAAAAAACCCTGTAATAAAATGTGACCTTTTATTTGTTCAGCTTTAGGGGTGTATTCATGGAGCAGAGAAAAGTCCTGTTTTTCTCTGCTATGTGCAATTCACTAAGCGTGTTACCATGGAGTAGTTTGTTACTTCTCCAGTGGCACCTCCGCTCCGTGGCTCAATTGCTTCACCATACTTTAGTATGGTGAGTGCAATTCATAAAAGGACGGAAAGCTCAGCTTTCCGCTTCTCTTTTGTGTTCAGATTCGCCATCTCAGGATAGCATCATCTGAACACCGTCACTAAGCGGGCAGGGAAGTTGTTTACCTCCCTATCTTCTGCCCGAAGTGGACGGCTCCCGGCTCTGGTTCCGCCCACTTCATTTCCCAGAAGCCACTACAGCCTCCCCTGACCTCAGTTTACCCAGGACCGTAGCCGAAGACAGGACCGCCGGACCTCTGGACAGCCCATCAAGATGTCAGAGAGGTAAGTATACATGAATTGCTACTTAACATACTGTAGCTATATATCGCATCAAACCGATGCGATATATAGTGAAAAGTAACAATTCAGTTTTCGTTTTCTTTATGAATAAACCCCCTTATCTCCAGATCAAAAGTAAGCAGGGAAGAATAAATATATGCTCATTTTTAATCCAGAAGGCATCAGAAAACATAAAACAATTCTTTGCAAACCATCATAATAATTGGGTGAAATTAGATTTAGAAAATGCTTGGATATTGTTTTCACCTCTTTGAACTTATCTCTTGAATTGTCCTTATCTACTTCACCAATGTGGAACAACACCAATCCCATTATATCTGGCTTTAAATATGGAACAAGCAAATCCTGAAAAATTCCCACTATTACCTAGATGATTTACTTTTGTTATTCATATGGTTTTCATAGTATTGTTGTTATTTTTACAACTTGATTTCGCTTTTCAGAGTCTGATTCAGCTTTGGGAATAGAGTAAGAAAGAGCAAGTAATTGTTCATCTTGGTAACACCATGCTGCACTGCAGGTGGGGCAGATGGAAAATGGCCAGAGAGATTTAGATTAATTAAAAATAAAGCTGTATAATGCCAATATTTACCCCACATGCAAAAAAAAAAAAAGTACTTGTACCCCTTGCATTACAACATGGTTTGTCCAGGTCATACTAACCTTCCTTTTTTTTTCCCTCTCGGGGAGAAGCAGGTGGGCGCCAATAGGGGGCCGGGCCTGATATTATGCGTCATTAAGCCCCGCCCCTCATGGTAAATTGCCACGATTACAGCATATTTAAATAGGGTGCTGGACCAAATGACGAGATTCTTGTAGAATCGCGTCATAAAGCCCCACCCCTTACTCTGTAAATTGCTGTAAATTGCCACGATTAGCACATATTTAAATAGGCTGCAGGACCAAATGACGCAATTCTTGTAGAATCACGTCAGTAAGCCCCACCCCTTACTCAGAGACCGTGGATATTTTCCCCATTCTGCCCACTTCACTAGGAAGTGGGCAGTGATGTGGGAGAAGTGTCTACTCTACCGGGGGTTACCCGAAAAATCGGGAGCCTCCCGCGATTTCCGGGAGAGTAGGCATGTATGGTCCAGGTTCACAGTTGCTTGCTCTATTTTTACTCTATTCCCAAATCTGAATCAGACCCTCAGTCTTGTAATTTAAAATTACCAATTATTTTTCAAAACGAATAGGACAGGAAATAGAGCTAGTGTAGTGAAATAATTTTGGTGGAATTTTTTTTTAAATATAAATTATATAGTCTGCTTCTAGGACATCTGTCATACTAGTAGATGTAGATTCATTTGTGTTTGTGTAATGCTCGTAAATTGCACCTATATTGTATATACACAGGTTGTGCAATTATCAGCATTAGAAATATACAGTAAACAATAGAAAGTTAATTTTCTATTTTAAGTATTACTATCAACCAGACCTGGAAACAGACACGTTTTTGGTGAATATATTGCTTCAGTTTGGTTAGATTTGAAGCTTGTTTATATCTCTTTATATGTCATGTAGACTGGTATTATTTTTCAAAATATGGCAAGAAAGACATTACGTTATTATGTTCTTTTTGGCTGACAGAATATCCTCTTGGTTCCATCCCCATCTGATTGTTTTAATGATATTTGTCTAAACATTTAAACTATATTTGGAGTATTATACATATTAAAGCAAGAGGAGGAGATGCCCACCGTTGAAAAATATCTTGCTGATATTCCAATCACCCTAACAGTAATTGCCAATTAAAGTGCCCACGTGCCTATTTTTCTGAACCATTGGTACACCTGGAGATGTATGGCTTTCCCTGGTTGCCTGGGGAAACCGTCACTCTAGAAAGACTCAAAACAGCCCCTTACCGTGGTGTGTGTTAAAGTCATGCTGGGATGACTTATATGCCATCAGACCTTTTCACATTTCCCTTTTATGTCATTACATTCCCTCACATGCCCCTTATATGCCATGAGATGTCACCACATGCCAATTTATGCCATCAGACCCTCCACATGCAATGTATATGCCCCCTATATGCCACCAGACCCCTCCAAATGCCCCTTATATACTATTAGACTCCTCCAGATGCTCATTATATGCTATGAGATCATTCACATGTCCAGTAGTTGCCTCCTCATGCCATTAGTCCTCCTCTATAAGCAATTTACGGTATATGTCCCTTAAATTCCATTAGACCCACCCAGATGCCGCTTATATGTCATCATACTCATCCAAGTTCCATTTATATGCAATTAGTGTTGAAAGGGAGTGCCCTACTGCGTAGACCCTATTATGTTCCTCCAGGGAAACTTCTTTCCTAGTACCAAGTTGGTCATCAAGGTTAGTACTGTACATTTGCGGCACCAGATTGTCATTGTGAAAAAGTGACACAGTGGGAAATGGATGTCTCCTACTTAGCTCCACTTGAGACCTGCTGGTGTGTACATAACTCTGACATACCACGCACCTGTACACACATATATCCAACAGGTTGTGGTCCCAGACACACAAGTGAAAATACAAAGGATCCAGGATACTAGGATGCCCACAGCAACACACAGGCTCCATCTGAGGCACATGCAAGACACAGGCTGCTACAGGACACAGAATGAGGACAGCACAGAGTGTTTCCAGTGCTGTGTGTCAGCACAGAAGCTAGTTAGTACACAGAAGCTGCATAAACAGAGTGAGGACAGCACAGAGTGATTCCAGCAGAGTGTGTCAGTACAGAGACTGATTACCGTACAGAAGCTGCCTAAACAGAGTGAGGACAGCACAGAGTGATTCCAGCAGAGTGTATCAGTACAGAGACTGATTGCTGTACAGAAGCTGCATAGATATGGCTGCAAGAAGCATGCACACGAACTACACCCATGATGGGGCTTATAAAATTGAAAGGTGCAGAGAATTATACAACCTGAAAGTTTGCTATGGTAATGCAATTAAAGTGTGAAAGGATGTGGAAGGTCACAGTAGACCCAGTTGTGTAGAGCAACACATGTACTCTATTATACATGGGAAGATGTCAGCAAATGACATGTGGACAGCACTGCAGACAGCGTATCAAGATGCAGATTGCAGATCTTTTGAGTAGAATTAACCCAAGATGTGTATTATACACGTTAGTATGAGTGATTTCATTGAATGATGTCTATATCTCAGTAACTATTGTCTCTTGGAGTGAAAGTAGATCTGTAGCAATCCTACAAAACTTAACTCCAGAGTTTGACTTCCTAGTTGTGGCGTTGGAGGCAAACACAGAAAAGTTAACCACATACACAGTCAGAGCAAAGTTACTGCAGTTCCAGGAACGTATATCACGCGAGTTACGTGCTGAGACTACTACATTGCACACAAAAAGTGAAAATTTAAAAATTCAAGTTTAAGTGTTTCAATTGTCACAAGATAAGTCACAAAACATGTGCAAGCAAAAGAGTGTGAATCCTATGCAAAGCAAGAAATGCAATGCCGATGTTGGATCAACCCTGAGTGTTACAGATATCCACAGAAAGGATTGCTGGTATATCAATTCAAGTGCAACAAGGCACTTTAGCTGCTATAAGGAATGGTTCACCAAGTTAGTCGTATATAACCCTATCAACACCAAAGGGACTGGCAATCAAGTGCTTACAGTTACAACATTTGGAACAGTTAAAGCCCATCTGAAAGTTGGGACATTAAATACACAGAAATAGGAACAAATATTATAGCCATTACTGTCCTAGAACAGAGAGGTCACAGAGTTGACTTTGCTATAGGAAAGTGCATTGTGCACAACAGAAAAGTGACTGTAATAGCTACAGGCAAAATGTGCCAGCAGTTGTACAGTATGCCTTAGATACATAGCACTGTTATGCAATTATGACAATCGAGTCATCGTCACTGAAACTCTGGCACAGAAGATTTGGTCACCTTGGATATGACAGTGTTCAAAAACTGCAGAACAGGATGGTTACAGGAATGTCAGTGGCTAACATAGACAGGCCCATATGTGAGAACTGCATAGAAGGAAAACAAAGCCGTCAACCATTTCCCAAGTCAACAAGCAGAGCTACAGTACCACTTGCGATAGTACATTCAGATGTGTGTGGTCCAATGGAAGTAAAGTCAGTAAGTGGATATAGATACTTTGTGGCATTCATAGATGACTTCATATGAATGACACACATATACTTCATCAGAGGGAAATCTGAAGTAGCAAAGAAAATTGCAGACTAATGGTGCGTACACACGGTATGATAAAAATGAACGATATGAACGATAAGGATATCGTTCATATCGTTATCGTTCAGATCGTTCGTTTTTTTTTTGTATCTTCCATCCCTCAAATGACCAGAGATGCGCGGGCACGTATGGACGATAACGATATCGACCATCGGCTGTGCATGCAGGCCAACCTGGGTGATATCGTACAGGTTACATAGGGACCCATGATTGTTGATGGCGGGTCGCTGGCCCATTGCAGGTGGGTTGGTGGTGTGCTGGATGAGCGATATTGATCATCCAGCACACCGGGAAGGTGCAGGTAGATCAGTCAGTGATATTATTATCGCTGACTGATCATACTGTGTGTATGCACCATAAAAAGACTTGTAGTAAATCAAACCTGTCAAAAAAAGAAGTGGAATATTTTCTAGAATATGGAACAGAGCATGAGTTGACCATTGCCTATACTCCTGAGCAAAATGGTGTGAGTGAATGCGCAAACTTAGTGGAGAAAGGTGTATGCTGAAGGACACAGGGCCTTATTCAGACCCGGTCACAAGCGCAGAGCGCTCACAACCGGGTTGATGTTTCCCCACTGGGCATGTGCACGTCGGAGCTATCTCCGATGTGCACATGCGCGAGACCCGGCTAGCAAAGTGCGCTCCGTCGCTACATGTCTCGCACCAAAGGGGGCGAGCTGTCGATGGTGATTGACAGCTTGCCCCATTTGGGAGGCGGGAAGGGGGGGTGGCCAGCCAGACGGAGGCGTTCCCGACGGAACGCTTGCCGTTTGGGGGCGGCCCCACTGACATCAGCAATGATGTCAGTGGGGAGCTTCCTGCTCGATCAGAGCAGGAAGCTCCCTGGGGCTTGTGCTTGCCGAGACCCAACCTTAGGGTCTCGTCGCAAGCCCCAATGGTCGCGATGGTCTTGACCATCGCGACCATCACCCTGGTCTGTCGCTAAGTTGTGGGTGGTAACCCACAGCTTAGCTAGCGACCAGGAGGCCGCACTAAAAAAAAGAAGCGGCCGTCCTCATTCAGAGAGAGCGATCGCTTTTTGCGACCGCCTCTGAATGAGGTCCAAATCCTAATTAAAGAGTTTTGGGCAGAAGCACAGCAGTATATCTCAATAATCTTTCTCCCACAGTTGTCCTAAAGGACATAGGGCCTGATTCAGCAAGGATCGCAACTGCAATTATGCACGCAATCGGCCGACAGTTGCGTTCTGCGCATGTGTATGAATTGCAGTGCGCATACGCGAACACTCCACTACGATTTGGTCTGTGATCGCAGTGAATACGCAGAACCATCGCAGGGTGATTGACAAGAAGTACCACTTGGAGGCGGTTATGGGGGGTGGTCGGCAAAACGCAAGCGTGCCAGGGCGTTTGAACTCCGTTGCATGGGCGTGCATACTGTAAATTATCCACTGTGACTCCATATACAGCTTGTGTACTCACTGCGTGCAATGAGGTCAGCAATTCCTGAGTAAGTTCAAAGCTTGTGCAAGAGCGTGAGGCTGCAATGGAACTCGATGTTACCGATGGTTTCGCAGTCCTGCTAAGTGTTATGAGTGTGTGTAAGGTAAGGTGGGCATCCTTATGTGTACTGTGACGGCATAATGATCGCAGTAAATTAACATATCATCCTCACAATGAGACTGCGTGCGTAATTGCAGCTGCGATATCAGTTGCGACCTTTGCTGAATCAGGCCCATAATACCTTTGAATATGGAACTTTATCAGGTCATTTGCTCCTAGAATAATTACTGTATCCTGGACATTACACAAGTCCATGTGGATTGGGTGACTTTTTACTCTGGACTTTTATACTTATTGCGAGTTTTATTTTAATTATTGTGTTGACAAAATTGAGCGCTGTGTTTTTTTCCTATTGCATACCTTTTGAAGCCTGGTCTAAGAGAAATCCTCCTGCACCAGTACACACTAGATCTATACACTCCAGATGCCCTTTATACCATCATAGTTCGTCAGATGCCCTTTATGCCATCATACTCCTACATCTGCTCTGTATATGCTATCAGATGCCTCTTATGCAATCAGGGTCCTCCCAGTATATATAAATAGCTCATATAACAAACTAAGCTGATGTTAAAGCTTTTTTTTGCTACAATATTATGCCATTAGAGTGCTCCTCTGCTGAGCAGGACCAGATGCTACACGGCAGGGTCGTAACTAGGATAGTGCGGCCAGTGCCATGGCACAGGGCACCGCAGACCTGGGGGTGCTGTTTGGGCCTGCCATTTTTCTGTTTATTTTCATTCACACTTGTAGCTTCCTCTTCTTTTATCCCCAGCATCTCCTGGCCTCCCCTATCTCTTCCCTGGCCCATCCCCATGAGGCCGTGGCCCTTTTTCAGGTACTCTACCTTATGTCCCTATTTAAAAAAAATGTGGGGGGTTTGGCAATTGTCACATATAGGACCTCATTCAGAGTCGGTCGAAGCGGCCGCTCGGTCGTACGGGAAAAGGGGCCGGATATTCAAATGATTCCCTCGCAAGTTGCGTCCCTAAGTTCGGATCGGTAGCTGGGCGACCAAGGGGAGGAAGCGGCCAGAATTAAAAAAAATATGCCCCCTTCTCGTACGCATTGCACGTCATCTCCGAGCATATAAGGATTAATCGAGACCATCGGGAACCATCGAAACTGGTCATAGAGCTTAAGGTTGACCATACCCTCTCTTAAGCTCTACGATCAGGTCAGTGTAAAAACCTCCCATGTCACATGTGCCATGACGCTACTTTGTTAATTATGCACTCCCATAAACCGCCGTTCGCATAATTAGGGACGCCTGCGTTCGGATCTCCACTCCCCCGTTTTCAAGCACCTTCCCCTGTTACCACCCACAAACGCCTCATTCTGTTACTCAAACTACCGACCTGGCTGTGTTCAAGGAGAGAGAAATTTCTGATCGTAGCGGCTAGTTTGCGCACGCACATTGCGAACTTTCCGCATGCGCAGTATAGCGAACATCGGTGGAGTACGACCGTGCGGCTGCTTCGACCGACTCTGAATGAGGTCCATAGTGTGTATATAAAAAAGGCCGCCTATTGGGTGTTTTATTACATGATGCAGTAAGTGATAATAGGTTTGTGCTACTGCCTCAAGACTTTGGAATAGCCAAGAAAAAAAAGAGAGTATATATATATATATATATATATATATATATATATATATATATATATATATATGTTCCTTGTCATGAGAAACAAGTAGGCTTATAATACAAAATAAAAATAATTCTTTACTTTGACAATTAATATAGAAATGCAATACAATACAGAAAATAATACAATACTGAAAATACTAAATTACAAGTACTACAATATGTGCGACTTCCCCGTTTCCTTGGCTCATCCCTCCCATGATGTTGTGATTGCTGTATTATTCGTCAGTCTTCAATAGAGATGATACCCGACGCCAGTTTATTTAGCTAAGTTGTAATTCAGGTGATGGGCAGCAGATGCTGTGTCACGATCCTAACTAATTTTTCTCATATTCTCCTATGTTTTACCTCTGTGGTGTTGTTCCAGCTCACGCTGTTGAACGTATGCACTGTAACCGCACATCACTCTCGGATGACGCAGAGGCACGCCTGCACTGCACATCGCACCCAGCTGGCTATGAGGTCTGTCCCTACTGTTCATGCTCTGTGCTCTCAGGGCCTGATTCAGACCTGCTCACGAGGACACAGCGCTCACAAGCAGGTCGATGGTTCCCCACTGTGCATGCGCACGCCGGAGCCGGCTCCGGTATGCGCATGCACGAGACCCGGCCAGCGATGGGCGCTCCGTCGCTACAGGTCTCGCACCAAAAAGGGATGGCTGGCAATTGTGATTGACAGCTCGCCCCGTTTTGGAGGCGGGCAGGGGGGGTGGCTGGCCAAACGGAGGCGTTCCCGAAGGAAAGCCTGCCGTTTGGGGGTGGCCTCAGTGGTGAGCTTCCGACTCTATTCCCACAGCTTAGTGAGCGGCCAGGAGGCCAGTTCCAAAAAAAAAAATGCTGCCCTGATTCAGAGCGAGCGCTCTGAAAGAGCGTCCGGCTCTGAATCAGGCCCTAAGTGTGTTACTCAGCATGTTAGTACTCAGGCTGCACACCTGAGTTCCCTCCAAAACTATGGGTGCATCATGTTGGATTCAGGGCCTGATTCAGAGCCACTCGTAAGCGGCCGCTCGTTCGCTCCGAGCGATGTTCGCACAACTGCGCATGCGTATGGGTCGTAATGGCATGCGCCAACCAGTCAGTGCAATCGGAAATCGAGCACTCGCAAAATAGCGAATGCCTGCTAATTTGAGTGACAGGATGAGGCGTTTGTGGGTGGTAACAGGGGAAGGTGCTTGAAAACAGGGAGTGGAGATCCGAACGCAGGCGTGCCAAACGGTCAAAACAGGCGTTTTAAGGGTGTGCATAATTAACAAAGCAGCGTCATCGACCACGTCACTTGGTTGTTTCTTAGCCTGAACTGTTCGCATGATTGCGGTAGGATAAACCTACCACAAGCACTTCAGATGCCTTTCGATGTACTCGATTAATCAAATAAATAGCTGAGATGACGTAGGTTGCGAGCGGCCAGGGGGCGTCTTTACAAAATAGCGAGCGCATGTTTCGTTCGCTCGCTCAGACATAGAGGCGTCAACAGACCGCAAAGAGCGAGCGCTCAATTTAAATGGCCGGCCCCTTTTTCTGACCGAGCAAGCGCAAATAGCGTGCGGCTCTGAATCAGGCCCTCAGTCACCTGACTCTCCTCCACCACTCAGAGTGTTGCTCCCAGACCAGCTGATCGCAGCATCCAATTCCTGGGGATCCACCCCAAGAAATTCCATTTCCTGACTGGCCTCCATTGCCTGTACAACTTTGCTTCTGCTGAAGTTACAGCTCTGTACTGAGGCCCTGATTCAGAGCCGGACGCTCTGACAGCGCGCTCGCTCTGAATCAGGGCCGTCCCTCCTCGTTTTTGGAGCGGCCTCCTGGCCGCTCGCATAGCTGTGGGTGACCCCCCACAGCTATAGCAAGGTGCCAAAATGATGGTCGCAATGGTCAAGACCATCGCGACCATCGAGCTTGCGACGAGACCATTGCGGTAGTGATGTCAGTGGGGCCGGCCCCAGACGGTAGGCGATCCCATGGGAACGCCTCCGTCTGGGCAGCCATACCCCCGGCACGCCCACCAAAGGGGGCGTGCTGTCAATCACCTTCGACAGCATGCCCCCTTTGGTACGAGACCCTTAACGACGGCTTGGCCGTCGTTATTTGGGTCTCGCGCATGCGCACGATGGAGCCGCCTCCGTCGTGCGCATGCGCACTTGGGCAACATCGACCCGCTTGTGAGCGCTCAGCGCTCGCGAGTGGGTCTGAATCAGGCCCTGAGCTCCCAGGTACTCTGTATATGAACGGCTCCAGTCCATGTGATTCCAGTTCCAAGTCTGGTTGCAAGTCTCCAGTCCATCTGTGCTCCAGTCTGGGTTATCCACTGAGACTTGTTCCTAACTACAACCATCAGTCCCAGCCAATCTCCCTAACCATCGGTCCCAGCCGATATCTCCAACCATCGGTCTCAGATGATATCTCCAAATATTGGTCCCAGTCAATATCTCCAACTATCGATCCCATCTGATACTTCCATCATTGCTTCCAAACCGACCCAGTGCTGCAATTCATCATCATCGCTTCCAAACCGACCCTGTACTGCAACTCATCATCATCAGTCCCAAACCGATCCAGAGGTGCAATTCATCAACATCGGCCTCAAACTGATTAAGTTCTTCAATTCATCAACATCGGTCCCAACCAATTAAGTTCCTCAATTCATCAACATTGAACTCTTATCAATTAAGTTCTTCAGTTCATCTACATCGGTCCCAACCGATCACATTCATCAACATCAGATTCATATCAATTCATATCTTCAATTCATTAATATCAGTTCCAATCCGATTGTCTTCAAACATCAATTCAAACCTATCTCCAATCATCAGCTCTAATCCGATTCTCTCCAAACATCAGTTCCAATCCGATTGTCTCTAAACATTGGTTCCAATCCGATCCTGCTTCATCAATCCCACATCATCAATTCTATTCCAGCGATTCTACAGCATCTTTTCCAATCCGACCTTGCTTCACCAATTCCATATCATCAATTCCACTACATCGGTTCCTATCCGATTCTACCACTACAATTCCTATTCAGTTTGCAATCTAATAAAGTTGTTCCACTATCGTCGACTTCGGGCTCATCACCTCCAGCAGTTCCACTGTCTCCTATCTTCCCTCATTGCATGAGGAAGTCCTGGCGCAAGCCACCCAAAATCAATCACGCCTCCCTAAGCTCCCCTTCAGCCTCCCACACCTGTTCCAACCAACTCCAATCCTCAGGCGTAACATGCTGCCACGACTCCCCTGTGTTAGGCTAACTAATGTTGCAGATCGCAGTCCCAAATATTATCAATGAGCACTACTGTCGTGGTCAATTTACAAAGGTCCAAAAAACAGTTTTCTGCGGTTATCCCTGTTAGCTAATGACATTTTGAAATGGTATCAGCTGTTGTAATGGAGGGATTATCGCTGGACAGGGATCTACTGATCAATCCACAAATGGTTATGATGATTTTACTGTGCGCATGTGAGGGCTGATGGCAATAACTGCCACGTTATTGCAAATCTATAGGAGCCACTGTCCCAGAAAAGGGTCTTCTTTTGTTAAATAGGTCTGAAAAATGTTTCTAATGAACAATTAGAGAGCAGGCTTTAAACAAAACTCTACACAACTAAATCAATAAAGACTGTTCTTGTGGAATGATTTATGAAGTATGTATACATTTTTTTTCTGTTCCATTCTTCAATATATCTTAAGTCTTTATCCAAAACAACACAAAAGAAGCCCGACAGCGCTGGAAATCCTGATCATCCCTAAGGTAAGTATAAACTAACCTAACCCCCTAACCCTAACCCTCCTTAGGGGTGCCTAACACTAACCTCCCCCCCAGGTGCCTATCCCTAATCCCCCTCTAAGTGCCTAATCCTAACCCCCCTTCCCGGCTGCCTAAACCTAAGTCCCCCAGGGGGGTGCCTAACCCTAAGTCCCCCCGGGGGTGCCTAACCCTCCCTCCCCCTAGCCTAACCCTAATCCTCCCGGGGGGTGCCTAACCCTAAGTCCCCCCCGGGTGCCCTAAACCTAACCCTCCCCCCTCCCGCGGTTGTCTGCTCGCGGCCTGTCTCCCGGTGTCGGGGAAATGACAGGCGTCTAGACAAAGACGCCCGGCATTTCACCCTCGCCGGGATATGACAGTCGGGAAGCTGGCTGCTGGTATTAAGGCAGCCGGTTTCCCGATTGTATACCCATTAAAATAGGAATCCAGAACTGGAATATTGTTTTGTAAAACTAATACTATGAACTACAGTTGATATACTCAGCATTCACATTCCCAGCACGGATATCAATCACATGATATTATGATAATTATATAACCTCAGTTAATATCATGTAAGATAAAATTAGAGACATTACAAAACCAGTTCTAACCCTCATTAACTATGTACATTTTACATTATAGATATAGCTGCCCTTAATCTATACCAAGATTTAAACAACAGACAATGTAAATAGATTAATGACTTATGATCAATCTTCAGTGATTGTCACAACATAGAAAAAAATGATAGGAACAACTGGTCTAATGATCTACTTGACTTTAAAGATTTAATGATGGAACAGTCAAAAACTTTTTGTAACAAGGCTAATGAACTGGAAGATCATTTGTGAAAGAATTGGAGGAAGCACTTTTGAGGTGCTCTAAACAACTCATTAATATACTCATTAAACATGATAATCAAAATCTTGAACATTATAATACAGAAACATCTAAACTAGGGGACAAACTAAAAAATGTGGAAATTATAGAACATTTAAAAAACAATTACCAAAAAAATATAAAACAGTTTGATAAAACATTAATTGAAAGAAAAAACAACAAAAATTTGCCAGTGTCAATAATGACTATGTAAAGAATAGAGTGGTTATGTGGAAAACTAGAAATAAAATACCATCTAAAAATAACCCTCAACAGTATACTATTGTTGAAGTGGATACTGTACATCAGAAAGCGAAGTGTCAGACAACACAGCACCCATTTCTACCAATAACTGGAGTTAGGTTTTTTAGGGGCAGTCCAGGGCTCCTCAGAAGAGAGCCATGGACCCCAAAGAAGTCCTGAAGAGGGGAAGAAAAAAATTGCAGAAAGCTAGAAAGAGAGGAATTGGAAATGAATCCCCAAAGAAAATACTGAAAATTCAGAAGGCAGATGATAACACTGCATTGCAGATCATTAACTTGACCAATAGAATATTTAATACTGTACCTACCGTATACAATTACTCTCAAATGGCCTTTCATTTTCACTGAGTAGTAATATGAACAATTTCGAAGTAGAGAAGGATATAAATGTATTTGCTTGTAAATTACTACTTAAGAAATTATATGCTACAAAAGTTACTGACCTGAAGAGAGATCCAATTAATCTAAGACTCATTATCTAACAACTGAAAACGACAATCAGCATGTCATCTCATTGGATAATGAAGACTTGGAAGCCCTAGAAATCCTAAAAGAATTAATTAAATAATAATCAAGGCCCATACAACCAAGGGTTGAGCTCTGAAAATAGACCACTCACCCTACGTTAAACTTCAACTTTTAAGCCCAACCATGTGCCCTTAAGTCAAAATCCATACAGACTTAGGCCCTGATTCAGAGCTGGACGCTCTGACAGAGCGCTCGCTCTGAATCAGGACCGGGCTATTTTATTTTTAGTGTAGCCTCCTGGCCGCTCGCATAGCTGTGGGTGACCAACCACAGCTATAGCGAGCGGCCAGGAAGATGGTCGCGATGGTCAAGACCATCGTGACCATTGGGCTTGCGACAAGACCCTTGTGGTAGGGTCTCGTTGCCGCAAGCCCCAGAGAGCTTTCGGCTCTAACAGAGCCGAAAGCTCTCCCACTGACATCACTTGTGATGTCAGTGGGGCCGGCCCCAGATGGTAGGCATTCTCATGGGAATCCCTCCGTCTGGGCAGCCGCCCCCCCGGCCTGCCCACCAAAGGGGGCGTGCTGTCACTCAACATCGGCAGCACGCCCCCTTTGGTGCGAGACCCCGGAGCGACGGCTTGCCCGTCGCTATCCGGGTCTCGCACATGCGCACGACGGAGCCGGGTCCGTCGCGCGCATTCGCACTGGGCTAACATCGACCCGCTTGCGAGTGCTCAGCGCTCGCGAGCAGGTCTGAATTAGGCCCTAAATTTCTTCAACCAACAAAATATACTATTATTTCCTATTAGACAACTTAGTAAATTTTGTTGTGAAAAAGATTACACAATGGTGTTGGCTGTGATTCTATACCTAGGATCTAGTATAGCATAAATTACTATTGCATAGAGTAGAATTTTATAATGATTTATTTATGCACTATTAAGAACAATAAACTCTGGAAAAATACATTACATTGCATAAAACAAAACAAAAGTGATATAAAACTATTTAACTCTGATTTGTTTTTAATATGTTGGCTCCGTCATGCGCATGTGCTCTGGGCCACCATCGACCCGGTTGCGAGCGCTCAGCGCTTGCGACCGGGTCTGAATCAGGCCCTTAGTTAACAAAGATCTGGAACAACTATTCATTAACATGTATATGAAAAAATGTTTAAATCTGATAAAAGCTGAATAGGAAGCTTTGAAACACACTGAAGACTGGGATGACACAATAATAAATCCATCTGACAAAAGTGTGAATATCATCCTTTGGAAATGTGGTCAATATGTCAAAAAGATTAATAGGCAAATTAATTATAAAAAACTGCTACAAAAGTTTAGTATTTAATCCCACAGCTAATTTTTGCAATAAATACAACAAGATCATCAAATAAGCCTACTCTAATGGTACTAAATCATAAAATCGTATTCCTCAGCACTACTGCCCTATACCAATTCCCTGAATCACTTGCAGCTGTCCTAGAGGAAACCCAGACCCCTCTTATAGCAGCATAAGAAGGCACAAAAAAGCAGACAGCGCCAATGATTCAGAATTTTCTCTTTTCCTTTTTATATAGCACAGTTTTGCATTAATTATCTCACAATATAAAGTTTATGCACACATAAGCATAAAAGATACACATATACAAAAAACACCGGCCGGTTCAACCATCCACACATTAAACATTAATAATAAAAACATGATAATTGATCATTACCACATACCCTATACATTTTAATCAACCAGTATTACATAGATAAGTGCTAGCATTTTCAACACATCTAGGATAGCTGGAATTGGAATAAGGCTTTCTCGATTTAGACAGTCTTGCTTGTTTAGAAAGAATCCGCATTGGTTTCTAATGCTGTCTATTCAGTGTATAAGATAGTCAATCTTACTTGGTAGGTGTAACTCAAATCCAGTTAGTATGTTAGTAGTAGACGGTTATATTTAGCTCAGTTTTGCCTAAATTATCTCACATATAAAATTGATGCACACATAAGCGTAAAAGATACACATATAAAAAAACACACCGGCCGCTGCAAGTATTCACACATAAACCCTTAATAAAAAAAAACATGATAATTGATCATTACCACATACCCTATACATTTTAATCAACCAGTATTCAACACATCTCAGATAGCCTTATTCCAATTCTAGCTTACTCAATTTAGACAGTCTTCCTTGTTTAGAAAGAACCCACATTGGTTTCTAATGCTGTCTATTCAGTGTATAAGATAATCAATCTTAGAGAGAGGTTTAACCTTCTGAGGAAGCCGCTGGCGGTATTTACAGGCGGGGAAACACATCGTAGCCAGTAGCGCTGCCACATTGCGGACAAATACTAACTAAAAGCAGCTGAGGGTGGAGATGAGACCCTAAAAAACTGACTATAGTAACAATTAGTGGCTGAAATCCAGGCTACATCCACTTAATAATGTACCGGTTCGATTGAATCCACATGTGCTAAATATAACCATCTACTACTAACATACTAACTGGATTTGAGTTACACCTACCAAGTAAGATTGATTATCTTATACACTGAATAGACAGCATTAGAAACCAATGTGGGTTCTTTCTAAACAAGGAAGACTGTCTAAATTGAGTAAGCTAGAATTGGAATAAGGCTATCTGAGATGTGTTGAATACTGGTTGATTAAAATGTATAGGGTATGTGGTAATGATCAATTATCATGTTTTTTTTTATTAAGGGTTTATGTGTGAATACTTGCAGCGGCCGGTGTGTTTTTTTATATGTGTATCTTTTACGCTTATGTGTCCATCAATTTTATATGTGAGATAATTTAGGCAAAACTGAGCTAAATATAACCGTCTACTACTAACATACTAACTGGATTTGAGTTACACCTACCAAGTAAGACTGACTATCTTATACACTGAATAGACAGCATTAGAAACCAATGCGGGTTCTTTCTAAACAAGCAAGACTGTCTAAATTGAGAAAGACTTATTCCAATTCCAGCTATCTTAGATGTGTTGAAAATGCTAGCACTTATCTATGTAATACTGGTTGATTAAAATGTATAGGGTATGTGGTAATGATCAATTATCATGTTTTTATTATTAATGTTTAATGTGTGGATGGTTGAACTGGCCAGTGTTTTTTTATGTGTCTTTTACGCTTATGTGTGCATAAATTTTATATTGTGAGATAATTTATGCAAAACTGAGCTTTATAAAAAGGAAAAGAGAAAATTCTGAATCATTGACACTGTCTGCTTTTTTGTGTGTCTACTAATGGTACTATCACAAAGAAAGATTACTTGGAAGTGCCAAATCCCAAGATATCTCCAACTTATAGAAAAAGCAAGCACTTTGGTTGATCTACATCTAAGAAAATATGTGTTAGAACTCCTTTGATATATTAGAGACAATTTAGATATTTTGGGGAAAATTCAGAATCTAACCATTAATTTGAATATGCCAACCTGTTCCTCAGGTGTTGGGAAAAACAGAATGTTTTATACACAATACATGATCTATATACTTACCACGTTCTAATGTGGTATCGTTATATTGATGACATACTCATCATCTGGGTAGCAGAAAATAACTTGTTGAGTCAAATTATTAGTTATTTAAATAAGAATGATTTCAGTCTTAACTTGACAATTGAAATAAACAAGATATCAATATCCTTCCTTGATCTTACCATTCAAGTTACAGATGATTGGAGATTCACAACACATAGTTACTGTAAAACTACAGCCACATACAGCATCTTATATAGCAACAGTTCCCATCTGCTAGCCACCATAAGGGGAGTCAATAGATGTGAATTCCTGAGGACCAAAAGAAACTAATCTGAACAGCAAGTGTTCAAATTCAGTGCAAAAGAGCTGAAACTGACAGGATATAACAGAAAAACAATTAATGAAGGTTATAAAAAAAATAAAAATTACTGATAGAGGGCTAATCATCAATCTCAAATCACATAACAAAGTGAAAACAACAGATTCAAAAGATAGATATGTAAGCAGCTTTTGCACACAATGAAAGAACATAAAAGATATTCTACAAAAACATATATCTATCTTAACAACTGAAAAAGACCTTGCAGGAATTTTGAAAGGTAGAATTGAGACATGTTGGTGGAAGTCACCCAGCCTTAAAGACAAACTTGTTCATAGTCATTACACTAAGGCCCATACAAGAGACGCCAAAACTACAGGCTTTTACAAATGTGGTTGATTTAAGGCATGTAACTACATTTCTACCACAAAATAGTTTACAGATAGATACTATAAATACTTTATAAACTGTAACACTCAAGGAGTAAAATATTGTACTCAATGTAACAAATATTACGTCAGAATGACATCCAGGCAGTAAAAGATCAGATCCTTGAACAAGTCAGCAATATTAGGAATGCCAAAAAAGATCAATAACATTTTAAAACTTAACAGGTGTGGCAAGGCATTTTCTTAGACATAATAATGGTAATCCCACACACTTGACAACCTATGGAATAGACAAAATTCAAATAGGATTGAGAGGTGGTAACTTGAAAAGGAACTTCTTAAGAGAGAATTGAAGTATATTTTCCTTCTGAACAATGTACAATCAAATATTAATAATGAAAAAAAACAACTTACCATATTCTTATAGAATCACTATTTCTTCTTTTCCCTTAACTTTTTCTCTGGATATAGTTTATTGTGATCAGTTTAATATAACTATACTATATATATTATTCTCGATTTTTCTTTTTATGTATGCTATCCAAAAATTTAATTTGCCACACTTCATTATATTATCCCATTTTAATGTATTCTCATATGAGATAATTAATCATGAACAACTATTTATGACAATAAAAGTAATTTAATGAGTTGTATTTCCAGTGTATTATATAAGATTATATTTATACTATCTTACTATTTAATACTAATATAGAGGAGTAGTTTGATTCTACTCGTTTACATTTGGATCTGAAAAATGACATCTTATTGGCTAACCGGCTCTCACGTGTTTTGGATTGCAAATAGGATATATCTGATCCTGTGCATATTTGTCAAAAAGAATCAAGCAAAACCTGACCACTCATCTCCAACATGATTGAACACACGTGACTGTGCATTATTTTCCAACAACTACACACCTAAGACCTGGTCTACTTCCAACTGCAATCTGAACCTCATCACAAAGCCACAGCTGTATCACTCCACAAGTGTAATAAACTACCAACCAATCAGCTCCTAACTGTCATTTTTCAAACACAGCCTGTAAAATGTCAGGAGCTGATTGGTTGGTACTTTATCTCTCTCCACTTTATTTCTCTACAATACTTAGTACATCTCCGCCAGAACTGCTCACAGAAAAGTAGAACATAACTACCTCACTGACATACACATATATGACAAGAAATTTTAAGAAATGGCCAAATTACTTCATAACTCAATGGACCTGACATTAGTCCTCACCAAAGAACTTGAACAGGACTTACCTGAGCAACGACTTCATAACCCAGCAGTGCACAGTGAGCAGACATGCCAGCTGACCCTGAGAAATATATATATTTATATTTAATAATTCTGCACTCTCATCAAAACAATGAATTTCAAAACACGGCTTGTTCCTCAAGAGCCACTGAGATATTGGCTCCAAAATATACACAGATATTTAAAGTTGAAAAAAAGTCATACCATGACAGTATATGCATGTCGAACTTTCAATTCTAAAATGAATTTTTCTCAAGACTGCAACAGATTCATCAAAGCAACAGGTCACAGTGTAACAACATCATGGTAAGGCACAGTGAAGTCTTACAGGCCCCTCTATGTGATTTTTTATTGATTAGTGTGCCTAGAAACCCAATATGTCATTATTTATTGGCGTCTGGGCACACTAGTCAATGAAACTCCTCAAGCAATCAGTTCCGCCATTGATCACATGTGCATGAACCGCTTGGTACTTCCGGTTAAGTGTTTAAGGGATGTGAAGCTGGATGAGGCTGGAGCAAGCTTCAGAAACTTCAATGTTTGGCTACAGTAGTGGTGTTATGAGGAGGGATTTGGATTAACAGTCCGTAGCCACACCACCTGGCAAGATAGAAGCTTATACAAATATGATGGCCTGCATCCATCTTCAAAAGGAACTACAATACTGAGTGAACAGTTTCAAAGTTTCACCAAGAACTATTTAAACTAGAAGAGGGAGACAGTGAACCAAACAAAAACAAAGAAATCTGCTCCCACAATAAAGAGGTATTATTTCTGCTGGAAAATGGAACAGGAAGCATATCCACAGTAACAGAAGATAATTCAGAACAAAAAAAAATAAATATAGGCAGAGAGATGAACATACCTAGGAACAGGAGAAATAAGCAAACAAATAAAAGCCTAAGAGCAATGTGTGCAAATGCTAGCAGCTTAGGAAATAAAACCCCCGAACTAATTGCAATAATGACAAGGGATGATCTGGATATTGTGGCTAATACAGAGTCATGGTGCAATGAAAATCATGACTGGGACATAGCTATATCGGGATATACTTTATTTAGGAAGGACAGAATGGGAAGAATAGGAGGAGTAGCAATGTGTGTCAAGGAAAGCATAAATATTACGTTAACCCTTTGGGTGACTATAGAAACAGGGTAGAAAGTGATTCTTCGTATTGGGGTAATCTATAGACTACCAGGTCAGGAAGAGGAACTGGACAATAAACTATTGCAGGACTTCACTAAAATGGCATTAAAAGGAGAGGTTATAATCATGGGAGATTTTAATCTACCCGATATAAACCGGGAGGTGTCTGTGGCAAGTTCCACTAGAAGTAGGGACATCCTGAATTCATTGCACAGAGCCTCCCTCCAGCAATTGGTGAGGGAGCCCACTCGGAAAGACGCAATATTAGACTTGATACTTACAAATGGAGACAGAATATCTCATGTAAAAGTGGGTGAAAACCTGGGATCCAGTGATCATCAGAGCCGGCCCTAGGCATAGGCATTATAATCAAATGCCTAGGGGCGACTCAGACTGCTAGGGGCATTCCAGGGCTGAGCTCTGCCTGTCTGTCCCGTATCTCCCTCCCCCCCCCAAACCTGCCGTCGCCACCTGCTTCTAGCCGCTGCTCCCACCTATCCCGGAGCCGGCGCAGCTACCCGCTCTCCCCCAGCGCAGCCACCCGGCCCTTAGTCAGAACGAGCTTCTGCATAGAAGGGCCGGGTTAGGCAAATCAGTTCCTGGAGTCCATGCGGGAGCAGCAGCAGCAGGAGGTTTTACAGTCCAGCCGTGTGCATCGGCAACGGCGTGGGACAGGTGTTTCAGCAGAGAGGATCCAGCCACAAGAGTCCACCAGAGCTTTGTCAGGTAAGTAATTCAAAGGCGGGGAGGGGGCCATGATGAAGGTGTATTGATAAACGGCCGTCGACCCAGCCACACCACACCGTATGTTTGTCACCAGGCCATCTCATTGATAAGTACTGGCTGTTCAGCCATCATGCACTATTTAGCACTTTTTGTCTTGGCTGCCGTTCATATATGCATTACAGTGTGATGTGCACTGTGGTTTTTATAATTGAAAATGGCTGTACTCTTTGATTTATAAACTGACTTTTCTATTGCATTATAACAGTGTGCTGGTTCTTCTTTCTGTTTCCTTGGAAGCCGGATTTTTTTCATATACACATATATGTGTATATATATATAGATATGTGTGTGTATATGTATATATATATATATATATATATGTGTGTGTGTCTGCAGCCGGTTCTGCATGCTGCTGCTGCCGGCAGTGTCCGTGTGTTCCCCGGTGGCACTTGTAAGTACTTCTTTATTTAACTTTTATAGTAAATAAACAGTTAATTGAAAAAGCACTTACATGTGTCATTGGGGAACACACAGAGGGGAGACACTGCCCGGCAGCAGCAGCAGCTGCAGGGAGAACACCCTATGCAGCCGGAGGACAGTGTGATGAAGGGTGCCGGATGAAGACCTGCCCAGCTGAAAACAGGTAAGTATATGCCGCTGCTACAACCTTGCAGGGGCTGTACGCCATCTAAACTGGGCGTAGTGTAACACCATCAAGTTCCAAAAATACATAATTTTCGGAATTTGATGAATAGCCTAATTTCTACATCTCCATACTAAAGTATGGGGAGTGTGGAAATTAACACAGAAGCACTAAACCAGGAGATATCAGTGATATTAAGTGTGTTAATGAATACTAAAAAACGGTAATTAAGGAAAAATTTCCTTAAAACCGTTACTTTAGTGTTGATGAATAGGTCCCGAAAATTGATGGTGGGATCATATGCTAGGAGTCACCAGTCAAAATTTTGCCTAGGGCACCAAATTGGCTAGGGCCGGCTCTGGTGATCATCAAGCAGTATGGTTCAGAATAAAGACAGATACTGACTCACCCCATACAAAAACAAAGGCATTAGATTTTAGGAAGGCTGATTTTGCAGGGATGGGAAGATGTGTAAGCGAATCTTTGGCAGAGTGGAGGAACTTGAAAGGAGTGCAGGAGAGATGGGAAAATATAAAAAGTGCAATATTAAAGGCAACAGACCTTTGTATCAAAAGGGTTAGGAAAACCACAAGGAAAAGGAAGCCAGTGTGGTTTGGGAAAGAGGTAGCAAGTATTGTGAATTCAAAAAAGATGGCCTTTAGGAAATACAAGCAGACACAAAATAATGAAGACAAAGAGGTGTATCTTGTAAAGCAGAAGGAGGCTAAGAAAGTAATCAGATGTGCAAAGGCAAAAGCTGAGGAGAAAATGGCACAGTCAGTGGGTAAAGGGGGCAAAACTTTTTTTAAGTGTATAAGCGAAAGGAGAAAGACAAAAGGTGGAATAAAAAGACTAAAGACAGAAAGCAGGGAGTCTTGTTGAGGGAGACACTGTAATAGCTGATCATCTTAATAATTATTTTTGTTCAGTATTCACTACTGAGAGAGAGGGCAAGGGGCCACAGATAAGTTGCAGGTGTGATCAGAAAAATGAGGTAGGAACAAGCACATTTACACAGGAGAAGATTCTAACAGAACTCTCAAAACTGAAAGTGGATAAATCAATGGGGCCTGATGGGAAACATCCAAAGATACTAAATGAGCTTAAAAGGGTGCTGGTAACACCATTAACAGAATTATTCAACCAGTCACTAGCTACTGGAGTAATTCCAGAGGACTGGAAAAAAGCAAACGTCCCACTGCACAAAAGTGGAAGCAAGGAAGAGGCAAGCAACTACCAACCAGTGAGCCTTACATCAGTAGTTGGGAAATTGATGGAAACACTCTTAAAAGAAAGAGTCGTAGATTATCTCAAATCCAGAAATTTGCAGGATCCCAAACAGCATAGATTTACTGGGGGGAGATCATGTCAAACAAATATTATTGACTTTTTTGACTGGGTGACTAATGAAATAGATAAAGGGGGGCCATAGATACAGCTTATCTAGACTTTAGTAAGGCTTTTGACACTGTTCCACATCACAGACTGTTAAATAAACTGGAAAGCATGGGATTGGATACAAAGATAGTTGAATGGATAAGATCATGACTGCAGGATAGGAAATAGAGTTGTAGTAAACGGAGTGCAGTCTCAAGAAATGTTACCAGTGGAGTACCTCAGGAATATGTACTTGGACCAGTGCTTTTTAATATCTTTATTTGTGACATTGCAAATGGTATTGAAGGGAAGCTATGCCTTTTTGCAGATGACACAAAGATATGCAACAGGGTAGACACACCAGAAGGGGTAAAACAAATGATTGATGATTTAGTTAGACTAGAGGAATGGTCAAGAACGTGGCAACTACAGTTTAATGCCAAAAAATGCAAGATCATGCACTTGGGTCTCCAAAGGCTAAATATAGTATTAATGGCATTATACTGGAAACTACTGAAGAAGAAAGGGATCTAGGAGTCACTATTTCAGGTGACTTAAAGGCAAGCAAACATTGTAACAAAGCAATGAGGAAGGCGAGTCAGATGCTTAGTTGCATAGGGAGAGGAATCAGTAGTAGAAAGAAAGAAGTGATAATACCACTGTATAGGTAATTGTACGTCCTCATCTCGAATACTGTGTTCAGTTCTGGAGGCCATATCTCCAGAAGGATATTAATACATTAGAAACTGTACAAAGAAGGGCAACTAAAATGGTGCAAGGTCTACACCACAAAACATCCCAGGAAAGACTAAAAGATCTTAATATGTATAGTTTGGAGCAGAGAAGGGAAAGGGGGGACATGATAGAAATGTTTAAATATATAAAGGGTTTTAACAAGGTAAAGGAAGGAAACATTCTTCAAAGAAAGAGAAGTAATAGAACAAGAGGACATGTTCTGAAACTGGAGGGAGGTAGGTTCAGGGGAAATTTGAGGAAAAATTACCAGAGGTGGTAGAGGCTAAGACAGTAGAGCAATTTAAACATGCATGGGATAGACATAAGGATATCCTTCAGAAGAAGTAAGAATCAATAAGGGTTGAGGTAACAATATGTTTGAAATGGGGCAGACTAGATGGGCCAAGTAGTTCTTATCTGCCGTCAAATTCTATGTTTCTATGTTCTGATACACTACACTTCCATGCTTGAATCCTATGAGAATCATGGCAGGACTTGTGCTTTGCTTTATGTTATATCAGGTGATAGTCGTTCGTGTGATATTTACTAGTGTGTTTACAGCCATCATCGTAACCGCTGCGATATCACCAATGTGGTCACATTTCATGTGACCATTGATTATGCACCTAGCCCATATCCATTAATTCCATTATGTTGTATGCATCTATTTAATTTCTGACCTTTTGGTGTATGTGGTGGTTATTATTGTTTTGATTTTGACAGGAAGTGATGTAACTTACAAGTTATGCAGTCCAGGTAGAATGCAGATTCTTTGCACATGGCTGGAGTAGTATCAATAGAGGGACCTGTAGAACAGCACTTAATAGAGAATATTTGTCCAATTACATCAGTCCCTGCCCCAGTGGAGCTTACAGTCTATATTCCCTACCACATGTACACGCACTTACTTACACAGTAGGGTTATTTTTTGTTGGGAGCCAATTAACCATTATATTTTTGGAGTGTGGGCATCTGTTCTTATGTGTACGGACTGCTAGGGGGCTGCCCAGCATCTCGGAGAGTGCTGTGCACGCCTCCAAAGTGACGAAAGGATCTGCCCCAATTTGTGCTAGCCACGCCCCCTTTTCAGGACACGAGTGCCAACGGCGCGCGACCTGTCCTTCCTTAGCATCTTAAAATGTTGGGAGGTGTGAGCATACATTACATTAGCCGACGTTTCGGTCCCATGCCAGACCTTTTTCAAGACAAAAAGCACCTCACACACCAACAGACAATGAGAATTAACATATAAGTACATGTGGGAGACCTCTCAGGTATTACTAACAAGCAAAGTTTGCACATGCCCAATGTACTGGAAAGCAAGCCTAATTTAGCAGACATCCACACAATCAGCAAACAGTTCCTGAAACCAGCTCTGTTGCTAAACAACCAGGGGCACCACCGTCACGTGTGTAATGACATCAGCAAACATAAGTGACACAGTGCAATTTAGCCAACAGATACAGAAAATACAGAAGGGTCTATGGGCCTGATTCAGAGCCGGACGTTATTAGCGGACGCTCGTTCTAAAAAAGGGGCCGGATATTTAAATTGAGCGCTCGCTCTTTGTGGTGTGTTGACGCCTCTATGTCTGAGTGAGCGTCTGAAAAATGCACTCGCTATTTTGTAAAGATGCCCCTTTGCCGTTCGCATCACACGTCATCTCCAGTATTTATTAGATTAATCGGGAACATCGAAAGGCATCTGAACTGCTCGCAGTGTTTGTGGTAGGATTTTCTTTCCCCTAATACTGTGAGCAGTTCAGGCTAAAAGACAACCAAATGACGTGGTCGATGACACTCCTTTACTAATTATGCACTCCCATTAAACGCCCTTTTGACCGTTTGGCACGCCTACGTTCGGATCTCCACTCTCCCGTTTTCAAGCACCTTCCCCTGTTACCACCCACAAACGGTACATTCTGTCAATCAAATTAGCAGCCCCTCGCTGTTTTACGAGCGCACTATTTCCGACCGCAATGACTGTTTTGCGCATGCGCATTATGACCCATACGCATGCGCAGTTGTGCGAACATCGCTCAGAGCCAACGAGCGGCCGCTTACGAGCGGCTCTGAATCAGGCACTATATTGGGACCTCACTGCAACAACTTTAATTAAACATATGAATCACTCACAATAAGACTAAATAGCTTTAAAGCATTATATAGGTTTAAATATATAGACCATTTTGCCACTAATATTACCACACCTGATCAGACAATCCCACAGGTAAATAACACATTAATACAATACAGTATATACATAAATTATTAAAATATTAGCAGCCAAAAATTAAAATAATAAACAAAAAAAAGAAGAAAAAGAAGAAAAAAATTATATTTAAAAAATTCAAATTCCAGTGCTGCATTATTGTAGAACAATGTTAAAAGGGTTCTGTTCTAGGAAATAGTGTCCAATCCAAATATCCACTTAGACTCACAACATATATATATATATATATATATATATCCAACAAACCTGTCCATAGGCAGGCCTCGCGAAAAGTGTGACAAACTTCCCCATCAACAGTCCTAAGGTCTTCGAAGGAAGTAGGACCTGTAAAGGTGTAAAGCAAACTTCGGAGATAGAAGCATTCAAAATGTGTCGGATATACAGTGTAAACACGGCCAAGAGCTTCTGTTGCTCTGATACCAGGATGACCATCTACAGTGACTCCCTGTTTTCTGCGCATACAAACTTTTCCAGTGTTACGGTCTCTAGCTATACACTTAAGGTAGCCGTTAGAGTCCAGATAGACAGGAAGTAGATGTCAGAACTGGAGTTCCTAAGAAGGCCGGTGGTGGAACAAATGATGCAGGGAGAGATGAGAATCTGGTTGTTGCCGTCTTTAAGAACCGATAATGTGGCTAATGCTGATGGTGTGGCCACTGGGCCGATGGTGTACGTCCTCTTAGGTTAGGCTGATTTTAGGATTGAGTTATTCCTCTCTAACCATTCATCTTTGATATCCTTTAAAGGACCTTTCCTCTCTTGCTTTTCATTTTATTTTGTTTTATTTTATTTATTTTCTTTAATATGATTTAATATTGTACTAATTCTAATTATTATAATTATTATAATTATTATAATTATTATTATTATTATTATTATGATTATTATTATTATTATTATCATCATTATTATTATTATTATTTATCTATATAAGTTTATTACTAATACCTAGGTTTTTCAAGTCATATTTATGCCGGGACATCAGATCAACTATAATATTATATATTATTATTAAAAAAAAAATTTTTTTACATATATTATTTTTTATATAATAATATTTTTCAATACTCTATTTAATTATAATTTTATCTTTATATATATATATATATATATATATATATATATTTATTTATTTTTTACATCAATTCATTATTGTATTAACTATTGGTATAATAGAACTATATATTAGTCGGTTTGTGGTTTAATGGTTAATCTTCACTTGAGTTCTTTAGAAGCAGCTAATGATAGTATGAGATCCATTGGAAGTAGGGGTGTGCACCGGCCACTTTTCGTGTTTTGTGTTTTGGTTTTGGATCTGGATCTTTCTTCGTGTTTTGGATCTGGATTGGTTTTGCCAAAACCACCCTTGCGTGTTTTGGGTTCTGGGTTTTGTGTTTTGGATCTGTATTTTTTTGAAAAAAAGCATAAAAACAGCTAAAATCACAGAATTTGTAGGTTTTTCTGCTCCTATGCTATTATTAACCTCAATAACCTTAATTTCCACTCATTTCCAGTCTATTCTGAATACCTCACACCTCACAATAGTGTTTTTATGTCCAAAAGGTTGCACCGAGGTAGCTGGATGACTATGCTAAGCGACACAAGTGGGCGGCACAAACACGTGACCCATCTAGGCGTGAAACTGCAGTGGCAGACAGGATGGCATTGAAAAACTAGGCCCCAAACTGTACATAATGCAAAGAAAAAAAAGAGGTGCAAGATGGAATTGTCCTTGGGCCCTCCCACCCACCCTTATGTTGTATAAACAGGACATGCACACTTTAACAAACCAATCATTTCAGCGCCAGGGTCTGCCACACAACTGTGGCTGAAATGATTGGTTCGTTTGGGCCCCCACAAAACAAGCTGGCAATTTATCTGTCCCTGCACAAACTGGCTCTACGGAGGCAAGATGTCATCCTCATCCTCCTCATCCACCGATTCCTCACCCTCTTCAGTGTGTACATCCTCATCCTCACAGAGTATTAATTCGTCCCTGCTGGAACCACAGGTCCCTCTGTACGTTCTGGAGGCTGGTCTCCCTGGAAGAGTTGATCATTCATTTTATGAACATCATCTTCTCCACATTTTGTGGAAGCAACCTCCTACGCCTTTCGCTGACAAGGTTCCCGGCTGCACTAAACACTCTTTCGGAGTACACACTGGAGGGGGGGCAACTCAGGTAAAATAGAGCCAGTTTGTACAGGGACCTCCAAATTGCTTCTTTTTCCTGCCAGTACAGGTACGGACTGTCTGACATGCCTACTTGGATGCTGTCACCGATGTAATCCTTTAACAGACAGACGCACGCTTGTCGCTGCTGCTTTGAGGATTCAAGTGCGGCTACAGCCCACACAATTCACAAAGACAGAAAAAAAAAAGAATATTTTTATTGTTTGTGGAGCACACTTTGAGGGTTACACCACCCTTTAACAGACAGACGCACGCTTGTCGCTGCTGCTTTGAGGATGCAAGTGCGGCTACAGCCCACACAATTCACAAAGACAGAAAAAAGAAGAAGAATATTTTAATTGTTTGTGTAGAACACTTTGAGGTGTCACCACCCTTTAACAGACAGACGCACGCTTGTCGCTGCTGCTTTAAGGATGCAGGTGCGGCTACAGCCCACACATTTCACAAAGACCAAAAAAAAAAGAACAATATTTTAATTGTTTGTGTAGAACACTTTGAGGTGTCACCACCCTTTAACAGACAGACGCACGCTTGTCGCTGCTGCTTTAAGGATGCAGGTGCGGCTACAGCCCACACAATTCACATAGACAGAAAAAAAAAGAACAATATTTTAATTGTTTGTGTAGCACACTTTGAGGGTGTCACCACCCTTTAACAGACAGACGCACGCTTGTCGCTGCTGCTTTGAGGATGCAAGTGTGGCTACATCGCACACAAGTCACAAACACATTAAAAAAATAGTTTTTTATTTTTTGGAACACTTTGAGAGTTACACCACCCTTTAACAGACAGACGCACGCTTGTCGCTGCTGCTTTAAGGATGCAGGTGCGGCTACAGCCCACACATTTCACAAAGACCGAAAAAAAAAGAACAATATTTTAATTGTTTGTGTAGAACACTTTGAGGGTGTCACCACCCTTTAACAGACAGACGCACGCTTGTCGCTGCTGCTTTAAGGATGCAGGTGCGGCTACAGCCCACACAATTCACATAGACAGAAAAAAGAAGAATATTTTTATTGTTTGTGTAGCACACTTTGAGGGTGTCACCACCCTTTAACAGACAGACGCACGCTTGTCGCTGCTGCTTTAAGGATGCAGGTGGAATCTAGACAGGATTTGGAACCGAGGACACACTACCTCCATCAATTGTCTAAATCCCACTGCACTAATGTCGGATACCGGACGCACGTCTAACACCAACATAGCAGTCAAGGCCTCAGTTATACGTTTTGCTTCAGGATGACTGCTGTCGTACTTCATCCTCATCGCTAGGGACTGTTGGAGGGTCAATTGTTTAGTAAAAGTAGTGATGTTCCTACTTCCTCTCTGGGATGATGAACAACTCCCAGCAGCAGCAACAGCACTAGGAGGAAGTGGTTCTTGATCTTTCCCTATTTTATTTTTATCGGAGAAAGTTTGGTCCTCCATTTATGTTATATTGATATATATACGTGCGGCTAAAGCGCACACAAACACAGAAAATATTATTTTATTTTTGCTGGAGAGTAGTGCACTTTGTGGGTTACACCACCCTTTAAGAAATGAGCCAGCCGGCTCTTTACTTATGGGACACAGGCGCACGCTTGGCGCTGCTCCTTTGTTGATGCACGTGCAGCCACAGTGCACACAATTCACAAACACAGAAAATAATTTTTTTTTTGGTTTGGACTGGAGTGTACTTTTGGGGGTTACAGCACCCTTAACGGTCAAGCCAGCCGGCCCTTTACTTATGACACAGGCGCACGCTTGGCACTACTTTGTTGATGCACGTGCGGCTACTGCGCACACAATTCACAAACACAGAAAATAATTTTTTTTTTGGTTTGGACTGGAGTGTACTTTCGGGGGTTACAGCACCCTTAACGGTCAAGCCAGCCGGCCCTTTACTTATGACACAGGCGCACGCTTGGCACTACTTTGTTGATGCACGTGCGGCTACTGCGCACACAATTCACAAACACAGAAAATTATTTTTTTTTTGGTTTGGACTGGAGTGTACTTTCGGGGGTTACAGCACCCTTAACGGTCAAGCCAGCCGGCCCTTTACTTATGACACAGGCGCACGCTTGGCACTACTTTGTTGATGCACGTGCGGCTACTGCGCACACAATTCACAAACACAGAAAATAATTTTTTTTTTGGTTTGGACTGGAGTGTACTTTCGGGGGTTACAGCACCCTTAACGGTCAAGCCAGCCGGCCCTTTACTTATGACACAGGCGCACGCTTGGCACTACTTTGTTGATGCACGTGCGGCTACTGCGCACACAATTCACAAACACAGAAAATTATTTTTTTTTTGGTTTGGACTGTAGTGTACTTTCGGGGGTTACAGCACCCTTAACGGTCAAGCCAGCCGGCCCTTTACTTATGACACAGGCGCACGCTTGGCACTACTTTGTTGATGCACGTGCGGCTACTGCGCACACAATTCACAAACACAGAAAATAATTTTTTTTTTGGTTTGGACTGGAGTGTACTTTCGGGGGTTACAGCACCCTTTAACGGTCAAGCCAGCCGGCCCTTTACTTATGACACAGGCGCACGCTTGGCACTACTTTGTTGATGCACGTGCGGCTACTGCGCACACAATTCACAAACACAGAAAATAATATTTTTTTTGGTTTGGACTGGAGTGTACTTTCGGGGGTTACAGCACCCTTAACGGTCAAGCCAGCCGGCCCTTTACTTATGACACAGGCGCACGCTTGGCACTACTTTGTTGATGCACGTGCGGCTACTGCGCACACAATTCACAAACACAGAAAATAATTTTTTTTTTGGTTTGGACTGGAGTGTACTTTTGGGGGTTACAGCACCCTTAACGGTCAAGCCAGCCGGCCCTTTACTTATGACACAGGCGCACGCTTGGCACTACTTTGTTGATGCACGTGCGGCTACTGCGCACACAATTCACAAACACAGAAAATAATTTTTTTTTTGGTTTGGACTGGAGTGTACTTTCGGGGGTTACAGCACCCTTAACGGTCAAGCCAGCCGGTCCTTTACTTATGACACAGGCGCACGCTTGGCACTACTTTGTTGATGCACGTGCGGCTACTGCGCACACAATTCACAAACACAGAAAATAATTTTTTTTTTGGTTTGGACTGGAGTGTACTTTCGGGGGTTACAGCACCCTTTAACGGTCAAGCCAGCCGGCCATTTACTTATGACACAGGCGCACGCTTGGCACTACTTTGTTGATGCACGTGCGGCTACCGCGCACACAATTCACAAACACAGAAAATAATTTTTTTTTGGTTTGGACTGGAGTGTACTTTCGGGGGTTACAGCACCCTTTAACGGTCAAGCCAGCCGGCCCTTTACTTATGACACAGGCGCACGCTTGGCACTACTTTGTTGATGCACGTGCGGCTACTGCGCACACAATTCACAAACACAGAAAATATATTATTTTTTTAGCACTTGGGGGGAGCACCCCTGATGGACAGAGCACCCCCTGGACAACACTGCAGCACTCCTTTAGGACTGGGACACTGCACAGGACTTTGGAGTGGACACAGCCCCTATGGAGAACTGATTGCACAACACAGTCCAGCCAGCCCCTATGGACTTTGAAGTAGTGGACACAGCCCCTATTAACAACAGCAGCACAGCACAACACAGCCAGCCCCTATGGACTTTGAAGTAGTGGACAACAGCAGCACTACACTACACTACACTACACAGCCCTAACTCCCACCCTCCCTCTTCACTGTCCACAGCCGAGTGAGAAAATGGCGCCGACGTGGGTACCTTATATAGGATCCAAAACCCGCGAGACTCGGAAGGCGGGATGATGACGTTTTGCCTCGATTTCAGATCCGAGTCAGGCGGGAAAAGTCGAGCCTGATTCGGATCGGACTCGGATCGGGGGGGCTCGGGGGGGTTCGGATTTCAGAAATCCGAACCCGCTCACCCCTAATTGGAAGTAACTACAAACCTGCTGAATTGAACTCTTAATGAGCTACTATGGATAAAACAGACCAGACTGAACTAATTAACCAACCAATCAGTTGTGTCCTAGGGTTATTTATACCATGTAATGGACAATGGGGAACACTTTTGTCTTGAAAAAGGCTACAGCAGTAGCCAAAAACGCGTTGTCGTTCCCTGCCGGTGCCTGGAGACCATATCTGCTCATCTACATTCAGCGTCCGTTTGCACGCCTTTTAAAGACAAGCTGGCGACTGTTGCCCTGACCAACCTCCGGTCCATCGGGAGTCTCACTGCTTAAACAGCGGAGATTGTATCTACTAATTGAGCCGCTGGGACGCTTACCTCCTGCTCACCTCCGTATTCACTGTAATACCGCTACTTCAGTGATACGACTATCACCTGGCTGTTATCCAGAGCCGAGGGACCTCACCATCTGACATTGTCTGTATCAGCGCCGCATTGACACGGCTGTCATCTGGCGCAACATACACAGGTGAAAAACATCGTTTACGTCTTTCACCTTACAGTGTCCCGGCTGCTGATAATTCGCTATGAGGTATTTGGTATACTCTGAAGTAGGCTGGTAGCTGGCATCACCTTACACTGACGGTATATACCTGGCTTTATACATTAACCATTCCTGTTGCCTACGGCTCCAGTTCTACATTCCCACGGCTGTTGCTGTGTTTACAGAGACACAGCCGCACATGTTGGAGGAGGCTGAATGTTGATATTTTTATTATAAGTGTGTTCCAATCAGCTGTGATTATATACAGCGTTGAGTTATTGATAAGGTACCTTCAGGAGAAAGAATTCCTATTACAATTTTGATATACCTCCTATATTGAATTCTACACGAGACTTTCTTTAGAAGGTTGGATATACCTTATCTGGTCATTTATATTTTACGAGACTTTTCTTAATATTAAGGATCTCCAGGGTCACAAGTATCATTACTATCAGTGTTTCTATATTGTTACACTCCAATATAGATTGGTTAATTATACCCACTTGTGTCATTTGTGTGTTTACATTTATTGTCCTTCTAATACTGAGAGTCTGATCAACTCTCTTGTATGTATTTTATTGTGTGTATATATTAATTCTTTGAATTGGCATTTAGCCTTATTACAATAAAATGTTGTTTTTTATTCTATTGTATGTTTTGAACTGATGTCCCGGCATAGACTCTAGAGCGCAGTTTTTTCCTTTGCTCTATCCCATTTAATAAGGTTGACTTAACCTTATCTGACTGCTGAACTATTGTCTGATTCCTCTATTCTATTGGCGCTGGTTTTTATCTTAATTAATGCTGATGGTGTGGCCACTGGCAAGATGGTGTGGCTACTGAGCCGATGAAAGTGGCCAATGGGCCGATGTTGCGGCTGGTGAGCCGATGTTGTGACCGGTGGGTCGATGTTGTGGCCGATGATGCGATGAATAAGCCGATGATGAAGACCAATGGGCCTAAGTTGTGGCTGGTGAGCCGATGTTGTGACCAGTGGGTCGATGTTGCGGCCAATGGGCCGATGATGCAGCTAATAAGCTGATGATGAAGACCAACGGGCCTAAGTTGTGGCTGGTGAGGTGATGTTGTGACCAGTGGGTCGATGTTGCGGCCAATGGGCTGATGAGGCGGCTAATAAGTTGCTGATTAGGCCAACATGCCTAAGTTGCGGCTGGTGAGCCGATGCTGTGACCAGTAGGTCGATGTTGCGGCCAATGGGCCGATGATGTGGCTAATAAGCCGATGATGACTGCCACTGGACCAATGGTATGGCTGATGGTGCTGGAAAGCGATGGGTGCTGCAGCTTGAGGAGCCGATGACAACACGAGGATGCAGGAGCTGTGATGATAGCCGATGTATTGGAGGTGCTGCTGGTACTGCGGTGCCTGAGTGCCGATGATAGTACCGGGTACAGACGGAGGCTAGAATGGCAGCACTGCAGGAGTTGCCGGAGGAGTCAGTCAGGAAGCTTAGTACTCCCTCATTGTCAGCCGATAGTAGACAACAGCTGGTGCTACGGCTAGGAGAGCTGGAGGCAGCACAAGGGCGGAAGAGAGGAAGTGTGTCCTGGAGTGGCCGAGCAGTCGGAGGAGACATGGAGGACTTGTAGCAAGTAAGTAATGCTGACCATGCAGCAAAGCCGAGCGCTGAAGTAAACGCTATAGCCGGCGAGGCAGCAAAAGTTCAGTGAATTTAAATAGAGGAAGGACTCATCAGGTGACATTGGAGGAGTCCAGCCCAGGACTCAGATGTCCGGATCTCCTGGGGGCAGGTGGGAACAGGATCAGGAGCAGGAAAATCTTGAGCTATGTACAAGTCCTGGATTGGACTTGTAACATCCAGAAGCATTTCATGTGTATTATTTTGGCAGCTCACAGTACAGCAGGGTCCTTGAAAAGTCGTCATTTTCAGACAGTTCGAAGAAAGAAGTCAATGTTGTTGCGGAATTTGGTATAGTCAGACAGCTGAGAATGCTGGGAAAGCCTGCTAAAGCTCTCTTCGATAATAAACATTAAGATCATGACAAAACATGACAACACCAAATTCTCGCTCCAAGGCCCTACCTATATGCCGTGAGGCCCTACAATGAGCGTACAGCCAAAATTGCGTTTTTTTATTATTTAAAAATGAACAGTAATTAATTTCAATTTTATTAGTTGCCTCGGGCGTGTTTCAATACGCTCGTATGTAAAATTTCACGATCTTGGCTTGTAAACTGTGGATTTGTATAGAAAGACAGAAGGACAGAAATAGTATAAATATAAATAGTAGAGATAAGAAAGTTCTTAAATATCACCACTGGAGGCAGCAGACAGCAGTACTGAGTTCAAGGCCCCACAATGATTGTCCAGCAAAAATTGTGGATTTTAATTAATTAAATATTAACAGTAATTAATTCTGATTTAAAATTTGTTTTAGATGCCTTGGCCGTGTTTTGATACACTTGTATGTAAAATTTCATTATCTTGGCTTGTAAACTTTGGTATAGAAAGACATAAGGACAAATTTTCACTTTTATATAGTATATATATATATATATATATATATATATATACACATTACATATATATATATATATATATATATACTTCTTTTAATAAATATATATATATATATATATAGATATATAAATATTATCACTCCAATTATAAGCACTGCCACTGTTTAAAATTCTATACTATCATTATCATTATGTTTAGCACAACACATACATTTAATTTTTATAGTGATGCAAAATGTATGTTTTAATTGATTGTTATCATTATATTAATAAACACAGACATTCACATTAATTATTGTATTTTCATTTTTCAGTTACACACATATATAACCCTAATTAATCTTATTCACTTATCTTTTATCAAGTCACACATCAAAATTTAATTATCCAATCTGAATTCATTAATTTATGTCACAGTATATATATTACTTTGACAAAAAGTTCATATTTAACACATTAGTTTTTCTATTGACGAAATATATGCAGATATTATATTTTCTAAATATATATATGCAAGGGCTTTGTTTAGTCACAGTAAGTGGAAGATCTTTGTACGTTTTGTTGTGGCGGATGAGGAAGATGTGTTTGTGAGATTACATCAGAGATGTGTGATTTAATTTTGTGTTAAACTTGGAAAAAGCAGAAATTAAACTCACTGAAATGTTACAGCAAGCATCAGGTGTAGAAACAATTAGCCGAGCTGCAGTATATTGGTGGTGGAAGCACTTCAAAAAGGGTAATACGCTAGTGACAGATGAAGCACGCTGTGGGAGACCATCCACCGCGGTTACAGATGTCAACATTGCCAAAGCTGCGGAGATATTGCAAAATGACAGAAGGTTAACTTTATGCAAACTTTCGGCTTCACTTCGCATCTCATTTGAACGAGTTCAGCATATTTTGACAAAAGAACTGAAAATGCATCTCGTGTGTGCCAGGTGGGTACCCAGAAATCTCACATTAAGAGCAGATGCGACGATGAGTTGAATTGTGTAAGAACACCGTTCGAATGTCAGAAGGATACCCAATTTCCTAACATTGATTGTGACGTGTGACGAATCGTGGATTCATCATAATGATCCGGAAACCAAACAAACTATTGGCCCAGTGTATGGAAATACGCAAATTCTCCTCCGCCCAAAAAATTCTGTGTAATTCCTTCGGTGTGTAAAGTCATGCTTCTGCTGTTCTTTGATGTGCGCGGTATGATGCTACAGCACTGAGTTCACCGTGTACAGACAATTAATGGTGACTACTATGCAAAAGTCCTGAAAACCCATTTGCGTGGAGCCATGAGGAAGAAAAGTCCACATTTGCTGAAGAAAGAGTTGTTTTTGCTCCAAGACAATTCCCGACCACATGTTCCTGCTGTTGCATTGGGAAAGCACTGAACACCCTCCACATAGCCCGGACTTAGCGCACTGTGATTTCTGGGCATTCCTAACCCTGAAAAAACAGCTGCGCGGAAAGAAGTTCTCAGCAGATGATGAAGTGAAAAATGCCACAGATGCATCACTAAAAGTGATGTCACGTCTTTTAAACATTGTGAAAAATTCCAGACTTGGACTCTGTATAAGGCGCCACGACCATGGTTCGGTGCCTTTTTACTGCATGCTGCTGTATACTGTGCATACTCTGCTGTGTTCGGGGCTGTGTTAAACTTCAGGCGGGCTGTGTATAGGAGGTACGCTACTGTTTGCTGCACTGACTCTGCACATAACATTTAACAACTGTGCTGCTGTGTCCAGAGTCTCAAAAGGGGCTGTGCTGTAGCCATTGTGTGTATAGATGGCACTCTGCATATATTATAATTTAATAATATATATTTATTTACAACTGCGCTGCTGTGTCTCACTAGGGGCTGTGCTGTGGCCAGTGTGTATAGGGGGTACGCTGCAGTTTGCTGAGCTGACTCTGCTATATATTATTATATTTAATATATTAATTTAACAACTGTGCTGTGTCCAGAGTCTCACATGGGACTGTGCTGTAGCCAGTGTGTATAGGGAGCACGCTGCTGTATGCTGTGTCCAGAGTACCCCACTGTGTATACAAGTACTGTGACTTTGCTGGCCGTACCCCACTATGTATACAAGCACTGTGACTCCTTGGGTTGTAGCCCACTGTGCTGTGACAAGTTAATGCAAGATAAGTAAAAAAAAAGTTTAAAAAGTAAAAAAAACAACTTTTTTGTGCTGTACTCCACTGTGTATTGTAGAAAAGTACTGTGACTCTGCTGGCCGTACCCCACTGTGTATACAAGCACTGTGACTCCTTGGGCCATTGTCCACTGTATACAGTGACGGTTCTAGGTGCGGGCTAACAGGGCCGTTGCCCGGAGCGCCGACACCTAGTGGGCGCCACTGAGTCCCCCCCTGATAAAAAACCTAAAATAAAAAATAAAAATAAAAATACGCCAGTCCCCCTCCCCCGCTAGCCGCCACAAGGAGGCTGCATTTGCTGGGCGCCCGCTGATATTTGTTATCAGTAGGCACCTGGCTCCCTCCCTGCAGCGGCAGCCGAAACCCGGAGCTCACTCCTGAGCTCCCGCTTCCGGCAGAGAGAGTACTATGGGAGGGATGTCATGATGTCATGACGTATCTCCCATAGATCCGAGGAGCCGCAGGCAGACCGGATGGCAGCGGCAATGGCAGCGGAAGCAGGAGCGGGGCTAAAGGTAAGTATTGTGTTTTTTTTTTTCAGTCGGAAGCACCAGCACTGGGGGCACGATTATAGGGGCATTACTACTGGGGGGCATTACTACTGGGGAATGACTATAGGGGGCATTACTACTAGTGGGCACAACTACAGGGGGCATTATTTGTGGGGGTATTACTAATGGGGGCAGAACTACTGGGGAGCATTACTAATGGGGGCACTACAGTAGGGGGGATTACTACTGGGGAGCATTACTAATGGGGGCTTTACTAATGGGGGCACTACTTTAGGGGGCATTACTAATGGGGGGATTACTACTGGGGAGCATTATTAATGGGGGCATTACTAATGGGGGCATTACTACTGGGGGAACTACTATAAGGGACATTACTACTGTGGGCACTACTAATGGGGGCATTACTACTGTGGGCACTACTAATGGGGGCATTACTACTGGGGAGCATTACTAATAGGGGGCATTACTACTGGGGGAACTACTATAAGGGACATTACTACTGTGGGCATAACTACTGTGGGCACTACTAATGGGGGCATTACTACTGGGGAGCATTACTAATGGGGGCACTACTATAGGGGGCATTACTAATTTGGGGATTACTACTGTGGAGCTTTACTACTGGGGGAACTACTATAGGGGGCATTACTACTGGGGGCATTACCACTGGGGGTACTACTAATGCGGGCACTGCATGGGGGGCAACACTACTGGGGCCATTGTGTAAGGGGCACCACTGCTGTGGGCATTGCATAAGGGGCACTACTTCTGTGGCCCTTGTGTATAAGGGACACTAATTTTGGCATTATGTAAAAGGGGCACCACTGTATGTCATAACATGAATAAGGGACTACTGGGTGGTGTAATTATTATTGGGGATAATGTATTATAAAGGTAATTACTGTGTGTGGCTTAATGTATTATACAGGGCATTACTGCATGTGGCATAAGGTGTTATAAAAGGCATTACTGCGTGTGGCATAATGTGTTATTACTGCGTGTGGTATAATGTGTTATAAAGGGCATTACTGCGTGTGGCATAATGTTATCTTATCTAAAAAAATTATTTCTTTCTTTTTTTGGGGGGGGGCTGCAACTGGGATCTTTCGCCCTGAGCTCCACAATGTCTAGAACCGGCCCTGACTATATATACAAGTACTGTGACTCTGCTGGCCATACCCCACTGTGTATACAAGCACTGTGACTCCTTGGGCCATAGCCCACTGTGTATACAAGTACTGTGACTCTGGTGGCCATAGCCCACTGTGTATACAAGCAATGTGACTGCTTGGGCCATAGCCCACTGTATATACAAGTACTGTGACTCTGCTGGCCATACCCTACTGTGTATACAAGCACTGTGACTCCTTGGGCCATAGTCCACTGTGTATACAAGTACTGTGACTCTACTGGCTGTAGCCCACTGTGTAAATAAGCACTGTGATTCATTGGGCCATAGCCCACTGTGTATACAAGCACTGTGACTCCTTGGTCCATAGCCCACTGTGTATACTAGCACTGTGACTCCTTGGGCTGTAGCCCACTGCATGTTCATAGCACACAAATACTGTGACAAGTTAATGCAAGAAAAGTAAAAAAAAAGTTTAAAACAGTAAAAAAAAACTTAGGGTAAAGGTGAGGATGGCAATGACGGTGATATCTTACCACTGTAGAGCTGTTACCTTAAGCCGATTGGTAGCTTGTTTTGTGGGGGCCCAAACAAACCAAGCACTTCAGCAACAAAAGTGGCAGTCCCTGTCGCTGAAGTGCTTGGTTTGTTAAAGTGTGCATGTCGTTTTTAATATCCAACATAAGGGTGGGTGGGAGGACCCAAGGACAATTCCATCTTGCACTACCTTTCATTTCTGACACTGCTGTGTGGCAATGTTTCATAGATGTGCTTTAAACTGCGGTGTCTATGCTGCTGCTGTTGCTTAGTAACCAGCCAGTTCACTGCAGCCTTTGGCCAATAATGGTGAAAACAATATTTTGAGCTGTGAGGTGGTCTAAATTGATCATAAATGACTGGAAATTCATGTTATTGAGGTTAATAATACTCGATGAAAAGAAAAAAGCACAAATTATGTGATTTTAGCATTTTTGCAAATTGAAGTAAAAATACCAAATGCAAAACCAGTCACGGCGGTTTGGCAAATCCAAATCCGAAGCCAGACGATGAATCAGAGCAAAATCCAAATCCAGCAAATATGCTGTGTATATATATATATATATATATATATATATATAGACAGCAGCAGGTGTGGCACTCCAGACAATAAACCAACCAAGGGCAGTGTGTAAAAGTCAACATTTCAATGTCTTTAATCACATTTTCCTCATGTCCTGAGGAAAATGTGATTAAAGATATTGAAACGTTGACTTTTACACGCTGCCCTTGGTTGGTTTATTGTCTGGAGTGCCACACCTGCTGCTGTCTGTACCCTACATTTGTGGAGGCACCCAGCCAAGTATTGGAGGTTACGAGGAGTGCCGGACCCTGATGTGTTTGCTATATATATATAGACACAATGGGCAGCGGCACTCGCCAATGAGACACAATTGCAGCAGGGTTAGATGGACCTCAATATTCACTCCAACGTTTCAATCACGGGAATTTTCATCAGGAAGTACAAAATACAGATACAACACTTACCTATATACATACACAAACACCACGAGTGCAGCTGATCATGTCCATCGGGATCGTCATCTGACATCATCGCGACTCACTGTACAGCGGGCGCGACGTCTGAGGCGGCCCTCACTATGGCAACAAGAATAAACAAGGTGAGTAATACACGCCTCCACCAACATATACAAAAAAGAATAACTTAACACAGACAAACAGGACTGAGTTGTGTGGGATCATAAAATAAATACAATAACTGCAGGACATATATGGTAATAATATGACAACAGCAGCAGACAGTCAAAAGAATACTATGGACAAATCAACTGTATAACAAAGAGAGAAAACGGCTAGTCAAGATCTAAAGCAAAGTAAAATAAAGACCTCAGAGGGTCTAAACAAGAAAACATGGTAGGTTTTCATTCAACCCATTCAGTTGCAGAGTATTAAGATGGTGTATCCACCGCACCTCAATCTGTAACAAATGTCTAGATCTATCACCCTCTCTCACACTTAAGGGGACATGATTGATCATTTTATATCGTAAAGTCGATAGACTATGTCTATGGTTTTTAAAGTGGCGTGCCACTGGTTGGTCGATGTCATTACTGGCTTGGCGGATGGCCGATCTGTGTAATGCCATCCTTTCACGTAACTGTCGGGTCATCTTCCTGGTGTACAGAAGACCACAAAGCAAAGTAAAATAAAGACCTCAGAGGGTCTAAACAAGAAAACATGGCTACGCTAACAGAGCTGTGGATACAAGTCAATTAAAGCATGATAAGGGCAGGGTTTCATTCAACCCATTCGGTTGCAGAGTAGTGACTACTTCAGAACCAAAAAGATACCACGTGGTTTTCGGATCCTTAATACACTGGCAATAGGACGTTTTAATCCAGAGTTCTGTAGAAAGTGGGCTGCCAATCTGAACAAGGTTTCATTTGACCTCATTCTACTAGTCATAGAAGAATCTGGCAGAGAACTCAACATCATTAAGGAAAAGATCAAAACTTTTGAAACCGAGCCCAAGTGGAGCTTACACTTTATATTCCCTACCACATGCGGGTTAATTTTTGTGGGGAACCAATTATCCTACCAGTATATTTTTGGAGTGTGGGAGGAAACCCACGCAAGCACAGGGAGAATATACAAACTCCATGGTGGCAATTGAACCCATGACCTCATTGCTGTGAGGCAGTATCGCTAACCATTACACCGTCTGTGCTGCCCTAATTGCTGGTTGTCATTTGCGTTCATACCTTACCAGATTTTCATTCCAGCCAATCAACTAGTTGGATGGTTGGACAGAAAATCTTTATGTGTGTATGCACGTTTAGGTTACCACCTATGTAAATTGAAGTATTTTGTATATAAATGTATAATTATTGCACCATGAATCCAAGCTGGTTCATAATGTATTTTTTATTAAATCCTTCATATTGAAGATTTTATACTTACACATGTCAAGCACTTTAGCTAGCAGTAGCTCATTTTATGTGATATCTTAGTACAGAGTTTCCAAACTCCGCCAGTACAGTGTAGGTTTTAAGGATATCCATGATTGAGCACAAGTGACTTAATTAGTATCTCAGTCAATTTGATTTAATTACCTTTACTCATACATGGATATATATTTTGACATGTTGATATGATTAGAATGCTGACAAAATGTTCCTGTTGGTCCAAAGGTGACTTTCCTTGTTCGGCAGGTTTAATGGCTCCAGCGGTGACGTGATGATAGCTTTCAGCTGTGATCGAGCGGTTCCAGCAATGAGTAACATCTCTAAACCTAATCCTAACCCTCTCCCTAGTGCCTAACCCTAACCCTTTGGCAGCTTAACCCTCCCCATAGTGCCTAACTGTAACCCTCCGGCAGCCTAACCCTAAGCCTCCATTCCCTGCAGACTGTCAACATGTCACATGTCGACATTGTGAACACGCCTACATTCTGCATATGTTGACATGTTCTATTTTGACATTTCAGCAATGTAGACATAATAACTGTTGGGATTGTGGTGTAGACATTATGATTGTCAACATTTTGAAAGTCAACATGGAGACTGCATCCCCTCTCGGCAAAGCAAGAGTTCTTACAAACTACAAACAAGGCTCTATGAAACCTGCTAGCTTTCTCAAAGCTCTTCAAGACTACACCTGATGAGATAAAGCATTTATCAAGCAGCTGATTGTGTTTTCTAGCCAACACAGCAATAAGTATCCATTTGTTCAACATTCCAATGACTGTAGTAGTCTACACCAGTGCAGTGGTTCTCATACTCAGTCCTCGGGACCCCGAACAGTTCATGTTTTCAGGTCACCTGTTGATCTTTAAAATGTAACAGTTGGTCATACACCTGTGCCCAGGGAGCTGATCTGGTAAAAGTAAACTGAGGACCCGGGTTGAGAAACACTGGCCTACACCACTGCACATCAAGGTTCTACAAATTGAAGGAATATTCCAGGTATTAATGAAGTTTTCACTAGAGTGCTACAGTACCATTGTGAAGGCTGATAAGATCTTTTACACTTACTGCTATCAATTCATTATTATTATTATTATTATTATTATTATTATTTGAACCATTTCTAAACACATCATGGCACACATTGACAGTTGACAATATATAGGGGTCTATGTACTATGTCTTGGAGAGAGATAAAGTGGACGAAGATAAAGTACCAACCAATCAACTCCTAACTGTCACTTTACAAGCTGTGTTTGAAAAATTACAGTTAAGAGCTGATTGGTTGGTACTTTATCTCCCTCCAAGACTTAGTACATAGACCCTATAGATTGTTATTTTGGGAATGGGAGGTAGGTATGTGAATTTTTAAATATGTCAAAAGTAACATACTGTACATTGCTAACATGATCATTTAATTATGTGTGAGTCTGTAATCAGAGCTGTGTGATAGAATTTCAGAGAATTATGTCAGTATGAATTGAGCAACATCTCAATATTTGTAAGAGTTATTTTCTGTACGGTTTAACCTCATCTGTGACATATTAAAAACAAATCAGAGTTAAATAGTTTTATATCACTTTTGTTTTGTTTTATGCAATGTAATGTATTTTTCCAGAGTTTATTGTTCTTAATAGTGCATAAATAAATCATTATAAAATTCTACTCTATGCAATAGTAATTTATGCTATACTAGATCCTAGGTATAGAATCACAGCCAACACCATTGTGTAATCTTTTTCACAACAAAATTTACTAAGTTGTCTAATAGGAAATAATAGTATATTTTGTTGGTTGAAGAAATTTAGGGCCTAATTCAGACCCGCTCGCGAGCGCTGAGCACTCGCAAGCGGGTCGATGTTAGCCCAGTGCAAATGCGCACGACGGACCCGGCTCCGTCGTGCGCATGCGCGAGAACCGGATAGCGACGCCCAAGCCGTCGCTATGGGTCTCGCTACAAAGGGGGCGTGCTGTCGATGGTGAGTGACAGCACGCCCTCTTTGGTGGGTGTGCCGGGGGCATTGCTGCCCAGACGGAGGCGTTCCCATGGGAACGCCTACCGTCCCAGGCCGGCCCCACTGACATCACAAGTGATATCAGTGGGAGTGCTCTCGGCTCTGATAGAGCCGAAAGCACTCCAGGGTTTGCGGCAACGAGACCCTACCACAACGGTCTCGTCGCAAGCCCGATGGTCACGATGGTCTTGACCGTCACGACCATCTTTTTGGCCGCTCGCTATAGCTGTGGGTGGTCACCCACAGCTATGTGAGCGGCCACGAGGCCGCTCTAAAATCAGGAAGGACGGCCCTGATTCAGAGCGAGCGCTCTGTCAGAGCGTCCGGCTCTGAATCAGGGCCTTAGTACAATGTTAGCTAGAAAATTCCTGGTGTTGCCAGAGCCATGAAATTTGTATGTCCTAGAAGTAAATTTGAGCTGAATGATAATGTAAGCTTGTATGATGGTCTTCCTGCTCCATCATTGGCTGATCAAATGTGTGATTTTTTTTTTATTAAAATGTACAGTATGTGCAGGATGCTATTTTTACTGTTATGATTACATGTGGTTTTTATATGTTATACAATTATTATACATATCATGGCATAAAAAAATTATTTAACTAGATACTAGTGTGGTGGTGATTACTAGTGTAATTATATTATTTTTCATTTGAAGATGGTGATGTTTCTGAAGTTGTCATTTTGTACTATACATTTGCACTAGAGCCAAATTGGGGGGGGGGCGCGGTGGCCCCAGGGACCCACACACAGAAGGGCCCCCACACAGGTTCAGTGTGACCCTGCCGAGAACAATTGTCCAGCGACACCAAGTTCGTGACACTGATAAGGGGACTAGGGAGCAGCTGTGACGGCAGCCGGAATCATAAGATGAGTAATCAGGGGTGGGGATGGAGGCAGCAGGGCTCCTTGTGGCTTTGGGGGGTGGTAGGCTCTGTGTGGCTTGGGGGGGTTGTCAGGCTCCATGTGACTGGGTGGAGTAGGCTCTGTGCGGCTTGGGGGGGGGGTTGTCAGGCTCCATGTGACTGGCTGGAGTAGGCTCTGTGCGGCTTGGGGGGCCAGGGTTTGGCAGGCCCCATGTGACTGGGTGCAGTAGGCTCTGTGTGGCTTGAAGGAGGCCCCCACAATTTAGTTGCCCTGGGGCCCCTGCAAACTTTAATCCCACCATGATCTGCACCATTGATTAACCTTTTAGTTCCCATTAGCAGGCATTTTAGTTGAGACTGCAAAGGGTAGAGGGGATCTTTTAGATTGTCCCTGCAGCTCCTCCAGAGATGCAGCTTTTGCACAACACATCAGGGTAAAGAAAACCACTGGACTTCTTCATTATACTATAGTAATCAAATTATTGAGTAATTTAGTAATGTGATAACATTAACAGTTTTCTTAATTGCACTATTTCTTCTGTCCTGGACTTATTTATCCCACTCTTCCCCCTTTCCAGTCTTACCTTGTGCCCTCTTCCAGTGCCAGATTAAGGTCCACAAGGGCCTGAAGCTGAAATTAATGAAGGACCTATTGTGTGTCTGCACAGGGGTTGTAACCAGCGCCACAGGCGTCTGACAAGTGATGCAATGGGTGTGACCAATGAGGGTGTGGCCTGTGCCATAGGGTGTTTGTAACACACACAGTATATATATAATATATAACTCAACTAGGTCTAAACGGAAAAATGTCTCAATCAATCTGCAGCACATATAATTGGTACCCCAGTGCATCCATCTACATAATGTATTACATTATTGTAATGCATTACATTGTTGACATCCTGAATGTTGTCGACAATCAGAACATGTTGACATTATCCTGTCGACTTTCTGAATATTGACAAAATATACCACACCTGTCATCAGGGGTATGCACAAAGTAAAACAAAAAAAATATGAGATATGGTAAGAACTTACCCTTGTTATCTCTATTTCTACGAAGTCCATAGGGTTCCACAGGATACCTTGGGGTATAGGTGTGACGTCAGTCGCAGGGCACCAAAGAGTTAAGCTTTCAGCCTCCCAGGATGCACTAGGTCCCCCTCCTATACCCCGCCCCCAGGCCAAGGCACCTCAGTTAGTTACCAAGCCATAGGCCGGAGGAGGAGAAGGAAGAGAGAGAACAAAGATCTGGACACATACAAGAATCACATTCTCACCAGAGGGAGACGGAAAACCGGTGACCAGAGCAAAGCCCATCTGCAGCACAGGTGCGACAGGGCGGGAGTCCTGTGGAACCCTATGGACTTCGTAGAAATAGAGATAACAAGGGTAAGTTCTTACCATATCTCATATTTTCTACTTCAGGGTCCATAGGGTATCCACAGGATACCTTGGGGATGTCCCAAAGCAGTATCCTTTAAGGGTGGGGACGCTCCTGTGCAGAAAGGAGAATCCGCCGCCCGAAGGAAGCATCCTGAGAGGCGAAGGTGTCAAACCTGTAATACCTCACGAAGGTATGGACAGAAGACCACGTAGCAGCCTTGCAGATCTGAACTGCCGAGGCACCACGTCAAGCTGCCCACGAAGGACCCACAGACCTAGTGGAATGAGCCTTCAGAGAAGGAGGGACCGGTAGGCCTTCATGAAGATAAGCTTCAGAAATAGCCATACGGATCCAGGCTGCCAAAGTTTGCTTTGAAGCAGGCCAACCCTTTTTACAGAAGCCATAGAGGACAACAAAGCGTCCGACTTCCTAAACAAAGAAGTGCGGTCCACATAAGTCCTTAAGGCCCGCACAACATCCAAAGAGGCCTCACCCACGGAAAGACCCGGTGAGTTAAAGGCCGGAACAACTATTTCCTCGTTAACCTGAAACTGGGAAACAACTTTGGAGAGAAACTCGGGCCGAGTGCGGAGCACTGCCCTGTTCCCATGAAAAAAACCAAGAAAGGGGGTCTACAAGAAAGAGCCCCTAACTCAGAAACACGTCTGGCTGAAGCAACGGCCAGAAGGAAAACAGTCTTAGCTGTTAGCCATTTAATATCCACTGAGCCCAGTGGTTCAAACGGCGGTCCTTGGAGAGTCCTCAGGACCACAGCCAAATCCCAAGGCGCCACAGGTGGAACAAAGGGCGGCTGAATACGGAGAACCCCTTGCATAAAGGTGCGCACATCCGGGATTGTAGCAATCCTACGGTGAAACCAGACAGATAGGGCCGAAACCTGTACCTTCAAAGAAGCAAGGCGAAGCCCATGATCTAGTCCCGCTTGCAGGAAGGCGAGAATCCGAGACAGACGAAACTCCCGCGGTGCATAACCTCTCGGTCGACACCACTGGAAGAACGTATGCCACACGCGATGGTATATCCTCGCGGAAGACGGTTTCCGAGCTCGTAACATGGTACACAGCATAGAGCTGGCAAACCCCCAGGACCTCAGCATGGCCGTCTCAACAGCCACGCCGCCAAAGACAGCCGAGTCAGGTCCGGGTGAAGACAAGGACCCTGAGACAGAAGGTCCGGTCGTAGCGGCAACCGCAGAGGACTGTCCACGGACAGACCCTGAAGGTCTGAGAACCAGTGCCGTCTGGGCCACGCGGGAGCTATCAACAGGAGCGTCCCTCCTTCCTGTTTGAATTTCCGGATTACCCGTGGAAGAAGGGAGACCGGAGGGAACAGGTATGCGAACCTGAACGTCCACCGGACGGACAGAGCATCCACCAGAGACGCCCCTTCGTCTCTTGTGCGAGACCCGTACACCGGCAACTTGTTGTTGTGCCGGGACGCCATGAGGTCGATTTCTGGAAGACCCCACCTGTCCACCAGTAGTTGAAAAACGTCCGGGTGCAGGGACCATTCCCCTGGATGAACGTCCTGGCGACTTAGAAAGTCCGCCTCCCAATTTAGCACTCCCGGGATGAAGACCGCTGATATGGCCGGAAGATTGCGCTCCGCCCAAACCAGGATCCGAGAGACCTCTACGAGAGCCGCCCGACTGCGAGTTCCTCCTTGCCTGTTTATGTAGGCCACGGTGGTAGCATTGTCCGACTGGACCTGCACCTGCACCGGGTGACCCTGGAGAAACCGCTGTGCCTGCAGGAGAGCATTGAAGACCGCACGGAGTTCCAAGATATTTATTGGAAGCTCCGCTTCTGTCGGTGTCCACCTGCCCTGGAACAAGTGTGGACCCGAAACTGCTCCCCAGCCCCGAAGACTGGCGTCCGTTGTCAACAGGACCCAATTTGGAACCCAGAACGGACGTCCCTTGTTGAGGTGGGTCATCTTTAACCACCACGCAAGGGACAGGCGAACCTCCGGGGTGAGCACAATCGTCTGGAACTTCAGAGACTGAGGCAGCCCGTTCCACTTGGACAGGATCAGGTGCTGCAGAGGTCTAGAGTGAAACTGGGCGTATTCCACCATGTCGAACACCGACACCATGGAGCCCAGTAACCTCATCGCCGAGTGTAAGGACACCCGGCGGCTGTGCAGACAACTGCGCACCCTTGACTGTAAAGCAGAGATCTTGTCCTCCGTCACGAAGATCCTTTGCTGTCCCGAGTCCAATAAGGCTCCAAGATGCAGAATCCTCCGAGACGGGATTAGAGTGGACTTCTGCCAGTTAATTAGCCAGCCGTGCCGTTGCAGCAGTGCAATGGTCAGGTCCAAGTGGTGTAACAGGAGCTCTGGAGATCCTGCCACCAATAACAGGTCGTCCAAGTACGGCAACATGCGGACTCCTTGCAGCCGCAGAGAAGCCGCCATGACCGCCATAGCGTCCTGTATGTCCAATGACACCATGTAGTCCCCAGGTTCCAGCGCCAGAATGATGGACCGTAGGGTCTCCATCCGAAACTTCGGGACCCGCAAAGACTTGTTGAGTGCTTTGAGGTTGAGAATCGGACGATATGACCCATTGGGTTTCTGTACCAAAAATAGATTTGAATAGAAACCCTGGCCCCTCTGGGAGAATGGAACAGGCACTATAACTCCAGCCTGGAGCATAGTGTGCAATACCTTCCGCAGCTCCGTAGCCTTGTTCCGGTCTGATGGTAGACCCGTGGTGAAGAATCGAGCCGGGGGTCTGTGCCGGAAGGAGAGGGCGTACCCGTGAGAGACCACCTCCAGAACCCAAGTGTCTGTCGTAGTGAACGACCAACACCGGGAGAACTGCAGCAGGCGGCCTCCCACCCTGGGATCCCCCAAGGGGAGACCCGGACCGTCAGGCCGCAGGCTTGTCATCTGGCTTGGGGGCCGGACGTCTGGTACTCCATGCCTGTTTCCGGGGCTTGCCCGATTTCTTAGGGCCAGCCTGTCGAGGAAACGACTGTGGTTTGGGCCTGCCCTGGGCCCTAGATGACCGAAAGGACGATGGTCCAGAACCAGAAGGAGCAGCGGCCGACGGGAGACAAGCAGATTTGGCTGCCGCCAGCGTGGCCACAATCTTATCCAGATCCGGACCGAAGAGAACTTCTCCGGTAAACGGCAACGCTTCCAGACCTTTCTTGGATCTGCGTCCGCCTTCCAGGATCGCAGCCACAAGGTGCGACGAGCAGCTACCGCTACTGAAGAAATTCTAGACACCAGAGTACTAATGTCTAGAGCCGCCTCGTTGATGTAGGTGGCCGAATCACGGAGATTGCCAATCAACTCCGCTTGTTCGGCCGGACAGTCGGATTCAAAAGAAGCCTCTAATGAATCCGCCCAGCGCTCCATCGCTCTGGCAACCCAGCAAATGGCCATAGCCGGCCGTGCTGCCCCCCCTGCAAGGGAATAAGCGGACTTCAGGCAGATTTCTACCTTGCGGTCCGTAGCATCCTTAAGGGAGGACATGGATGGCATCGGCAATGTGGCACTACGGACAAGACGGGTCACGTGAGAATCCACCTGTGGAGGGGATTCACACTTAGCAAAATAATTATCCGCGAACGGATAAGCCACCGCCAGGCGTCTCTGCGGCTGGTATCTTTTGCCAGGTTGTTTCCACGCCTCCTCTAAATGGTCCACCAACTGACCCGAAAGAGGAAAGACTGTGGCATCGCCCTTCACATCTTTGAAAAAGGCATACTTAGATTTAGCCGCTGGGGGAACTTCGTCCTCAATCACCAAGGCTGTGCGGACCGCCCGAATAAGTCCAGGAATATATACTTTGGACTTAGCATCAGCGTCCTTAGTATGGAAAGGTTCCTGATCGTAAGGATCCAGAATCTCCCCATCATCAGACGTCCCTTCGTCATCCTCATAAGGAGCGGACAGAGACGCCACCGGCCTTTTATGAGGCCGCATCACAGACTCCCCTTGCAATACATCCGACAAGTGCTGTAAAGAACTCGTCAGGGAGTTAACCCACGCTGGCTCCTGAGAACCCGGGAGCGGGGAAATAGGGAGACTGTGGGGTACCACCAATTGTCGTGGGAACCCCTGCATGGGTGACGACACCACAGACTGCTGGGACAAACCCATCGGAGTAAACGCGGGCTGCGGAGCTAACTGGCCCACTAAAGCTGTTAACGCCTGAGCGAAACAAGCCCAGGGCGGCTCCTGTACCGGTGCTGTAACCGTAATAGGCCGCGCCATGGACAACACTGCCGGCAAAGGCCCTCCGCGCTACCCTCCCCCTCCGCTAACGGTACTTTGCACGTGGTACACTGTAGCCGGAGGGGAAAATCACTTTCAGACATGATGGCACCACGTATGTGACCTCTCTCACCAATTAAGTATTAAATAGGCGAGAGACCACCCTGCAGCACCGCACCGCAAGGGCTTTAGCAGAAAGAACAGGGACAGTAATAAAGCTGACAGTTTAGTGAAGAATAGTTACAGGCAGCGCTAGCACAGTCACATACAATGCAGAGAAATAACAATTCCTGCACTAACAGCGCTGATCACTCAACTACACAGACACAGGGCCTGGTAGGACACAGCGCTGCATACACAGACCTGAGCCACAGCGGAGGAGAGGTATGCGGGGGGACCCAGACCACGATGCTTCCTTCCAGACTTCCAGCAGCGTTCACCATGCGTTGCAGAGAAGATGGCCGCCGAGGAGCAGAGAGAAGCTGGCCTGGGGGAGGAGCGCTGACACAGGACCAGTCAGCACAGTGCAGAGAGGGCTGTGTGCAGCGGGGGAGGCGCCGGCTGTGAGACAGGGAAGGCGCGCTCCCCTGGCATGCATTTAACCCCTGGGACGCCGCAGCGCTACCGCTCTGCTGCGGTCCGCTGTCCCAGGGGGTAGTGGAAGCGCAGGTTGGTCGCCTGGCTCCACGCTGCAGCCAGTCCCCAGGGAGCCCCCTGCCTGGGGACTTAGGACCATGTGATCAGCGGGGACCCACCGCGGGACCCCGCTGCTTACCTCTGTCCCCCTTGAATCCGGCCATGGTCCGGAGCATCTGGGGTCACCGCTAGCTGTGACCCCAGACGCCCACCAGCATCCCCGGATCAGTACCGGCGTTCTGGTACCGGCGGGGTGTAGGGAAGACAGCATGGACGTCAGGACTGACTGTCCATGCTGTTCATCCAGTTGTGCAGCCACAGCTGCATGAAGAATAAGCTTCAGGGGCTCTTCTAGCCCCCACTCCAACAGGTGCACCCGACTCCGGCCGGGCACCAAACTAAACTGAGGTGCCTTGGCCTGGGGGCGGGGTATAGGAGGGGGACCTAGTGCATCCTGGGAGGCTGAAAGCTTAACTCTTTGGTGCCCTGCGACTGACGTCACACCTATACCCCAAGGTATCCTGTGGATACCCTATGGACCCTGAAGTAGAAAGCTCCTTATATCCAATGACATTATGTGTGATTCCGATCCTGACTGCAGTACGTTGTGATGATGTCATAATAAATATATAAAAATATAAGTATATATACACATTCATATTTGCCTATACACACACACATATATATATAATATTTATATAATATAAATATAATAATCCGCCAAGATCTGTCCTGTCTCTGACAAGTGTAGTGGAAGCCAGGGCAATCACTGCAGGAACCAACAGTTTTCACTGCAGGGAGTAACAGGACAGACCTTTGCGGGAAGACGGTGGAGGACCACTCTGTGGGTGCCAGGAACGGGGTTTGTATACAGCGATCTGTATTAAGCCCTATACTCACTCAACCTGGAAAGAATGGAGTTTTCCCAGGTGGACTGGCAGGGGAGAGAGGTAGCAGCTTGGCAGAGTTTATTTGGGCTGGGCCAGAGCTGGATTAAGGGTTTGGGGGACAGGGGGACTTAAAAGAGGGGGTCCCTATAGTCTAAAATTAAGAGCACAGTCATAATAAATGAGATAGAGATAGTAATAGGGGGTTACTAGTAAGCAGTAAATAATAAAGACCATTTTACACCAATTCCATCACATAATAATTTTTTTTTAAAATGTAATCATAATCATATACAGAGGGATTCACATATGCAGAATCACTCATGCAGAAGATCACATATGCAGTCACACATGCAGTCACCAGTGGCGTAAGTTCATCCCAGACGCAAGTTATAATTTGGTGCCCCCCCACCCTTAAAAAAGTGAAAATAAATAAGGTGCATATCTATCTATCTATCTACTGCAGGGGGTGGGGAACCTTTTTTATGCTGAGGGCCTTTTTAATATAATATTATTCGCCCTGCCCCCTCTGTGTGACATCATACGGGGTGGGGTCACAATAGTCAGTGATTAAAGCATTGCCCGGAGCATCCTGAGGATACTCTGGGGAGCTGTAAGGGCAGCAGTGTGACTGTCTCAAGTGTCCTAAGGACGCTCCACGAGGTACTGCTGCATAGATTCTGGCTGCAAATTGCCACTCTAGGCACCCTGCTACTCAGATGAGGCTAGCAGAAAAAAGCTCAGAGGGCCAGACCTACTGATTCTGCGGGCCTTATGCAGCCCCCAGGCCATGAGGTTCCCCATCCCTGATCTACAGTATATATCTAACTATCTCATATCTATCTATCTATCTATCTATCTATCTATCTATCTTCTCAGGTGCAGGGAAGAGGTGCCATGTATTGGGGCGGCCGTGCCGGTACACTCCGGGTACATATTTACAGTCCTTAGTGTGTTGAATATGTTGTGGACAATGGAGGAGGTGCCCCTTCAGTGCTGGTGCCCGGCGGCAGGCGCCTCCATTGTCTCCCATAGTTCTTCCCCTGGCAGTCACACATGCAGCAGGTCACATATGCAATCACACATGCAGCAAGTCACATATGCAATCACACATGCAGCAGGTCACATTCATATCTAGATAAACATGCAAGTGTCTCAAACATGCAGGCATAGTTTGAGACACTTACACACACATACAGATGCAGTAGGTATACCCTCTCTTACCTTGTAGGACAGATACTGGTTGTTATAGTATCTGTTCTACAAGTATCTGGCACCGGGAACTTTGCAGTGGGACTGCAGCAGATCCACCCTCTGCCTCATGATGCCAGACCAGCAGGCAGTACAATGGGTCGTTTAGCCCCGCCCCCAGTCCTCAGAACACCCCACCTTCCTCTCTGCATACAATACAGCAGCACTAACAGCAGGCAGCACTTCAGTTTTATAATTAATGATTTCCCCCCAATACACACACACCCCCGGCTTTGGGCGGGGCCACGGGCAGCACACGCCTGTGACAGGAATTGTTTTCCCTGTCAACACTGCCTGCTGAACTTGTAGGCGGTGGGCCTATTTTTATGGTGAGCTTGGAGCTGCAGCTCCACACGCCGCATTAATAATCCGGCCCTGCCCTCTTCCATCTACTGGACTCACTTGTTTATGTCAAGGGAATCCTTCTGCTCATGTGTGTTCGTTGGTCAGCGCATGCGCAAGCCACGGGGGACCCTGGGAGGGGTTCTATTGAATCCCTCACTGGGATGTCTCTGAAAAGAAGCCCATAGGCCTATCGGGAGCGTGATAATTATGGCAAATGCAGTCAAACCTCTGAAAACTGAATTTTTGGAGATTTGACCACATTTGTGTGGAAAGTGTCAAAATTGTAAAAGAAAGTCCAACATGTTGTAGGAGATAATTATAAACTGTTGCAAGATAATTTTGTAGCCGATATATACTGTTACCCCATGCTAAAAAAAAAGAAACATGTGAAAGAACATGTTGTTTTGGTTCTACATATTTCTAGTTCCATAAAGATTGTAGTAGAAAATTCCTACATCTGCTACTGTACTTATGGCCACAATTTATCTTACTCAGCATAATATGGTAATTCTCACACAGGAAAAATTCAGTGACAGCATGTAAACGCACCTGCAGGCTATGCAGAGTTAGACGTAAGCATGAATATGACTGTTTCCAGACATACTGTATATTTATAAGTAGCATAAGGTAGGTGCAAGTTCACTAATGGTTATGACGGGGGGTAGTTGAAATCCCGACAGCTGGGATGCAGGTGCTTACAATGTCGGTGCCAGAATCCTGACACCAGTTAGAATCCCAACTGCTAGCATCCCAACCGCAGGCATCCTGACAACGGCATCACGGTAAGTAGTGGCATTAGGGGGAAGGTTAAGGTTAGGCACTAGAGGGAAGGTTAGGGGTTAGGGTTAGGCACTAGAGGGAGGGTTAGGGGTTAGGCACTAGAGGGAGGATAAGGATTTAGCCACTAGAGGGAGGGTTAGGGGTTAGGGTTAGGCACTAGAGGGAGGATTAGGGGTTAGGCACCAGAGGAAGGATTAGGCGTTAGGGTTAGGCACTAGAGGGAGGGTTAGGGGTTACGCACTAGAGGGAGGGTTAGGCACTAGAGGGAGGGTTAGGGGTTAGGCACTAGAGGGAGGGTTAGGGGTTAGGTTTAGGCACTAGAGGGAGGATAAGGGTTTAGCCACTAGAGGGAGGGTTAGGCGTTAGGGTTAAGCACTAGAGGGAGGGTTAGGCGTTAGGGTTAGGCACTAGAGGGAGGGTTAGGGTTAGGCACTAGAGGGAGGATAAGGGTTTAGCCACTAGAGGGAGGGTTAGGCGTTAGGGTTAGGCACTAGAGGGAGGGTTAGGGGTTAGGGTTAGACACTAGAGGGAGGATTAGGGGTTAGGCACTAGAGGGAGGGTAAGGGGTTAGGGTTAGGCACTAGTGGGAGGATAAGGTTTTAGCCACTAGAGGGAGGATTAGGGGTTAGGGTTAGGCATTAGAGGGAGGGTTAGGGGTTAGGGTTAGGCACTAGAGGGAGGATTAGGGGTTAGGCACTAGAGGGAGGATTAGGGGTTATGGTTAGGCATTAGAGGGAGGGTTAGGGTTAGGCACTAGTGAGGGAGGGTTAGGTTTAGGCACTTGGGGAGAGGTTAGGTTTAGGGTGTGGAGAGGGATGGGTAGGGTTAGGATACTTACTGACAGGTGTCCGTGTCCTAATCGTGTCGGGATGCCGGCGTCAGGATCCTGACCGCCGGGATCCCAAGCGATGGCATCCCGTACCCAACCCGTTATGACTAGTGGCAAACCAAGAGTAGACAAAGTGACTGGTGCATCACATGATGCATACAACTTTGCATAGGGCAAATATACACACATTTTTTTCCATGTACGCAACATATGCCTATTTCAACTTTGCACCTGGCCCTTTACGTTTAGTATATGTAACTAAGCTGTACATCATGCCACTATGCCATGTACTTTATGAATGAAGACATCCTAACTTAGTAACTGTATCCAAAAACTGTACAATAAAGCGTCCTCAAGAATTTGACTAGAAATAAAGTGTCAACCAACTGATCCGATAAAAAGAAAAAAGAAAAATCATTAAGCAAACATATCTGAAGCCATTCCTTTGCTACCCTATAAAAGATGTTGCCACATGTGTCCCTAGGTTACCATGACTTTCCATGAGGACAAGGATGCACTGTATAGTTGCTTACTTGGGTCCACAGGAAAGACTTGTAAGGATGCTTCAACTTAGGACCTGGCCATGTGGCTCAATTGATGCACCACATTATATGTGGCAGATACGATAATATACATTGGGGCAAAATCTGTTACTCATCTGGTGCTGTAGCATGTGGCCCAATCAGCCATCTCCTTAAATAACACTATTCAGGACAACCAGATTTTCTATTCTATCCATTAGGTTTCAGTCCGTTTGGCTTTTGTGATTGCCAGCACATGCAGCAATGTTAGCCTTATGTAATCAAGAACAGCCAAACTGACTGTAGACATCTGTGGGGGCGATTCAAATGTTTTGGGCGCTGGGCATCTATATGATTGGGCGCCCGATGGAGCAGTTCAATTGTTGCTCCTTTTGGATGCCTAAAGCCGCAGGGAAACACTTTTCTTCTCACAGCCTCCTGAGGTGCGAGAAGAAATGTAGACGCCCTAACCACTTCTTTAGATGGGTTTAACTGCTTTGCATGGTTAAACTCAGTGCTTTTAGGAGCGTTAAATACTAATGGGTGCCCGAACAGAGAAACAATTGCTCCGTCAGGCACCTATTCGTATAGACGCCCAGCAGGGGGGCAAAGCAATTGGATCGCCCCCCTGTATGTCTATTGCTACCTTTAAGATGAGCATTACTGGCACCTGATTTCAAAAATAATTTGAAATATTGAGATTTGTGTAAAAATGAGTAAGCTCAGAAATTTTATAACTTGAAAAAATATATATCTACAGTTATCAGAATAAAATAAATGTAGTTATTTTACATGGTTAGTGATACATTTTATATTGGCATTCTTGTAGTGACATGGATGTTGCCTACGGTGGGGGAGATGGTGAATCTCTTTAAACAAATTGTATTTTATGTTCTTAAAATACCATCATATAAAGATTTAAGCACATTGGGGATTTCTTTGTTTGTTTTATTCACAGACAAATCTCCTGCTTTACATTGATAAAAATTAGAGCGTTTATCTGCAATAATATATAAATAGACAAAAAGCCTTTTTGTAGAATCTATACCTTTGATGTAGCATAAATATATATATTCTTTTTCAACAAAAGAAGCATTTCTTCAAATAGTGTTGTACATTATTCCTACTATGGCTTGATACTATATGTACTGTATTTCATTTTATATGAATTGAAAAAATGCAGCAGGAAATGGGAATGACACGCTTTTGAGAAGGCATTATCCAATCAATAAAACAGTTCTGGACGTATACTTGCTTACTACATGACTCTTATTATGTAAGCTGCTAAGAGTATTCCTTGTTGATTTTATTTTACTCACATTACATAAGCATGATGGGCGTAGCCTGCATTGTCTGTATAATAAAGTGGCTGCATGTTCCATGGGTGTGACATTAGGGGAACCTTCCCTATGGGTTTCCCCATCTATGGAAAGAATAATTAAATTCTATTTCATATGTGCTTGGGCCAAAGACAGAGTTGAGGCATGCTCCCTCCCTCTGTTTGTTTTGGCTGTTGCAAGGAACAATGACTCATTTGAATATTGTTGATCTGTAAAGTTAATGTTCCATTAATGGCTAACCCCAAGGGCCCACCGGGGCTCTTCCGCAGCTTGCAGCAAATATATGCAGTTGGTGTCATAGAGGGAGATGGAAGCTGTAGTAAGTCCTGTGTAAACAGTGTGCTCGCTTTATCGGGTATTTCCATATTATACCATACATATGGCGTTACTTATTATCAGTAGCCTGGGAATTATGATATTTTTTAGACCTCACCTGCACAGCATGAGAATAAACTAATTATGAAGTATTAGTATTCCTATATGGAAAGTAAAGTACTGTTATGCATTCTTATGATAACAATACATAGACATAAACAAGTTGTTAAAATGAAGCATTTCCAATATCTAACTGACCATTATTTAAAAAGTGATAACAATTAAGTGAAACAAGTTGATTTAATGAATTTATGGACATGTAGATGGATTAGGGAGCACGATAGCGGGTTCTTGTCAGGGACAGATTAAGGACTGTAGGCACCCCAACCTGAAAAGCTGTGGGGGCCTCCAGATTGGGGCAAATGAGAGTAAACTAGTCAACATGTCCCATTTATACACACATTAACCTCATATTTACAGACCAACTCATTACACAATGGGAACACATGTATTTTGTCACCCTGATAAGATTGAGCATTATATACATCTGCAGTATTTTTATATGTATGTGTGATATATATATATATATATATATATATATATATATATATATATACAGTCAGGTCCATAAATATTGGGACATTGACAGAATTTTCAGATTTTGGCCTCTATTCACCACCACAATGGTTTTGAAATTAAACAAACAAGTTGTGCTTTAACTGCAGACTTTCAGATTTAATTTGAGGGTAATTACATCCAAATCGGGTGAACGGTGTAGGAATTACAACAGTTTCAATATGTGCCTCCCACTTTTTAAGGGGCCAAAAGTAATGGGACTATCAACTCAAAAGCTATTTCATGGACAGGTGTGGGCTATTCCCTCGTTATTTCATTGTCAATTAAGCAGGTAAAAGGTCTGGAGTTGATTCTAGGTTTGACATTTGCATTTGGAATCAGTTGCTGTCAACTCTCAATATGAGATCCAAAGAGCTGTCACTATCAGTGAAGCAAGCCATCATTAGGCTGAAAAATCAAAACAAACCCATCAGAGAGATAGCAAAAACATTAGGTGTGGCCAAATCAACTGTTTGGAACATTCTTAAAAAGAAAGAATGCACCGGAGAGCTCAGCAACACCAAAAGACCCAGAAGACCACGGAAAACAACTGTGGTGGATGACAAAATAATTATTTCCCTGGTGAAGAAAAACCCCTTCACAACAGTTGGCCAAATCAAGAACACTCTCCAGGAGGTAGGTGTATATGTGTCAAAGTCAACAATCAAGAGAAGACTTCACAAGAGTGAATATAGAGGGTTCACCACAAGATGTAAAGCATTGGTGAGCCACAAAAACAGGAAGACCAGATTAGAGTTTGCCAAACAACATCTAAAAAAGCCATTACAGTTCTGGAACAACATCCTATGGACAGATGAGACAAAGATCAACTTGTACCAGAGTTATGGGAAGAGAAGAGAAGGAAAGGAACTGCTCAGGATCCAAAACATACTACCTCATGGCGTGAGCATGTATGGCTGCCAATGGAACTGGTTACCTTGTATTTATTGATGATGTGACTGCTGACAAAAGCGTCAGAATTAATTCTGAAGTGTTTCGGGCAATATTATATGCTCATATTCAGTCAAATGCTTTAGAACTCATTGGACAGCGCTTCATAGTGCAGATGGATAATGACACGAAGCCTACTGCAAAAGCAACCAAAGAGTTTTTTAAGGCTAAAAAGTGGAATGTTATGCAATAGCCAAGTCAATCCCCTGACCTGAATCCGATTGAGCATGCATTTCACTTGATGAAGACAAAACTGCAGGGAAAATGCCCCAAGAACAAGCAGGAACTGAAGACATTTGCAGTAGAGGCGTGGCAGAACATCACCAGGGATGAAACCCAGCGTTTAGTGATGTCTATGCATTCCAGACTTCAGGCTGTAATTGCCTGCAACAAAGTATTAAAAAGTGAAAGTTAGATTTAGGATTGCTTAGTTTGTCCCATTACTTTTGGCCCCTTAAAAAGTGGGAGGCACATATAGAAACCATTGTAATTCCTACACCGTTCACCTGATTTGGATGTAATTACCCTCAAATTAAATCTGAAAGTCTGCAGTTAAATCACATTTTGTTTGTTTCATTTCAAAGCCATTGTGGTGGTGAATAGAGGCCAAAATCTGAAAATTCTGTCAATGTCCTAATATTTATGGACCTGACTGTATATATATATATACAAATATGCAAACGGGAGGCACCCTTTGCCTTCAAAACAGCATGAATTCTTCTAGGCACACTTGCACACAGTTTTTGAAGAAACTCGACAGGGAGGTTGTTCCCACCATCTTGGAGAACTAACCACAGATCTTCTGTGGATGTAGGCTTGCTCAAATCCTTCTGTCTCTTCATGTAATCCCAGACATACTCGATGATGTTGAGATCAGGGCTCTGTGGGGACCATATCATCACTTCCAAGACTCCTTGTTCTTCTTTATACTGAAGATAGTTCTTAATAACATTGGCTGTATGTTTGAGGCCGTTGTCCTGCTGCAGAATACATTTGTTACCAATCAGGCGCCTCCCTGATGGTATTGCATGGTGGATAGGTACCTGCCTGTATTTCTCAGGATTGAGGACACCATTAATCCTGGCCAAATCCACAACTCCATTGCTGAAATGCAGCCCCAAACTAGCAAGGAACCTCCACCATGCTTCACATTATTGTACTGCTCTCCAGTCCTTTTGTGAACAAATTGCCTTCTTTTACAGCCAAATATTTAAAATTTTGACTCATCAATCTAGAGCACCTGCTGCCATTTTTCTGCACCCGAGTTCCTATGTTTTCATGCATAGTTGAGTTGCTTGGCCTTGGTTTCACATTGCAGGTATGGCTTTTTGGACGCAGTTCGTCCATGAAGACCACTTCTGGCCAGACCTCTCAGAACAGTAGATGGGTATACCTGATTTCTGCCAGTTCTGAGCTAATGGCACTGCTGGACATCTTCCGATTCCGAAGGGAAGTAAGTATGATATGTCTTTCATCTAATGCACTAAGTTTCCTTGGCTGACCACTGCATCTACGGCCCTCAACGTTGCCTGTTTCTTTGTGCTTCTTCAAAAGAGCTTGAACAGCACATCTTGAAACCCGAGTCTGCTTTGAAATCTTTGTCTGTGAGAGACCTTGCTGATGCAGTATCACTACCTTGTGTCTTGTTGCTGTGTCACTGTCTTCCACAACTTCACTTTTGTAGCAGAGTTTGGCTGTTCCTCACCCAGTTTTAAGCCTCCTACACAGCTGTTTCTGTTTCACTTAATGACTGTTTCAATCTACATATGAAAATGATGATCAGTATCACCGGTTGGGTATGATTGGTTAATCATACAACTGACTATAATTCTTTAATTTTGTGCAGGTGTACCTTGAAGAATTGATGCTGTTTTAAGGCAAAGGATGGTCACACCAAATATTGATTTGATTTAGACTTCTCTTCTGTTCACTCAGTTTGTATTTTGTTAATTGATAAAACTAACTTATTAACTTCTATTTTTGAAAGCATTCTTACTTTGCAGCATTTTTTCCACACCTGCCCTCAACCTTTGCACAGTATTATGTATATATAAATATATATATATATAGTAAATATATATATATATATATAGTAAATATATATATATATATATATATATATATATATGTACATACGTCCATACATACAGAGCCTTAACTAGACATTTTGGTGCCCTGTGCCAGAGAGAGCATTGCCCCCCCATTTTTTTAATAGGGACATAAGATGGTGCACCTGAAAAAGGGCCATGGCCTCATGGGGAAGGGCCAGGGAAGAGATAGGGGAGGTCAGGAGATGCTTGGGATAAAATAAGAGGAAGTTACAAGTGAGAATGATAATAAACAGGAAAATTGATAAGCCCAAACAGCACCCCCTGCCCTGCAGTGCCCTGTGCCATTGCCCTAGTGACGGCCCTGCATACATGCATTCATACATACATACATATATACACACACTTTTCAATTTTCAAAACAGGCAATTAACAGATTGCAGCAAAAAAATACCATTAGTTTTTATTATTTAAGACTCACTCTTCATGATGTCTTCTCTCTTTATCAAGCACCACCTAAATAAAAAGGAAAAAATAATTTTCTTAATCTTCAGGTAGAGGATCTTGACATAGTTCTAGGAACACATTTACATTCCTGACACTTTCAGAGGTTTTTGATTAGCAGAAGTGGAAATAATATCACCAAAGCTTATTTCTTTCAAAACAAAATTTGCCAAACTCACAAATGCTAGGTAGTTCCACCGCCATAAGTCATGGTGGTTCACAGTTTATTTTTTAAAGGTTTTCACTTTTACTTTAGGAAAAGATCCCTTAACTTATCTACAATATTTTATACATCCAATGCTCTTGACTAATCTTTGCATGCAATTGCAAAAGAGCATATGGTCTTACTTTGGCGTCATGGGTGCCCCTAGACTGTAGCCTGTTCAGCCTACCGCTAAATTTGGCCCTGAATCTTGATTTGGCTAAACACTTAATTAAAAAGTATTTGTAAACCTCTCATTTAGATAGGCAGGTGGACCAGTCTACCTTCACTGCTGGTTAATGCAAGCATCTCTTTTTGATTCTCTATGGCATGGCATTGAGATGGGAAGTGTTTCATCAATATATGTAAGATATTACAATATTATAAGATATTATACATAAAATGTAAAGAGAAAAAAGTCAGAAGCATCTTCAAATAGTAGTTAAAATCTTTACAAAATTACAATAATAATTTTACACCAATTGTTGCATCCAAAATACTTTTATAATTTTTTTTTTTTTTTGAAAATCTATTTTATTAAGTTTCAAAAGGGATGATAACAACAATATCAGCCATAAATGTATTAACATCAGACAGAGGCATATACATATAGCATAAAATATCCATACCATTGAAAAGTTCAATACTGTAATTTTTGGTGTTGATGACTTTTAAAAAAAAAAAAAAAAACAAACCTGATCACTTTTTTAAAAAAACAAACAAACCACAAACAGTTTTAATTGTTTTACTTAAAAATTATTATTATTATTATTATTATTATTATTATTATTATTATTATTTTAAATGGTTCTCCATATCAGCAGTCACACACCGGAGAGCTCATTAAGCCCAATAATCTCCTCTGAGCTTTGGAGCACTTAGAGGAAATAGCATATGGTAACAAGGCTCAGAGCAGCTACATGGTAGTTATGCCCATGGTTAGCAGGAACCATGTTGCCTCGCCATCCTACTTCTCCAATATAATCATTTCAAATCAGTCCTTACTAAAATTATCAAAGAGCTTCATCAATGCTGCTAAGGTGGTGCTCCCAGAACTTTACAATTAATAACCTCTCAGTCCAAGGCATAGAATCTTAAAATGAATAATACCATGCATGTAGAGGACATTACATCCACTTAGTGTGAGGTCCTCCATATACTAAATATAAATGCAATGCTAGGATGAAAACACAGGGACAATCAGAAATCTGCGCATGCGCAGGACCCATTCTGCGCATGTGCAGAACAGGTCCTGCAAAATCGCACGTATATGGCCCCCCATTTTCCAGGAGTGGCCAGGCCAGGATCTGCGTCCATGTCAGACACCTCCTGCTCAGGGTGTCTTTAGAGAGGAGGGGGCCCGTGTGCATCCCCCATCATGGGCCCTCTCCTCTTACCCTGGTAGCCGGGAGCCGACTGAATCAGTAGACTCTGGGCACTAGACTGTGCTCAGAGTCTACTGTGCAAGAGCAGATCACCGGGGAAATGGCGTGGCCGCTATTTTCCCGGTGATTTTCTCACAGCGCATGCACAAAACGCCGGAAAAATGGCCGTGGCTGCCATTTCCCGGCATTTTGAGCAGGGCTGAGAGACCCGACACGGGACCTCGGAGAGGTAAGTTTTAGATAATATGGGTGCAGGGGTGCAGTGCCTGGGGGTCCGTGTGCACCGCACCCCTTGCACCCATTGTAAATACACCCCTGCTCCTGCTGCATTTGCATCTTTGCAGGACGGAATTGCAAAGGCATTTGTGTGCAGCTCTGTAATTCCGTCCTCTGCTCAATCAGGCCATCAATACAATGGCCTGCTAATGCAGAAATATCTTGCAGTTGTTTTGTGGTTGAGTAAAATAAGGTCCTGATTCTTCACTTGTACTTCTGTACTGTCTCTTTGCTACTCATCATCATGTCCTCCATCTATCCGCGTAAATAGGAAACTTAAGAGTTGGGATTAACACTCTTTGTTGTATACCCCCTGTACCATTTATTTATATCAAATATCTACATCATGTATACTGCATCTAAGAAAGTCACTCTTAGAGGTATATTTACTAAGGTGCAGGTTTTTAGAAGTGGAGATGTTGCCCATAGCAACCAATCAGATTCTAGCTATTATCTTTTAGTCTAGAAGGTGCTAGATAAATGTTAAGTAGAATCTGATTGGTTGCTATGGGCAACATCTCCACTTCTAAAAACCCGTACTTTAGAAAAATATACCCCTTACAGTATATCTAATATGCACAAAGGGCAGCAGCAGTTTAAAAGACAAGAATAAGTATAACATATGTATCATTCATAACAAGTTGACAAGTGCACATTTCACCTCTGGCAACTTTCAGTCAAGTCATTACAAGGAATTAAATATAAATATTCTGCAGTTAAACGAGAAATGCTAGTAATTGATCAAGCATATAGTAAATGTAAACAAAACAATACCAAAAATGGCCTGTAACATGCTTAGAAGAGTAATACTTGCAGTTTTATTTAATGTATAGTCATACTGAAGGTAAAGCATAAGCCATTAAAGTGCAGTTCTGTAGCGCGTCTGCAATAGCAGGACACTTCTAAGCATGTTTCACATGTCCCTCTGCAGGGAGAACACAAGTCACTGTATGTATGTATATAAAGACTAGCCAAAAAAGTCTACAACCAGCAGAGAACATGTTTGTTCAAGCTCAATAATAGGAGGACAATGGACAGGATCTTAGCATAATATATCAAGGGGTAAATTTACTAAGATTCGAGTCTGGTCGAGTTAGCAATCTCTGGAGAGTTTGGGCATTTTTTCCTACTCGCAAATTTACTAATGACAAACTCAGGAGAGAAATCTCCTTTGCTACGGGAAAATTCTGGAGAGTTGGCAAAGTCTCTTCACTTCACCATCGGCCAAACTCGAATAACATTTCACTAGTGAAGATAGGATTCGGGAATTTACCAAGATGAGAGTTTCTAAACTCTCATGAGAACAGACAATACTCCTGTAAAAATTTGTGAAATAAATTAACCTGCCTGTGAGATGCGAGTTCAGCAGAAACATACACAGAACAGTGTGATCCATGTATGTTTTTGCCTGGAAATAGTAAATGAACGGTTAAATTTTGAAAAACAAATATGTAGGGCCCCTCCTACTAAAAGCTTAACCAGCCCCGGGCTGCTTAGTCAGTCCTGGTTCTTAAAATTTTGGAGTAAAAAACGAGTAGGGTTCCCCCGTAATTTAGGACTGGCTGCAGGGCCAGTTATGGTTTTAAATATAGGGGGGAAAAAATGCATAGGGGTCCCCCAATATTTATAACCAGCACCGGACCCAAACCAATGGGGGTGTAATGTCACAGCCAGGAGAACCTATCACCGGGTCTCCATGGCCAAAGCATTAACACCCCAAACCGGTCAGCCCAAGCCAGGGATCTCAGGGGAGGTGGGGACCCAAGAAGGGTTATGCTGCGGGAGGGTTAGGGTTTGGCACTAGGGGGGAGGGTTAGGGTTATACTGCGGGAGGGGAGGTTTAGGGTTTGGCACCAGGAGGAGGGTTAGTGTTATACTGTGGGAGGGGTGGGTTAGTGTTAGCACTTGGGAGGTGGTTAGGGTTATGCTGCGGTAGGGGAGGGTTAGGGGTTGGCACTAGGGGCAGGGTTAGGGTTATGTTGCGGGAGGGGAGCGTTAGGGTTTGGCACCAGGAGGAGGGTTAGTGTTATGCTGTGGGAGGGGTGGGTTAGGGTTAGGCACTTGGAAGGGGGTTAGGGTTATGCTGTGGTAGGGGAGGGTTATGGTTTGGCACTAGGGGGAGGGTTAGGGTTATGCTGCAGTAGGGGATTGTTAGGGTTTGGCTCTAGGGGGAGGGTTAGGTTTATACTGCGGGAGGGGAGGGTTAGGGTTTGGCACCAAGAGGAGGGTTAGTGTTATGCTGTGGGAGGGGTGAGTTAGAGTTAGGCACTTGGGAGAGGGTTAAGGTTATGCTGCGGTAGGGGAGGGTTAGGCACTGTTACTATGGGAATGGTTAGGGTATTGCTGTGGGAGGGAATGTTGGGGTTTGGCACTAAAGGGAGAGTTAGGGTAATGCTGCAAGAGGGGAGGGTTAGGGTTAGGCAATAGAGGGAGGGTTGGGGTTATGCTGCAGAAAGGTATGGTTAGGCACTAATGGGAGGGATAGGCTTATACTGCGGGAGGGGAGGGTTAGGCACTATAGGGAAGGTTAGGCTCTATGGGGAGGGTTAGGGTTATGCTGTGGAGGGGAGGGTTACAGTTAGATACAGTACTAGGGGTAGGTTTAGGCACTAAGCTAAGGGTTAATATTAGGGGCATTACTTAGCACTGGATAACGGAAATTATCATAGGGATGACTGTCGGACCTAGAAGACACTGCTGGATCTGCCGGACCCGCCGAACCAGGTAAGCCACTTCTAGACCACCAGGAATGTTTGGCGACATTCTAATCTTGTCATCATTTCATCAGTGTTGACATGAATGTCGACGTGGTCAATATCGCCATTACGCCCATGTCAACATCCTCATTTCAACATTATGATTGTCGAAATGGTGAATGTTGACAAAATATACCCAACCCATTAGGTACTCATCTGATGGGAATCACCTTCATGTGGTGGATGGGCTATTGTATTTGGCCAAATATGCGCTATAAACCTCATTTAAACTACATGTTAATTGTAGAGTTTATCATAAGGTTTTTACTAGCAGTGTTCTTAGTGCTTAGAGTATGCACCTGCAATTTCTACTACGCTGCATAAACTATTTATAAAACACAGAAATAATAAAAAAACACAATAATAAAATTCCCTTTGTAAACTGTATAAGTAATGTAAAGATGCTAAATAATTATACTCTTGGGTGAGACACCTCTCAACAAATGTTGGTTAATAGCTCTTTAGGAAAGGAGTAACTACAAATAGAGAATGTGGTGGATGTATGTATGATGAAGTAATTTGTCAAATACATGAGGTAAATACCACAAACATTGGCATAAAAGATGTAAATGTGCAGTTGCAGAAACCAGACAGAAGGTTTTCAGGTATTAGCTGCCTGAAACCAGGAAGTGACTGAAACGCAGCCTGGTGATAACACACAGAGGTGTCGTAAAACATAGAGCAGAAAACTAAACTGAATAGTTATACAACAGAACGTTAGAAGTAATCGTGTGAGTTGATAATTGGTCTGCTAATGTGATCACTCATACTAATGTAAAAAGTATTATACTGTATGAGCATTACATTAGGAAACTACATTAAGAGGTGTCCTGAAAATTAGTATAAGGGCTTAGACAATTTATTTAACATTTTTACTATATATAACAGTATTGCACCATATCCAGATGTGTATGTTCTAATGTAATTAGTTATTTCCCGTGTGCTCTTGTACACGTGTAAAAACACATAATTATATTATATTAAAGCAACCTTAGACCCACTGCCTCCAAATTTTCCAGACTGAAGTAGAAACAAGATAATCAGTGAAACTGGGTTCAGATAAACATTTTGGATTAATTATACTTTAATTGCTAATTATAACAAGAAGATATGAATATGTTCATTGTGTAACATGGCACTAAATTTAATTTGTATTTAATAAAATAATGCATTCATTCATACATATATATGTACAATGTTATCGCTTTTCAAACTGGTCTTGCTTTAGTAAAAGGACAACTTGGTAGACGCTTTATTATTTAGGACCTAATAATCCTTGGACAACGGCACTGCTCGCTCTCCTCTAGTTACGGTATACCGTGTCCAGCTTGTCCCTCTGCATTGTATCTAGTAGGTAGGACCGGCAGTGGATAAATGGCATTTAGGAGACACGCAAACATTCAAGGGGTAGAGGGCAGGTTTTGACAGGAGCAGTGACTTATTACACCAGTAAGTGGATATAATAGATTTTAGGGGTTAAAATAGTGAATCTGGTTTATACTGTGTGCAGGTAGGGACTGTATAGGTAAAATATGTTTGTTTAGGCTAAAAGTTTTTCATCACTTGAAACATAGGAAGTTGAGATTTACACGGGATGTTTGAGATAATAAAATGTAGCTATAAGATTTGTACTCTCAGATTTGACATTTGGACATGAACAATCATGTGATTTGTAAACTGTGAACTAAGTAAGGGGAGGAACATGCCCTAGGAAAGAATGTGAAATGGATTTCTGTCCAAGAAACTGTTTTTTATTAGATTTTAGTGAGCCTGGTAGGAACAGATCAGAGCTTACTTATTACATCTACCTTCCTTTTGTGAGACTGACATTTTCCAATACAGGAAGGATGTTTTCTCTGTGATAATTGCAGTGCATTGAGTTTGGGAAGTTTTGGATTTCATAGAACTCTTCCATGCAACTTGTCTGTCATTGAAAGATATATGTCTTAAAAAAACAAAACAGTTTAATGGAATTTCAGTTGTGGAATCATAGGGTCATATGAGGATTCCACTGAAGTCCTGGCAGAATTGTCTATTTATTTTTTTCATCTTTGGCTTAAACTGTATAGCACCAGGGAGGTGGTTCCATGGATGGGTGCAGTTTACATGCAGGTGTTTGAGAACAGTGCTAAGAAATGCTAATGACTTTGAATTTGAACCAATAAAAAAGTGTTAAATCTTCAGGTGAGGAACCTACTACAGTGGTTGTAAACAATGTTGTGAACCCTATAGAATACATATAAGTCATAAAAATACACACTAAAGGATATACCTTTTCATTCATTCCGTGATCAAAATTAATCAATACTACATTTCTTTGTTGGAAAAGGTATGTTAACCTCTAGAATTATCAGAAGTTAAGGGGATATTTTTGTTTTTAATCAAATTCCAGTTTTCAAAGAGAAAAATAATTTGTTTTCCATTTACTTTAATGCCTTAGTAATATGTGACACTAAAATTAGTTTTTACCATAATTCATACTTGCCTACCCTCCCGATTCGTCCGGGAACCTCCCGAAAATCAGGTGCCGCTCCCGGCCCCCCGGAAAGGCAGGTAAGCCCCCCGGTCCTTGGCGATCCATCTAGCCCCCCCGCGAATACAGTATTATCCCCGACAGTGGGGGGGCCAGTGACACGACGGGTGCTGAATCGCGTCATCATGGCCCCGCCCCCTGCTTCACAATGCCATTAATCTTGGCTTTGTGAAGAGTGGGCGGGGCCGTGATGACGCGATCGCGCTGTCACACCCATGCCCCGCCCCTGTTGATGCATCATGTTCCGGACCATGCCCCTTTTGATGTGACACGCCCCTCTGCTGAGGATGCCCGACAGCTCCCTCCCAGAAGGAGGGAGCTAGAAGTTGGCAACTCTGCCATAATTGTCTGCAATTATGAGGGAAGGGTTAGAAGTGCCGGCGGCTGAATATCCAGATGCCAGCAGTACAAAGGAAGAAGATCCTGACAGGGCAGGTAAGGACCCTATCCCTACCCCTCTCTCCCCCTAACCTTAACCCTCCCTTAGTGGTGCCTAACCCTAACCCCCCCTTACCACACCCTAAACCTAACACACTCGGGGGATGCCTAGCCCTAACCTCCCCCTGAGGGCGCCTAACCCTAACCCTCCCCCCTAGGGGTGCCTAACCATAACCTCCTCCCTCCCAAAACCTAACCCTGCTAAGCTCTCTAAACCTAACACTCCCCCCCTGCGCCTAACGATAAGGGCGCCCTGGACTTACCTCATTTGGATTGGCATCCTTCGGCGTTCCGGCGTTGGGATTAAGATAGGCATCAGTATTTCAAAGTCTTAAGTCCCTTGTCGGGATTCGGATGTCGGTATTGAAACCGGTCTCATAACCACATCCCATTTTGAGATGTACTCTTATTGTATGGAGACTGTAGCTCAGGACACCCCCAATATGTATTTGGGTTGATCAAATATAGAATTTAAAATTTTTCATTATATTGGATCAAGGGCGTTTTAAGAGAGGAAGGGGGCCCGTGTGCAGTCTCTGTCCGGGGCCCCCTCCTCTCTACCCAGCACTGCCAGCACACTGAGCGCAGCAGACTCCAGGCACTAGAGTCTACTGCGCATGCACAGGTCACCGGGGAAATGGCGCAGCAGCCATTTTCCTGGTTATTTCCCTACTGCGTCTGCGCAAAATGCTGGAAAAATGGCAGTGGCGGCCGTTTTCCAGGCGATTTGTACAGCGATACTACTGCCGACGCGGGACTCCAAAGAGGTAAGTAATAAATGGGAGTGCGGTGTGGTACCCTGAGGCTTGTGTGCACCACACACCCTGGACCCATTATAAAGACGCCCTTGTATTGGATGGACATTATCATATATTTATACACAGAATGGAAGTTGCTCAAATCAATTTATTAGCCCACCATAGGTACATTGCCAGTTTTCATAAGTATCCTCCATTAGGTATATGGGGTCCATTTATTAATTATCAGATTTTTTTACTCAATAATTATAATTTCTTATTGCTGCTATTTGCAGATATTTACTGCAGTCCCCATAGATACAATCGGGGGATACTTAATATTTGGGGGTACATGCAAACATTAATTTATAATTAGGCCCTTTAGCGTCCTCAGTATTGTGTCCTATTGTACATGCATTTAATTGAATTGTATTGTACTGTATGACAGCTTCCAGGCAATCATCCCCTTCCCCCCCACGGCACAGTCCATGCAGAATCACGCTCTCTCACCCTTGCCCCCTGCCACTGCATGCACAGGAGAACTCTGCTTTCAGTAGAGAATAGAGAACTGTAATATTCCGGCGCACCTTGTTTTTCAGTTTCAGAATTTCCAGTTTAAAATACAGTACACAATACACAGCACTCCATGCAGGGGATTCAAACACCAGACATTATGGACCTCATTCAGAGTTGGTCGTTGCGGCCGCACGGTCGTAAGGGAAAAGTGGCCGGATATGCAAATGAAGCGCTCGCAAGTTGCGTCCTTAAGATCGGATCGTTAGCTGGCCGACCATGGGGAGGATGCGGCCGTAAGACAAAAAATACGCCCCCTTCTCGTACACATTACACATCATCTCCGGCCATATAAGGATTAATCGAGACCATTGGTAACCATTGGAACTGGTTGTAGAGCTTGAGGTTGACCATACCCTCTCTTAAGCACTACGATTAGGTCAGTGTACAAACTACCCATGTCACGTGTGCCATGACACTACTTTGTTAATTATGCACTCCCCTAAAACGCCGTTCGCATAATTAGACACGCCTGCGTTCGGATCTCCACTCCCCCGTTTTCAAGCACCTTCCCCTGTTACCACCCACAAACGCCTCATTCTGTCACTCAAACTACCGTCCTGGCTGTGTCCAAGGAGAGAGAAATTTCTGATTGTAGCAGCTAGTTTGCGCACGCGCATTGCAAACTTTACGCATGCGCAGTTTAGCGAACATCGGTGGCGTACGACCGTGCGGCACAACAACCGACTCTGAATGAGGTCCAATGTGCCATAGTCAAAAGTTAAACATCAGAGCATACTAACTACTATGTGTAAACTACATAGATCTGCCTGGCTACCCTGGTCTGCAATAACATTTATAACTAGCTTGTAAAAAGTTGAAAATTTTAGGCTATCTACTGTATATAGTACAAATAGCTCATGTGTTAAGTTCCTGACTGTGCTATGTGAGGTCCTGAGTTTGATAAGTATATTTACTAAAGTGCAGGTTTTTAGAAGCGGAGATGTTGGCCATAGCAAACAATCTAATTTTAGATATTATCTTCTAGAGCAGTGGTTCTCAAACTCAGTCCTCAGGACCCCACACAGTTCATGTGTTCCAGGTCACCCAGCAGGTGCACAGGTGTATTCATTAATCACTGACACATTTTAAAAGTTCCACAGGTGGAGCTAATCATTTCACTTGCAATTCTGTGAGGAGACCTGTAAAACATGCACTGTGTGGGGTCCTGAGGAATGGGTTTGAGAACCTGTGTTCTAGAGTATTCTAGATAGATGTTCAGTAGAATCTGATTGGTTGCTATGGGCAACATCTCCACTTCTAAAAACCTGAACTTTAGTAAATATATCCCTGAGTCTCCTGCAAGAAGTGCAGTGTTTTACTACTGGATTACATGGAAAGTTCTTATTATTAAAAAAGTGCAAATGTTTATTACCTTATTACAGTTATCTCACTAGTAAAGTGTCTGACTATAATACATGCAGTTTGATGTTCAAATCCCTTACTTGAAGAATTATGTAGTTAATTTTGGGATTAATACACTTATGTTGGTAACACAATGCAAATATTACATAATTATGAATAGCTCACCAGCTAAATATCCAACTTTGGTACATGTAGTTTGGGTTTTAATCTCCTGCAGGATGCGCTATGAAGTGTGTATTTTAATATAAGGAAATTATGTAAAGATGTATGTTGTTTTAATTTTGATTATATTTGCAGTACAGAGGAGTACAGGCTAGGAAGTGGGAGGAAAAATCCACCTCAGATTAAGGCCCAGATAGGCTGCATTTTTTTGTCATTACGACATGTTTAATTTTTCTACCGGCAGGGAGGGGGCTTCGTCATTAGTATCTATAATAGGTGCAGGGTGTGTGGTGCACACGGGCCCCAGGGTCCAAGGGGTCAACATCGCACACCCTGCACCCATTATTAATACTTACCTCTCTGGAGTCCTGTGTCGGTGCTGCAGTAGATTCGCAAATCACCAGGAAAATGGAGAGGCGTCCATTTTCCCAGATATCTGCGCATGCACAGTAGAGGTGTCTCCGGGACCATGGTGCGTGTGCCATGTTACCAGAGACCTGCACCAGTGCAGTCTACTGCACCACAGACAGGAAGGGGCCTGCACAGAGTAGTCTGCACACAAGCCCCCTTTCCTCTTAAACCAACCCTGGGCTATTTGGACAGAGAATTGTGGTGCCGGAGGTGGGGGGTGAAGTTGGGGCTGTGGCTGTCCTGGTTGTTTAGAAGAATCAGGACCGGCTCCAACATAAAAGAGGTGGAGCTGGAAGTGACATACACTACTGTTCAAATGTTTGGGGTCACTTAGAAATTTCCTTATTTTTTTAAAGAAAAGCACTTTTTTTTCAATGAAGATAACATTAAATTAATCAGAAATACACTCTATACATTGTTAATGTGGTAAATGACTATACTAGCTGCAAACGATGGTTTCCAGCAACCATCACTCTAGTGTTCTAATGGTACATTGTGTTTGCTAAGCGCGTTAGACTAATGAATGATTAGAAAACCCTTGAAAACCCTTGTGCAATTATGTTAGCACAGCTGAAAATGGCTTTGCTCGTTAGAGAAGCTATAAAACTGATCTTCCTTTGAGCTAGTTGAGTATCTAGAGCATCACATTTGTGGGTTCGATTATACTCTCCACATGGCCAGGAAAGAGAACTTTTATGTGAAACTCGACAGTCTATTCTTGTTCTTAGAAATTAAGGCAATTCCATGCAGGAAATTGCCAAGAAACTTAACATTTCCTACAACAGTGTGTACTACTCCCCTCAGAGAACAGCACAAACAGACTCTAACCAGAGTAGAAAGAGAAGTGGGAGGCCCTGGTGCACAACTGTGCAAGAAGACAAGTACATTAGAGTCTCTAGTTTGAGAAATAGACACCTCACAAGTCCTCAACTGGCAGCTTCATTAAATGGTACCCGCAAAATGCCAGTGTCAACATCTACAGTGAAGAGACGACTATGGGATGCTGGCCTTCTAGGCAGAGTGGCAAAGAAAAAGCCATATCTGAGACTGGCCAATAAAAGGTAAAGATTAATATGGGCAAAAGAACACAAACATTGGACAGAGGAAGATTGGAAAAAAGTGTTATGGACAGTTGAATCGAAGTTTGAGGTGTTTGGATCACACAGGAGAACATTTGTGAGATGCAGAACAAGTGAAAAGATGATGGAAGAGTGCCTGACGTCTTCTGTCAAGCATGGTGGAAGTAATGTGATGGTCTGGGGCTGCTTTGATGTTGGTAAAGTGGGTGATTTGTACAAGGTAAAAGGGATTTTGAGTAAAGAAGGCTATCACTCCATTTTGCAAAGCCATGCCATACCCTGTGGACAGCGCTTGATTGGAGCCAATTTCCTCCTCCAACAGGACAATGACCCAAAGCACACCTCCAAATTATGCAAGAACTATTTAGGGAAGAAGCAGGCAGCTGGTATTCTTTCTGTAATGGATTGCCAGCACAGACACTAGATCTCAACCCCATTGAGCTGTTGTGGGAGCAGCTTGACCATATGGTACGCAAGAAGTGCCCATCAAGCCAATCCAACTTGTGGGAGGTGCTTCAGGAAGCGTGGGGTGAAATGTCTTCAGATTACCTCAACAAATTAACAGCTAGAATGCCAAAAGTCTGCAATGCTGTAATTGCTACAAAAGGTGCATTCTTTGACGAAAGCAAAGTTTGAAGGACAAAATTACTATTTCAAATAAAAATCATTATTTCTAACCTTGTCAATGTCTTGACTATATGTTCTATTCATTTTGCAACTCATTTGATAAATAAAAGAAAGTTTTCATGTAAAACACAAAATTGTCTGAGTGACCCCAAACTTTTGAACAGTATTGTAATTAGTATATGACAGTCTGCCTGCTGCTTCCTGTTACTGCTGCTGAACTGCCCATGGAGCTCTTCAGCTGAGGGGCTTTTCACAGACAAAGTTCTAGATTACAGGCAAGTACCGTTTCTATAATTATTAATACAGAACTCATAGGGTTCGAACTAGAGATGTGCACCAGACCATTTTTTGGCTGGTTTTGGATTTTTTTCCACAAATTTACAACAAAAGCCTAAAATACCTCAGTTGAAGTAAATTTTGGCCAGCTCACAATATTGTTTTCAATATTCAATTTTGTGACTGGGTGAGAGCTGTCATACTTGCTTCCCCTTGCAAAAGGATTGTTTCGCAGTCAGTTGTTTTTTTTTAAATAGTAGTCTTCTTGGTACTCTTCTGGGATGAAGATCCATCCCCAGCAGCAGCAGGTCTAGCGCTGAAGGATTCTTCTGAGGAATCCTGGATATGGAAGGATTTACCTAACCTTAACAAATTGGATGTAGGACTAATTCTGATCATTACTGTGGATATAGAGGATGAAGGTGTTGGCAGTAGAGATTGCAGGTGCTGGAATCTAATTAAACTTGAGAGAAGGGAGCTAGCTGATGCTGGACTGCTTGTTGTTATTTTTTTTATCACCAGTTTCTGATGTTGTCAAAAATTTTCCATGAGTTTGCCTCAAATGACGTAACAGAGAGGAGGTTCCTAGATGGTTAACATCCCTACCTCTAGTTATCGTGGTTTTACAAACACTACAGTTGGCTTGACAATTGTCAGGATTTGGGTAAAAATAATTCCACACATAAGAGGTGCATTTGTTGGCCCTATGTCCAAGCATGACAATGGCCTTTCTCTTAGCATGGCCTAGAGCTGCTTCCACTAGTGCCCGACTTACATAAACAACATCCTCATCCTCAACATGATCGTTAGCGCCAGCATCAGCTACACCCTTCTTCCTTTTGCACTTCTTCGGTGGTATCCTCAATTTCTATGTCATCAGCTATATTTGTGCTACTCATCCCCACATTTGCAGAGGGAGCAGCAATGTGGAAGGCAGCTTCCCTGCAAGTACAACAGTATCAGAATAATCAGGCTCACACCACACTCGTGGACACATTTAGACTTTCATCATGGATTAGTGATATTTCTGTTTCTGAATGCACAGTTTCTTTTACTGCATTAGTGGTTTTCATTTTTTTTTACACCTTTTCTACTCTTTGAGTGATAAGGTCTTGCATGGTCATGAGAGGCAGAGGAAGATGCCTCACTGACACTTGCAGAACCACCACTCATAAATAAAGGCCAAGTCTTTCCTTGCCACTACGTGTGGTGAATGGCATGTTGGCAATTTTATATTTTTCTGCACCACACTTTCTCTTTATTAGATATGTATTTTTCTTTAGCACTGTATATTGTTTATTTGATTTTAGATGCTATGACTTAGACCCTCTATGCCCTTGAGCATCGGCTTTAGTAGATGACATTAAAGGACTAGCGTCGTCATCATTACTGGTGGCAGCAGGTACAGCGACAGTATTTGGTTGCTTGTCTTCTCTAAATGGAACATTAACCATTTTTCAATTCACAGATCACTGCGTGGTTTATATATGCATGTGAGCAAGACAAAACGCACAAAACAGTACAAACAATATACAATACAATTATTATTTTTTTTATGGCGCAGCACTATTACTTCGTGTAATATTATTTCTTAGTATTATTAGTATTACTGGAGTCACAGGGCTTATATATGCACGTGAGCAAAACAAAGTGCACAAAACAGTACAAACAATTCAATGTATTTTTTATTTTTATGGTACAGCTGTATTCCTGCGTGGACTGGAGCCACAGGGCTTATATATGCAGGTGAGCAAAACAAAGTGCACAAAACAGTACAAACAATACAATTATTTTTTTATTTTTATGGCACAGCTGTATTTCTGCATGGACTGGAGCCATGGGGCTTATATATGCACGTGAGCAAAACAAAGTGCACAAAACAGTACAAACAATTCAATGTATTTTTTATTTTTATGGTACAGCTGTATTCCTGCGTGGACTGGAGCCACAGGGCTTATATATGCAGGTGAGCAAAACAAAGTGCACAAAACAGTACAAACAATACAATTATTTTTTTATTTTTATGGCACAGCTGTATTCCTGCATGGACTGGAGCCAAGGAGCTTATATATGCACATGAGCAAAACAAAGTGCACAAAACAGTACAAACAATACAATTATATACCAAACAAGGGCAACCCCCAGAGGCGAGGTTGTGGATGGTGTGCCAGATGTTAACCTAGGCTATGGTTTGAGGCCGCAGTGTGGGAACAGAAATGGAAGTTGGAATTATGGGGGGGGCAGCGTTCTAGAAGGGGACATTATTGGGGACATTGTCATTTTTGGAGACGAAGGTATGGCTGGAAGAGGCACTGGAAGAGGCAAAAAAGGGGTAAACAAGCTGGTATTAGAACCAGGCTCGAACTCTATTCTATCAGACCCCCCTTGCCTAGTTTATTTTTAGCAAATGTCCAGTCTTTGCCCAGTAAACTGGATGATTTACAAATGGTTATTGCAAACAAGAAATATCTAAAGTTTTGTTCTATTTTAATTGTTACAGAGATTTGGCTAAATGACTTTGAAAATAGGATTTTATTTAGAGCAGACAGAACCTCAGCATCAGTGAAGAGTAAGGCGGAGGGCTTTGTATATATGTCCAGCGTATGTGGTGTACTGATGCCGTCCTTATTGAAACCCACTGCTCAGTTAATATTGAGTATCTGATAATTAAATATAGGCCCTTCTACTTGCCTAGAACAGTTTCAGCGACAATTGTTCTTGCTGCTTACATTCTCCCTCAGGCAAATGTGAGAAATGCCCTGGAGGTTCTTCTCTACAATATAATTGTGAAGTTACAAACTGTTTATGTAGAGGCAGTTGTTATTGTGGCAGGTGTTTTTAACCAAGCAGATTAGAAGTAAGTATTACCAAAGTTTTATAAAAATGTATTGGTCCCTACCAGGGGCGAGCACATTTTAGACCAAGTATATACAAATTTCAAACTAGCTTATGAAACTGCTGTTTGTCCCCATGTGGTCAGATCTGATCATATGTCTCTGTTTTTAATACCTGTCTACAAACCGATGGTTAAGAGATCTAGACCTGTTAGACGATTGTTTATTATTTGGCCAGAGAGAGCATTGGATAAACTGCAGGATATGTTGGAATTCACAAATTGGGACCTGTTTATCAAAGAAAGTAGAATATGCAGAGAAATAGATGTTGATTTCTTAGCATCATTGCTCTTATGTTAGATTACCTGTTGCACGGAGAGTGTTACAGTAACGAAAAACATCAAAGTGTTCTCAAACGAGAAGCCTTGGTTAAATGGGGAGGTTCGTTCCTTGCTTAAAGCTCATGACAGGGCGTTTAAATCTGGGGATTTAGTTGAGCTGAGATATGCTAGGGCCGAGTTGTGCAGAGATATTAGGAGGGCAAAAGTTAGTTACTCCGCAAAAATTGAAGCTATAAGCTATGAAAATAGGAACACGAGAAGCTTGTGGCAGTTGATCCAGGAAATTACTAGCTGTAAAGCTAAAAAGGTTGAGGCTAGCAAAGAAAATATTGGTTGAAGGCTTGAATTTATTCAACTCTAGGTTTGATAATGATAACAGTCTGCCGCTTAAGCCCGAAATTCCTCGGGAAGTGGAGTCCCCTCTCATGCTTGATGAGAGAGCTGTGTTAGAATGTTTACGCCGAGTGGATCCAAGTAAATCCACTGACCCGGATGGGATTCAAGGAAAGGTCCTTAGCGGGTGTGCAGATCAACTAGAATGGATATTAAAAGTCTTATTTAATCTGTCTCTTTTAAACTGTGTAGTGCCAAGGTGTTTTAAGACTACAAATATTGTTCCCGTCCCTAAAAAGTGTTTGGCTAAAGAATTGTTAGTTGATTTTCAAAGGAGATGTTTGGAGCTGAAACTACCAGTGTCTATCAGCAGTCGGGATGTAGACATGGTAAGAGTCTTTTAGATTTTTGGGCATTCAGGTTTCATCAAATTTGACATGGTCAATAAATTTGTTGTCTCTAATTAAATAAGAGCAACAAAGTTTCTTCTTTTTTTAATGCATTTAAGGGCTGCAGGTGTGAGTAAATTGACTATGTTGAACTTTTATAGATGCTCAATTGAGAGTATTCTGACCTTTGGTATCATTGTTTGGTATGGCAACTGTACTGTGAGTGAACGGTGTGCAATGGAGTGTGTTGTAATGACCGCTAGTAAAGTCATTGGTGTGCAGTTGCCAACCATTCATGATTTTTATGGGCTTAGGGTTCTAAAGAGAACCAGAAATATTAAAACAGGCCCAAGCCATCCCTTCGATGAGTTTTTTGAAAAAACTTAGTCTCAAAAGAGGTTCAGAACACTGTTGGCATGCACAAGACGCTTCCGTGAGAGTTTTCTTCCATCTGCGGTGCGCATGTTGAATATTGTGAATGTATCTTCTTAGTGAGCATTTAATGATAATATTTTTATTTTATTTATTATCTGTTATATTTTTACCATGGACTGCTGCTTCACTGTTCATTTTGGTGTGTCCTGTACAAATTTCATCTGTCAAATTTGTTTGCAGATGACAATAAATTCGTATTGAAGTGTATTGTAAAAGAGTACCCCCCCTAGAAATTAGACCCAACAATAATAGACATGAGTCATACAGAGTTATATTACACATTAGAGAGAGATCGTAGGAATCGATTCTAAAAAGTATAATGTGTCAAATAGCAATAGATCACAAAGTACAGGGCATAACTCAGAATAAAATATTACAATATGTTTTAAAGTATCAGTAAAGTAAAATGCACTGGAGGCCCTCCTGGAATTATCGAGCAGTTCTCCCCCCGATCACCCGATCAACACCCCCCGAATAACCATACATAAATGAGTACCAAGGAGACCATAATATATGATATTTGGACATTGCCTTCTGCTGGTATACAGATATCTCTCATGGTTCATAGTATCATTAACCCAGTTCTGAAAATCGGGAGGATCACCCTCAAGCAATTTTCTGACTACAATAACCTTGGCTAAGGTCATCACCTTGAAAACATACTTATACGAGGACAATGCAGGTATAGTAGTACAGACACAATCCCAAACTTGATTCCAGAAGTGCTACACCTCTCGCCACTCCCAAAGCTTCAAATATCCCACTCCTAAAATATTTGGAGTCAGACTGAAGTCCCATATCAAATAGACTAACTGGTGTGTAGCATATTCTATGGAGAACAAAAAAATTAATTTGTTGGTAGCGAACACAGGCATTGACATCCCAAATGCCGCCAATTATTAATGACCACTGTTCTTCCATGATGACCCCCAAGTCAGCCTCCAATTTTGGTTTCAAAGACAGAAAAAAGACTTTTGGGAGAAAACTGCAAATTCCGAGTGCACTAGAGAACAGAAACAACTTTTCGATTCCCCAGAGAGCAGCAGCTTCTTAACAAGAGAGACAGAAATACAGGGAGCAGAGTCCCTGAACTGGGCATGTAGAGAATGGCGTAATTGGAGATAATGGAAAAATATCATATTAGGAATATAAATCTCAAATTTGATCTGGTTAAATGTCTTGATCAATATCTTGGTGAACACAGCCCAAAGTAGTCACGCCATAAAAAGACTTAATTGTTATGCCATCAAAACTGCCCAACTCAGAGAACCTATCATTGTCCCACAGTGGTGTATCAGGATCGTATCCCTGGGGTTCAAGTTTGCTATATTCGCTGCTATCTAGACCTCAACTGCCTGATTCAATATAGTAGGATCTTTCTTAGCACGTATTTCTATAAGGAGAAACTGTAGTGAGGATAATGACGTACCAATTTGCTCACCTAGAAAGCCCATCAGGGTCCCTCCTCCAAAACAAGTAACCCAGTTGACCAAGTGTGACAATTGTGCTGCCCAGTAACAGAGACATAAATTAGATAAGGCTGGGCCACCAATGACCTTACAGTAGGTCTACATAAAGTGTAACATTTTATCCTGGCCTTCTTATCACCCCAGACAAAGGAGGAAACCAGGGCATTAGTTGCCTGAAATACACAATTTGGCATATAAATAGGGGAGTGCTGTAACACATAAAGATATCTAGGACGCATGATCTTTTTAAACAAATTTATCCTGACAGTCAAACTAAGGGCCAATTTCTTCCACAGATTCGATTTCATTTTAGAGGTCTCAGTGATTGGATCAAGATTTAATGTAACATACTACAGGACAGGACATAGCATTCAGTTTCAGTGGGGCTCCACGTCCTGCCTCATTTTAAAAGTCTAAAATGCATCCTGCCCTTATGGAGGCGCCTCGCTGATAACATGTTGACGCCAGCAGGCCTGCGGTGCCCCGCCTCCCGCTGTGCTGCTGCACCTTTCCCTGTCACCTTCCAGCGGCCGCCAGTGGCCGTTTCTGACACGGTCGCATCTGATGCGACCGTGTCAGGGAAAGCCAAGCCTGGCGCAGTTGCATCCGATGCGATCATGTCAGGGAAAGGGTTAAGTAGACAGGCTCACCGAATGTGAGTGGTGGGTCCGTTTGCTCTATCAGTTTGTTTTTGTGATTTTTTTCCTGCCATATAGATGAGAATGGATTAAGAAAAGAAGATTTCAGATATGTATTAGGGGAAAACATTTGATTAGAAAGTATGATGCCACTAACAATATATATTCTAGTACTATATATATTCTATATTTATTTATTTTTAGAAAATGGACAATAACAATTGTATATACTGTATACAGTAGACTTGGTGGCAACTTTAATTTGTACATTGTTCTAGTGCTGGGTAGGACCCCTCCTTGTCCCTAGAGAAGCCTGAATTCTAGGTGGCATGGATTCAGAGCTTTGTTTGAGGTTTGTTTTGGGTACTCTGGCCCTGATTCAGAGCCGGACGATCTGAAAGAGCGCTCGCTCTGAATCTGGGCGTTTTTTTTGTGCGTCCTCCTGGCCGCTCGCATAGCTGTGGGTGACCATCCACAGCTATTGCAAGCGGCCAGGATGATGGTCGCGATGGTCAAGACCATCGCAACCATTGGGCTTGCGACGAGATCCTTGTGGTAGAGTCTCGTGGCCGCAAGCCCCAGAGAGCTTCTGGCTCTAATAGAGCTGGAAGCCCACAAACGGCAGGCGTTTGCTTGGGAACGCCTCCGTTTGTGAAGCCATCCCTCCGGCCATGCCTACCAAACGGGGCGAGCTATCAATCACCCCCCTTTGGTGCGAGACTGAGAGCGACGGAGCACCCGTCGCTAGCTGGGTCACGCGCATGCGCACGACGGAGCCGGCTCCGTTGTGCGCATGCCCAGTGGGCAAACATCGACCCGGTTGCGAGCACTCAGAGCTTGCGACCAGGTCTGAATCAGGCCCTCTGTTCCACTACTAAAAAAATCTGTTATTCCATTAATAATGGTGCTACCAAATGAATAAAAGACAAATTATTTCTCAAATGATGCTACTAGAGTATATAGTGTAGGACCACAATGCTTGATAAATAGACTCCAAGGGGTATATTTACTAAGTGGAGTTTTCTACTTATTTATCTAGCACCTTCTAGAAGATAATAGCTAGAATCTGATTGGTTGCTATGGGCAACATCTCCATTTCTAAAAACCTGCACTTTAGTAAATATACCCCCAACGTGCAGGAGCTTTGGCATGAATATTGTTTGTGTTAACCCTGTTTATCTACTGTACATAGAGAAGCAAGAAAAAGCACATTTGCTGCTGAAAATACCCAGTTTTTAAAAGTGATTTTTGCCCTTTGAGAAATATACTACAGTACCATAATACATGAACTGTAACTTGACAATATGAAAGCTAACCCTTATACAAAGTGATCACAGATATCTATTTTTCATTATGAGAGCTACTAATAGGCAAGTACTAATTCTTGTCTTCACTTTTTTTTTGTTTTGGCTAGATTGTACTTTCTTCTCCTCCCTGATTTATTAGTTTTTCTCACGTAACCTAAAGTTCTTTCATTAATTATTCTGTCAGTAAATTATTTCACACATTGTAATTGTTGTTACATAAATAGAAGCACGTTTCATCCTAATCTATTTTCATTCCCTGTACAGATGCAGTTCAGCAACTTTGTATCATCACTAGTGCTTACATGTCCCTTGTTTAAGCTTATTTTGTATTTTGTACTGTAAATGTAAAGCACTTTGAGTCCTATAGGAGAAAAGCGCTATATAAATAAAATTATTATTATTAAAAATGATTACATGATAAAACATGATTTGGACTATTTAATCGGTAGCACAGATTCGCTTTAACATTTTAGCAACTGTACATATAGGGCCTGATTCAGCGGTGCACGCAGTGTCGATGCTGCATGTAAGCGTCCAAAGTTTTCAGTCTGAGCATGCTTCCGAATCACATTGCGTATGTGTTGCGATGGTTACAGCCAAGAGCCACAGAACAGATTTGGATGCAGGGTGGGTGTTTCTGGGTGGCAACAGGGGGGTGACTAAAGACGCAGTAGCAATGACCCCGACAGCCATGTTCAGATGGAGATTTTGCACCTCCGTAGGGCTGGTGCAATCTCCAATGGTGCATCTTAAAACGCCCAATGGCAGATTAGCGCCACAGCCGGTGAGCATCTCTGTGTGAATACCATTGGCTGTGCCTCCTGCAAAAAGACGCAGTTGTGCAGCGGCAAAAGACGCAGTCCCGGCTGCAATAGTGTACACCTCTGAATCAAGTTCAGGACCCAGCTGTGCTACTGCCCATGCGTGGTCTTCTGACTGCACATGTATGAGCACCTTTGCTGGGGAATGTAGCCCATGAGCATTAATGACTAATGCCCTCTGAAGATGCTGGTAACAACCGGAGCTTGGAAAATTTGTCGTTTTAGGAGCTTTTCACTTTTGCAATCGATAATGGGGGACTGCAGCAGATATTTCCTGCTATCTCCTGCTGAGGCCCCCCCATAAAATACATCCAGAAGATCCTTAGCGTTTATAGGTAGCACCAGAAAACTGGTGTGGGATATCCTCCAAATATTGTTTGATAACTGTGCCATAAGTGCTATATTATGCTAACTTGATTGGAATGCAAAAAAGGTGGTTAGTAATCCTGTGATCAATTCGCATATCTATGTTGGTTTGACAGAAGGTTGTTTGAGCATACAAAGAATAAATGTAAGTTTGAGTGATGATGTACAGTTGGGTTGTCACGTCACTGGGGTTTTGTAGATACGAATCAGGACCCTTGGGATTAGCTTTGGCAGTAGGAGAGTATGTGATGCCACAGATGGAATAGGAACAGAGGCCCTCATTCAGAGGCGGTTGCAAGAAGCGAGCGCTCGCTCTGAATGGGGGCGGCCGCTTGATTGTTCAAGTGTGGCCTCCTGGTCGCTAGCTAAGCTGTGGGTTACTGTGGGTCTTGACCATCGTGACCATCGGAGCTTGTGACGAGACCCTAAGGTTGGGTCTCGGCAACAGCAAAGCCCCAGGGAGCTTCCTGCTCTGATCGAGCAGGAAACTCCCCACTGACATCACTGATGATGTCAGTTGGCCGCCCACAAAATGGTATGTTTTGGAAACCACCCCCCCGCCCCGCCTACAAAACGGGGCGAGCTGTCGATCAACATCGACAGCCGCCCGTTTGTAGTGAGCTCCGCAGCGAGAGAATTTCTCTCTCGCTCCGGGGCTTGCGCACACGCAGTGCGGCTGCTGCGCTTGCGCCCGGGTCTGAATGAGGGCCAGAGTGCTTCCAGTACTCGTGATAGACTGCAGAGGGCGTGGAACCTGGATGCTGCACAGGACTGGAAACAGGCAGCAGGTGATGTAGAACCTGCATCCTATAAGACACCCAGTGAGATAGGTGTGGCATGCAGGAACAGTACAGATGGTAGGTAGTCAGACGCAGGATATATTTGGCATTCCAGACTAAAACAGGTGCACATGGCAGTATAGGTGGCTGGATGCAGAGTGATTCAATTAGCTAAAGATTCTGGGCCTGATTCAGCAAGGATCATTATTCTGCTTATACGCACGCACTGCATTGCTAATATCAGCGGTGCTATTTAAATGTGTGCATTCACATTGCGTACGCAGCCTGACATAAGGACGCCCACCTCCCGTATACTAGGGCAACATAGCGAAACAATTGGTAACATCAAGTAATATCGGACCCAGATGCACAGTTAAGGCAGGTCAGACCTCACTCAGGAATTGCTAACTTCTGCGCACGCTATGAGACCTCAGGAGGCATCAGGTATCGCAGTGGCTAATTATACATGCCCATGCAACGGCGTTTAAATGCACTGGCACGCCTGCGTTCTCCCGACCACCTCCCGTCACCACCTACAAATGGCACTTCCTGTCAATCACTCTGCTCTGAATCTGCGCAGCCTCTGCAAACGCACTTCCCATCGCAATTGCTAGTTCACGCACTGCGATACATACGCATGTGCAGGGCGAATTAATCGTCCGATTGCGTGCTTATACGCAACTACATTACTTGCTGAATCAGGCCCTGAGCTAGTCCAAATACAGAATGCACTTGGTAATGCAAGAAGCTGGAGACTGAGGGCCTGATTCAGTGGACGCAATGCCGATGTTTGCAGTTGAGTGATTTTTTATATACTGCGCATGCGTCTGAGTTGCACTGTGCATGCACCAGTTTCATTACCGACAACGGTTACAGTGTGGACTTTGATGCAGTGTGATTGACAGGCAGGGGGCATTTGTGGGAGGTAGTGGGGGTAGAGACTCCAATGCAGACATGTCACAACAATTTCAGGGGCATGTCCGTGCCTGTGACTGTGATTTTGTATACAGTGGTTAAGGCTTGGCGGCTTACTTCAGGCGGAAATTCTGAAAGATCATCCATTTGTTTTGAAAACCAATGTGCGATCATTGATGCACTTGGTAATGCAATTAGCTGAAGACTGAGGGCCTGATTCAGACTTGGGAATAGAGTGAGATATCTCTCTCAATTGTGAACCTGAACAAACCATATTGCAATGCAAGGGGTGTAAATACATACATTTCTTTACATGTGGGGTAAATACTGGCTGCTTTTGCATGTAGCCCACAAATACTGCACAGCTTTATTATTACTCTACAATTTAGATGTCAGATTGGAAACACTCCTCCCAAATCTAAATCTCTCTGCACATTTTAGATCTGCCCCACCTGCAGTGCAGCATGGTTTCAGCTAGATGATCAGTTGAGAGAGATATCTCACTCTATTCCCAAGTCTGAATCAGGCCCTGAGTCAGATGCATGTAAACTGGAACAGAAGCAGAAAGCAACCGAAGACAGGATACTGATCTCTAGGAGATAAGTGTTGGTCTGGCAATAAGCATAGCACCAAACAGTGTTTATACTTAAAATAGGGAGCTCCTTGCACCTATTGGCCAGACGTGTCATGTGAGCGTGACTGTGGGAACCTGGTTGGTGGATGCAATCATGTGAATGAAATCCAAGATCACCCAAGCATCGCACCTGCGAGAACCACTACAGAGCCTGCCAGGCCCTGACGCAGATGGGTAAGTCCAACCCTCAGGAATACCAGCCACAACCAGGGGGCATGGATAGCTGTGAGATGGCACCATCGGACCTGGTCACAAGGCCTTCGATCCTGATTCGTGAGGGGGTGGGGGACTGAACTGTAGGATGGAACTATTTAGTGGTCTAGCAATCAGGCACAATGTCTTAGGGAGGTTAAGGTTAAGAAGGTGGTTCAGGAAATTGATAAGATGAATCAAAAGTGATGAGTTTTTAGGGTACATGGGACGGCTTGGAGGCTAATAGAAAGTAATCTTGTATAAGGCTGGGAATTCCATAGAGCGATGCAACCCACATACTGTAAGTCCTGTAATTCCCCCCCCCCCTATAGAATGTAAGCTCTCACAAGCAGGGCCCTCTTCCCTTATGTGCTTTTCCTTCTCTCACTCATATGATCATTACTCAAAACTCTCCACAAGGGCACCATTAGATGCATGGCACAGGACTTGGGTGCAGTTTATGTTGTGGAGGACAGCTCTGGGTCAAGGATGACAGCTTGGCGACACATAATGAGATTATATGGTCAAGGGGAAAGGTATTTAAAGTTAGTGGAATCAAATGAAGCGAGAGTGTGAAGTATTGATTTGAAAAGAGGTCACCATTCCAAATTGGATCTTCATCGCTGCTATGTCTTTGGACACAGCAGTGAAATTAAAATATGCTAATGCCACAGAAGGCGTGTTGTGTAAATGGACGCCACCTGCCAGCTTCTGTAATCCTCTGCTGTATCCAAGGATACTCAGGGTACTCAGGATGGCCGGTGTTTTCACGCAGCCGGGGCCAGTGAAGCTGCGTCAGAAGATACAGACACTGGACTCAGCATGCTCAGACACTGGCACATACGCACTACAGATCCTGCGCATGCGCTGATCAGCCACTATTGTCCATGAAGTTGGAAGCAATATGTTGGGCAGTGACGGTGGTCAGTTCGGGAAGATTGAAAAGAAATCGAAATATATTAAAGAGGTAATTATGTTTAGATGCCTAGAGATTGAAATTATATTTGTTTGATTCCAGATTTTTTCGGCAGCAGTGGTAAATAACAGTATATTTGAGCAAGTCATGGCAGGTACAAGACTTTTGCCAATGTCACTCTACTTTGCATCAGAGATTTTGAAGGTAACATATTTCCTTAGAGATTGACACAGAGAAGAAAGAGATGGAGCCACTTGATCTAGAACATGATAATAGAGAAAATGGAGAGAGAAGTTGCCGTAGAGAGTTGGAAATGTATGAGGAGGTTTGGTTGAGCTGGACAGCAAAGAGGTTAAAGTGATGCACAATAGATTGAATGTTATGGTCTCCTTTGTCTATTTAAAAACACTTAAATAACTGGTAACATAAACAAATATCAGAACACAGAAACCTTAATGCTTATGCTGGCCATACACGCTACAATTATCGGGGCGATCCGCCTGATATCGGCGCCTGATCTGCACCCAAGTCCTGTGCCATGCATCTAATGGTGCCCTTGTGGAGAGTTTTGAGTAATGATCATATGAGTGAGAGAAGGAAAAGCACATAAGGGAAGAGGGCCCTGCTTGTGAGAGCTTACATTCTATAGGGGGGGGGGGAATTACAGGACTTACAGTATGTGGGTTGCATCGCTCTATGGAATTCCCAGCCTGACATCGGCGGATAGCCCCGATAATTGTAGCGTGGGGGGGGCGACCGAGGGTTAAATATTGCTCGGTCGGGCATGCCGGATTGTCCAGCATGCCCGTCCGATGCGATATTTCCCGGGAAACTGTCGGCCGCATCGGGCAGTGTATGCCAAGCGGCCAATTGACAGACATTTCCTGTGTTCCTTCCTACGGAAGGAACAGGGAAATGTCTCCTCCCCTGGGGGCGGAGCGCAGATGTCTGCCGAATACACTGTGAGAGATTTCTCACAGTGTATGCCGGCGACATCTGTGGCTGGCAGCCAGCCAGATAAAATGTCTGTCGGTCTGACAGGCATTTTATCTGGCCGTGTATGCCTAGCATTAGAAATATACAGTATGTACTTTATATATGAGTAATCAAGTGGATAATTATTTTATGCCACAATACAGGGCCGTAGCTAGGGTAGTGCGGCCAGTGCCATCGCACAGGGCACCACAGATCAGGGGGCGCTGTTTGGGCCTGTCAAATTTGTGTTTATTATCCTTCTCACTTGTAGCTTCCTCTTATTTCATCTCCAGCATCTACTGGCCTCCCCTATCTCTTCCCTGGCCCTTCCCCATGTGGCCCTTCCCCTTTTTTGGGTGCATTATGTCACTTTGAAAAATGAGGGGGGCGCCAATGCTCTTTCTGGCACAGGGCACCAAAAAGTCTAGTTACGGCTCTGCCACAAATTATATACACGAATAATTATAATAAGAAAAATATACATTTAATACATCCTAGAGTTACTGGATAATAAATGTGGGGATGGACAGTGGCTAATTAGTTTGTGACACAAACAAAATTAGACCACAAAATATATACCAGTAGACTAAGAATACCAGCCAAATGGGTGAAATGATTTATGGTTAATTATAATTTTTACCATAAGTTTTAATTGTATATCGTCACCCAGATAATATAAAGATTCCAATAGCATTAGAAGTAAAATCCTGTATATGCTCTGGGATACCTATAGAACTAAATAAGGGAACTCTTCAAAATAGTGGATGAAATATTATCATACATTGTAAACCATATTTGAAGAGATTTATTCCCTCTGAATAAAATACAGAATAGCACCTTTCTTTATCTGAGATATAACTTTATTCCGTACAGTGACCAACAAAGTATATAGTGAGTGCACAGTTTTTTTTTAAATAAAATCACTTTTCTTTTACCTTTATCACTATCTATCCATTTTATTTCACTGTGTTTCATCACTTCCATTATAAAAGGACACATAAAAGCTATGTTTTAGAAATATACAGTGTTTGCACCACATAAGACAATCTTATCTCAGGTTATTTTTGTTTGTGATAATTCTCTATTGTCAGTGGTAGCATCCCCACACTGATATATAAAGCATTTGCCTTTTTCATTTTCCACATTAGGGGTATCTTTGAATATATAAATATATATATATATATATATATATATATATGTGACGGATAGTGTAGGACCTGCAGAAAGTGGGGTCCCGTGATGTGGGCTGCGGGCTTAAATGCATTGATCAATCCATGAACTAAATCCCCATTATTTATTTACTTATTTATACATCATTGTGAGTGTTTAAACATGGTGAGTGCTGGGTTTTCTGTTTTTATTTATTTAAGCAATGTGGTCACAGGCCACTTGCACCCCAGTCCTGGGAATGGCGAGTGCAGGTCTGCACCCCAAATCTAGGAGTGGCGAGTGCAGTGGATTTCTGACTTTATATATATATATATATTTATATATTTATATATACTGTAAATATATATATATATATGTACTGTATATAGTTATATATACTGTAAATAAATATATATATATATATATAAATATATATGATAAAATATTAATATTATTAATCCAGTGCAGTTGGCAAGCCTTCTAGATACAGGAGTGGTAATGAAATAAGAAACTAAACATAGTCTGAAAAAACAAGACCCAGGCAATGGCCAACACGATGAGGGGAAGAGCTGATCAACTGGAAGAAGCAAGGGGAGCACTTTAATTAGACTGTAAGCTTGTAGGGAAGGGAACTCACTCATCTATGGAAAACTTAAATAGCCATTGAAATGACAGCTATTCACAGCACTTACAAATATTTATTCCCATTTTCATTCCCAAAGTGTTGATCACTGACAGATGTTGAGACGTAACAATCAAAGTGAAGATACCTGCTGAATCACATGAGAGCTAAGAAGCCCATTATCCTGGTATTAATGTCAATTTTACTCCCACCATGTCAATCACTCATTGTAGTTACTGGATGGCTTAATGGCTTTTATATGTTTTCCTGAAACTTTTCCTAAATATATTGCTTTACCTTTTTGTCTTCCGTATCTTCATATATGGCTATATATTTATATCAGGGGCGTAACTAGGTATTTGAAGAACCCATAGCAAATGTTTGTAAAGACAGCTAAGTACCACCCAATGGTGAAAAGTGTATATAACACATGTAACATTGACAAGGAAGATGGGCCCCCCTCAGCTATGGCCCCCATAGCAGCTGCATCCCTTGCACCTTTGGTAGTTACGCCCATGATCCATATATATATATCTTCATAAAGCCAGCAGAGCCCTTTATTATTTTACTACTGCTAAAGACCCCACACTGCTCAGCACTCTGCAATAGATATTAGAACTGTGGGCCTGATTCAGAGATGTATATTAATGCAATAGCATTGGATGTGCAAAAATAAACAAATGTTGCAGACACTGGGATATGTATTGAGACACCCACTGATGACATTGCAATCCAAGCAACTATGTACAAATACCCCGGCCACCTGTGCACATTATTCAATAACCTGAGTAGTCCTATGGTCATGCAGGACTGAAACGACAAAAGCCACTTTATTTGCATACGGGGTCACAGACGCAAGCTACGACACACCCTGAAACGGGCGGGGACATACCTGCATTTTTTGCCGCCACTCCCTATTACCTCCTGCAAACGGCCCGTTAATCACTTTGAGAGTGAGAACTCGCTGTGAGCGACTACGGTAATGTACCTTAACGCATGCTCAGTGCGACTCGGACGCATGAGCAGGCAGCCAATGATCGCTCAACTGCTTTAACATAAGAATAGCGTACATCTCTGAATCAGGCCCTGTGTTGTCTTCAGAGATCAGCAATGTATCTGGGTGATTCAGAGTTGTATGTATGGACACAGCAACGATGCTAAAATATGCTAACGCTGCAGGAGGTGTGTTGTGTAAATAGAAGCCTCCTCCTGGCTTTTGTGATCCGCTGCAGCATCCGAGGACACAGCCATTTGATCATTTGCATGAACATCGGCCATCTGAGCAACCCTCGGTACCTCGGTACGCATTAAAAACGGGGCCCTCACACCCCCATTTTCAAGAACACTCTCTGGTGCTTCCCCCAAACGGCCGCAGCATGTCAATCATTAGGGGAACTGCGACCGTTGTTGCAGTCAGTGATCAGTACAGATTCTGCGCATGCGCTGACCATTAAACATCGGACTTGCATATATTGTAAACCATTGGAGTTGTGTAAAAATCTGAATCAGGCCGAATGAATATACAAAGAACTTACCCTAAGTATATAAAGACATAATTTAACACACAGGAGGATACCATAAATATAAAGCACTGTGATTAGTAAAAGTTGCTGAAGAACACAACATATAGAATTAAATTAAAGTCATCTAAAGATATTAATAATAGCAATGTTATTTATAAAGCATTTTTCTACGAATAGGACTCAAAGGCCTGATTCTGAGTCAGACAAAGCAGCATTCGTATCTGCGCCTTTTGCTACTGTAGTGTCTGCATGCTAATGCAGCTACAAAGCCCTTCCCTGGTGTACAGCCGCGTGTCCGAATGTGCAAAGACTAATGCAGCAATCACGCTTGGTCAGTGGCGTATCTATAATGGGTGCAGTGTGTGCGGGGCACATGGGCCCCGCATCGCACACACTGCACCCATATTATTTTAAACTTACCTGTCCATGGTCCCGCGTCGGGTGTAAGCGCTGCTCAGAACACTGGAAAATGGCCGCCGCGGCCATTTTTCCGGTGTTCTGCGCATGTGCAGTAGACTCCAGGCACATTCTAGTGCCCAGAGTCTACTAAGGCTCCGGTGGCTGGCTAGCGGCGTCAGTCGGCTCCCGGCCACCGGGGAGAGAGGAGGGTACCCTGCACGGGGAGTGCACACGGGCCCCCTCATCTCTTAAGACGCCCCTGCGCTTGGTGCTTCTTTAGTTGCACCATCAGACAATATGACGGGTGCAGATTATCCATCTGTATATGACTTCCTATATGGACAATTCTGCATTTCAGTATGCAACCACTATTAGTGACATACCCACAACACTCCAATAAGGCAAAGATCTGTGTGCGTCTGATTAATCACCCACATTACCCCCCAGTAACTGCCTAGGAGCACCTCATACATTTCCAACACACCTATTGTGTATCTAAATCTGTACTGTGACTGTATGAACAAAATCAGGATGCGTGCGCGATACTACTCAGACACATGCACAGATTAAAGACATCGCCCACTGCGTCCGACGTCACCGCTGCCTAAGACTCAAAATCAGGCCCAAAGTGCTTTACATTTTAAAAAGCACAAGATACAAAATATAATTAATGTAAGTATTAATAGCGTACAGAATAGAGAGCAAAGCATTTGGGCTGTATTTTCTTTTTTTATACCCACCCTTATCCATATGCTTGCTTTCAAAGCCACCCTCATTAGTAGAGTGCACTTGTACCAGCCTTATCCCTGGTACAAAAGATCCGAAAGAGGTGTATTTACACATGTGCACAACTCTGCATAGTGGGCAATTTTGTTGACATACCCTGACTACATGAGAACTTCCCTTTACAACACTTATTCAGCCACAAGTGGAGATGTGTTTGCAGTAGTGTCCCTCCCTGCAGTGTCACCCGGTACGGGAAGGGATCGCTGAAAAGGGGACGTGTCCTCCAGGCAACGGGCATGGCTACATGGGAAGGGCGTGGCCTCGCGGCCTGAACCACCGTGGTCCTGTGCATATTACTGGGGGGGTTGTGTGCAATGTCGGCTCCCTCACCGTGTCAGGAGCCGAGATGGAGTCTGCCCCTCAGTGTCACCATTCGGCATGCAACACCTGAGTACATCTCACACCCCCCTTGTGACGCCACTGTGTGTTTGGTCTGCGTAGGACTCTGCATCACCTGTATTTGCAGGCGCTTGACCTGGAGCATGCACAAAGCGAAAACACGCAAGTTACATGTTCAACTCTGAATCATACCTATTCTGTACACATTTGTCAGATGATCATTCACAACTCATAATAGATTCAAATTAGTGTCTTATTTATCATTGCATAAAATCATATTGGACCCCAAAGGTATATTCAGGTTTTGTTATGAACTCAATACACTGCAAGGTGGAATTTTGCCATAAATCTTGAAAGAAATTAATCCCATTGAAATCTATTGCAATGAGTTCTTTGATTCCTTTGATGCAATTGTTTTGTCCTGTAATTGTCCTAGTTTTGCCAAGGTACTTAGAACCCTTGAGGAAAATTGGAATATTATGAAGTCAATTACATTATATACTGTATATCAAACAAAATAAATCCCATCAAGTAAAGTTTTTTTATCTGTAAATATGGTAATATTTGTAGAGAGCCATAATGGGTGTGCCTAGCAGAGAATCATCTTACAGATGCTCTACAGCTTTTCTCGCACTACAACTCACAGCAAGCTATGCAGTACCTAGCAAAGTCTAGGTTGCTCACAGGGGTGTATCTATAATGGATGCAGGGTGTGCGGTGCCACCTCGTACACCCTGCACACATACTTTTTAATACTTACCTCTCCGAAGTCCCACGTCGACTGGAGAGGCGCTACATAAAATGCCTGGAAAATGGCCACCACTGCCATTTTCCCAGCATTCTGCGGATGCGCAGTAGGGAAATCGCCGGGAAAATGGCTCCTGTGGAGAAAGAGGAGGGGGCCCAGACGGGGAGTGAACACGGGCCCCCTCTTCTCTTAATACGCCCATGAGAGTCCCACTAAGTGAGAGACATACAGTATATGGGATTAGTAGCTGGCTGGGAGTGCTGGTCCTTGTACTGCCACATTAGAGTACCTTGGTGTACATCTTGCTAGTTAGTTCTCATTTAAAGTCATATGAATGTATTTAAATGAGAACTCTCAGGGGTATATTTACTAAAGTGCGGGTTTTTAGAAGTGGAGATGTTCCCCATAGCAACCAATCAGATTCTACTTAACATATATCTAGCACCTTCTAGAAGATAATAGTTAGAAACTGAGTGGTTGCTATGGGCAACATCTCCACTTCTAAAAACCTGCACTTTAGTAAATATACCCCTCATTGTTGAAGCCTGGGAAGGATTCTAGGTCTCCTGATGCTTATAGACCAGTTTCTTTGATCCCAACGCATGCCAAGGTTCATGCCAAAATTTTAGCTTTGTGACTCAGCCATGTTATTAATTTAATTGTTCAGCCGGATCAGACCGGATTATCTTAGCCATCTTTATACTCATTTGCAGGTCTCATATGAGAGGGAATCTGCTTTGGTCATTGTGTCGTTGGACGCGGCAAAAGCCTTTCATTCTGTAGAGTGGCCCTACTTGTGGGAGGTCATGCGCTGTATGGGAGTGGGATCTGTTTTCCTAAAATGGGTTCAGCTCTTATATAATAGCCCTAGCACCAGGATTGCTGTTAATGGCTTTGTATCCTCCTCTTTCCCCCTATCCCGTGGAACCAGGCAGGGCTGCCCCCTATCTCCTGCTGTTTGCCCTGGTGATAGAACCGCTGGCTTGTATTCTACGGTCACATCCTGAGAGTTTGGGTCTTCAGCTTGGCACTAAAACTGATACAGTTGCTTTATATGCTGACGATTTACTCTTATTTCTTCAGGATTATAGGACAGCCATGTCAGCGGTTTTGTGCGTCATGGGGGAATTTAGTGGATATTCCGGTCTTACTACCAATTGGGGTAAATTATCCATAAAGCCACTGCGAGGGCCTCCTCCTACTATTCTAGAGTTAGATTTGCCATTGTGCCGGGTCTAGAAATATAAATATTTGGGAGTTTGGATTTCGAATAACTCGGAGGAGTTCATTACTCTGAATTTGACACCATTATTCTCCTATTTGCGTGACGAGATTACTTCTTGGAGCAAGCTTCCCCTCACTGTAACGGGTAGGGTGAATCTCATTAAAATGGTGGTGCAGCCTAAATTTCTTTACATTTTACAGCAGTCCCCGGTGTATGTCCCGACCCCTTTATTTTGGAAATTGAATAGTATGCTTTCGTCTGATCGGCCTCGGATGCAGTTGGATGTGCTCACCAGGTCCAGGGTGGATGGCGGCCTAATTCTTCCGCACTTCAGGCTTTATTACTATGCTGCTCAGATTTCACACATTCGGTCATGGTTACAGGATAGCTCTACTGACTCCTCAAAATCTGACTGCAAACACAGACAATATCAGATATTGTTATCTGACATGCGGGAACGCGCATCGTTCATCATTGCAGGCCCACATGTCAGATTTTCTTTCAGATATGAACGATTGAACGATTTTTAAAATTGTTATCGTTCATATCTGACAAAAAATCTGACCATGTGTATGCTATGCACCATAACACTGGTATTCCCCTAATGATTCTTTCATCAAAATTCTGTACTCTGGGAGCAAGGGAAGATGATGAATTGGACCGTTACAGTTTTCAATATGCTACTAATTATGTGCACTAGCTGAAGTTTGTCTGGCTCGTTCATGGATAGCTTCTTCTGGCCCAGACTTCTCAGCGTGGGTTGCATTGGTAAGCATTACAATGGAGCATGAGTGTTATCTGTATTTTACAACATCAAAATTTTACCATATATGGAACAGATGGTTGGAATCCACTTATGCGTCCCTGACCCCTTCTGTATAGAACACTATGTATATATGTATGTTGTTTTTCCTTGTTTTAAATCTGTAGTCAGGTGGTATTTCGAGTGTGGCATCATTTATTATTTATTTATTTTGTTTTATGTAGTTTTGTATGGTTGGTTTTTGTATTTTCTTTTTCTATATAGTATGTAAATTTTTATGTTTTTTTTTCTTCTTTGTATACGAACAGGGTGTGTGCTATTTGTACTGGGTTTAATTGTTTTAAGAATTGTTTTTATTTTAGCCCATTTTTAATGTATGTTTGTGGCTTTATGTGTTTTGCACTGCTTATCCATTTTGTATACTTAACTGAATATTGATTTGTACTGTTGCAATTATATGTGTTTTCTTTAGCTGCATATTTCGGGTCTTGTGTAGCCCTTGTTTTTGCATATCTGTTTTGTTGTGTTTTTATATATTTGGTTGCTGAATAAAAATTACTTTATTCAAAAAATATACCCCTCATTGTTTGAACTTGCAGATTTGCTGGAGAGGCTCCCAGGAAACTGCGCAATTCTACCACTTCCCGCCAGTGCTACCACGACACAGGTGAAGTAGATGGGGGATGGCGTGATGACACTATTTAATATGAGTCTTATTATCGCTGCCCTGCCCCCAACAATGTAATGCAGTGAATCGCAGAAAAATGTTGCAGGGCGCAGGGTGTGATGGCGCATTTCATGGTGGAATCAGTATGAATTACCGCTGGACCCTTGGCTCAAATCCCGACAGCGCCTGGGGCCGACAGAGGAAGAAATCCCGATCGTCCCTAGGTAAGTATTCACTAACCTAATCTACCCCCTAACCCTCCTTTAGGGTGCCTAACCCTAACGTTCCTACCCTGTGCCTAACCCTAATCCCCCCTCTAAGTGCCTAAACCTAACACCCCCTTCCCACCTGCCTAAACCTAAGTCCCCTGGGGGGTTGCCTAACCCAAACCTCTCCCCGGGGGTGCCTAACCCTCCCTCCCCCTAGCCTAACCCTAACCTCCCGGGGGGGGTGCCTATCCCTAAGTCCCCCCCCCGGGAGCCCTAAACCTAACCCTTCCCCCCCCCCCCCGCGGCTGTCCGCAGTCTCCCAATGTTGGTCAAATGACAGGCGTCTAGATTTAAACGCCCGTCATTCGTCCCTAGTCGGGATAACAATGACTGGAAGCTGGTGGTTTGGCTTCCTGAACGTATACCTTCATGGTTTCCCACCCACCTGGAACTCCTGGGGTTCAGTGCTCCAAAGCAGACAAGTATGAGTTAGACTTAGCAGAAGTGCCATGAAGTGACGAATGACTTATCATAATTTATGCAGTGGGGAACAAAAATCTATTTTGTTAACACAATATTGTTGTATGAGAAATATATAAGAAAAAACTGCCTAGTTTAGATTTGTTTGTTTCTTAGCTACATATGATGATATTTGCTGACTATTTGCAGTGCTAAGCAGTAGATTGTGTCCATGCACAGTGCTGTCAGATTTGACACTTGTTATATACTAAAGCTGGGTACACATTAGACCTGTGACACATGTGACATGAACTACTGAAGGAGCAACTCATAACTGCAAGTGAGGTTGATGTTTTTTGTATACATTGTTTCGAGTTGGTAACTTGGTTGCAACCTTTGCTGCTTTGAGGTGCAGTGCCATTGTGCTGTTAATTATTATTAAGTTCAGAGAGGGCTGGAAGTGCGGACTATGCAGATTTGTGTGCATGCCTGTTTTCAGATTGATATTTAGCATCAATGATATTGCTGGTGTGAGTGTGTGCTGCTGCTGATGGCTGCAAAACTAAGTGTATGGATAGGGGAGGGGTGGCCTTATAGATGCATACAACTCATACAGGCAAATATTCTCATTTATTCCCATGCATGCAATTACAGCCAAATTACGATCCACTCTGCATCTGCCCCATGGTGCACGTCTTGGTAATTAAAGGAAAATTAATACAAACATAAAAAAGAATGTAACTAAACATTTATTCATGTACAGTAATAGGTTGTCTAGGCACCCTGTGACTCTGGCTGCTGTTAAACTATAACACTATGCGGCATTTTTATTATCACTAATGGGCCTTTTACACATGCAGAAAACGCTTGTTTCCATGTGTTTTATGTATTGTGCCCGCTGATTATTATTGCGGCGAGTTGAATAGTTAATCATCATCCAGCCCCCGATGATGAATAGGCCCCTATACACTATAACACCCAATAAGCTTTGCAGAATTGTTCCAAGATTTTATTTTGTTAAAATATGTTACTTGAACAGTGTTACAAGAATACTAATTACAGCTGTTGCATTATCTGCCTATTATTAGAAATTGAATCAAAATGTTTTATATTTACATTTTGTTGACAAATTACAGTCTGAGGCATATGGTGAATGATAGACGTTCCTTGCCAATGAGCAAAGGATTGACAATCGCAAAGTAAGCACTTGTGAAAAGTTAAAGTTGAAGCATAGTGCCGCTGGACTTTCAGCTGTAACCCAACAATTACCCTGCAGCCAATTCCACATTTCATAGTTAGACCCCAAATATGTCAGAGGCTGCTGATGACAAGCTTTTATTACAGAACAAGTGATGAAATGCAAGTGTGGCTGTGATAAATGGGAGATGGGTCTGAATTCCAGCAATTTGCCTTCCTATCCGTGGATGTATTGCCTCCCTGCTTGTCAGTAGTGAGTAGCTCATAAATCCACACAGAAAATGCTGAGAAATTCTGATGAGGTTACATAAGACAAATGCTGCCTAAGAGCCACCGCACCGCCTTACACAATGCACATCTGGCAATCTTGTTACCATACGACCTTAGAGGTGGTGGGACAGAGCCGCTCCATCATACTTATACAGATATATGCTTGTAGATGGTATTGTTTGAGATGTTAGTGTACAACAGAGGTAGGTGTTCTGCAGCTCGACAGCTATTGTGGAACTATACTTACCAGCATGCCTTGCCAGCCAAAGCAGAGACATAGTGAATGAAAGATGAATTATTCAAAAACATGCGTTACAGAATATTATTTTAAGAAAGGGGTTCTAAAGATGTCAAGACATGCTGGGACATTTAGTCCCACAACAGGTAGGGAGCCCACAGTTAGCCTAAAGTTTGCGTGGTCAAAATATCCCGGTCTTCCAAAATATGATCAAACAGTGAATAACCTGCATTTGATTCCAAATAAAACTATATAGCGGTTTAACCACATCCAAATGTTTCTCAAGCTTATTGAGGTCCTTAAGATGGTCTCAATACTCAAAATATCCCGGAATCTTAGTCACGTTTAAACCTCCCATTGAGCCAATAAGCAGAGGAAATGATGTTGCATACTGTACTTACTGACATTTGGAAATAACTTCCAGGAAAATGTTCCTGCTGGGCAGGTGACTCGCTGCGTACCATGTGCGACACAGACATGCCGTCACTGCACCCAGCAACATTACATAACTGCTGAACAGGATCACATTATAATGATGATGTATTTCAGATGATCTCTGCTCATACATATTCATCTGATTATGATAAAGCTGGAGAACAAACCTAGAGTTCACTGTCAGCACAAAGAACACATAGAAAACATGGATAGCCTGAGTGAGAAAAATGTTGGGTATAAATCTTTAATACTTCAGGTCTACATATCGGACAGCAACTATGTTCCTGGTGCTGGATTCCTCCCAAATGCGCAGTGTAAAATCCACACATTTCTGCTGCACATGCCCACAGAGGAAGCCACACTCACATATGAGTGCAGGGCCGGACTGACCATCTGGAAGATGCCAGAAGGGGCGACGGCCAGATGGGCCAGTTCGGCTGCAAACCCCGGCCTAGCAACTCCGCTTCCTGGCACCGGGACACCAAAAGACGGGGGCGTGCAGAGAGGCCACGCCTCGTCTCTCGCGATACGTCCCGTGAGGCATGACCATGCCATCTTTGGACAAGGCCACGCCCCTTTTGTGGCCGCGCGCGCATTAGGGGGACTGCCAGGGCTGCCGAGCCGCCCCAGTCCTTCCCTGTATGAGTGTATGCAGATTTGCTTGCATCTGAGACATGCGCCTCCTGAAGTCTGGAGAAGAGGAACAGGGGGGAAGGAACAGTCTAGCGTAGGCAGTAAGGTGGTGTACATGTGATTGTAAACAGATGCATATCCACACTGAGACACATATAAGCATGTACATCTGTCAGTAGCCAAAACAATTGCCGGTGCTTTTGGGCTGGTTCAACTAAACACCAATGGCAACTATGACAGTCCCCAGCACTAGTTTATTGCTTGTGAATTCACCTTTGACGATAATAAGTACTTTATTCATTGATTGGGCATATATTATATCACTTTGTAGAGATGTGCACAGACCCCTGTATTTTGGTTTTGGTTCTAAATCGTCATTGTGTTTTGGTTTTGGCAAAACCACCCTCAAGTGTTTTGATTTTTGATCTGGATTTCTTTAAAAAATTATAAAAACAGCTAAAATCATGTAATCTTTACTTGTTTTTGGTCCCTTTAGTATTATATTAACATCAATAACATTAATTTCTAGTCAATTTTTGCTATCTCACAGCTCACAATATTGTTTTCACCAATATTGGGCAAAGGCTGCAGCGAGCTGGCTGGCTAAACTAAGTGACAGAGCAGTGGCACAAACACCTGGCAGTTTAAAAATAGAGCACATCTATGAAACATAGTGGCACAGCAGTGACAAACAGGATGGCAGTTTAATAAACTATACGACCCTATACACTCTTATCATTAATCAAAAATTAATAGCCTAAAAGTAAAAGCCTATAAGAAAAAAATATATATATTACCAATACACTTCCGAAAGACTAGTAGAAAAGATAATAAATTAGTCTTAATAGAAGAAATGGATAATTTTTTTACAAAAAGCGTGGGGACCCTAACAAATCGGTGAACACCTCCGGATATCTGAGTATGGCCTATTATTGGAAAATATGGAGAAAAACAGCGTGGGGTTACCCCCTTTTTCCAATAACCAGCAGCAGACTGAACCAGACAGTGGGGGGGGGACTATAGCAGGGAGACACACAGGAGTTCCCCCTGCCAAAACGTTAACTAGTCCTAAACTGGTCAGCCCATGGCTGTAATTTTTGGGGGTCCTGACTTTCTGTGCTATTGGCAAATAGGGGGAATCTATATAAACTTGTGTTTCCGCATGTATAATGGGCCCATAAGGGCCTCTTTGCCACTTTGAACTCATTCCTCTGCAAACCCCCTCCTTGCCTCCCCTCCTCACTCTCTGCTCTTGACTTTGCCAACTACTTTACATCTTAAAATTGACTAAATATGTCAGGAGATCGCATCCCACCAGACCCTCAGCACTCCACACCCTCCTTTCCCAGAACACCTATCCCCGTCTTACCTACTCTGACATCTTTCTCCCCTGTATCTGGAGAGGAAGTCATGGCCCTCATCTGGTGCTCCCCCCTTCCACCTCTACCCTTGATCCTATCCATTCCCACCTCCTCTGCTACCTCTCTCCTCCTGCCTGGTCCCATCTTACCCACCTCCTCAATTTCTCCCTCTCATCAGGCAGTGCCCCTTCTGCATTCAAGTATGCACTTGTCTCCCCCATTTTTAAAAAAACTGCCTTTGATCCTAACACTCTCTCCAACTACCAACCCATCTCTTTCCTACCTATTGCCTCCAAACTGCTTGAGTGTATTGTTTACAACCGCCTTACCACCTTTACTTTCTTCCCACTCTCTGCTTGACCTATTCCAATCTGGCTTCCATCCTCTCTACTCCACTGAACTGCCCTCACGAAAGTTAGCATTGACCCCCTTGCTGCCAAATCCAAGGGCCACTAGATTATGCTCATTCTCCTCGATCTCTCTGCTGCTTTTGACACTGTGGACCCCCTTCTCCTCATGCAAATCCTTCACTCCCTATGTCTACGTGACACTGCCCTTTCCTGGTTTTCCTCTAACCTCTCTGACTGTTCATTCTGTCTCCTCTCATGACTCTCAATTTCCTCCACACTTCCACTAACATTAGGTTTTCCCCAAGGTCCTGTTCTTGGACCTTTCCTATTTTCCCTCTATACGTCCTGTTTAGGTGAACTCATCAGCTCTTTTAGCCTCCAATATCATCTCTATGCTGGTGAAATTCAGAACTGCCATTCCACCCCTGACCTCTCCCCCCTCTTCTCACTTCTATCTCCAACTGTCTCTCTGCTATCTCTTCCTTGATGTCCCAGCGCTTTCTTAAACTTAACATGTCTAAGAGATACATTCTACTGCATCACCTCACTTCCCACAATTTCATTATCTATTGATGGTACATCTCCTCTAGCCCCCAAGTGCGCTGTCTTGGAACAATCTTTGACTCCTTCCTCTCCTTTAAACCACATATTCAGTACCTCTCACAGCCCTGCCGCTTCATCTCAAAAATATTTCCAGAATCAGACCCTTTCTCACCAGGGATGTTACTAAGATCCTCATTCACTTACCAGTCATCTCCAGATTGGACTACTGTAACCTCCTCCTGTCTGGCCTCCCTGACTCCCTCCTCTCTCCACTGCAATCTGTCTTCGATGCTACTGCTCTGCTCATCTTCCTCTCCACACGTTCTACATCTTCCTCCCCTCTCCTGCAAGCCCTACACTGGCTCCCCATCCCATTTAGAGCTCAATTCAAGCTTTTCACACTCACTTGCAAAGCCCTCATCCAATCTTCTCCCATTTATATCTCTGATCTCATCTCCCTCCACACATCCACCCACTCGTTTCACTCTACAAATGTATGTTGCCTCTCCTACCAATTTATTACTTCTGCCCACTGCCTCCCACTCCCATCTCCAAAATTTTGCCAGTGTTGCACCTCACCTTTGGAATTCTCTTGACCTCTCTGTCAGATGCTCCACCTCTCTGCTCATCTTCAAACGGGCTCCCGAGACCCATTTCTTCATCATAGCTTTCTAGCTCTCATCCTAACCTACTGCTCCATGCATCTTCCACACTGCCTATCCCATTTGTGTCACCCCTGTCTGTCTGCTCCTTCCGTGTATGCTCTCACAAGCATGACCCTCTTTCCTCATGCCTGAGCGTCTAAACACCGTTTCAGAGGCGTGCATAATTAAAAGGAAGCATCATTGCACACATCACTTGGCTGTTTTTTACACTCAAGTGATCGCAGAGCTTGCTGTAGGGTATAGTCAACCTCAAGCGCTGCGTTCGTTACCGATGGTACCCGATGTACCGATGCTTGCATACACTTCCTGGAGATGATGTGCGCTAGTGGGCGTCTTAAGACAGGCCGTGGGCGTCTGCAAACACAAAGTGATCGTACGCCAAGACATAGTGGGCGTGCTTATGCCTTGCCGTGCGATCGCCTGCCGTGCCATCACTTAGCCGAATTTGCATATGCTGGGTGCGAAAGAATACATCTAGAAAATGGGTCTGAATCAGGTCCAATGTGCGCTAGTGGGCGTCTTAAGACAGGCCAGTGGGAGTCTACATGCACAAAGTGATTGCATGCCAAGACATAGTGGCCGTGCTTATGCCTTGCCGTGCGATCGCCTGCCGTGCCGTCACTTAGTCGAATTTGCATACGCTGGGTGCGAAAAAACGCATCTAGCGAGCGGGTCTGAACCAGGTCCTAAGAGTCTTTTACAACATCAAAGGACACTTATTGATGAAAACAAACACATCTACAGTACATTTGTAGACATGCACACAGCTACTGTATGTAGAGATTAAAAATCATTAGCATAATTTATGACGGTCCCTAATCGGAAGGCAAACCCCAAGGTTTTTTATATTTATATCTGAGAATTTTTTTCCTTAGAAATGTTTCTATTTTTCAGTAATGACTAGTAGCTATACAGTACAAAACAACTACTCTTATTTTGTATGTTCAATACAATTCTCACAATCTATTTTCATTCAACAGGTTTCATATTTTTTGAAGTGGAGCATTTAAAATATCCCAAAATGCATTAGAATAAAGTTCAGTAAACATATAATCATAGGAACTTTAGGACACAAGCATATAACTGTACTATACCATACCTACTTAGTTATATAGTGAATCTGCAAATTAAAATGTTGGAAGTAATACATACAGTATTAACATATAGAATAGCTTGCTACTGTACAAACAGCTGCACTTACTGCAATACACTGTAATTAGCCACATGCATGCTATTATGATGGTGGCAGACAAACACTTTTTTTTCCATCAATCTATTCGAAGTCTCACCTAAAAGATGAAAAATGAGAAGGTAAGTGGGAGAGGGGATTTGGGCCTGACAGATGACTTGTCCCTCCAAAAGCTGGACAGTTGTGTGATAGGTCCGACGTGCTGTTTTATACTCTATAGGACACATGTCATGGAAATATACTGTAGTCTTCTGCTTCTATGCTACTATTCAACAAAACTCCCAAGTGTGTGGGTACCCCACTGTCTTAGAATAGCATTCCCTGACCTATGTCCTTGTATGCTTCAGCTCTCATTCACCAAGGCTCACGACAGTCATTTCACTTAATGACAACATTGGAGACATGGATTCTCATGGTAATTATATACAATCCTTGTCCTGTGAACTAACCCACATTCTTGCTTCTCATGACAAAGCACCTGTTCTGATGTAGCTGCCACTGCATTGAATAGGTTGTCACCGTCCTTGGTGTACTAGTTCCATGGGGAGTTAGAGGTTGTCATGACTTTTCACACTGAACAAAAGCCCTGTCAGCTACACTATCCAAATTGATAAACTATTTATTAACCCAGTCTATTATCATAAATATTTTAATTAACACCCACCCTCTCAAACAGATTAAGTTAGGAGATGCCATATTGCCCAGTGCCCTGTATATCCTAACTGGGCAACCTGGGCTGTAGACCAATAAGCTCTCTATGCTTTATGTGTGTACAAACATCAATGCAGGGACCCTCTACTTATGTGTATGTATTGAATACTATAATGAAACATGAAAGATTGTGCATACACATTGGAAGCACATTCAGAGTCACACACAGCAGAACATATAGTTTCCCCATCAGAGAAACTGCCAAAATTCCTGACAGTTTCGATCGTGTGTTCTTTGCCTGAACTCGCAGGGAGGCTGTCTAAAAATTCCCCCATGGCTCTGCACCCACAGGGGGTTAAATGAGTATAACCACTCCAAGAATGCTACTGTCAGTGGAGGAAGGGAGGAGGAAACTGGGTGGAGAGGATCATACAGCTCATAAACTTGCAAAGCTGTCTTTCCAAACCACAGCCACTTCTAATGTTCTCCTGTGTGCACACTTGTCACTGCTAGAGACCTTATATAGATTACACCACAGACTACTGAATTGGAGTAAAGGTTCACCACACAGAGAGAAGAATGTAATACAGCATGGGCACAAATGGACAGAAACATGTACTGTACATCAGCAGTATCATCCTGTCCACAACTCTATTGTACTTGTATTATGTAAACAAGGCTCCGATGCAGAGGGTAACGCCAGCTTTTGCTGGTGTTACCCTATATAAACCTATGGCCTTCTACCGCATCGCGCTGGTTCGAGGGATCCCAGCATGCCCTGCAGCCGCCATATCACTCTGCGCAGGGATGTACTCCGCAAGATTAGTACATCTCGCCATAAATGTATTGTGCTCTGACATTTATAATAGCAATGGATTTTTGTGCTGGCAGACACATTTGCCCTAAACACACTCTTACTCCCATTAGGACACATACTGATATAATAGAAAAATTACATCATATTGTAAAGTGTGAACAGGAAAGTAAAGTTGCGTTACCACCAAACACCTATACTTTATAACCTGCTCATTCCTCCTGGAGTTAATACAGTTGTTTGATTGATGTAGCTGTTTTTCCCAGGGGGGGTCTGGAGTGTGTGTTCGAGGACCAATCAGAAGCCACAATCAAAGGTTGTGGATTTTGATTGGTCCTCCCAATAACACATCTTCTCTGTGGCATTATTTGCTGACTATGGGCTTCATTTAACAACGGTACTAATTTTCAACAGGATATTTCATTTTGTATTACAGTAATACATAAAATATGTCGCTGGTATTTACCAGCACTGTCTTCACTGAAGCTGGAAAGGCTTTGATAGATTCCCCCATACTGCTTGTGCAATCTATAGATGGCGTAAATTGTATAGTCATAAACAGCAGTAAGCTGATCGTACTGCTGTTTGCTAAATACTGCAAGAATGTCAAAACCCCTTTACCCCTATAATACAAAATCAACTAAACTTGACTAAATAGCTCTGGACTCCAGCTAGGGAAATCAGATTGGTGAAATGTCAGGTGATTGGTGGAAGAGCAGTTTTAAGAAAACATATAAATAAAAAAATCTGTTAAAACAAGGGACAGAGGGCCTGATTCAGACCTGCTCACGAGCGCTGAGCACTCGCAAGCGATGTTGCCCAAGTGCGCATGCGCACGACTGAGGCGGCTCCGTCGTGCGCATGCGCGAGACCCGAATAACGTCGTTATGGGTCTCGCACCAAAGGGGGCGTGCTGTCGATGGTGATTGACAGCACGCCCCCTTTGGTGGTCGTGCCGGGAGCGTGGCTGCCCAGACGGAGGCGTTCCCATGGGAATGCCTACCGTCTGGGGCCAGCCCCACTGACATCACTAGTGTCAGTGGGGCTGCTCCAAACAGTAAGAGGGATGGCTTGGAAGCTGGGAAACAGTCTGTGCATCGGTGCAGCTTGGAAGCCAGGAGACAGTCTGTGCACTGGTGCGGCCTGGATGCCAGGAGGCAGGCTGTGCAATAGTGTGGCTTGGAAGCTGGGAAACAGACTGTGCATTGGTGCGGCTTAGAAGCTGGGAAACAGTCTTTGCGCTGGTGCGGCTTGGAAGCCAGGAGACAGGCTATGCAATGGTGCAGCTTGGAAGCCAGGAGACAGGCTGTGTAATACAGACAGATAGGCGCAGGACACTGGAAGAATGACTCTGCATACAGGAACAGATCGGTGTTATGGCTAGGTAGTTAGGGACTGGTTTAGGTACACAGGGATCATACGCTATAGTGGGCCTGATTCAGAGGTGGACGAAGCCCTATGGAAGGTGCAACATCTCCATCTGAACATGGCATCTTGTGTCAGCGAAATGCCCACATCTTCCTAACTATCCCCCCGTTACCTCCCAGGAACACTCATTGAAATCTACGGCTCTTCCGTCCAAATTCGTACTGCGACTCCTGGCACTGACCATTGGGACGCCTGCGCAGTGCCACTCAGAAAAATGAGCCGACTTAAAACATCGGCCATCTGCATGCGGAATCGGACACTGCGTCCACCCCTAAATCAGGCCCAGTATCACAATGTATTATAAAAAATAGGGTAAACAATAAAACAAAAGTAAACACTTGAAATAATGCCACACTTTATAAGTCACCCATTAGTTTTACTATTCCCTTTTGTTAAATCCTAAACCTAGAAATAACACACTGACTCATGTATATGGAATTAAAGAGGTCACAGCCAGAATTTATTGATCGAATTGGAATTTAGAAATAGGTGGCAGGAAGAAAGCAGTGCTCCGAGGCCACAGCCCTATGAATACCAATAATAAAAAATAGCGGCGGATCCCCGCCCCACTCAGACCAACCTGAGGCAGTACCATCCCCCCTTAATTGGCACAGCCTCGGCCATTCCCCTGGACAGGGACCAGGTTCCACCTTTTGGGCGGTAACCAACTTGCCGTTCTCAAAGGAAAGATGCCACCACAGGCACTCCTGCGCTAATAATAGGCCGCCCAGGAGCACTGCTTCCCGCCAGGCTGCACCTCTACCTGTTGGAAGAAATCACAGAGAAATGCAGAATTCAACAAAAACAAAAAAGCATACAAACCAGCTTAGGCGGGTGGGTGGGAAAATGTCTCCTCTCACCAGGCTATTTATATGGCTCCTCTAAACCCTCCCACAAATCCTATAATAGGCTTATACCTCTGAAATGACCACTGCCTAACTCCCCCCCCTCCTTGCTCTTAACCCTAACAAAATTACATATCTAACAGGGACTTTATCTATCCTCAAACATATTCAAGTGTTCGGATACACCTCTCATTAACCGTGACGTAATGTCCTGGGCCAAAGTGTATTATCCATGAGATAAGTTTTATTTTAAAGGCCCTTTTAAGTGCCTTCTTTTCTAAATACTATACTGTATATATGTACAGCATATATAATATATATAAATATATATCATATATATATTTATATATATATATATATATATGTAATTGGTTTTCTATAGCTCCACCCCTGGTAGCTCCACCCACACTTCCTGCACCTATATTTCCAGAAAAATAGTCCGTGTAAATAATGCATGTTAAACTTTTCTGTTGGTTTAAATCATGCGAGTCCAGTAAAAAGATATAGTAAATAATGCATCATAAATACAAATTGAAAGGTGCATATGTACATTATTTCAAATGCAAATGTAGATGCAAACGATAAAGAATCAGTGTATAGTTTTGCAGTGTCATTAAATCACCTGTGATATTTATGTGGTAAAGGATGTTCATCATAAATCCTAGGCTTCATGAACAAATCTGTGCAGTGATTTATGTCTGGAGGATTAATCTACATTCACTACATTACATTCTTATACAGGTATCACAGATGCACAAGTCATTAAAGAAAATGTTGCTGCTCTGAGGTATTAAAATTCTTGTTTGCAAAATAATGGTAAAGTTAGATTTTTAACAGCAAATAAGTCACAATTCACACCTTTTTGTAAACACAGATAAGTAACCATATTAATACAATTAATTTAAAATAAATTGCACTTTATTTATTTATTTATTAACAGTTTCTTATATAGCGCAGCATATTCCGTTGCGCTTTACAATTGTAAACATTAATAGAACAAAACTGGGTAATAACAGACAGATATATAGGTAGGAAGGCCCTGCTCGCAAGCTTACAATATATAGGGAAATAGGCATTGATACACAATGATAGGTGCTATATATTGCATTTGGTCCAGCCAGAATGCAGAGTTTCTTGGTTGGCTGCATGATCCAGTCACACAGGAATATCGACCAAATGTCATGAGGATGTGAGAGAAAGACAATGTGTGAGATTGTGTGTGGACTGTAAAAAAGGGATGTAATTAGATATGGAAGCTATGAAGGTTATGTGGGAGGTTCTGGAATTTGATAAGCTTGCCTGAAGAGGTGAGTTTTCAAGGATTGCTTGAAGTATTGGAGACTAGATGAAAGTCTTATTGTGCGAGGTAGTTCATTCCATAGAGTGGGTGCACTTGCAATACAATTAAGCACATATTATTCTAAATATATTCAACAATGGTATTAGCTATAAGAAATACTTGAAATAATAGATTATAAAAATATCTGCGCTAGTACATCCTGAATATCCATAAAGACAAGAACACATAACAGTGATATATAGAAACAGCCCTGAACAGTAATGAAGTATACTTACAGGACAAAGGACCAGTGGTGCAAGTAAGGTGGTATGGCACGGCATACCATTAAGAAATGAGCACCTGGTATGCCGTACCTCCTACTACCTTACCAGTGGCACCATTAGCTGCACTCTCGAATCAGTCACAGCACTCGGAGGGGAGACAGACCCCTGGCCATGAATGACTGAGGGCAGCCCTAAGAGCACTGGGAGTGTCCCCAGAGTGATGAAAAATGGGACGTGTCATGCAGACATGCCCCCATGATATGTGACCATGCCCATTATTTAACAGCACATAAAATCTACTTGCACCAATGCAAAGGACAAATACAAAAAGTTGCTCACATCAATCTGTTTTAAGCAGGGGTGCACACTTTTCTAGTGAGAGGGCCACATTAATAAATTGCACTCATTAAATGGGCCACAATAAAACTTTACTTGCTTAAACATTTAAAATACATACAATTTACTAATGAAAAAGGCCTTGCAGCATTGTTAAAAGGTCTCTGTGGAGAAAAGTGTGCAATGCCGCAAAACAGAATGCGCCATCACTGAGGGTATGACCATTGCTTGTAACAACACATTCCCCTTGCTTCCTGCAGCAACATATATCCTCCCCACTGAAACAACACCATCACACAAACACATAGGTGAAACTAGAGATCTGGTAATGGGTGGTCCCAGTTTTAGCACCATGTCAGATATTGGGAAAAAAAACACCAGTGGCGTCCTTCCCCATGGTGTCACCCGGAGTAAGAAGGCATGTTGTGTGCGCGGCGCAGCTGCACGCCGCCAAACAAGGGGGCGTGGCCTTGTGAACAGGGGGTGTGGTCACTTGAGAAGGGGGAATGGCCTCGCAGCCCGAACCCCAGTGGTCTGGTGTGTGGAAGAAGTACGAGTGAGCACTATGCAGTGCTGTCTCCCTCACACTGTCAAGAGCCGAGTGCTGCATTTGATGCTCCAGTGCAGCAACCGGCTCCTGTCACCTTGGCGTCACCCTTAGGCGGGTTTTGGGGCCTCAGTCAGTTTGAAAGTCTTTTCTTACCTATATGGTGGTTTCTCTGCAACTCGGAACCTCTGAGGAAATTGAGCCTCACTGGGCAGTGTTTTCAGCCGGTATTCACTATTCATGTAGGAGATAACATTGTCTGGAAGATGCCTGTTTACGTAGAAATATAACCAATATCATCATCATAACCAAATAATATATACTGTAGTAACAGAAGCTTTTGTGCAGGAAAAATGTGAATTTCCCTGATCAAACTTCTGTGTCTCTCCAGGCTCCCCTGTGTTACTCCAGACCCCCCAATGTCTCCATCCCCAGGCCCCTCTGTGGTTCTCCAGGCTCTCTGTGACTCTTTATCTCCATGCCCCCTTGTCTCTTTCCATCCCCAGGACCCCCTGCGTCTCTCCATCCTCAGGCCCACCTTTGGCTCTCAGCTTTATTCCACCAGCCCCAGTGTGCATCTATCAGCCCCATTCCCCCAGCCCCAGTGTGCATCTCTCTGCCCCATTGTCCTGACCGCAGTGTGCTCCTCTCAGCCCCAGTGTGCATCACTCTGCACCATTGCCCCGACCGCAGTGTGCTCCTCTCAGCCCCAGTGTGCATCTCTCTGCCCCATTGCCCCGACCGCAGTGTGCTCCTCTCAGCCCCAGTGTGCATCACTCTGACCCAGTGTGTCACTCAGCCCCATTCCACCAACCCCAGTGTGCGTCTCACAGCCCCATTGCCCCAACCTCAGTGTGTGTCTCTCTGCCCCAGTGTGTCTCTAAGCCCAATTTCCCCGACCCCAGTGTGCGTCTCTCTGCCCCAGTGTGTCTCTCTGTCCCATTACCCTGGCTCCAGTGTGTGTCTCTCAACCCTATTCCCCCGGGCCCAGTGTGCGTCTTTCTGCCCAATTCCCCAGCCACAGTTTGCCTCAGCGTCATTCCCCTGCCTGTGTCACCCCAGCCCTGTGTTAACTCCAACCCCTCCAGCCCTTTGCAGTCCAGCTCCAACCCCTCCAGCCCCCTGTGCAGTCAGCTCCAATCCTACACAGCCCTGTGCAGTCAGCTACAACCATACTCCCCAGCCCACTGTGCAGTCAGCTCCAATTCCCCCTCCCCCCTCAGCCTTGTGGTCAGCTCCAATCCCCCCCAGCCCTGTGCAGTTAACTCCAACCTTCCCCCCTCCTCCCTCAACACTGTGCACAGCTTCAATCTGCCCCTCCCCCCTCTGCACTGTGCACAGCTCCAATTCCACCCTCAGCACTGTGCACAGCTACAATCCCCCCTCCCACCTCAGCACTGTGCACAACTCCAATACCCCCTCCCACCTCAGCACTGTGCACAGCTCCAATCCCCCCTCCCACCTCAGCACTGTGCACAGCTACAATCCCCCCTCCCACCTCAGCACTGTGCACAGCTCCAATACCCCCTCCCACCTCAGCACTGTGCACAGCTACAATCCCCCCTCCCACCTCAGCACTGTGCACAGCTCCAATACCCCCTCCCACCTCAGCACTGTGCACAGCTACAATCCCCCCTCCCACCTCAGCACTGTGCACAGCTCCAATACCCCCTCCCACCTCAGCACTGTGCACAGCTACAATCCCCCCTCCCACCTCAGCACTGTGCACAGCTCCAATACCCCCTCCCACCTCAGCACTGTGCACAGCTCCAATACCCCCTCCCACCTCAGCACTGTGCACAGCTACAATCCCCCCTCCCTTCTTAGCACTGTGCACAGCTCCAATCCCCCCTCCCCCCTCAGCACTGTGCACAGCTCCAATTCCCCCTCCCTTCTTAGCACTGTGCACAGCTACAATCTCCCCCACCCCCTCCCTGCAGTCGCCGCCAGCACTTACCTCCGTCCTGTTCCTCCGTTTTGCTGCTTTTTGTGGGAAGAGCTGCTGCTGAGCATGCGCAGTAGCTCCCCCGGTGGCCATCTTTTTTTTTTTTTTTTTAGCTAACTGGGCTAATAGGTGGTCCTGTGCACCCCCAGACCATCCCCCAGTTTCGCCTATGCACAAACCCATAGCAGGCAACACATCCTCCAGCACTGGCACTGTACTATCTCCAGTTGGGTGCTCCCACTGCTGTAGGATCAGTAGTGGCGCCATGAAGAAGATGTAATTCTGTGGCAATTACAGAATAACTGCACTCCCTGTGACAATTTGTTTTTATATGCTTTAGCCATAAATGTGGGCTTGTGTGCTTTACATGCAAAGGATTACTTTAAAGTCCCACTCTGGCTCTGACTATGGGAATGAATATAAAATAAATTATACAAAATTTCTAAATTGCAGCATAAATTAGCTATTTGCTGTTAGTGCCAATGAAATAAATGTCTGTAATTCCTTTACTTTTGTTTTAATTAAACAAATATCGCTAAATTCAACAATGATGAAGTGTGGAGATCCATTAAAAAATATACTTACCTGGGATAGACGCTGTTGCTTGGTCTGTCTTTCCTACTAGTTTGCCTTTTTTATGATGTATACTTGTACATCTTGCTGCATGAATCAAAAAACTTTTTTTTTTTAAAGTAATTGTTGGCATGTAGCCTTGTCTTTCACTTATGTTCGGCAATACAATACCTGGATTTACAAGAGATCTGTCCCCTCACAAAGGAGACTCAAGCAAGGTTCATAATAACTATACCATAACTTCTTTGAAACTGTGAGAGTAGAACTAGAGCAGTGAGCTGGACAGTGCTTAGGGCCTGATTCAGAGCCGGACGCAATTAGCGCTCGCTCGTCCAGAAAATAGGGGTGGCTATTCAAATCAACCGTTCGCTCTTTGCGGTCTGTTCACGCCTCTATGTCTGAACGAGCGAACAAAACTTGCGGTCGTTTTTTGAAAAAATACGCCCTCTGGCTGCTCGCATCCTACGTTTTGTCCGCTATTTATTAGATTAATCGAGTACATCGACCAGAGTATGAACTGCTCGCTATTCTTGTGGTTGGTTTTTGCTACCACAATTTTGCGAGCAGTTCTGGCTATAAATAACCCAGTGACGTGGTCAATGACACTGCTGTATTAATTATGCACACCCTTAAAACGCCCGTTTTGACCTTTAAGCACGCCTGCGTTCGGATCTCCACTCCCCGTTTTCAAGCACCTTCCCCTGTTACCAACCACATACGCCTCATTCTGTCACTCAAAATAGCAGGCATTCGCTATTTTGCGAGCACGCGTTTTTCGGCCGCACTGACTGGTTTGCGCATGCATATTACGATACGTACGCATGCGCAGTTGGGCAAACGTCGCTCGGAGCGAACGAGCGGCCGCTTACGAGCGGCTCTGAATCAGGCCCTTAGTGACAATCTCATGATATAATGGTTATATTATCTATACTGAGAGGTCTGTGGTCACATCTTTGTAAAGACAGGTGCATGGCATTGGCAGCTAATTTGATTGGACGCCAGGCTGACTGTCACAGACCATACATGCCTACTCTCCCGGAAGTCGTGGGAGGCAACCTTTTTTTGGTAACCCCCGCACCCCCGTTAGAGTAGGCATTTCTCCCACATTCTGCCCACTTCCTAGTGAAGTGGGCAGAATAGGGAGAATTGTTGCGGCAATCGCGGGTCCTCCTGCAGGGGGCGGGGCTTAATGACACAAGTCTTCAAGAATCGCACCATTTAGCCCTGCGCCCTATTTAAATCAGTGCCAATCGCGGCAATTTACCATGAAGGGGCAGGGTTTAATGACACGAACCATCAGGCCCCGCCCCCGTCGCATCCCACCTGCTTCTCCTCTCCGGGAGAAGAGAAAAAGCAGGCAAGTATGTCACAGACATGTCTCTGTTGAGTCCTGCCATGATGAGTAATTCCCTGCCCTCCCCCTAGTATAGGTCTAAGAAAAAAAAATTTAAATAATCATTTTTATGGGGAAGAGAAAAATAAAATAAAACACACGGATAGAACATCACATACACACAAGACAAAGTAAAAAGACATTGGCATAAAGTTGATCTGATTTTCTTGTTCTCAAACTACAGTAAAGCTAAAATTCTGAAAATACAGCATCTAAAATGTATTATACTTACTTTGCTGTCTGGCTTGTAATTATTGATACAGCCTATTCGGTGGTAGCAGTCACAATACAGTGTAGGTGCCAGGAGCAGGGCCGAAACTAGGAGATCTGTCACCCGGTGCAAGGCAGCAATTTTGTGCCCCCTCACTTCCTGTACCTGGAGTTTGTCCTTGCTCCTCCATAAGGCAGTGCACTACTCAGACGTCCCTGGTATAGTGACTTACATTATTCCACACACCATAATGCCCATTACACATTATGTCACACACTGTAATGCTTATTACTAAAGTGCCACTTACATATTTGCCAAACACCATTTTATAACCCGACAGAAGGGCTTCTAATTACTTTAATATTACCTGCAAGTTGCCATGGGGTTTCATGCTTGTTGCCATGGGGTTTCATGCTTGTTGCCAGGGGGTTTCATGCTTGTTGCCATGGGGCTTATGCTCGTTGCCATGGGGTTTATGGTCATTGCCAGGGGTTACATGCTTGTTGCCAGGGGGTTATGCTCATTGCCAGGGGGTTTATGCTCATTGCCAGGGGTTTCATGCTCATTGCCAGGGGTTACATGCTCATTGCCATGGGTTTATGCTCATTGCCGTGGGGTTTCATGCTTGTTGCCAGGGGGCTTTCAGCATCTCCCGGCAGCGCCAGCGTTCCTTTTGCTGGGAACGCTGTGTGCATTGCGCTGGCCTAACAGACACTAGAGGTTCAGTAGAACCTCTAGCATCTGTCTCCTCCTAGGCGGCGCCCATTATTGGATGGCCGTTTTCAGCAGAGTCCATGCGGACGGCTAGTCCGCATGGAATTGGCTGAAAACGGCCATCCAAAAATGGCCGCCGCCAAGGAGGAGACAGACACTAGAGGGCAAGTAAGAACCTCTAGCATTTGTCTCCTCTTTGGCGGCGGCCAATTTTGGATGGCCATTTTCTGAATCTGCACCCCCAAGCCACCTCGAGTCAGCTTTTTTCACCCCCTGCAATCCGGCACCCGGTGCACGTGCACTTCTAGCCCCCCCCCTAGTTGCGGCCCTGCCAGGAGTAATGTGAAAGTGATTGTTAGTCGTTAGCTAGGATGCTGGGTTTATTGATATCAGCACACTACTCTAACAGTAATATACTCAATCACATTAAACAAATGATGACAATAACTATCACTCCACACCCAAACATTATCAAATAAATTTGGTGGCCCCCAGTCAACTGCTGCTGATCAGAGCAGAGATTAACCACAGGGCTACCGGGGCAATTGCCCAGGGGCCCCCATACACTGGTGGACCTCCAAATATAGCTACATTACCAATGTGGGGGCACTGTGGCATATGTGAGCTGCTGTATCTGTGTGGCATAATCAGGGGCGGATTGGGATGGAAAACCCAATCCATGGGGGCAGGGTCTGTGGAGGAGGGCAGGATACTCCCTACTCTTGGGGCCTGGAGGGGCTTTTGTAAGCCACTGAGGGGAGAAGGGTCAGCAACAGAAATCTTGGTGAATGATACATCATCCATCCCTCTGCACTAGTAACAGGCCAGTGAGTTTGGAAGTCTTTTTTCTTACCTATATGGTGGGTTCTCTGCAACGGGGAGCATCTGACGAATTTGAGCCTCACTGGGCAGCGTCTTCAGCTGGTATTCACTATTCAAGATCACACTGTCTGGAAGATGCCTGTTTACATAGAAATGTAACCAATGTCATCATCATAACCAGATGATATATAGTAACAGCAGTTTTTGTGCAGGGCAAAATGTGAATTTCCCTGATCAAACAATTTCTGTGTCTTTCCAGGCCCCCGTGTTACTCCATCTCTCTATCCTCTGGTCGCAATGTGGTTCTCCAAGCTCCCTGTGAATCTCCAGCTCCGGGCCTCCATGTCTCTTTCCAGGACCCCCTGCAGCTCTCCATACCCAAGCCCACCTGTAACTCTCAGCCTCATTCCCAAGATCCAGTGTGACTCTCAGACCCATTCCCCCAGACCCAGTGTGTGTGTCCCAGCCCCATTACCCCACCCCAGCCTGTGTCTCAGCCCCAGTGTGTCTCAACCCCATTCCCCAGTGTGTGTCCGCCTCAGGGCCGTAGCTAGGGTAGTGTGGCCGGTGCCATCGCAATGGGCACCACAGGTCAGGGGGCACTGTTTGGGCCTGTCACATTTCTGTATATTATCATGCTTGTAGCTTCCTCTTATTTCATACCCAGCATCTCCTGGCCTCTCCTTTCTCTTCCCTGGCCCTTCCCCATGAAGCCATGGCCCTTTTTTGGGTGCATTATGTCCTTTTGAAAAATGAGGGGGCGCCAATGCTCTTTCTGGCACAGGGTACAAAAAGTCTAGTTATGGCTCTGGTCCGCCTCATTCCCCCCCAGCCCCAGTGTGCCTCTGCCCCAGTGTGTGTCTGCCTCATTCCCCCCAGCCCCAGTGTGTGTCTCAGCCCCATTACCCAGCCCCTGCATGTCTCAGCCCCATTCCCCAGTGTGTGTCTGCCTCATTCCCCCCAGCCCCAGTGTGTGTCTCAGCCCCATTACCCAGCCCCAGTGTGAGTCAGCCCCAGTGTGAGTCAGCCTTATTTCCCACAACCCCAGTGTGTGTCAGCCCCCATGTCCCCCAGCCCCAGTGTGTGTCAGCCCCCATGTCCCCCAGCCCCAGTGTGTGTCAGCCTTATTCCCCACAGCCTTAGTGTGTGTCAGCGCCATGTCCCTCAGCCCCAGTGTGTGTCTCAAACCCATCCCAAATGTGTTAGCCTCATTCCTCCAGCACCTGTGTGCCCCAGGCCTGTGTCCCAGCTCCTGTGTGCACTAGCCCCAATGTGTGCCAGCCTCATTCCCCCCAGCACCTGTGTGTCTCAGCCGGGCCCGTGTGTCACCCCCCTCCCCTAGTGTTTGTCTGATCGCCCCCCCTGCCACCTCCCCCCCGCTGCTGTCGCCGCCCCCGCCGCACGCCACTTACCTGCAGCTGCTCTTGTTGGCTGCCCACTGCAGCGCTGCTTCTCCTGGACGCGTGGAGTCAGACCCGGGTGCAGAGGAGCCAGATGGAGGTGGAGGCATCAGTTGTGACTGACAGGCTCCGCAATGGCTTGTGGGAGGACCTACTGCGGCTGCGCAGCGGCTCTCCCATTAGTCTTTTTTTTTCCTACCAGTAGCCGTGTAGACTAGAGCTTCCCGACCGGAGCTGTGCTCCAATCGCGGCAGCGGGAGTGGGAAAGTGTTGGGTAGCCAACGGCCACTGTAGGGACCGGCCCAACGGGAACCAGCCCGGTGTCCCGGTGGCCCAATCCGCCCCTGGGCATAATGTAAACTGGGGGCACTGCAGTCTGTTTAATACATTTTTGGTGTTCTGAGTACAGATCTGTCCACATACATCTTACCTCCATGCGCTACAAGTCACATAACGCGTGAGAGCAGTATGACTCGTTATCGCGAGCATCTTTTCGTGCGTCTTTTTACCTTCAAATGTGTTTTATTCACACAGTGAATAGGATGTACAAGCAGCTTCTGCTGATTAAAGTGATATGCGGCATGCACATATTCTGTGTGCGACTGTGGGTATATCTGCATGCAAAATTCTAAGTTACAGTGTCAGCAGCTGACAAACATTGTTGTCAGTCCCCAAGTGTCAATGCAACATTTTTGTCAGACACCAAGGGGCAGATTCAATTAGCCGCGGGGTTGTCCCATTGGCTAATTGCCGCACCGGTCCTATTCAATTGCCGGGGTTTGTTCGCTCGGGAGTCCCCGAGACCTTGCACGCTATTCCCCGCAGTCAGACTTTACCTCACAGCACCTGGTGATACGAGGTAAAATCCACGTTATTTGGCCTCGAGCACGGTGAAAAAAACATTGATTCTGCAGTTTACACGGAATCAATGTGTTTAAATGCGTGAGTCCCAATTTTATTGTGCGAGGAAAAGGCTATTTAATTGAATAGCTTTTACTTGCGCCGCGGGGATTTTGGACGGCAATTAGTCGTGGGGACAACCCCGCAGCTAACTGAATCTGCCCCTAAGTGTCAGTGCACCATTGTTGTCAGATGTGATGTGTCAGTGCATCATTGTTGTCAGATGTGATGTGTCAGTGCACATTGTTGTCAGACCCCAAGTATGAGTGCACCATTGTTGTCAGACCCCAAGTGTCATTGCAGCATTGTTGTCAGACCCCAAGGGGCATATTCAATTGGGCACGAGGTTTAGCAAGGAAAAAAACCTGGCACCCCTCGTGTCCAATTTTGGATTACCGCAGGTATACGCGCTCTCGAAACCCCCCAGCACGTAAAAAAAATTAAACTTACATGCCCGGGGGTCTCTGGTAGTCTCTGTGGCTCTCGGTGGCCTCCCCTCCATCTTTTCACTGGGGAGGGGGCTGCTGGGAGGCTCCGGGGGCTGCAGCAAGGGCTGCTGGGAGATGTAGTTCTCCCAGCGCCCGTTCAGGGGGGCATACTCACACTTGGGGGGTGCACACACACTCATACACACTCACTCATACACACTTACAAACACTCACACGCTGATATACTTACTGCTGCTGCGAGAGTGGGTCCCGACACTAGATGCAGAAGAGATCTCTTCGGAAGGTGAGTAATTAAGGACTAATCAAGATAATTGGAAACTTCCAATTGCTTAATTAGTCCTCAGGAGGGAGGTGCCACCGGGATCCCAGAGCAAGTCCCACTGATTTTTCCTAAAATTAATGATTTTAGGAAAAATAAGACTTGCTCTGCAGGTGCTCAAATAAAAAACCTCTGGTTCTCAAAATAGACAAGACCCTGCACCGAATTGAATAGCAAAAATCCCGCACCCACGTGTCAGTGCACCATTGTTGTCAGATGTGATGTGTCAGTGCAGCATTGTTGTCAGATGCCATGTATCAGTGCAGCATTGTTGTCAGATGCCATGTATCAGTGCACCATTGTTGTCAGATGTGATGTGTCAGTGCACCATAGTTGTCAGAAGAGATGTGTCAGTGCGCCATTGTTGTCAGATGTGATGTGTCAGTGCATCATTGTTGTCATATGCCATGTATCAGAGCAGCATTGTTGTCAGATGTGATGTGTCAGTGCACCATTGTTGTCAGATGCCATGTATCAGTGCAGCATTGTTGTCAGATGTGATGTGTCAGTGCACCATTGTTGTCAGATGCCATGTATCAGTGCATCATTGTTGTCAGATGTGATGTGTCAGTGCACCATTGTTGTCAGAAGAGATGTGTCAGTGCACCATTGTTGTCAGATGTGATGTGTCAGTGCACCATTGTTGTCAGATGCCATGTATCAGTGCAGCATTGTTGTCAGATGCTATGTATCAGTGGACCATTGTTGTCAGATGTGATGTGTCAGTGCATCATTGTTGTCAGATGCCATGTATCAGTGCAGCATTGTTGTCAGATGTGATGTGTCAGTGCACCATTGTTGTCAGATGCCATGTATCAGTGCACCATTGTTGCCAGATGTGATGTGTCAGTGCACCATTGTTGTCAGAAGAGATGTGTCAGTGCACCATTGTTGTCAGATGTGATGTGTCAGTGCACCATTGTTGTCAGATGCCATGTATCAGTGCATCATTGTTGTCAGATGTGATGTGTTAGTGCACCATTGTTGTCAGAAGAGATGTGTCAGTGCACCATTGTTGTCAGATGTGATGTGTCAGTGCAGCATTGTTGTCAGATGCTATGTATCAGTGCACCATTGTTGTCAGATGTGATGTGTCAGTGCATCATTGTTGTCAGATGCCATGTATCAGTGCATCATTGTTGTCAGATGCCATGTATCAGTGCAGCATTGTTGTCAGATGCCATGTATCAGTGCACCATTGTTGTCAGATGTGATGTGTCAGTGCACCATAGTTGTCAGAAGAGATGTGTCAGTGCACCATTGTTGTCAGATGTGATGTGTCAGTGCATCATTGTTGTCAGATGCCATGTATCAGTGCAGCATTGTTGTCAGATGTGATGTGTCAGTGCACCATTGTTGTCAGATGCCATGTATCAGTGCATCATTGTTGTCAGATGTGATGTGTCAGTGCACCATTGTTGTCAGAAGAGATGTGTCAGTGCACCATTGTTGTCAGATGTGATGTGTCAGTGCACCATTGTTGTCAGATGCCATGTATCAGTGCATCATTGTTGTCAGATGTGATGTGTTAGTGCACCATTGTTGTCAGAAGAGATGTGTCAGTGCACCATTATTGTCAGATGTGATGTGTCAGTGCAGCATTGTTGTCAGATGCTATGTATCAGTGCACCATTGTTGTCAGATGTGATGTGTCAGTGCATCATTGTTGTCAGATGCCATGTATCAGTGCATCATTGTTGTCAGATGCCATGTATCAGTGCAGCATTGTTGTCAGATGCCATGTATCAGTGCACCATTGTTGTCAGATGTGATGTGTCAGTGCACCATTGTTGTCAGAAGAGATGTGTCAGTGCACCATTGTTGTCAGATGCGATGTGTCAGTGCATCATTGTTGTCAGATGCCATGTATCAGTGCAGCATTGTTGTCAGATGTGATGTGTCAGTGCACCATTGTTGTCAGATGCCATGTATCAGTGCAGCATTGTTGTCAGATGTGATGTGTCAGTGCACCATTGTTGTCAGATGCCATGTATCGGTGCATCATTGTTGTCAGATGTGATGTGTCAGTGCACCATTGTTGTCAGAAGAGATGTGTCAGTGCACCATTGTTGTCAGATGTGATGTGTCAGTGCATCATTGTTGTCAGATGCCATGTATCAGTGCAGCATTGTTATCAGATGGTATGTATCAGTGCACCATTGTTGTCAGATGTGATGTGTCAGTGCACCATTGTTGTCAGATGTGATGTGTCAGTGCACCATTGTTGTCAGATGTGATGTATCAGTGCACCATTGTTGTCAGTGCACCATTGTTGTCAGATGTGATGTGTCAGTGCAGCATTGTTGTCAGATGTGATGTGTCAGTGCATCATTGTTGTCAGATGCGATGTGTCAGTGCAGCATTGTTGTCAGATGCCATGTATCAGTGCAGCATTGTTGTCAGATGCTATGTATCAGTGCACCATTGTTGTCAGATGTGATGTGTCAGTGCAGCATTGTTGTCAGATGTGATGTGTCAGTGCACCATTGTTGTCAGATGTGATGTGTCAGTGCAGCATTGTTGTCAGATGTGATGTATCAGTGCAGCATTGTTGTCAGATGCTATGTATCAGTGCATCATTGTTGTCAGATGTGATGTGTCAGTGCACCATTGTTGTCAGATGTGATGTGTCAGTGCACCATTGTTGTCAGATGTGATGTGTCAGTGCAGCATTGTTGTCAGATGTGATGTGTCAGTGCAGCATTGTTGTCAGATGCGATGTGTCAGTGCAGCATTGTTGTCAGATGCCATGTATCAGTGCAGCATTGTTGTCAGATGCCATGTATCAGTGCAGCATTGTTGTCAGATGCTATGTATCAGTGCATCATTGTTGTCAGATGTGATGTGTCAGTGCACCATTGTTGTCAGATGTGATGTGTCAGTGCAGCATTGTTGTCAGATGTGATGTGTCAGTGCAGAATTGTTGTCAGATGTGATGTGTATCAGTGCATCATTGTTGTCAGATGCGATGTGTCAGTGCATCATTGTTGTCAGATGCCATGTATCAGTACATCATTGTTGTCAGATGCCATGTATCAGTGCAGCATTGTTGTCAGATGCTATGTATCAGTGCAGCATTGTTGTCAGATGTGATGTGTCAGTGCAGCATTGTTGTCAGATGCCATGTATCAGTGCAGCATTGTTGTCAGATGCCATGTATCAGTGCATCATTGTTGTCAGATGGCATGTTTCAGTGCATCATTGTTGTCAGATGTGATGTGTCAGTGCAGCATTGTTGTCAGATGTGATGTATCAGTGCACCATTCTTGTCAGAGGTGATGTGTCAGTGCACCATTGTTGTCAGATGCCATGTATCAGTGCATCATTGTTGTCAGAAGTGATGTGTCAGTGCACCATTCTTGTCAGATATGATGTGTCAGTGCACCATTCTTGTCAGATGTGATGTGTCAGTGCACCATTGTTGTCAGATGCCATGTATCAGTGTACCATTGTTGTCAGATGTGATGTGTCAGTGCACCACTGTTGTCAGATGTGATGTGTCAGTGCACCATTGTTTTCAGTGTCACAAATGGTGTCTGTGAGTTACCTGTCTCAGGTGATGAGCGGGATTCAACGGAGACCGGCATGACTGGAACCACAGATGACGTTGATAGCTCCATTGCAAGATTTATGTAAGATTTATGTAGCAGTGAGAACTGCCTTTAATGATAAATGACCGGAACTTGGAGGAACTGGACTGGGACTGGCAGGATGACTTGTTGAGTTGAACTGGTAAACTTGGAACTTGACTGGACTGGAATAACGTGGATTGAACTGAAGAACTTGAAATTTGACTCTGGACTGGAGTGATGCGACAATGGCTGAAGACAAATCAGGTAATGCTGAGACGAGGGCTAAACAGGGTAATCCGGAAATGCTGTGTAGGCTGGATAGGGTAACTGGGAATAACAGGTTCAGGAAGGAATGGGTAGGTTTTGGATTTTAGGTTCAGGGAGTGAGTGGGTTGGTAGAAGGAGCAGGAGTTGATTCACAGCAGGAAGCACAATGCAGGTTTGCAGGGTGCCAGGTAATGCTGAGACGAGGGCTAAACAGGGTAATCCGGAAATGCTGTGTAGGCTGGATAGGGTAACTGGGAATAACAGGTTCAGGAAGGAATGGGTAGGTTTTGGATTTTAGGTTCAGGGAGTGAGTGGGTTGGTAGAAGGAGCAGGAGTTGATTCACAGCAGGAAGCACAATGCAGGTTTGCAGGGTGCCAGGGACCAACCAGGAGTAGGGCTAGCAGCAGAGCACAGGACTAAGGTCAGGAGCACAGGAACTCACTTATAGCTGAAGCTGAAAACACAGGCCTGGGAACTAGCAGGATTACTGGATTGCCAGGTATTGCTGTAGCAGGACGTCTGGATTGCCAGGTATGGCTGTAGCAGGTTTTCTGGATTGCCAGGTATTGCTGTAGCAGGTTTTCTGGATTGCCAGGTATTGCTGTAGCAGGTTTTCTGGATTGTCAGGTAAAATGAACTGGTCTGGGAACCAGCAGGTTTTCTGAATGCACCGGGGGTTGCTGTCAGCAGGAGCCAGGGATACACTTGTACACAGAAACAGCAAGAGCCATACACCACGGAAAGGAATGAGATGTTCAGGCCCAGAATGCTATCAGGGGAGGATATATATACCCTGGGTCTGGCAGCAATTAGTAGATAGGAACAGGTGGTCTGTAAGTAGCATTCTGAGTGGTGGAAGGCACAACATGCAGAGAGAGCAGTCATCTCTGCAGGGCTGAGAGTCAGACCTGCACCTGCGATTCCAATCAAGGCTAGCAGTATTCACAGACAGGAAAGGATCCAGGTGAATAATCATTGTGGAAAGGAGAGCTCAGTCCAAATGTATACACAGAGGTGCTGCAGCCAGCATGATCAGGAGAGATCTCCCAGGCAAAGCACACACACAGATCCACGGGACAGCAGACAGGGGTAAGTCTCAAAGCAAAAAGGTGACAAACTAACCAGGGTCATGACAGTCAGATACCATTTATCAGTGCACCATTGTTGTCAGATGTGATATGTCAGTGCACCATTGTTGTCAGATGCCATGTGTTAGTGCACCGTTGATACCGTTGTTGTCAGATGTGATGTGTCAGTGCACATTGCTGTCAGGACCCAAGTGTCAGTGTGTCATTGTCCTCAGACCCTAAAATAGAAGGTCACCAATATACTGTATTGCATATATGACATTCAGAAAAACAGATTCTAATACCAGTTTGTAGTTACGGCCAATATATTGTGCATTGTTGCATGCCAGATGTCCATGAGCCTCAATTTGCTAACAAAAATATTTTTAATTTTGCAGAAAAAAAGTAATTGAAATGATATAAAACTTATGCTAGCTCTATCTCCCTTCCTTAAAAACGTATTTAGCAAACTCCTGAATGGACGTTCCTTTGATCCACTGACCATTGTAGTCATACCGAAACCAGGACGAGATTTAGAGTTACAGTATGCTGCAATTACAGGCCCATTTCTCTGTTAAATGTGGACATTAAAATATATGCAAAATTCCTGGCAAACAGACTGAGCCCTTTGGTTCACCCAGACCAAGTTGGTTTCATACCTGGCCACCAAGCACTTGATAACACTGGACGAACAGGTCGATCTGATTCACTCTATCTATGTGGGGAAGCTTCCTACTATGGCTTTGTGATTGGATGCTGAAAAAGCAATCCCAATTCAACTGTATAGCCTGGCCTGTGGTCACCGAGTGTCAGAGGCAGGTTTTATAATGGTCTTGCAGCTCTCTATGACAGCCTCACGGCATCGGTGTTGGCCAACAGTGTTGCTTTTCCTTCTTTTACTATTTCCAATGGCACGCGAGAGTGATAGCCCTTAGTTTTTGAGCTAATAATTGAGCCGCTGGCAACGTAGATCTAGGCCAACCCAAATATAAAGTGGGTGATGAGGAACACAAACTAGCAATACACATGGATGAGGTACTACTCTCTATGTCTGACAGCTCATTCTCTCCCTCATCTATTTCAGGTGATTGAAGAATATGGAAGCTCTGGTTACAAGATCAACACAAAGAAAACAAAAGTTGTAGACTTCTATATTCTTCAAAAACTTAAAAACAAGCTGGAACATACGTATCCCTTTCAAAGGAATCGGCGACAGATGAAATATTTGGAGATCTACCTCACTAAAAACTACCATCAACGTTTTCAGGATAACTACTATAGTTGTTAACGCAATTCAAAACATATATTGACAACTGGAGTGACGCTCTATTTCTTGGATTGGCCGGATCAATGCTGATAAAATGAATTTGTTGCCATGGCTCTAATACTTATTCCAAACCCTACTGATAAGAGTTCTCCCTTATGTCTTTAAATATTTGCAGCACATCACTTCACAAATTATTTGGCTGAAAACAATGCCCTAGCGTGACATGGGACATCTTGCAAAGATCCGCATCCAAAGGCAGTTTGGGGGTCCCAGACTTGGCGGCTAGACTCGCTCAATGCGTGTGATGGAGCCAACCGAAATATAAGAGAGTGTGGGTAACAATTGAATTGTAAACGCAGAAGCTACATTCGGTTTCCTCTTTGTTGTGGTTCCCCTGACTGAGTACCTAAAGTATCTTTGCAGCATCCCAACATATCTCACACTTTAGATGTATGCGATTTTGCTAATTGACGCTTCCACATCCAAGTCCAATAGTCCCCTATTTGACAACCCTGACTTTCAGTGAGGATGTAGTCCAACTTCCTTATACTGTACACTGGCTGATTGGAGGAATTAGATTGATGAATGATATTACCAGTGATTTAGTATTCCCTACATTTACAAATATCCACAAATATTTTTTTCAGTATTTACAAATTCAGCATTTTCACTCAACGATAAAGTCACGGCTAATTAATAGATTGCTTACTTCTACTGAGACCTTAATCCTGCAGGGCACCAAGGGACTTATCTCCGCACTGTATGCGGAATTCACGCATCCTTGTTCCAAGGTGAGAGATCCACACGAAGTTGCTTTGGAGGTCGACCTGGGGAATAAAGATTGGGAAGACATATATGCCAATGTGACATCTAGTTCTATCTGTATATGCATTAAATAGAACACTTACAAACTGTTTTATAGGTTGTACAAAGTTTCTCCAGGATCAACAAAATGTACCCAGAAATCTCAAATTTTTGCTAGAGATGTGGATTGAACATTGGAACATTTCTGCATACATGGTGGAGCTGCTAAAAGCTTGTTTTCTTTTGGAACAAGATTAGTGCTCTTGCTAGCACCATAATAGGCCTATATATACCTTTCACGCCTACATTTTTTTGTTTTGCCGGTGTGTGTCACTGACACCACTCGCCATCAATATAAATTTTTGACATTTTGCCCTAGCAGCCACATGTCAACTAACAGCTACTTGGAAGAAAACAGAGGTACCAACCGTAGGGGAGATCATAGCTATAGTATGGCATATATATAGAATGCATTATATAACTAGCATTCTACGGGACTCTTCCAAAAGCTTTACCAAAACATGGACCTCTCAATCTCATGTCCCACCAGCATTTAATTGATCTCCTCTAATGACCTTCCCTCACTAATTCAAGCTGTCTCTGAGACCAGTTCACTAACTGGCAGATGCATAGAAACGTCCAGCTGGGTCCCCCACCCCCCGTCCTTTCCTTATTCTTTGTGGGCATCTGCCCCACTCCTCCTATTCTCTTTTACTTCCTATATTCCTACTCTACTGTATTCTCTACACTCTACTATACACTACATTGGACGAGAAAACCTTATAGTGTACACGTTTTATAGATGGATGTTATACGTTTAAGATTCCTGCTGATTAATGTACCATTTGTCTTTAATGGTCCTCTGCATTGGTCATTTGAATATTGTCTCTATTGCCTTCAATAAAACTTCCATTGAAAAATAAAAAAAGTAATTAAAAGAAAATACAACATAAGATGATAAGACCAATATGTCACAAAGTTGTTTTACATAATCTGGGTTCTGAATGAAAACATTTAAGGATTCTGTTTTAAGTGGCAAAAGTGGGAAGTCATGGGATATCAGTTTCAATAAAGGATGGCCCCTTACCCTCCTGCTCTTTATTGCGGGAAACTCTCATCAGAATAGTGTTTGACTTGCAAATAAGTAAATGGGAGACAAGGGACTGGACGGGACCTTTTGTGTTTGAAAACAGCCCTGTTGGTGAGTTACAGTAAGTGTTTGATGAATTGAATACATTCTAATGTGTGCTATGTATTAAGTTCTGTTTATTATTAGGTACAATAAACCAGTGACTGCAAGTCACTGGCAGACAATCTAGGTCACGTATTATATGTGTCTGTAAGACAGTGTTGTAGCCACTTGCAAATTACCAGCAGAGCCTGATTGATTACTAAGGACAATGACTGACAAATGAACTGAATGTGTCAGTTGGTAACCAGAAGAGTGCCTCCAAACTCTGACAGACTTCCCTTGCCTAAATAGACATCTACAGGCAAATAAACAAGGTTAAGATAAGATAAATAGAATAAACAGGAGTCTGCCATCTCATGGCTCCAGTGATATACAGTGTTGTATATATTGAATTCACTGAACTTTCCTTCAGCTAGCAGTTAGCAAAAAACTTCCTACAATATGTAACTAAGGGGCCTATTCATCATACGATAAATGGCCTGGTAACCATGCGGAAACGCGATTTAGGTCACGTATTATATGTATCTGTAAGACTTAAAGTTTTCGGTGATTGCTTCCGAGAACAAGCGCCATCTGCAGACGGCGCTTGTTCTCGAATCCCCGCTCCTTCCCATGGGAAGGAGTTCCGGGGAATGCGAAGAGGGATCCGAGCAGATCCCTCCGCTGCCTCCTCACTACCTCCCTAGCAGCTTTGCACATGCGTGACCCGAGGTCACGCATGCGTAGTCGGGATGACGGGGAGCAGGTAAGTAACACAGCTGCTTCTGTAGCTGCGATACTAACCACGGGGATAACTGCTTTTCAGAGCTCAGTTTACATTACACCTCCATAGGGGTGCTCATTACATTGAGCGATGTTGGGCTACGGTAATGCTGGGCATAAACAATTCAATTATCTGTCAGATATCTGTCCGATCTGGCTGGTTGGAATGAAAACCTGGTAATGTATGGGAGCAAATGACAGTCGATCGTATGGTTTTAAATACTGGAAAACAGACAAAAAACAATTGTTCAAATTGGTTAAATTTGTGTGTTTTAATCAATTTGTCTGAACGACCATTTTTGTCTGTTTTCCAGTGTTTGTGAGTAAATGGACGATTGCCATTTGCTTCCATACATTACCAGGTTTTCATTCCAACCAGCCAGATTGGACAGATGTCTGACAGATAATTGTATAGTGGATGCCCAGCATTAGTAATGGTAGTAATCCAGTTGCACATCACGACCCCACATTGCTCTGAAATTAATAAAGATTGCATTTAATCCTAGAGATTCTAGAGTTTAACATAAATACTATTAAAATCTCTCACTAAAACTTATATAGAAAGTTTTGCCTTTGTTACTTTGCATTAAAACTTATTTTTTACATGCTGCATACTGTCACATGGTAGATTTAAATTCTTCTGGCTACAGTAGCTGTCTTCCTGATATACATACTTGTAGCACTATATGCAGAGGAAAGGGATGCCCACAATTGACATTTTTGGAACTAATATCAAAGTCCTGTGTGCTGGTAATGGCTGACCTACATAAGAACACAGAAGCTGCCATTACATTGTGAAACCTGCTGGTTTACATAGTTTGCAACTCAAAAGGTATATTTATTGTTGCGTGGCTCTGGTTTGTGTTTGGAGATCAGCCAGGACCAACAAACAGGTCGAGGCGAGCAATGTTCATGAGTACTTGGCACCCCAGGACAGGCAAACCTTACACATAAAGTATCACTTACTAAAAGTATCTGTAATAATGAACTTTTCTTTTATCCTAGAATTTGCATTGAAATACAGTAGGTCAGCATGGCCAGTATTGGTTTCATTTGCAATTAATGCTATGGTTATAGCATATTAAATTTAGTTTACATATATTGTAAGAATTGTTTTCTAAGAAAGATTTTAGTTTAATGATTTACAAATTGGTGGTTGGGATCAGTGACACTCAGTGCACCAAATACATCCCCTACGTGTGCCCGAAAAGGGGGCATGACCTAGCAGGGAAGGGGCATGGCCTTGTGGTACACTGCCTGTTTCATCACTGTGGGGCCATGCCCATGCCGAGCTGCCCGGCAATCTCTTCGCACTGCCAGCTCCTCCTCAGTGTCTGGGAGCCAGGCCCTGCACACTGACATCACAGTACTGTGCCCAGATCCTGGTCATTGAGGTGGAGATGGCGTTTTGGTGTCACTACCTCGAAGAGTCACACCCGGTGTGGTTCGCACCACCAAGTAACACCACTATTTAAAACAAATAAACATTCACTGGTGTTAATGACCCACCTAAATAAAAAGCTTAAGAAGGGAGAGTTATGTAAAATTGTATCAATAATATTTCCACTTGCAGAACAAATAATGTTGCATCCTTTGGTTGCATTTTAGCTGGTGTTGACATACATTATATGGTTATACTTTGATTTAGATAGCGATCAATGGAAGAGTGCAACTGGTGATAATTATTTGGGGAAAAGAACAGAACATTGTTTTGTAGAATTTAACATGACCAGGCCTACCATGTGTTTAACTTAAGCTATTGAAATTAGTTTAGGTACTGGTGTTTCATGTTATCTTGTGTATCAGATGGATTTGGGACACTAGAGATTAGGAATACCAGTGTTGCAGAATATGCTTTAAGCATCAAAAATACAGGAAAAGATTGTGGCATACACAAAGAAAGACCACACAGTGACTGTTTAAGTTACAGTGCCACCTACTGTCCTTCCAGCATAGCTTCTCAAGCAAAACTTAGCCTCCAGCCTTGTTATACTTAGCCTTGTTGTACTGCACCACTCCTTTTGAGCAGCTGAGTCTACGAAACCCATTTTTATCAATAGCCTGTTACATTTTTCTTCAGGTAGAGGATTTGAAAGGAAGTCAAGAAGAGCTGGTTCTAGTCGGTCTATATAGAAATTATGCTTCACATGTGCTTGGTTCTCCGGTTAACTCATTATGTCTATACCAGTGCAGGACATCCATAGTTGTCTTCAAAGACTTGTGTCAGTTCTAACTGCAGTTGTCCACATGAGGCTAACAGCTGTCTCAAATATATATTTCTTAACTTGCATATGCTGCTGCATATTCTGCCTCTCTTGAATAAAATGTTACAGATGATCGCATTTTGTCAGTCTAGCTGACTGGTCCTCCCCTGTTAAAAGTAAGTAGACAATGGTATAGTCTCTAGCCCAATCTACACCCATATATCAAGTCAGGTTGCAATTGCTAATTGCTGGAGATCTTTGTTGAAAGTTCATGGTTCCCAGTAAAGAGCATATAATCCTTTGCACAGCCTTCCAATCATTTTGGCTCACTTTAAAAACTCTTCTATATACGATTCCCAATGCTGTTGTAATATCAGGTCAGGTTATTGTGCTTAGAATTTATTTACTCTTCAGCCACTCTTGTCTATTTTATCGACTTCCCTTTCTGAAAGATAGGATATGCCTATATGTATACTATGTTAATAATTGCACTTGTGTGGAAGGCATACAGGTGGGTTACCTTTGTTTTCCATTGTTGAACAACTCAGTAGTCTAGCAAGGCCATCGCTTCATCCCTGAGGTTCTCAACAAAAGTCACTCTGGTGCTGACTCAGAGTCACATGCAAGGCGCAATGCGCATGGATCTCACAGATTGCAGCATATGGCACATACACCAAATAAAGAAATCGGCTCCTGTGCTGGATCAGTTATCTGCACATGGACGGAAATCACTCGTGCATATGGATTGATCTGTCTGATGACGGACCACACTTTCTCTGAAATGGGCATGCTGTTTCATGTGAGTGTTGTGAGTGTGTCAGCCAACTTCCTTGCTCAACGTTAGTGTGCGGATGTAGATCAGACCACTGACACATTCAGGCCCTCTATTGCTGAAAATCACATTGTCTGTCCTTGGATCAAGTATTCTGTATCCTCAGAACTCTCTCGGTAACCAACAAAAATCCCTTCTGCTGCTCGGCTTTGTGACTTGCCACGTTTTTCATCAGAAGTGAAAACAATGCCTTGCAGCCAAACACATATATGATAGGTTTCTCATCATACCAGAGTTTATATGGTGTTTTCTCCACTGTTCTGGAAAATAATCTGTTTTGCAAGTAACTTGCTGGCATTGATGCTTCACTCCTGTACAGATGTATCTTCACTCACCCAGTGTTTTTGTGCCATATAGTGCGAGGCACTTGCCGTTACTTAGACACTCCACCACCATGGGTAATGATTACAAATTTTTCCTAAATTGTTTGTCTTCTGCGCATCTTAGCTGCATATAAAGTCACACAGTGTACTTTTGCAGCACAGGAATTGGTATAAAGTGTGTAAAGTTGCAAATTAAACATTATAATACATAGAAGGAGGTTTGGAGCGGCCACTCATATCGGAAATGTTCTTTGACTTTTTTAGCCTTATTTGCGAAGTAGTCGCACACAGAAGTCCATGTACTGACAGCCCCAATAGTCATACCCTTGCGTTGTGGTGTATCACATTAGTGATGCGAATGATCTGCATATTTAAAGAAAAAGTCGCTTGGCGCAATTTGAGCAAAGGTGTATGTGGACACATCTGTATCTTTCAGTGAATCCAGAATCATGTTAGGCTGCATCAGATCATTTCAGTAAAGGATCTTTTCTTTCTTTCACCCACCACATATACAGTAGCTATCATATATACGGTGTGGATATGATATCCCGGCTGTCGGGATGCCGCTAGTCAGAATACCGACAGATGCATTCCGACAGGCAGAATCCCGACACGCATTGGAGTGAATGATAAGTATTTTCCCTACCCCTACCCTAACCCCCACCCTAACTCTAACCCACCCTTCTCTGTGCCTAACCCTAACCCTCCCCCCCTAGTGCCTAAACCTAATCTCCCCCTCCCCGCAACCTAAACCTAACACCCCTCCCCAGTGCCAAAACCTTACCCCCCCTAGTGCCTAAACCTAACCTCCCCATCCCCGAACCCTAATCCTAACCCTCCCTCCCCATTGCCTAACCCTAACCCTCCCCCTAGTGCCTAAACCTTACATCCCCCTCCCCACACCCTAATCCTAACCCTCTCTCCCCATTGCCTAAACCTAACCCTCCCCTTAGTACCTAACCCCAACCACGATAGGTATTACTACCCTCCCCGTGTTCCCCGATACTTACCTTCGGGATGCCGACGGTCGGGATACTGGTGTCGGGATCCCGACCTGTTGGGATTTTGGCACCAGAATTAGGACCGTTGGCATCCCGCACGTGGGAAGCCGACTACATCCCGTCATTACAGGTGTATGAATATCTTTTGATGCTCTGTGCTGTAATGTCTTAAGAGGTTATCTACAGTATTTTATGCCCTGTAAATTCACCTCCAATGACACTTCAATAATTGTGTGGATTTTACTGAAACATGTTACCCATCATGGGGCTTGAGTACCAGCGCAGTGATATGTACTGAGACGCTACCTGTGGGTTTGCAAATTCAAGCATCTACGTAAAATGATGCAGTATCCCTCCTGGCTGCAACCAGCCCTAGTATCAATAGCACTAGGGCTCTACTCTGATACCACTGGTGGCCGTGGGAAGGGCGGTAATGATAATATGAATAATAATAGTTTTTTACAGGTGCACTACAGGTACCAGCAAGCTTGTCCGGCCATGATGACACTTGTCAAAACACAAATGCCAGCATGGCTGGACTTTAAGGGCCTGCTGGCACCTGTATAACAAAATATGAAACATAAGACAGGACACACACACATCGACTATTGTAATATTTTATTAAAGACACCCTGACACAACCCTTTTTTTAATATTTATTACTCACAAAATGAAGCAGGTTACGTCCTCTTCAGTCATTGCAGCATCCCCCCAGGAGCCCCATCACAAATGAGAGGTCACTATAGGAATGAATGGAGCAGCCAGATTGTGGCAGTTCCCATGTTCTGACATATTAGCGTGAGTCCATTCATTTTGCCATTTGTTTTGCAAAGATTTGGGACACTACAGGGACCAAAGATGATGTGACCCTCTTCATTTTGTGAGTAATAAATAGGTAAACAAACAAATAGGTAAACAAAGGTTGATATCTGGCCATGCCGGCACTTATGGTTCAACAAGTGCCATCATGCCCAGTCAGGCTTGCTGGGACCTGTAGTCCACCTGTAAAAAACAATATTATTTATCACATTTACCAGTACCCACCACCACCAGAGGTACAGAGAAGAGCACCTAGGATGACAGCCTGCACCTTTTGTTCTGCAGGCCCAACTCCCTTGGGGGGAACCAGCCCTAGAGCCAAGTGGCTAGTGTAATGAAGGTGGGGACCCTCCCACATTGCAGGTCTCCCATTTATGGTTCCACTAGCCATGACTGGTCAAGAAAAATGGGGTGGACCCCATGCACTTTCCCCCCACTATATTTTCGATATCAGCCTAGGCACAAGCACTAAGCTGGTAATGTGCAGACCAACTGGAAACACACTAGGAGGCAGGCGAGTGTGACTTTTTAAGCCACCGAAAGCTACTGAGTTAGCAGCTAACTTGCAACCTACTGAATTACATTAATTGGGTTTCAAAGGAAACTCGCCAAAAAATATATGTGGGTCACAGCTACTTTATTGTCACTGCAAATCCACACATTATTACATTAACCCACATATATTAAATAGCCTTCTATAATAGCAGCTGTTGCATGCTGAATTTGGTAAGTTAATTTAGCAGGCCTGGGCCCGGTTACTGGAGGAGTCGTGGCCAAATAGAGGAGACGTGGCCACATCTCCTAAAAAATCTATGTGGTGCCACGCCCTGCACAGGGGGGTGCATAGCGCCCGTAAGCAGGGGACAGATCCAGGGGGGGTGGAGATCAGTGCGACTGCTCCCCCTGCACAGCAGACAGAGCGATACTGCTACAATTACATTGAAGTGCCAAAAGTCAAGTAATAGATGCCTAGTATCATGTCGGACCCCCTATAGCCTGGCAAAGTGCGCAACTCAATGTGGCATCAATTCCACAAGTGGATGGAAGACCTATGGAGAGATTTTGACCCATGCCATCTGGACAGCTTCTCACAGCTACTTAATATTTGTAGGTGCAGGATCTTGGGTGTGACTGGACCTCTCCACCATATCCTATAAATGCTCAATTGGGCTTATGCAAATGTGGTGGCTACACCATTCATCGTAACTCTCCAGAATGCTCTTCGAATCAATGCTGAACAACTTGGGTTCAATGACACTTGCATAATCCTGCTGGTATATTCCACCATAGTGGGAGCACATGAAGTCATCAAGCAATAAAACGTTGCGTTTACTGGTCAATGACATGTTCAGGTGGACTAGTGGACCCAACCCATGCCACGTGAACACACCCCACACCATTATGGAACCATCACCAGCCTACATGGTGCTTTGTTGACAACTGGGATCCATGGTCTAATGGGGTCTGCGCCACATGCTAACCCTACCATCTGCTGGAAACAATTGGAACTGCGACTCATCGGACCACGTCACATGTTGTCAGTCCTCCTGGGTCCGATTAGCATCATCATGAGCCCAGGTGAGGCACTGTGTCCAGTATCGTGTAGTGTTATAGGGGCACTCAGGTGGGTCCTCTGCTCCCATATCCCATGGAAGCTAAAGAACGCTGCACTGACCTGCTGAATATCCATCTGGAACCTCCTGCTTTGAATGTGGATGTGATTTGAGCCAGTGTCATTTGTCTGTTACCATGGACAATTCTGGCCAGACGCCGCTGGTCACGATCATGGTCGGCCATTGCCCTGTCCACAGTGGGTAATAATGCCTTCAATAAGGTATTCCCAGTACACACGTGACACCATGGATTGACGAATGTTGAATGTCTGCACAACTTCGGAAATGGAATGTCCCATTCATCGGGCACTCACTATCATGCCCCATTCAAACTCCAATAATTCACGTCGCCTTGCCATGAGATGGGTCTGGGCATTTCCAAGACATCAGAATATGGTGACGCCACCTACCATTGCCGTTATATACTGCTATCCCATGACTTTGGTCTGTAAGTGCTTAGTCCTCCCTAATCCTTTGTGGTGTTCGTCTACTTTGGCTCTGGCTATCACCTTTATTCCACTCAGGAAATATACTTCTCATCTTGGAATTTGATGGTGAGTCTTTTAGCTGCCATGCATCTTACAGACAATAGTTGACCTTAAAACCTAGTCATATATACCACATATTTTACTGAGACTGTTCCCTTTGTACTGGAGCACATGAGTAGATCATTTCCAATTCCTTTAGTGGTGATATTACTTCCCACAGCAAAATAGAAACTCCTGCACAGAACTTAACCTCTATCACAAATAAATAATCTATCACTCATCATGTTACTTGTTGATCCAAATCTATCCACTGGAAAAGGGACAGATTGGCTTCTTATGCTTCCTCTCCCCTGGTTTGTGCATAAGTTAGTGATGCACATATCAGTGAACCCTTTTGAAAATGTTCTCTGTTGCTCAGCTTTCCATATCTGTTATCAGGTGTCCATGTTTCTCATTCAGGTGTCACTTCCATGTTGTCAAGTATGAGCTCATTTCTATGCTGGTGTTCATCTACAAGCCTGGTTTTCATAAAGTCTTATGTTAATTCCACTTCTGGTTTGGTTTCTAGTGTGTTAATCAATACACTGTATCTGTCAGGTAGATCGAACACAAGTATAGCTTATACGTGATTACACTTTATTAATTAATTAATAGACTAGCATTGCACTACTGGTTCTAGCATTACTGTACCTTATTATGATCCTACATGTCCATTCCATTCCAAGCATCTTTTGGTATAGTTTCCCAGTAGAAACAGCTTACTGTTTCAACTGGATTTTTCATGCAGCTTCTGTAATGCACCACATATGCCTATGCAGTAGTCTCATAACTTATGATATAGCTGGTCATCTGCATCTAATAAGGCTATGGATGCTCATGCCTGGCTGTCTTAAGCTTGGCATACACTGACAGTTAAAATGTGTATCAGACCGACAGACATCTTATCTGGCAGCTTGACACCAAGCAGATATCAGGACCATACACTGTGAGATATTTCACAGTGTATTGTCCACAACATCTGGCTTCCTCCCCTAAGGAGGCAGCATTTCCTGGGTCCTCCCTGTGAATGAACAGGGGAAATGTCCGTCATCGGGTGTGGCAGTGCAGCGCATACACTACCTGATGCAGCCGACTAGCATCGGATAAGCATGCTGGATGATTCGGCATGCCCAACCGATCAATATTTTTGGACTAGTCACGCACATACTCAGTACAATTATTTGAGACATCCACCGATATTAGGCGGTTCACCCAGATAATTGTATAGTGTATGCCCAGCATTATCCAATTCTTGATTATTGATATCTTTTCTCCATGCAGTAATAATCTCCCACAATCCATCTGATAATTACCATTATTCAGTTTAATCACTGCTAGTTTCATCTTTAAACTGACAGCCATTTTCAATTTTTTTTCTCCTTAACTCATTTCTGAAATACAATGTTGATTTACTGACATAAGCTGGCCACACATCTAAAGACTATCTGTCCAACCAGCCAACTAGTTGATAGGTTGGAATGAAAATCTGGTAATGTATGGGAGTAAATGATGATCAGCAATTTACTCCTAAATGCCAGAAAACAGATGAAAATGGTCGTTCAGACAAGTTTGTTAAATGTTTGATCTAAACTATTTGTTCAAACAACAGTTTTTGTCCATTTTCCGGTGTTTCAGAGCAAATTGCTGATTGTCATTTGCTTTCATATCTTACCAGATTTCCATTCCAATCAATCAACTAGTTGGCTGGTTGGACAGATAATCTTTAGATGTGTGGCCAGCTATACAGTCTATAGTTTTCACTGGATTATTTCTTGGATTAACAGTTTTACATTTTCCAGACCACCTAGCTGGTGCACAGGTGTAGTCATTACTGTCACATTATAAAACTTGTGGTGCATTCATGTCTAACTGACACATTCTACAGATTCACAGGTGTTCTGGAAAATATGAACTGTTAGGGGTTCTTGAGGACCCATTTGGCCACCCCTGGATTAAGGGATAAACTTTACTGTGACCAGTATATCTAAACTTTATCTATAACATAGAGGGTTAACAAGAAGATTCTAGAAGATTGTTAATTATCACAAAAGAGAGACAACTTAAGAAACAGCGCCACCTACTGTCCCTACAGTATAGCTTATCAAGCAATACTTAGCCTGCAGCTGTTGCTATACTCCAACAACCTAAACATATTTATCTTATCAACACCTTTCGGAGTAAACAAATATTCCCTTAAACCTTGGACATGAGTGTAATTGACTACTATAAACACATTCAATGTAAAGTAAAATATTTCATATTTATTTGTGTGGAGGCTTGTACAGGACAGATTCTCTGGGGGCTCCAAGCTGATGGTGCATACACACGGTCAGATTTCTCTTCAGATCTGAACGATAATGATTTAAAAAATCGTTCATATCTGAAGGAAAGTCTGACATATCTGACATGCCTGAATGATGGACAATGGACGATGCGCATTCCCGATGGTCAGATAACGATATCTGACATCTGATGTGTTTGCAGTCAGACTTGGATGATTCCATTTATTTTAATGCAGTCAAAAATCGTTCAATTGTTCAAATCGTTGAAATCTTTGTTAAAATCGTTCAAATCGTTCATCTGACAAATCTGACCGTGTGTATGCACCATTAGAATAGAAATGTAAAGTGTTAGTAATAATAATAAATTCACAATTTTTTATCTGATGCCTAAAATCCAGGAGCCATACGGGTGTTTAATGCAGAAGTTTATAAAATATATTATCTATGTATGCATATTGGAGTGGCGTAACTATAAATTTTGCACCCCCCGCCAAAAGAATTTCTGGCGCCCCCCCATCGCATCCCCAGCTGTTCCTGACTACTTGCTTATATCCCCATCACTTCTTGCCCCTAATATGAGGTGCCCATATACCTTCTCCTCGCCTCACCTCTTATTTAGCAGCGCGCACCTCACTGTCAATGTCTTCTTCCTGTGTGCTCGGCTGGCTCCTCTCTCCTACTCTCTGTGCTGTCACGTGCACACAGTGCAGGAGAGGCGGAGACTCTAGAGTGGTGCGCTGGTGCTGGCTCCCTATCCAATCAATGTGCGCTGACAGCCTGCCGGAGCCTGGCAGCGCAAGCAAAATGCCCTCTGCTGCTCTGCTCCAGTATACATAACATCCCCGCCGGCTGCCACTCGCTATAGGTGGAAGGGAGTGTCAGTGCCCCCAAGCCACCGCGGGGTCTGCAGGGACTATTGCTACACCACTGATTGCATCTATTATTGAGTTAACTGGAGGGCTTTGCATGCCAAAACTGCAATAGTAAATTATGGTAATCAGCCCGGGAGCTGAGCTCTTAATGAAAAGAAATAACACAACAGGATATTATCTTAAACCTGGTGAGTTCTGATCTGTAGGGCCTCTGACTCATAACGCCGAAAGATTCAAAAGAATAATTTTCATGGGAAGGTCCTGGTGACATAATACCTCTTCCCACAAACTGGAGGAGCTCTGAGATCAGAAAACAAATCTGCTTTGCTGACAACTTGCACAAGTATTTTAGGCAACCAACAACTGTATAATCTGAAAACTGGATATTATAACAGTGTTAATTGGTTTCACATATTGCAAACAGTGTTATATCAAGTCTGCTCATAAACTGTAACTATCAGAATCATCCAGTCTTCCATTTATGGGGCATATTAAATTAGGTGAAAGTTTACCAAAGTCTCACACCTGCTGGATTTTTTTCGCAGGTGCAAGATTTTGGTATTCAATTGGGTGCAAGTTTTTTTTATTTTAGCCCCTCCAGGGTACGTCAAATTTTACCTAAAATCTATATTTTAAGAAAAAATTGTCACAGCTTGCTCTGGAATCCTTTGGACACCCCCTTTTTTTAGATCAATTAAGTAATTGGAAGTTTCCAATTTGCTTAATTAGTCCTTAATTACTCACCTTCTGCAGCATTTTGTCCTCTTCTCCCGGTTCTCTTCTCCAGCATCGCAGACAGCTTCCATGGACCAGCCCAGCACAGGACAGGTACTACCCCTAACCCTGCACCCACTCCCCACACACACTACTTACACTACACTAGCCTTAACCCTGTACCCGCTTCCAGCACACACTACCTCACTACACTACCACTAACTCTGCACCCGCTCCCCACACACACTACTGCCGATAACCCTGTACCCTCACACACTACCTACATTACTCTACCCCTAACCCTGGACCCGTTCCCCACACACACACTACCTACACTACTCTACCCCTAACCCTGCACTCGCTACCTTACACACTACTGCCTCTAACCCTGTACTTGCTGCCCGCACACACACTACCTACACTACACTAACCCTAACCCTGCACCCGCTCCCCGCACACACTACTGCCGATAACCCTGTACCCTCACACACTACCTACACTACACTACCCCTAACCCTGCACCCGTTCCCCACACACACACTACCTACACTACTCTACCCCTAACCCTGCACTCGCTACCTGTACACACTACTGCCTCTAACCCTGTACTTGCTGCCCGCACACACACTACCTACACTACACTAACCCTGCACCCGTTCCCCACACACACACTACTGCCGATAACCCTGTACCCTCACACACTACCTACACTACTCTACCCCTAACCCTGGACCCGTTCCCCACACACACACTACCTACACTACTCTACCCCTAACCCTGCACTCGCTACCTTACACACTACTGCCTCTAACCCTGTACTTGCTGCCCGCGCACACACTACCTACACTACACTAACCCTAACCCTGCACCCGTTCCCCACACACACACTACTGCCGATAACCCTGTACCCTCACACACTACCTAAACTACCCCTAACCCTGCACCCGTTCCCCACACACACACTACCTACACTACACTAACCCTAACCCTGCACTCGCTACCTGTACACACTACTGCCTCTAACCCTGTACTTGCTGCCCGCACACACACTACCTACACTACACTAACCCTGCACCCGTTCCCCACACACACACTACTGCCGATACCCTGTACCCTCACACACTACCTTCACTACACTACCCTAACCCTGCACCCGTTCCCCACACACACAATACCTACACTACTCTACCCCTAACCCTGCACTCGCTACCTGTACACACTACTGCCTCCAACCCTGTACTTGCTGCCCGCACACACACTACACTAACCCTAACCCTGCACCCGTTCCCCACACACACACTACTGCCGATAACCCTGTACCCTCACACACTACCTACACTACACTACCCCTAACCCTGCACCCGTTCCCCACACACACACTACCTACACTACTCTACCCCTAACCCTGCACTCGCTACCTGTACACACTACATACACTACACTACTGCCGCTAACCCTGTACTTGCTGCCCGCACACACACTACCTACAATACACTACACTAACCCTGCACCCGCTCCCCGCACACACTACATACACTACACTACTGCCGCTAACCCTACACCCACTCCCCACACACAGCATTGGCAGCCGTCTGCAGACTGAGTTAAAAATAAATTCCTCTCCTGCAGAATTTTACCCGCAAAAAACCCTGCGACCAATTTTTTTTAAATTGGATACCGTGGGTATCGGTAGTGCCAGAGGCGGATTTAGACCTCATGGGGCCCTAAGCAAACACCGATTTGGGGCCCCCCTTCCTCAAACAATCCATAACACTATATTTTGTTCCTGATTTATTCCCCTTACATTATTGTTTTACCTCCTGCCCCCACCCCCACCCGGTCAAGAAACTGCATAGATGATGGCAGAAGATCAGAAATATGTGGCAAGTATGTGTTCATAGCAATCTGTGGGGCCTATTCATCAACACTAAAATAACATTTTTAAGGACATTTTCCTTAAATAACGTTATTTTAGTATTCATGAAGCCACTTAGCACAGGAGATATCACTGATATCTCCTTGCTAAGCTCCCCTGCGTTAATTTCCACACTCCCCATACATTAGTATGGGGATATGGAAATTATGGTGTTCATCAATTTCCAAAAATTATGTATTTTCGGAATTTGATGGAGTTACTATCCGCCACTGTAAGGTGGCGAATAGCAGAACAGACTTACCTTCTTCCAGCTGTGCAGGTCCCCCGGAGTCTTCCTCCAGCGCTCGGATGCGTCCTCTGGCTCCGTCTGCAATGCTGACATTGTGTTCTACCAGCAGAACACAATAAAGTTTAGAAATGTTTTTTTTTTTCTAAACTGCACTGTGTGCTGCTGGGAGACCACATGAAAGACCAGCAGGACGGAGCCGGAGGCGCTGCAGCGGGCAGGTTAAGTGCGGGACGGGGGGGGAGGTGAGCGGCGGCGGGTTGGGGGGGGCACACACAAACTTACCGCAGCTGTAACAGCGCATGCGCAGCACTGTTTCCAGCTGCGGTAAGTTAGTGTAGACAGGGAAAACTATCTATTTCCCGAAAAGCTGTCATCGCAAAAATTACAGCTTTTCAGAATAGATAGTTATAGGGAGGAGGAATGATGAATTCCTCCGGTAATTAGGTAGAACTCCATGCGAGTTCTACCTAATTACCTCCCTCGATATTTTAGGTATGATGAATAGGCCCCTCAGTCACAGAGTTAACACTCTGAATAACATAATTATTGACAGTAAATTTCCAGTAGGAGTGATTGCCATCCATGGACAGTATAAGGGCATTAATTACCGCAATTATCAAAATAAAATTGATTTATTAGGAATATAATGTGAATATAACCCAGTCTTTTATCAGGATGTTACAGTACAAGGGTGATAGCATTAAACAGTAAGGCACATTCACTATGACCAGTTATATAGTCACCTATGCTCAGTACTGCTGTGTATTAGGTCATGTTAGTTAGGAGTGGATGAGAGAAGTATATGCATCAACATGGTTATATTTGATTTAAAAGTCAGAGTATACAGCAGCTCAATATAGTTTGTTGATTATACTGTAGCCTTAGATCACACATGATTATGGGTCCTCACTACAGAACCTCTCCTTACGTTTGCACTAATGGTAGAGTGCAGCTGAAAACATGATGCACATACCCCCCACTATGATGGTGGTCTTCTTAATTTAACAGCACCCCAGACATACTCTCCCGGATTGCAGCAGGCAGGCAGTCCTCAAGTCCAGTCAGAGTGCGATCCCTGCCCCCTCCGCAGTCCTCAAGTCCGCTGACCCCACCCCAATCTTAGCAGATTATTGTTGGTGAGTGTGAACAGTAAATAGTGGCAGGTGCACCTCACCTTCAAATCGTCTATCCTCTCTGGCCAGCGGCAGCTCACCTCACCTTCTTCTACAGCTGCCGGGTGCCTGCTCTAGCAAATACCGCTCTGTCTCCTCTCCTGCATGTGACCTGTCACGTCACACGCACAGAGAGAGGAGCTGAGAGCCTCTGATGGGTCACATGCAGCCAGCAGTAGGAGAGAACTGGAGACAGCCGTAGTAGAGGAGACAGAGCGACATACGCTGGAGCCAGCACCCGGCAGCTGTCTCAATGCGCTGACAGCCTACCGGGACCTGAGAATATTCAACAAGCCCAACAAAAGCAATAATGACCTCAATAATACAGACCTGTCGGCGGGCCCCCTGGGACCTTGGGGGCCCTAAGCGGATGCCTATGTTGCATAGTGGTAAATCTGCTACTGGGTAGTGCACATACCTGCAGTAATCTAAAATTGGTTGCAAAGTCCGCATAATTTTTTGCAGGCAAAACCTTGCGTACAATTGGATATGCCCTTTATGTGTTTGTTATCTATTTTGTATCTCTTTTCTATTAGTAAATATATATATAAATATAGATATATATCAAATTCTGTCCCTTTCTGCTCCCACTGGGACAGTGGGCCGCAGCTGAGCGGCAAGCGCTGCGGCATCCCAGGTGTTAATTGCATGCCAGGGGAGCGCACCTTCCCTGTACACAGCCAGCGCCTCCCCTACTGCACACAGCCCTCTCTGCACTGCCGATTGGTCCTGTGGCAGCGCTCCTCCCCCAGGCTGGCCTCCTCTCTGCTCCTCGGTGGCCATCTTTGTATGGTGAACGCTGCTGGAGCTGCTGATCGGTGGCATCGTGGTCTGGGTCCCCCGGCATACCTCTCCTCCGTTGACTACAGGTCTGTGTATGCAGCGCTGTGTCCTACCAGACTCTGGACCTCATTCAGAGTCGGTCGTTGCGGCAGCACGGTCGTAAGGGAAAAGGGGCCGGATATGCAAATGATGCACTCGCAAGTTGCGACCTTAAGATCGGATCGTTAGCTGGCCGACCAAGGGGAGGATGCGGCCGTAAGACAAAAAATACGCCCCCTTCTCGTACACATTACACGTCATCTCCGGCCATATAAGGATTGTCGAAGCTGAATAATTGACTGAGACAAGTTCGGTTTAAAATTTAATCGCGGCGACGCCATCTTGCGACTGGCCGCAAGACGCCATCTTGAAAATTAGATCGCAAGACACCATTTTGCGAATGGCCCCCTAAGCGCCATTTTAGATAAACTCACATTTTAGTACATGTGGCGATGATACTATTAGCACCATGCGATTGCATTTTTCACCATTTCTCATACACACATTAACACGCACAATTGCGCTGTTAACTAGTCGCATATTAGCGAATGCATAGGACTTTGTATGAAATCGCTGTTTTATTAGCTTTATGCGCACGCATCTGCCCCAAGTTAACTAGCGTCCTTATATCAAACACTCAATACCCACACATTACATATTCACACATAAGGTTCAATAAGCTTTAAAGTGTATGATTTAAGTTGGTTCAGTTAGTTTAAATACTGAGAAATAAAGAGATTTGATAACTAATGTATTACACATGCTAAACAAGTTGTGTTTGGGCTTGTACTGATGCGTATTCTTTTTACAGTATTCCGGTGTTATCGGTGGGGAGATCGCATCATGCAAACTCGAGTTATGGATCACAGAACCTACAAGCGACAAAATGTATATATCAAGAAAAACTGTTAGGATGTTGCAGGGGGCGTGAAGAGAAAGATCCCCAGCTGTTAGAGGCAGGGAGAGTCTATTTGAACCAGCCTGTTAAATGTGCTGTAACAGATGCTTCTCCCCTGGGAACCAGTGACACCAGCAACAAACTTCCCTATTGTCCTGTTTATTCTGAGGGGGTATAAATATGTGTGCACGAACGCTGGTTCTCAGTCTTCGTGCTGAACACTGTATGACTAGGGGTCTCTTGCTGATGCCTATCTCTGGGTCCGGAAGCGCCTGCGTATGTATACTGTACTTGGGTATGTATAATTTTCCTTTTGCACCTAAATTGTGTCTAAATCAATTGCGTGTAACTGTCTGAACTTTTACCTGAATAACACTTGTGCTTTGGAACCACAGATTCCACGTCTAAGTCTTTATTTATGGTATGACTGCGTACGGAAATTAGCGTCATCCTCAGAAGGTATAGGCAGGACATTAGAAGGTATAAGAAGGTGTGTATAGAGGTTCTGATCCAGTATCATTAGGATTAATCGAGACCATCAGTAACCATCAGAACTGGTCGTAGAGCTTAAGGTTGACCATATCCTCTCTTAAGCACTACGATCAGGTCAGTGTACAAACCACCCATGTCACGTGTGCCATGACACTACTTTGTTAATTATGCACTCCCATAAAACCCCGTTCGCATAATTAGGCACACCTGCGTTCGGATCTCCACCCCCCCGTTTTCAAGCACCTTCCCCTGTTACCACCCACAAACGCCTCATTCTGTCACTCAAACTACCGACCTGGCTGTGTTCAAGGAGAGAGAAATTTCTGATCGTAGCAGCTAGTTTGCGCACGCGCATTGCGAACTTTATGCATGCGCAGTTTAGCGAACATCGGTGGCATACGACCGTGCGGCCGCAACGACCGACTCTGAATGAGGTCCACTGTGTCTGTGTAGTTGAAGAACAGTGCTGATAGTGCAGGGATTGATTTCTTCTGCATTGTATGTGACTTCTGCTAGCATCTGCTGCCTGCACTTTCACTTTCTACTGTCAGCCATTTTACTGTCCCTGCTCTTCCTCTGCTAAAGCCCTTGTGGTGCGGTGATTGCGGGGTGGTTCTCCCACTATACTAACGAGTATCAGTGAGAGGGGTCACATACTTACCATCATGTCTGAGAGTGAATTTCCTCTCCAGCTTATGTGTACTAAGTACAATGTACCAATAGCGGAGGGGGAGGGTAACGCGGAGGGGCTATGTCGGCAGTGTTATTTATTGGTGCGGCCAATTACTGTCACGGCTCCGGTACAGGAACCTCCCTGGGCTTGTTTTGCTAAAGCGCCTACAACCTTAGTGGGCCAGTTAGCTCCGCCACCTGCGTTTTCCCAGATGGGATTGTCCCAGCAGTCAGTGGTGTCATCACCTATGCAGGGGCTCCCGAGACAACTGATGGTACCCCACAGTCTTCCTATTTCCCCTCCCCAGGTGTCACAGGAGCCTGCGTGGGTTAATTCACTGACAAATTCAGTACAGCATTTGTCGGACGTGTTACAAGGGGAGTCTGTGTTGCGGCCACATAAGCGGCCTGTGGCATCTCTGAGGCATCAATGAAGCGGCCTTGGATATCAGTATCCTCACATCTAGGATTTCTTCGGCAGCTGTTGCTGCTCGTCGCACCTTATGGTTGCGATCTTGGAAGGTGGACGCTGATTCCAAAAAGGGCTTAGAAGCTTTGCCTTTTAATCGAGAAGTCCTATTTGTTCCGGATCTGGACAAAATTGTAGCCATGCTGGCGGCAGCCAAATCTGCATGGAATGGGTATGAAATACCGCCGGCCGCATGACAGGAGAAGAGTGTGACGCAGCGGAAGCCCAACAGCGCTGGAAATCCCGATCGTGGATAGGTAAGTATCCACTAACCTAACCCCCCTAACCCTCTTTAGGGGTGCCTAACCCTAACTTCCCCCCCAAGTGCCTAACCCTAATCCCCCCTCTAAGTGCCTAACCCTAACCACCCCCTTCCCCGCTACCTAAACCTAAGTCCCCCGGGGGGTGCCTAACTCTAAGTCCCCCTCGGGAGCCCTAAACCTAACCCTCCCCCCCGTGGCTGTCCATTCGCGGCGCCCTGCATCACTACGATCGTGATGCCGGGCGCTGGTCTCCCGGCATCGGGGAAATGCGGGCGTCTACATCTAGACTCCCGGCATTTCACCCTTGCCGGGATAAGACAGTTGGGAAGCCGGCTGCCGGTATTTAGGCAGTCGGCTTCCCGATTGCTTCCCATCTGCATGTCTCCTGTCTGCTGCGGTCCCTTCAAGTTCGGGTACGTCGGCCTTACAGGGCCCAGGGTAGGCCTAAAGCACAGTCTTTTCCCCGACAGGCTAGACCCAAGAAATCGGCCAAGCCCAGGAAACAGGCCTGGAGTACCAGACGTCCGGCCCCTAAGTCAGATGACAAACCTGCGGCTTGACGGTCCGGGCCTCCCTTTGGGGATCCCAAAGTGGGAGGCCGCCTGCTGCAGTTTGCCCAGTGTTGGTCGATAACCACGACAGACAGTTGGGTTCACGAGGTGGTTTCTCACGGGTATGCCATCTCCATTCGGCACAGGCCTTCCATTAGACCGGAACAAAGCCTTGGAACTGCGGAAGGTTTTGCACACTATGCTCCAGGCTGGAGTTATAGTGCCTGTTCCATTCTCCCAGAGGGGCCAGGGTTTCTATTCCAATCTATTTTGGTGCAGAAACCCAATGGGTCATACCGCCTGATACTCAACCTCAAGGCCCTCAACAAGTCCTTGCGCGTGCCGCGGTTTTGGATGGAGACCCTATGGTCCATCATTCTGGCGCTGGAACCTGGGGATTACATGGTGTCATTGGACATACAGGACGCTTACCTGCATGTCCCTATTCTTTTGCACCATCAGCAGTTCCTCAGGTTTGCAATCTGCGACGATCACTTCCAGTTCCGGACGTTACCTTTTGGCCTGGCGACAGCACCACGAGTGTTCACCAAGGTCATGGCGGCTTACCTGCGGCAGCAGGGAGTCCTCATGTTGCCGTATCTGGACGACCTTCTGTTGGTGGCAGGATCTCCAGAGCTCCTTCTACGCCATTTGGACCTGACGATTGCAGTACTGCAACATCACGGCTGGTTGATAAACTGGCAAAAGTCCACCCTGATCCCGTCTCAGAGGATTCTGCACCTCTGAGCCTTGTTGGACTCCGGACAGCAGCGGATCTTTGTGACGGGGGAAAAGATCTCTGCCTTGCAGTTGAGGGTGCGCAGTTGTCTACAGAGTCGCCGAGTGTCTCTGCACTCGGCGATGAGGTTGCTGGGCTCCATGGTGTCAGTATTCGACATGGTGGAATATGCCCAGTTTCACTCCAGACCTCTGCAGCAATTGATCCTGTCCACATGGAATGGACTGCCTCAGAGTCTAAAGTCCCAGACAATGGTGCTCACTCTGAAGGTTCGCCTGTCTATAGCCTTGTGGTTGCAGATGACCCACCTCAACCAGGGTCGCCCATTTTGGGTGGCGAACTGGGTCCTGTTAACAACGGACACCAGTCTTCGGGGCTGGGGAGCTGTCACGGGTCCACACTTGTTCCAGGGCAGGTGGACTCAGGCAGAAAAGGAGCTTCCAATAAACATCTTGGAACTCCGCACAGTTTTCAATGCTCTCCAGCAGGCACATCGGTTTCTCCAAGGTCACCCCATGCAGGTCCAGTCAGACAACGCCACCACCATGGCCTACATAAATCGACAAAGAGGAACCCGAAGTCGGGCGGCACTCATAGAGGTGTCCCGCATCCTGGTCTGGGCGGAGCACAATCTCCCGGCTATATCAGCAGTATTCATCCCGGGAGTCCTCAACTGGGAAGTGGATTTCCTCAGTCGCCAGGACATACATCTGGGAGAATGGTCTCCCGGATGTATGTCTTTCAACTTCTGGTGGACAGGTAGGATCTTCCAGAGATAGACCTCATGGTGTCACGGCACAACAACAAGTTGCCGGTGTACGGGTCTCGAACAAGAGAAGAAAAGGCGTCTCTGGTGGATGCTCTGTCCGTCCAGTGGACGTTCCGATTTGCTTATCTCTTTCCTCCGTTTTCCCTTTCGCGGGTAATCCAGAAATTCAAACAGGAAGGGGGTACACTCCTGTTGATAGCTCCCGAGTGGCCCAGGCGGCACTGGTTCTCAGACCTTCAGAGTCTGTCCGTGGACATTCCTCTATGGTTGCCACTACGACCGGACCTGTTATCACAGGGTCCTTGTCTTCACCCGGACCTGGCTCGGCTGTCTTTGACGGCGTGGCTGTTGAGACGGCCATGTTAAGGTCCAGGGGGCTTTCCAGCTCTGTGGTGCAAACCATGCTTAGAGCTCGGAAACCATCCTCTGCAAGGATATATCATCGTGTGTGGCATACGTTCTTCCAGTGGTGTCGACCGAGAGGTTATGCCCCTCGGGAGTTCCGTCTGTCTAGAGTGTTGGCTTTCCTACAGGCAGGGCTAGACCATGGGCTTCGCCTTGCTTCTCTGAAGCTGCAGGTGTCTGCCCTATCAGTCAGGTTCCATCATAGGATTGCTGCGCTCCCTGATGTGCGCACCTTTATGCAAGGTGTTCTTCGCATTCAGCCACCTTTTGTTCCACCGGTGGCACCTTGGGATTTAGCTGTGGTCCTGAGAGCTCTCCAGGGACCGCCGTTTGAACCACTGGGCTCAGTGGACCTTAAATGGCTGACAGCTAAAACAATATTCCTTCTGGCCATTGCTTCGGCCAGACATGTTTCTGACTTATGGGCTCTCTCCTGTAGACCCCCTTTTCTGATTTTTCATAGGAACAGGGTGGTGCTGCGCATTCGTCCTGGATTCCTTCCCAAAGTTGTTTCAAGTTTCCACATCAACGATGAAATCGTTGTGCCGGCTTTTAACTCACCTGATCTTTCAATGGGTGAGGCCACTTTGGACGTTGTGCGGGCCTTAAGGATTTATGTTGACCGCACTTCTTCGTTTAGGAAGTCGGACGCCTTGTTTGTCCTCTATGGCTTCTGTAAAAAGGGTTGGCCTGCTTCAAAGCAAACTTTGGCAGGTTGGATTCATATGGCTATTTCAGAAGCTTATCTTCATGAAGGCCTTCCGGTTCCATCCTCTGTGAGGGCTCATTCCACTAGGTCTGTGGGTCCTTCGTGGGCAGCTCGACATGGTGCCTCTGCAGTCCAGATCTGCAAGGCTGCCACGTGGTCCTCTGTCCATACGTTTGTGAGGTATTACGCTTTTGAGACCTTTGCCTCTCAGGATGCTTCCTTCGGGCGGCGGATTCTTCTTTCAGCACAGGAGCGTCCCCACCCTTAAAGGATACTGCTTTGGGACATCCCCAAGGTATCCTGTGGATACCCTATGGACCCTGATGTAGAAAATATGAGATATGGTAAGAACTTACCTTTGTTATCTCTATTTCTACGAAGTCCATAGGGTTCCACAGGACTCCCGCCCTGTCGCACCTGTGCTGCAGATGGGCTTTACTCTGGTCACCATTTTTTTCCGTCTGCCTCTGGTGAGCATGTGATTCTTGTGTGTGTCCAGATCTTTTTTCTCTCTCTTCCTTCTCCCCCTCTGGCCTATGGCTTGGTACGTAACTGAGATGCCTTGGCTCGGGGGCGGGGTATAGGAAGGGGACCCTGGTGTATCCTGGGAGGCTGAAAACTTAACTCTATGGTGCCTGATGCCTGACGTCATCACCTATACCCCAAGGTATCCTGTGGAACCCTATGGACTTCATAGAAATAGAGATAACAAAGGTAAATTCTTACCATATCTCATATTTTATTGTAGTGTAGTTGTAGCTTGTACAGCCGTACTCATAGTTACATATACACAGTAATCTTGGATCGAGCAGAGCTTGATCGAAGTATACTGAGTACCAATCGGTCATGTATGAAGGTAGCAATGCAGGGATACAGCGGTATAATGCAGATACAGATGTGCTCTCTTAAATCTAGCCTCAATACATCACAGAGCATGACTTGCCTGGCATGAGTAACCCGCTAGGTCCCATGCTACTCTGGTAGCGTCGGGCGTCTTTTTTTTGCAGTGGCAATGCGATGAGACTAGGCTGCACCAGCAGCTGTCCCCGCACCGGAGCAATGTTGAATTTCTCTTGTGATAAGTATATCCCGCGGCGAGGTGGATACTTAATCATCGGAGGCCAATGAATAGACCCCTTAATCTCCTATTTCTTTGATTGTTATAGGATCATACATGTTCAATGTAGTGAACCACTCTTGACTACAACTGAAATGTGTTGTGTCACCTAAGTAAATATACAACAATCTTTTCTGTGACTGTCTGTGACACTTAAAGCTAACTCATCTTTGCTGTAACACTTCTTACATTGTGTAGCATTCACATTTTTTGTTTTATTTACAGATTTATTATTGCACTTGTCGCGCCCAATTGGACCTGGTTTAGCCACATAAAATGGATAAACCTATCTAAAGTCCTGGTTAGGGTGCCCAAACGGTCCAAACTATGGACTTTTCGCACATTTCTGCTCAACTCCTCAGGAGGGGGCAAGCAGAAATGCTGCCAAAGGCGAGTATTCACGCCCGAACATAGCAACAAACGAATTTCTCTGTCAGGCGCCCAGCAGCCGCTAACAATTGAATTGTCCCCTTTGTGTCCTGTCTTTTGACATACATAACACTTGTTTTTGAATTATCTGGGCTTTTTAATTTTATTTAGTAATTCAGTATTTACTGGCACATGTTCTTGGAACTGCAACAGTTTTGTCCTGACAATCTCTGTAGATAGCTTGGCTGTATTAGCTTCTAACGCAACTACCAAAAAATCAAATTCAGGCATCAAGTTCTGTAGCATTACCATGGTGATGTCCTTGTCATCGACTTGAACTCCTACAGATGTTATATAAACATCATTTTATCAATGTAGTAAGCAGGGCAGTTTCTAGTGGCGGACGACCAGTCCAATTGGGGTGCTCCGCCCTGGCCCTGTCAGTCAGACTCACACAGATGAGTCGCAGTGGCAGCAGTGACTGCTGCCCTGTGCTCGCTGCTCGCTCCCACCTCCGGCGGTCTCTCCCAGCAATGTCATGATGTCAAGACTGCCTCGATCCCTAGCAGGCTGTAGCAGGCGTGGCAGCGGAGCGGGAGGAGGAGGATCGACACTCTGCACAGGAACACTCCGGTGCCCATCAGCTGAATCTCCACTGCCAAGTGTCAAGCTGTCCATGCCTGTCGTCAGACAGCCTCCTGGACCTCTGCCCCTGATGACCCGGCTCCTTCATTCTGTCCCCAGAGGTACACTTTGGATTCTGCTGCCACTCTCCTAAGCTCTGCCATTTTGTAATAAACATGTCTGAAGACCTGTCCTCCTCAGTATATTCACTTTCCATCATATATAGCCATTTTGTTTTAGTACAACAAAATGGCTCTCTATGTGATGGAAAGTGAATATACTGAGGTGGACAGGTCTTCAGACTGTGGGGGTGCAATGTTATTTCCTCTGTGGGGAGCAATGTGTTTTTTTCTCGAGTGGGGGGGGCAGAACTGATGGTGTGCCTTATAACAGGAAACAAGATAACAGCAGTTGGTTTTACTGTCCCCAGTCCTATGTTTATGTTAACATCATGTATTCAGAAGGTAGTCTTTTCATTTGAGGCCCTGCCCCCTATTGCAAGGCCACACTCCTTATTGTATGGCCATGCCCCCTTTACGTCGGTGTGCGCACATCCTTACAGCAAGCTCACACGCCCTTTCCAGCAGCATGCACATCATTCATGTGATGTACTATTGGGGGGTGCACACTTCGTCTGTTCACACTGGGAGCCTCAGCCCCTAGAAATGGTCCTGGTAGTAACTCATACTTATGTCGCTGCAGGGCTGTCCACCTGTCTTCAGCTGATACTTTGCCATGTATGATAGAATAAATGTGCTAAACACCTAAGCCTATTGCACCTATGACTTTTTCTACATCATCTGGGTCTGATCTGTCCCATGCGTTAATTGTAACTTTCCAAAACCTTTCTTGCTTACAGATATGCCCAGCTATATTGCTGCCGCTGGAGCAGTGAATCGCGCAACGCACAGTGCAAGATGCATGCCCACAAGCAGATACGCGCACTGCATACGCGACTGCATCTCCATAGGAATGCATGGTGTGATCACAGTGCACACCATAGCGTAGCATAGGCAGGTGCGGGGAATCGCATGGCACGATGCGTGTGCACGTTTGTGGCACAATCAGCCACAATGTAACTGGGCGCATCTGTAAGTTGCTTTTCAATTGCGAATTCACATGTGGCATAATTCTCTGAGCCTTTAAGTTTAATAAAACCCATCAAAGCAGCCTCATTGATTAACTTTACTGACACGTGTCGTTTCTCTGGCATCTGATGTGTTCGACAAAAGTTGATTAGCAGCCACGATCACCTGTGAGAGGCTGAAAAAGGGTGTGTCATTCTCTGTAGTCAGTCTCTCACTGCCTGAGAAACAGGTCAGAGGATTGTTGAGAGACACTGTGATTACTGAATGTAAGTGCTGGAATAAAGACATCTATTTTGTGATTGGGTCGTTAGGTCCTTCCACTCGGAGAGAGGGAATCATTTTGTTTAGTTAAAGGCAGACAGACCAGAATTACATTTTATGTTATGTTTATTTTTGTGCTGCTAATAAAATTAGCTGCGGAAACTTGTACCAAGGCACTGGACTGGTGTACTACTACTTGGCTGCTGCATGACAAGTGCAACCGATTACCCCAGGAGACAGTACCCTTACCCTGACCTTGCCACAATATGTTTTTTATATTTTTATAAATATATATATATATACGTATTACATATATATATACATATATATATGTGTATATATATATATACAAAGCGGGTCTTCCGAGGACAGAAGAAGGCGGCACTCATCCGGACTTGTTCAAACAATAAAGAGCATATTTAATAAGCCGACGTTTCAAAGCCGATAAGGCTTTGTCATCAGGTTGTGAAATGTAACCTGTATATATATATGTGTATATATATAGAAAGAAAATAGGCGGCACTGGAGGTCTTGGATGCAATATGTTTTTAATCCAATGTTTCAGGGCATATAGAGCCCTTTTGTCAAGGATACATAGAAGCAAAAAAGTTAAAAGGTCTTATCTTAAATAAAGACACGCGGTGAATGTGTGCTGTCAGGGAGGGAGCGCACGGCTGCACGCTGCAGAGAGCGTCTCCCTCTGATGACGTGATGCACTGACGGCTCTGCTGGTTGTCAAATCAACCAGACGCTGCGTGTGAGCTGGCCGCTGTGAATAAAATGTGAGCAGTAAGGGAAAGTAAAATGCCAGCACCCACATGACATAAAATAAAACAAATAAACAACTTGGGAGCAATTAATAATCAAGATAATATAAATCATTATAATAATAAGTACATTGGAGAATGCAGTAAGAACCTAATATTATCAAACTCGAAAAGTCACTAGGATTAGTACACTATATTATAGAGTGTTCCAGCAAATTTTATCATTCAATCCAGACAGTATGGTAGTGTTCAGTTTCACTATCCACTTTGCTTCCATTCTAAGCAGGTGGTTTGCCCTGTCTCCTCCTCTCTGATTGGGGGGCACATGATCTATTATTTGATGACGAAAAGTGGTTAGACTATGTCCTTTTTCTGCGAATAGGCGAGCCACAGGTTGGTCACTACTTTTGCCAGCTATTGCTGATCTTATGGCAGTTCTGTTCAATGTCATTCTTTCTCTCATACTTCTTATAGTGTTTCCCACATAGTATAGCCCGCAAGGGCACACTATTATATACACTATGTATGTGGAAGTGCAGGTCAGGATGTGATTGATCTTAAAGCGCTTATTATTATGTGGAAGTTTGAATTCCCCGCCAGTTAACATGTTGCGACAGGTGGTACATTGCAAACATTTGTAGCAGCCATTTGTGTTTGTTAAGAAAGAGGTTGGTCCTTGTACTTTCTTTTTAAATGCACTGATGTCTGTGTGCACAATCCGGTCTCTAATATTACGTCCTCTTAAGAAGCAAGTCATGGGTTTGACATCTCAAAAGCATGTAGATTCACTGTCTGTGGCTACTATAGGCCAAAGGGCATTGCTGGCCCTTTGTAACACTGGGCTGGATGTAGAGTAATGCTGTTTCCAGGTTATTCTTGATCCTTTCACTTTAGAGGTTGGTTGTAACAGTGACATTCAGTTCATGCCTTTGACTTCTCTCTTTTGTTGTTCCAATTGTTTAGGATCATAGCCTCTGTTTTTAAATTTATAGATAATTTGATCCAGAGCTTCATCCAATTTCGTGGGATCACTTGTGATCCTGGCCACCTGTAGCATTTGTGATCTGGGGAGCCCACGTTTTAATGACACTGGGTGATGGCTTGATGCTAGTAGTGAACTGTTTTTATCCGTTTGTTTTGAATAAACTGAGGTGATGATACTGCCTCTGTTAATCGTGACCTGTACATCCAAATAATTAAGTGTTGTTGTGCTGGATTGGAAAGTTAATTTAATAGGTGAAAACCTCCAATTGATCTTTGTCATCAACGTATGGAAACGTTCTTCTCCCCCCGTCCAGAACATAAACAGGTTATCTATACATCGACAAAAATAGATGATGTATTTCGAAATCTCCGGATCCTCAAAAAACATCTGCTGTTCTTCTTGCAGCATGAAAATGTTGGCATACGTGGGTGCCACGTTGCTACCCGTAGCACATCTGTAGCCCTGTAGGAAGAATTTGCCATCATATAGAAAATGGTTCTGTGTTAACGTGAGCTACAAAAGATGCAACAGTAGGTCTAAGTCCAGTTCTTGTGAGTTTTCTGCAATTAGCAGATCTCTAGTTGCCCTCAATCCCTGTGCATGCGGCATAACCGTGTATAGGTTGCAGACATCCATTACGCAATCAGAGTATTATTAGGTACTTCTTTAATTTGTTCCAAATGTTTGAGGAACGTTGTGGTGTCTTTGAGGACTGTCTGTTGTTTTGTAAGAAGAGGTTGCAAGATGTTATCTAATAATTGAGACACTGGCTGGTATAAAGAATTTCTGGAAGAAATGATTGGGCGGCCCGGCGGTTGCTGAAGACTCTTATGGATTTTAGGTACTAAGTACATTATCGGTATTACAGGATGATCTTGTGTTAAGGTCGCTCTCAATTTGTCTGAAATTTTGTCTTCCTGTTCAGCCAGTAGTAGCAACTCATCCAGCTCTTTTTTGTACTCTGCAGTTGGATCTCTTTGTAACTGTTGATATACTTGTTGATCAGCCAGATGTCGTTCTGCATCTCTTTGATAATCCGACAAATTTTGGACCACAATAGCCCCACCTTTGTCTAAAGGGCGGAATATTTTATCCCTATAATTGCTTAGTTGGTGAAGCGCTTGATTTTCATCCTTGGTAAGATTGTAGTGAATCCTAGGTTTAGCTATATTATACCTAGTTACTGAGTCATTCAAAAGTCTTGTATATGTTTTTATGGCAGAGTTGTGGGACTGTGGGTCAAATCTGGACACTGATCTCTGTTGCAGAAATTTAGAAAATTTTATAGAGTCCATGTTGTTAGGTTTATTCTGGAAAAATTCCCGTAATCTAAGTTTACGTGAGACGTGGTGTAAATCTAGTTGCCATTGGAATTCATCATGGGGGTTTGTTTGTTGGTACAAACGAGAGTCCTTTATTTAGGACTCTCATTTCAGTGTCACTAAATGTTTTGGAGGATAGATTATATACTAAGGTTTCTTCCTGCCTCCGTGTCCTTTGGTATTGGCCCCCCTGGCAGGTGGGAGTCCTGTCGGTACTTTTATAGCCATAGTTGGTGCCTCTAAAGGGACTGACTGACTTGGTCCTTCTAATTCTGGTGCTGCAAAGTCACTGTCACTGTTAGATGTTCCTGGGTCACCTGAGGTATTTTCTCTTCTTTTTCTCCAACTTTGGTTTGATCTAAAGAACGGTTGTCTCCTCTGTTCTCCCCTCACTAGCCAACGGTACGACTTGTTTTCGTCATAAACTGTTTTAACAATTTTGTTTAAATTTAATAAGGTCCTTTCGATATATATATATATATATATATATTTATATATAAAAAACGTCAGTGCCTTACTCATTTACGTTGTACATGTTAAGCTCTCATGATCTTACCTGATAAGTTTTGTTAAACAGCCCATGCATAATTTTTAAAATCCTGTTTTCTATTTAATTGTAATATCAGGCCACTCAGAATCCTTTATTTGAACACTTTCTCCCATAGCATTTTCTCTTGTAGCTAAGGGGCCTATTCATCAGTACTAAAAAATCGATGGAGGCAATTAGGTTTACAAATCGCATGGAGTTCTACCTAATTACCGGAGGAATTCATCATTCCTCCTCTATTCCGAAAAGCTGTCATTTTTGCGATGACAGCTTTTCAGGAAATAGATAGTTATCTCTATCTACACTAACTTACCGCAGCTGTAATCCGTGCTGCGCATGCACAGTTACGTTCACAAAAGCAGCGCCGTTACGTTCACAAAAGCAGCGCATGTGCAGCACTGCCTACAGCTGCGGTAATTCTGTGTCCCACCCTCCTCCTCCCCTCTACTCACCTCACTGTCCCCCACCTACCTGGCCGCTGTCTCCGGCGGCTGCTCTGACACTGTGTTCTCCCAGCAGAACACAGTAAAATTTAGAAAAAAAAAAAAACCACAGTGTCAGAGCAGCCGCCGGAGGACGGACCAGGTAGTGCTGTAGGGGGCTGAGGAGGACCTGCCTAGCTGGAAGCAGGTAAGTGTAACCCGCTATACGCCACCTGAGAGTGGTGTATAGTAACACCGTCAAATTTCCGAAAATACATAATTTTCCTAATTTGATGAATGCAAGGTATTATGGATGTGAGATAGGAGTAGTGGGAAGCAGTGAACCCTTTCCTGCAGCCTCCGGCCGGCTACGTATACTGACACTGCACATGCACAGTTTCTGATTCCCCTGGAGGAGTCTTTCACAAAAGACTCCTCAGAAAGGCCAGGGTATAGTCCGAATACCATTGCCAGCACATTAACTGGCAAGGACAGCTGTTATTACTACTTCTGCCCTTGCGGGTTCAGTTTAGTACTTATTTTGGATATTTTCATCCAAAATGAAAATATCCGCTGCTATAGAGATTGCAGTGGCACTATCATTAGTACATAGGCCCCTAAATCATGTACGAAGCTTTAGTACTTACTGCTAACACTGGCAAGCAACGTCTCCTGGTGTAAAGCAGGTGTAAATGTTACTGTTTTCTCCTGGCGTTAGACTGGCGCATATGCTGCCTTTGCAGAGCTGGATGCATCTTGAGACGTGTCCAGCTCTGCAAACTGAGCACTATGTCTCGATTTTTCAGATGGATTTTATTCCCGTGTATTTAGTGCAAAATGTTTCCAACTCTACATCAGCCCCGATGTCTAAAATGTTACGATATTTATATTTAATATTGTTGTGCATTTACAAAACTTAAAAAAACACCCCTCAATGGAAATGCTGTGTATGGTATGGCACAGTAGGTCAAGATGGCAGCTACTGTGTGTACACCAAATGTTGCTCTGGTTGATAACAGGAACTGGGCAGAGTAGGGTGATCCTTGCCGGTTATGAGCTATAGTAGGTGTTCCTCATATTGCATCTACATGTTAAAATGTTGAATTGTGGGTCATATTTCTCAACATATCTAAAGGGGATAACGTCCCAAGTAGCCCTATAGAGTCTATTTCAATATCTTTCCCCTGCAATAATATGCACTTGTTTTTCTCAGTCTGTCAACCAGGGGTGAATCTAGTAATCCAAACGCCCCAGGCAATGTAATGGACTGCCCCCCCCATGCAGTGCCCCCAATAGTAATCCCCCAGTAGTAATCCCTCTATGCTGCAATGCTCCCAGTAGTAGCCCCCCTATACAGTGCCCCCAGTAGCAGCTCCCCTTTACAGTGCCCCCAGTAGTAGTCCCCCCATACAGTACCCCCCAGTAGTGGACCCCAGTAGTAGTCCCCCCCTATACAGTGCCCCCAGTAGTAGTCCCCCCTATATAGTGCCCCCAGTAGTGGCCAACCCTATACAGTGCTCCCAGTAGTGGCCACCCCCATAAATTGCCCCTAGTAGTGGCCACTCCTATACAGTGCCCCAGAGTAACGGGCACCCCCCATAAAGTGCCCCGAGTAGCTGCCACCCCCTATTTCAGTGCCCCCCCTGTAGTGCCAGGCTTACACACAAACACACACACAAAGAACAAAAAAAAAATTCAACTTACCTGATCCCCGCTCCTGACCCGACCGCTGCTGTCTGCTCTGAGTCCCGGCCGCTCTTCTCCTGCATGGGAGAGACGTCATGGCGTATGACATCTCTCCCATCACATGCTGCGGGGGGAGCCGGCACACGGAGCTTATTAGTGAGCTCCAGCCGGCTCCTTCCACGGACGACGCAGCAGCAAATGAGAGTCTTTCTGACTCTCATTAGCCGGCTGCTATTACAAACACACAGCCGCCGCTGTGTGTTTGTAAACGGTGTAGGGCAGACCGCTATCACTGCGGTCTGCCCTACACTTGTGGGGCCGGGGGACTTGTCCACCCCTTGGCTATTGGTGGCACTGCCAGTCGGCGCCCCCCCTTTGGTCGGTGCCCCTGGCGAGTGCCATCCTGGCCAATGGGTAGATACGCCCCTGCTGTCAACTGCGACACGGGCTACTTTTAACCCTTTAGACTGCAAGGCCACATTTAGCACTGTGGTGGACAGATTCACTATGAAATATTTGAAAGGCCTCATTCCAAGCTCTTCCAGGATTGGCTGAGATGGTGAGTCATGTGGAACACTAGGAAAATGACTAGTGTCCCATAATAAGCAGTGTGTCCGCATTACTGTGTTTCAGCTACTGGATGAGGACACTGTTTTTTCTATGACTGATATCTCATCAATCCACCTGCCAATCTATCCACATATTTAGCTACGTCCCAACACTCTCATACAATAGTCTTAGCCGTCTCATTACTGTCTAAGTTATTTATCTTTCCTCTCACCCGACTTCTATCCCTTATGTTCTCTTCCTTACCAGTGCCCTGTGACACAATGCTTGTGCCGTCACCTCCCTGACCTCTCAGGGACTGCACTGTTGGGATTTTAATTTAATGTGTAAATCACTGGCTGGAGATTCCAAATAGGTTTTAAGAGGGAAAAGAATAGAAAGTCGATTTGTGTAGAAAGGAACCAGTTAAAGGGATTGTAGTTAATCCGTTTCCAGCAGCAGTGAATGTGTGAGGGATCCTTCACCTAAAGCTGCTAGATTTGGGGATTAGAGGGGAAATAAAACTGCCTGAAAAGAGACACTAATGTATAAAACAAAGACAATCCCATAGAACGATGCTTGCCTCCAACCCATAATCTTCAGAAGATTTCCGAGCAAGACTGCTCTTTCTGTGCACAGCTATAGAAACCTTATTTAACTCTTTTTTTTTCTTCCATAAGCATCCACCCAAATTATGTCACCATTCCTCTGCTCATCCCACCCAGTGATAGCACACATTACCTCTATAACATGTGTGCTGACAGTGGTCTCTAGACACTGTTTGAATGAATTCTCCTTAAACCTCCATTTCAAATATATAAATACTAACATATATATATATATTTAATTTACTTATATATAATTTACATAGTATACCTTCCAAGCATCCAGATTTCATCGGAATATTCCCGCTTTTTGGGTACTGTTCCGCTGCCATAGTGTCCTGCAGGAGGTCAGCATGTTGGGGGGCACTGGAGGGCAATATTGAAAGCACGCCTGCATTTTTCCGACCACCCCCTGTCACCACCCCCAAATGCTCACTGCCTGTCAATGACTCTGCGAGTGCTCTGTGTGGTCTGCTTGATCGCAATGCGATCGCAGTGGTGCCTTCTCGCGCGCACACTGCGATGTATACTCAATGTATACATGCGATGTATATGCACAGTATGCAACAATCGGCCAACTGCGAGCGCTGTTGCGATCCTTAATGAATCAGGCCCTAAGTATGGTGCAGCAAAGGGGGACATTTGTCCTCCTCAGTAGTGCTGTAAAAGAGACAATGTCCCCCTCAGAAACTGACCTGGAAGACCCGCCGAGCCCCACCAAAAAGCTCAGGTCCGGGTAAAGTCTATATATTTTTTTGTGTCTAAATAAAAATACACCTTACCTATGTGGTGTTTTCTCTGCAAAGGGAATCCCCTGAAGAAATTGATCTTCCCTGGGCAGACAATGTCCTCAGTCAATAGTCACTATTCATGTAGGAGGTCACATGGTCTGGAAGATTTCTGTTTGTCTAGGAATTTAACCATCATGTCATCATCATACGACAGAGGATCAACCAGACTCATGCCAGTGTGTCACCTCCGGTCCCTGTGTCTCTCCAGCCTCCTGTCCCATGTCTCTCCAGCCTCCTGCCCCCTATCAGTTCAGCCTCCTGCCCCTATCACTCCTGCCCATGTCACTCTAGCCTCCTGTCTTTCTTGACCCCAGCCTCCTGTTTTTCCAGCCTCCTGCCCCCCCAGCCTCCTGTCTTTCCAGCCTCTGCCCCCTGTCACTCCAGCCTCATGTCCATGTCACTCCAGCCTTCTGCCCATCACTCCAACCCCCTGGATGGTTCAGCCTCCTGCCCCCCTGTCACTCCAACCTCCTGCCCCATCACTCCAGCCTCTTGACTTTAAAACCTCCTGCTCTCTGTCACTCCAGCCTCCTGCCTCGTCACCCCAGCATCCTGTGTTTCCAGCCTCCTGCTCCCTTCACTTCAGCCTCCTGTCTTTCTTGAACCTGTGCCTCCAACCTCCTGTTTTTCAAGCCTCCTGCCCCCTGTTACTCCAACCTCCTCTCTTTCCAGCCTCCTGCCCCATGTCACTCCAGCCTTCTGCCCTTCACTCCAGCCCTCTCTCTTTTAAGCCTCCGGCCCCATGTCACTGCAGCTTCCTTCTCCCTGTCAATCCAGATTCTTGTTTTTCCAGCCTGCTGTGTCACCTCAAGAACTAACTTCCTCCCCGGCCTCCTCCAATTAACCTTTTTCTTTGACAGCCTGTTGCATGCTCCTCTTTGCACTACTCTTTCTTTCAGCTGTGCAGCAGGATGATGTCACAACGTGCACCATGCAGCATGGCACAGCATGGAGAGCCACTGGGTCCTAGTGCCCACCGACTGTTGGCCAGCAGAAAACAAGAAATTAACATTCGCCCAAATGTACTGAAAATCACATGCAGGGAGAGGGTCTCCAAAAGGAACCCAGACCTGCAATGTGTAAAGAAGTAAAATTACTGCAAAAGGAATAATTTCACTTCTATATCATGAACCGGCGATGTTGTGTGCATGTGCGGTCTGCTGACCTCAAATGTGCGAGGGCTATTGCCGGGGAGAGAACCGGAATGCTTTGATAAATCTGACATCTTTGCAGCCCCAAGAGAAACCTATGGGGGCTATGGCTGCTGTCGGAAATGGAGGGACTGAAACAGAGGGCCTGATTCAGAGCCGGACGCTGTTTGCGCTCGCTCATTCAGAAAAAGGGGCCGGCTATTTAAATTGAGCGCTTGCTCTTTGCGGGCTGTTGACACCTCTATGTCTGAGCGAGCGAACGAAACATGCGCTCGCTATTTTGTAAAGACGCCCCCTGGCCGCTCGCATCCTACGTCATCTCCGCTATTTATTAGATTAATCGAGTACATCTAAAGGCGTATGAACTGCTCGCAGTGCTTGTGGTTGGATTTTCCTACCGCAATCATGCGAACAGTTCAGGCTAAGAAACAACCAAGTGACGTGGTCGATGACGCTGCTTTGTTAATTATGCACACCCTTAAAATGCCCGTTTTGACAGTTTGGCACGCCTGCGTTCGGATCTCCACTCCCCGCTTTCAAGCACCTTCCCCTGTTACCACCCACAAACGCCTCATCCTGTCACTCAAATTAGCAGGCATTCGCTATTTTGCGAGCGCTCAATTTCCGACCGCAATGACTGGTTGGCGCATGCGCATTACGACCAATACGCATGCGCAGTTGTGCTGAGGACCCTCCATGGTACATTCGGGGGATCCTTAATATTTGTGGCTATCCCCAAAAAACAGGTGTTTTCGGGGAATATCCTGCAAATATTACTTGAGTACCTATGTAAATAAAACAGCAGCAATCAGTGCAGTGAAAGCTGAGATTTATTAACCAATTTACCTTTTCATTAATGAAAAATAAGTGTGAACTTCCACTTAAGTGCTAAATTAGTGTGATAGGTTATCATGAGCTACTATAATGTAATGTATTATTGTCATGCTCAACTGTCCACCACCCCTCTTGTCTGTGGTTTGGTTAAAGAAAGCAAGTGCGATAAAGTATAAAGATGAATGTATCTTTCTCCTGAGCAATGCTGCCCTCTCTAGGTTTATATGACAAACAAAGCCTGGCCACGCTTGTATTCCTTCTACAAGTAGGCTGGTGGGTCAGACATTCAATACAGGCACTTGTGCAGCAATTATGCTACATTGAAGTTAGAGCAGAAATTTTCTGCAAGCTGATGCTCAGCACACGTATCACTCACATGTATCTGTCCTAATTGCAATGCAGCCATGCAGCCTGTTTCAAATGGATGTCCTGACAACTCAAGGTACAAGTTAGAACACAGTGATCTATTGATTAAAACATGCTTGCAGTATTTCTGACAATTGTGATCAAAACATATTTTTCAGAAGATACATCTCACCAAGGGCTCTATTTACTACAATCCGCAAATTGAATGCAGATTGTAATGTGATATTAACGACTGAATTTGCATTGCGAATTCAGGCAATATTACAGGGATTTACTACAAATCCCCTGCAGGGACAGAGCTTGCGAGAAAGCTCTGTCCCTGCGAATCCCATCCGCACACTAGTCACAGTATTTTTGGAAAAAATACTGTGACAAAGTGCCCGCGCATGCGCTGACCGGCCGCTGCTGCTACCCCCCCTCGGCACTAAGCTCCGCCCCCTGGTGCTAAGCCCCACCCCCTGCAATTGCGGACCCTCCCGCGACCCCCCCTCCCTTAATTACACTTACCTGCATGATCCAGGCCTTCGGTGATGTCCTCCATGTCTCCGGTCAGGTGATATCCCATACTGCACTGGGACCCGATCACCTGATTACCGGGCCGCAGTGCAGCATGGGACACCAGTTGACTGGAGGGGAGACATCACCGGAGGCCGAATCACTGGTCCCTGGAGTCATGTAAGTTCATTTTTTTTTCTACTATTTAATTTTTTTTGTTTTTACAGTAATCAGCTTGCGGTCTGTTTAGACCACACAGTTGATTACTGGGACCGATTCCCGGCTTTGCTCTCCCCGTTAGAGCAGAGTAGGAGTCCGGTAACTGGGGGAGACCCTGGATAACGCCACGTCCAGGTGGCATTATCACAGGGCCTCCCTAGGTATTTTTTTCACAATTATTTTTAGTAACTACCAGGCAGATCACATTTCCCATTACAATTATGGGAAATACGATCTGCTTACTAAAAATTAGTGATACTTAGGGGTTGGAGCAGAATTTTACTAATTCTACTCCAATTGCCCTGTAATAACTATAGGTGATACTAAAATAATGTGAAAAGGGTGTGAAAACACCCTTTTTCACTTTATTTTTGTCAAAATAATGTTAATAAATAGAGCCCCAAATGTAATAGCTTCTGGTTTGCCGAGGTGACAGTGATTAAGTTTTATAGCTGCAAGATTTAAAGCTGCTATTTTTTTGAAAGGCAAATTGGCGTTGTTTGTAGATGATCTATTAGATCTTGTCTAACTCAATCATATCGATTCCTAACCTGGTGGCCGAATTTCAAAAAAGTAGCCAACTATCAAATTTTAATGTGAATTACTCTAAATCTGTGGCAATCAATTTGATGGCACCCACTCATACTGTTGCCATGCGGAAGCAGTCTTTTGCATTTTCCAGGAAACCCATCTAGTCTCAAATATTTAGAGATTTTTCTAAATAATGACCTGTCCTGGCTTTGTGCAATAATTTTTGCCCTCTGTTCCAGACACTCCAAATCGAGCTTAGGGATTGGTGTAAGATAAGCTTTTCCTGGGTATGGAGAGTTAGCATTATTAAAATTAATGTACTCCCAAGAGTTCTCTACTTATTACAAATACTTACTGGTTTATTGACTTGCATAAATTGGTTAGAGATTTTGTATACTATACAAATAAATTTAGCTGAAATGTAATTATCATAATGGCAGTGTTATTATACACTGCTAGACAAATGTAATACAATACTTGTCTGAAAGACAATGTTGCTATATAGCTTTGAAATTTATATGGAAATCATATACAATTACCAACCTTCTTAGCCTAAAATGTAACAATCATTTAATGATATATTGCTATGAGAATTCACATAGTAATGGTGCATACACACAATCAGATTTTTCCTTTAGATATGAACGATAACGATTTAAAAATCATTCAGTCGTTCATATCTGAAGGAAAATCGTTCATATCTGACATGCCTGAACGATGGACGATCAACGATGCGCGTTCCCGTTTGTCAGATAACGATATCTAACATCTGATGGGTTTGCAGTCAGACTTGGACGATTCCATTCATTTTAATGCAGTCAAAAATCGTTCAATCGTTCAAATCGTTCAAAACTTTGGTAAAGTCGTTCAAATCGTTCAAATCGTTTAATCGTTCAATCGTTCATCTGACAAATCTGACAAGTCTGACAAATCTGACCGTGTGTACGCTCCATTAAAGTGTAGTGGTATAATGTAATCACAAACATTTATCCAAGATATAGACAGCTACAAGACAGCTACAAAGTCTAATAAAAGTATATAAATGTTAAAAAGTTGTATAAAGTTGTATATACATATAAATGTTTCTTGTGTATTATATTGATATAATCAGTGAATTGTGGTACCACAATTTATTGAATATAAACCTATTAGGCATGTAAAATTCTCCACTACAGAGTTGATGCTTCAACCTTCCTACAGAGCATTCTGAAAGTAACAATCTCTAAATAAATAAATAGGGGGTAGAACCTTCATCTTAGATTTGATCCTGTCATTGATTGCTGATAGCCCTCTGAATGCTTACATGCATGGTCAGCGCTACCATTAGACAACTTTAGGCAGCTGTCTAGAGCGCCGGCCCCTGGAGGGCACCACTGAGCCGCCTAAACAAAAAAATATCCTTCTTTTACGTGGTGCAGGCGGAGTGCAAGCAAAATTCCCTTGGGCAGACTGTGTTTCAGTATGACACAGCTGCCTGTGCAGCACTGCGGCGTCCAGACCCCCTTTCAAGTCAAGGACACGGCCCCCTGTCAGCCCAGACCCTGCTGCCTGGCTCCCGAGTCCCGCATGCCGAATCAACCAACCCCTTCCTTCCCATTCGCTATAGGTGAGGTCCAGAAGTGGCAGCGGTGGCTACAGTGGGGAGCAACTAGTAGTGCCACTGGAAGAGGGGACTGATGGAGGAGAGTGCCTGAGCGTAGACATTCACAGTGCAGGCTGTGGTAGGACAGCAGCACAGGAGAGCATACACCCGGCTTAGGCAGGATGTAGTCAGGAAGCCGACAGTCTAAATCCCGACCACCGGCTAATCCTGGCATGGTACTAATGACAGGCGTCGAAATCCTGACGCCTGTTATTAGACCTACGCCAGGAGCCCAACACCCGGCTTACCGATCGAAGGTAAACCAGGTGCCGGGCGTGGACAGCTGCAGGGGGGGTTAGGTTGGGGGCTCCCGGGGGGGACTTAGGGTTAGGCTAGGGGAAGGTGGGGTTAGGGTTAGGCATCTCCGGTGGAGGTTAGGATTAGGCACCTCACGGGAGACTTAGGGGGGTTAGGTTTAGGCACTTAGAGGGGGGTTAGGGTTAGGCACCCCCGGGGGGAGGTTAGGGTTAGGCACCCCTAAAGGAGGGTAAGGGCTAGGGGGTAGAATAGGGTTAGTTAATACTTACCTTTTGACGTTCGGGATCTTCAACCCTGCCAGGCTTCCGCTGCTGGGATTTGAACCATAGGTAATAATACCTACTACACCCGGCTCAGGCATAAAGTGAGGTAGTGATAGCACATACAGTAAGCTCCTTATATTTCAGTGTTTGGAATAACGGTGTGTGTGCGCATATGTGGCTGTGTGCATGTGTGGCTGCGTACATATATGTGGCTGTGTGCATATATGTGGCTGTGTGTGTGTGCATATGTGGCTGCATACTGGCTGCGACTGGATCGGGGGGGGGGGGGTTTAGTCGGCTGACATTTTGCCTAGGGTGGCAGGAAACCTTGCACCGGGCCTGCTTACACGTTCATGGTTGTGGAGTATATCAATATTCATGTGGGGGAGATACATCATTTGCACTTCCTGTCATTTGCAGCACAATAGAGGGTGACTCACAATCCACCTGTGTGACAGTAGCCTATGTTATGTGGCATAAACTACATAAGCAACCTGTCTCCTGAAATTAATGTTACAAAAATTACCTGATGGGCTTGGTTGGACTTACCGGAAGGCCACCCGCCATGGTACAAGTGGAAAAAGGTCTGTTTGGTAAATTTAGAATGAGTGAATTTAGGGGGTATGTTCACAAATAAAGTTAGAATAGTCATTGCCTTAGGTCAAATGCAGAGGATCCATAATTTAATGACAGGCAAAGGTTGGTATACTGTACAGGGATTTAAACAAGACATGGATCTGGGCAGCAAGACAAACGAGACAAGGGGCACAGTAGGTCAAGGTGACACTTGGCAGTGGTGAAAATAGTGCGGTTGCACCTGACCAGTGCATGCTGTTATGCAATGCATTTGGGTAACTGATTATATTTTCAGTAAGGGACAGAAAGGCAGCAAGAGATAAATAAACTTTGGGAATCTTGGTGTATAGCAAAATCATTGTGTGTGTTTCACAAATGATTTTAATATCTTTGTTAAGTATGCACAAAGAAGCCAACTGGCGGTAATTTTGACATACTAAATCATAAAATGGAAACAATGCACACTCGATCACAGATAGGAGGTACAACCATTCTGTCCGGCACATTGATGAATGTAAGTGACGTTTCATAAGATTTATTGCAGACTTTTTGTGCTGTCAGTAATGGGAACTAAAGTGGCTGCTAATGAATATTGCAGCAACAAATCACATACAGTAAGGAGCCCAGATGAACATTTTTGCCCCCCGTAATGTAGTGCCCACCCCTCCTTCCCCCACTCCACCACTACAGAGTTCCATGGCCCCAACTTCCTTCGCTTTCCATCTGCTTAAAGGAAATTAATGTATTTTAGCCCATAATTAAAAAGATTATGGATGTTTTGTTGGCAGACATATGTGCCACAACACACCCACTCACTAACTCACAGTAGAAGCACAAATACATATAAAATAAATATCAAAGACATTTAAAATAAGATATTACAAAAACTTAGGAAAACATAGGAAAAAACGTGGCATGGTGATGGAACAAGCGTGAATGCCATCCCTTTACTTCTGATGCTTATGATTGGGGCCTATGTAACTGTTATGGAGATTGAGTACTGCCAGTGAATATCACATAAAGTTTTCCTACTATCCATGACGTAATTTATGTACAAATTCTTTTTGATTACACATCATGTTTTTATACATGGCCCTTGTCTATGTTGATATTTACGGGCATATTTATCAATATAATTTGCTAAAATAATTTTAAAACTGGTGTTTTTACACCCTTTTCACATTATTTTAGAATCACTTAAATGTATTAAAGGGCTTTAGGAGAAGTTTTCGTAAAAAAAAATACTCCAAGCCCTTAAAATAGCATTTTTGTTTAGTAAGCAGATTGTATTACCCATAATTGTAATGGAAAATGTGATCTGCTCAAATTTTTTAAATAAAACTGTAAAAAAAATAATGGGGGGAGTCCTATGATAATGCCACCTGGATATATTGTTAGTAGGGCTTGCCTCCTGTTTCACCGACTCTGACAGGCTGAGCAGGACACGGAACCTGCACCTGTGATCAACCCACATCTTTTCTCATCAAGGGGATGGCCATACTGTATGTGGCCAAAGTACAGTAGGGGCATAGTGTAGATGTGTAGAGGCAAAATGTGACATAAATGGGCAGTGAAAAGTCACAAACGTAAACGCAACCGACCCTGATGTAAGTGTAACCTTGATGATGATAACAACTGCGTGCGATTGGTCGCACTTTGGTCAAAACACAGCGGTTTATGCAAAATCCCTAAAAGTTCTTTAAAATTGCTTTTATACTGCAGTGCACACTCATCTGGAGGGGACTAATGGGACTAATGGGGCATAGTGGGCATCTGAAAAGGTCTGATGCCACATAAGGGGCATCTGGCGGGTCTGATTGCACATAAAGTGCCTCTGGAGGGCTCTGTTGGCAAATAAGAGGCATCTGGAGGGGTCTTATGGCATATAAGGGGCATCTGGAGGGACAGATGGCATAAAAAGGGCATGTGGAGAGGTAAAATCTGATGGAACCCATAAAAAGTAAAATAGGACCCACACTTTTTATTCAATGATTTAGTGCACTGGTTGCCTCCCTCCTTTATCTTTTTTCTTACCTCCTCCTCCCCTTTTTCTATCATCTTCTTTTCTACTTCTGCTGAACTATATTTATTTTCTTCATTAGTCTCTGATCTGCGGCTGGTCTCATGTTGGCTGGGGTGGTGTTTCTCTTGCAGCTCCTCATCTTCTCGGAAAAAAGTCATTGACATGGTGATGTCATGACATTACATTCCCCATCTGATACAGTCAGTGTCACTAGTAGTTCGGTGGCTGTGCACAGAGACAGACAGGTGCTCCACTCATGTATTATCCATCATGGTGGGCATCTTGCACTACATTGTGGTGCTCCAAGCCACTTGGGTACTTATTATCTGCACTATTTGGCCATTAGCTGTGTTTACACTGTGTTTTGCAGTTTTTAGTAATTTCAGACCTCACAGTCGTACTGCCTACAGTTGTACCACATACCGATATGTCAAGGGGAGAGAGCCATAGCCAAGAGGATTAGGACACAGCTTGAGTCTTGCCTATGTGACTGACTCTGAATACTGTAAGTCGCAAAAATGTAGTGTTGGCATAGAGTCATACATACAGGGCTGTAACTAGGGGCGTGCGAGCGGTGCTGCCACACAGAGCACAGGGCCCTCTGGGAGGCACTGTCGCTTCCCCAAGGCACCTGCATGTGGCTTGCAGGGTGCCTGGATCAGCACTCTGCAGCCAGGGCCGGATTTACCGCTAAGCATCCTAGACGGATGCCTAAGGCCCGGCGGGTCCCAAGGGACCCGTTGACGGGCCCCCTCAGAATACGGCCCTGGAGAGAGCTTGCATTTTAACGCCACCTCCTCCTTCCCTGTCCTGGTAGGAGCAGGGCTCTGGACGTGCTGCTGCTGTGTCTCCTTTCACCAGCCGGTACCAGCAGCAGCACCATGTCCAGAGCCCTGCTCCTACCAGGTGGAGGGAGGAGGAGGTGGAGTTTCAGTACAGGGCTAGTGAACGCTGGCTTCTGAAGTGATCGGAGGATAAGGAAGCCTCCGATCGCTTCAGAGCCAGCATTCCCAGTGACGTCACCCGTGACGTGAGGAGCCTGCGCGGCTGCGACTGCTGGATCAAATTAGTTCCAGTCAGTAAGGGAGCGCCAGCCCAGACGACGGCCACCTGGAGTCAGGTAAGTAGGGGACGGAGGGTGGGGGACTACTACTACAGGGGCAAAGGGCACAACTAAAGGGGCACTACTGCTACTACAGGGGCACAACTTTAAAGGGCACAACTATAGGGCCACTACTACTACAGGGGCACTACTACTACAGGGGCACTACTACTACTACTACAGGGGCACTACTTTAAAGGGTACAACTACAGGGGGCAATACATATGGGCACAACTACAGGGTGCCCTGCATAAGGGGTGCTGCTACAGGGGGCATTACATAATGGGCACTGCTACAGGGGGCATTGCATAAGGGGCCCTGCTTAATGGGCACTGCTCCAGGGGGCATTGCTTAAGGGGGGCTGCTACAGGGGGCATTGCATAATGAGCAGTACTACAGGGGGCATTGCATAATGGGCAGTGCTACAGGGGGCATTGCATAAGGGGCCCTGCTTAATGGGTACTGCTACCGGGGGCATTGCATAATGAGCAGTACTACAGGGGGCATTGCATAAGGGGCAGTGCTACAGGGGGCATTGCATAAGGTGCACTGCTACAGGGGGCATTGCATAATGAGCAGTACTACAGGGGGCATTACATAATGGGCAGTGCTACAGGGGGCATTGCATAAGGGGCCCTGCTTAATGGGCAGTGTTACAGGGGGCATTGCATAATGGGCAGTGCTACAGCGGGAATTGCATAAGGGGCCCTGCTTAATGGGCAGTGTTACAGGGGGCATTGCATAATGAGCAGTACTACAGGGGGCATTACATAATGGGCAGTGCTACAGGGGGCATTGCATAAAGTGCACTGCTACAGGGGGCATTGCACAAGGGGCACTAGTACAGGGGCATTGCACAAGGGGGGGTCTATTCTGAGACGAGAGAGGGGTCAGTGAAAGAGCGGGTCTGTGGAAGAGGGGAAGAGGGGGGTTCTTTGCTGAGAATCAGAAATTAAATATAGTGCTATGGAATGTTTGAGGGAGGGGGCCCCAAAACTGGTATCTTGCCTAGGGCCCCATGAGATCTAAATCCGGCTCTGTCTGCAGCAACTACTGCAGATGCTCTGGGCTATGCTCTAATTACAGGAGCTAGCACCCTAAGCATGATGTCATGGCGTCATTTGTTTAGGTGGTGGAGCCGGCACAGGGTAACACTGTATACATACATATATTGGAGAACTGTAACTATATGTTTTGCCTTTAAAAAACATAATACTTACTGACTGTAGGTTTTATATACTGTGTCAAAGAGGGTTATTTTTCCTGTTCTGCTATAAAGAACAGGACTCATTGTATACCTTTAAAACACAGTTGCAGTACATGGGTCTAATTAGTGTGTGTCTGTGTGATGCATAATGGTTCTGAGATTCAGGGGGAAGGTGCTCCTGACGCTGAATTAGTCGCCCAGGTGATAGTGAGCTGCTAAAGTTTAGTTTAGGGAGCCACATGCTGGATGTAAATGTGAAGATATACCATTTTGAACCAGCAAAAAAAGCCATTTGACTAGTAAACCTGCTATCAAGTGTGGTTTTTGTAAGTACAATCTTACAAAATGGTGTCATTCGTGGGATGATTTCTGCTAACTGCACTTCGCGTAGCAGAGACCAGACACTGGACCTTGCTGCAAGCGATCGCTCTGAATGAGGGTGGCCACTTACTTTTTTAAGTGGCGCCTTCTGGTCGATCGCTAGGCTGTGAGTTACCACCCACAGCTCTAGCAACCAACCAGGGTGATGGTGGCGATGGTCATCACAATCACGACCATCGGGGCTTACGACCAGACCCTAAGGTTGGGTCTGGGCTCTTGTAAGCCCCAGGGAACTTCCTGCTCTGTTTGAGCAGGAAGTTCCCCACTGACATCATCAATGTTGTCAGTGGGGCCACCCCCAAACGGCAAGCGTTCCGACTGGAACGCCTCCGTTTGGCCGGGCACGCCCCTGTCCCGCCCAGCAAACGGGGCTAGCTGTCACTCAACATCAACAGCTCGCCCCGTCTGCCACGAGACCCCTAGCGACGGAGCGCCCGTCGCTAGCCGGATCTCACGCATGCGCACGACAGAGCCGGCTCCGTCGTGCGCATGCTCTGTGGGGACCATCGACCTGCTTGCGAGCGCCTCGGCACTTGCGACCGGGTCTGAATGAGACCCACTGTCTTGTTGGGTTGGTGAGTGATGTTAACTGGCCTCTAAAAATCGGTTTAATTGCACATGTGGAAAAGTTGTGCTGGGTGCAAATGTATAAAGTTTAAGCTGTGTTATATTGTGAAGAGAAAAAAGTGTATACACACTGTGATTATTTCCTCACAAACTCAACTGTTTCTGCAGAGGTCTTTATTTTGCTGAAAAGCCAAGCAGTCGTTCAGTGCAGGCTCATCAATCATCTGCAAACATGCTGAACCTGACGATATCGTCAGATTGTCCAGCATGTTTGCACGATGATAGATGTCTAAACAACCAGCGGGCACGCGCATCGCTGGTCGTTTAAGACATTTTTACAAAACGATTTGCAAGTGATTTACAAACAATTTCTAAACGATTGAACGATAACGGTATCGTTATCGTTTAATCACTCACATAAATCGTCTAGTGCATGGGCACCTTAAGTCTGTATAAGCCCAGTTAAAGAGACAGTGCTTTGAGAATTGCTAGTTATTGCAGTGCCACATAAAGAAATGCTTTGACTGTATTGAAACAGAATGTGGTACAAGTAAACCAGGGAAGTTTGTTCCTGTGTGTATTGTGAACAAACCGTATATTTGCAAAACTGTTTAAACCCACTTAAAGGGGAAGTTTTTTTTTTTTTGGTGTGTTGTGCCTCTTAGAAGATAATATGCAATGGCCGCTGGTAGCTAGTTTATATTGACGCCAAAGCACTGGCTGGCAGCTGTATGATAAGAGAAGCCCAATTTCGCTACTCAGTCAGCTCAGACATCAAGATGGAGGAAATCCTCTGAGCCTTAACTAATCTAACTGTGGCACAACAGGCTTAGCAAGCCCAGATGCTAGCAGTTGCTGAGGCCCAGCTGGAAAGCAACGAACTGCTGCGGGCAGAGCTCAGTCTGCTGCGGCTGGGTGAATGCAGACCTGCCGTAATGCAGAAGATGACCCCATCAGATGATGTTGAGGTATTTCTGTTGTCCTTTGAAAGGACGGCAATTCAGCTTAAATGGCCAAGGGAGGATTGGGTGGCACAATTGGCTCCTTATTTGATGTGTGAAGCACAGCGGGCCTATGTGGATATGCCCATAGCCCAGGCAGCAAATTATTAGCAGCTAAAGACCACAATTCTGGCGCGGGTAGGGGTACCGGGCCTGGGAAAGCACATGATTTTTATGACTGGCGATATAGGCAGGGGTCCACAATGTGTGCTCAGCTAGCCAACCTGGCAAAGTCAACCAAGAGTTGGTTAGAGCCTGAATGAAACCCGCCAGACAGGATCTTGAAAATCCTGGCAGATGACCATTGTGTGCAGAACCTAAGCTGGAAACTGCAAAAATGGGTCCTGCAGAGCGATCCTCAGTTGTTTGAAGAACTGGTGACAGTTATTGACTGTTACTATGTTCTGGAGAAAATGGGTCCGACAGCAGAGAAAGTAGTCAGACAAAAATCGATGGATTGTTTGGTGGGGCAACTAGACCCCATGTTCCCTGTTTGTTTGACCATGTCCTCATCCATGGGTAGTGCATGGCTGTTCCGGGTGACCGTCCTGATACAGCAACAGGCAGCATTGGCATTGGTTGATTTAGACAGTGAAGTCACCCGGGTGTCCAGCACTCTGGTTCCAGGAGGACTGATGGACCAGCAGCCATAAGTAAAGGTCCTGTGTGCCCATCAACGGGGTTCAGTTCCTTTGAACTTTTATTTGGTAGACAACCCCGAGGAATTTTAGACATCTTAAAGAAGGATGGGAACAACAGGGAAGGAGATCTGGGCCTTAGTGGATACTGGCAGCGAATTAACCATCATCTCGGCCAACCTGGTTCCACCTGGGGCTGATCAGGTGCTACCCCCGGTAAAGGTTATATGTGTACATGGGGATGTAGAAGAATGCCCCCAAGTGAACTTTCCAAAGTGATCAAAGGGTGATCCCTGAAGGTGATAGCCGCAGTAGCCACCAGGCCACCTTACCCATTAATCCTGAGTCGGGACTTTCTGTTGTTACAAGAGGTGGTCACATGGTATGATGACAGCAGAAGGTCCACATTAGAGCCAAGCTCTGCTGTTTCCCAAAATTTGGTGGCTGCATCACCCTCCTTGGCCAGTGAGCAACCAGAGGGGAGTGAGACCAAGACACAATGGGTTCCCATTGGCAAGGAAGTATCCTTGCAGGACTTTGGCCAGGATCAACAGAATGATGGGAACTTGATAAATGCATATGAAAATGTTGTAGATATTAATGGTAGGGTAGTCATGGCTTTACCAGCAGAAGGTGTACCATACTTTGCATTGAAAAATTATTTGTTATATCGTGTAACCTATTTGCAGGGTAAGAGAGTAGACCAATTGTTGGTTCCCAAGAAACACAAGCAGTTGGTGTTAAGGGCGGCTCATACACACCTGTGGGGTGGCCATTTGGGGGAGGAGAAAACTCTTCAGTGTATTCAGTTAAGATTCTTTTGGCCCGGCATTCATGCAGCAGTAAAAAAGTATTGTCAGGAATGTCCACTGTGTCAGAAGACATTTCGGGCACCCTTGGTTCCCCTCCCTGTCATTTCTGTACCTTTTGAGAGAATTGGTATGGATCTGATAGGGCTGGTAGAGAAATCTGCTCGTGGGCATCAATACATATTAGTGGTGGTACATTATTCCGCAAGGTACCCGGGGGCCATCTCGCTACGTAACATGAAATCTAGCATTATTGCCCGGGAATTGTTGATGCCAGATTAACGGACCTTAACGGACCAAGGTACACCTTTTGTTTCTAAACTAATGAAAGATATGTGCTGACTGTTAAAGGTGGATAGGATTACTACATCAGTTTACCACCTGCAAACAGATGGGCTTGTTGAATGCTTTAACCAGACCCTAAAACAAATTATAAAAAGGGCGGTGTCTGAGGAAAAGTGAGATTGGGACTTACTCCTACCCTATTTAATGTTTGCAAAGCCAGAGGTACCCCAATCCTCTACGGGATTTAGGACCTCATTCAGAGTCGGTCGTTGCGGCCGCACGGTCGTAAGGTAAAAGGGGTCGGATATGCAAATAAAGCACTCGCAAGTTGCGTCGTTAAGATGAGATCGTTAGCTGGACGAGCGAGGGGAGGATGCGGCCGTATAGCTAGTTTGCGCACGCGCATCGCGAATTTTCCGCATTCGCAGTTTAGCGAACATCGGTGGCGTACGACCGTGCGGCCGCAACGACCGACTCTGAGGACCTTTTTTAGTCTTACGGCCGCATCCTCCCCTCGCTCGTCCAGCTAACGATCCCATCTTAACGACGCAACTTGCGAGAACTTCATTTGCATATCCGGACCCTTTTACCTTACGACCGTGCGGCCGCAACGACCGACTCTGAATGAGGTCCTGAATGAGGTCCTTAGTCCCTTTGAACTCCTCTATAGGAGGCTACCTAGATGGATTTTAGATCTGTTGGAAGTAGGATGGGAACAACCGTCATGCCAAGAGCCTAACATCGTTCAGTTTGTGACCCAATTGTATTGCCGTTTAAGGCAAATTGCACATCTCGTGAACGAGCACATGGATAGGGCACAACAGCGGCAAAAACGACAATATGACCTGACCGCGGTTAATCGGTCTTTTAAACTGGGAGACAAGGTACTGGTTCTGGTACCCACCACTGAAAGCAAAATGTATTGCCAGATACGAGGCCCTTATGAAGTTATAGAGGCAGTGGGACCTGTTAATTATAAGGTTCGACAGGAGGGTAGAAGGAAAGAAGTGCAAATCTACCATATAAACTTGTTAAAACCTTGGAAAAAGAGCGCTGTTCAGCCCTCTTTGGTTGCCAAGAAAACCCCGGAATGTCAGGTACCCATTGAAGTTACCCGAAATCCCCGCCAGAAAGAGGAGGTGGTGAGTTTAGTAGCCACACACCAAGATGTGTTCTCTGTCATTCCGGGAAAAACCCAAATTATCCAGCATGATATAGTTACTCCTCTCGGAGTGGTAATAAAACAGAGGCCATACCGTATACCCGAGGCAAAGTGGGCAGCGGTTAAACAGGAAGTAGAGGAAATGCTGCACCTAGGGGTCATAGAGGAATCAAATCGCGAATGAAATAATCCTATAGTTTTAGTACCGTGCTTTAAGATTGTGCAGTGAATTTCACAAATTAAATAAAATGTCTCAGTTTGATTCCTATCTGATGCCCCGGGTGGATGAGCTGGTGGAAAATTTAGCAAACAGCCAGTATCTCACTACCCTAGATTTTACAAAAGGGTTTTGGCAAATTCCTTTAACTGAGGCTGCTAAGGCCAAAACAGCCTTCTCTACCCCAGAAGGTTTGATCCAGTATAAAATGCTGCCGTTTGGTTTGCATGGGGCTCTGGCAAACTTCCAGAGGTCTATGAACAGGTTGCTGCGACCTCACAAGGAATATGCAGCTGCATATCTAGATGACATACTGTAGTCATCTTTAGCCCCGACTGGGAGTCACACCTACCATGAGTAGAAGCAGTGTTGCAATTTTTATGGGCACATGGGTTTACTGCTAATCCTGAGAAGTGTGCCATTGGAATGGTGGAGGCAAAATATGTGGGATATATTGTTAGCAGAGGGCAGGTAAAACCTCAGCCCAGTAAGATGGAGGCGGTCCTCACATGGCCTTAACCCAAATGTAAATCCCAACTCAGAACATTCCTGGCCTAGTGGGTTACTACCGCAGATTAATTTGTGATTTTGCCACTAGGGCAGCACCATTAACTGAGTGTCTTAAAAAAAGTCCATAGACAAGATACTGTGGTCTAGAGCAGCAGAAGCTGCATGGCAGGATTAAAGGCGCGCCTTGTGTGCAGAACCTGTTTTGCAGGCTCCTAACTTTAAAAAGCAGTTTATATTGCAGACAGATGCCTCAGGTACAGGATTGGGAGCAGTCCTTTCCCAAGTGGTAGAAGGGGAAGAGAAACCCATCCTCTACCTCAGCCGGAAGTTGCTTTCCAGGGAGCGCAAGTACTCCAATGTGGAGCTCTAGAGTGCTTGGCACTCAAGAGGGCAGTAGACTCGTTTAAATATTATTTGTTGGGGCGAGAATTTTTGTTGGTTATAGATCATGCCTGTCGAAGCCGGATGATTGGCTGAGACAGAATCTGTTGAAATTAAAATCTGCACAATGCCATTTTGCGAATGGCAACAAGACGCCATTTTGCGAATGGCCGCCCAGCGCCATTTTAGCAAATCTCACACAATATCAGTACATACGGCAATGTTATTATTTAGCGTTGTGCGATTCCCACGCAATAGAACACTATTAAAAGTCCTCATTATATAAATACATACATTTACTAAAACATATAATATGAACAACCCTGCAAAACACATGTCACGGTGCACTCCACAAACACGTAGTTGCACAACGCTAACTAGCGTCTTTTCTTAATATCCTTACACTTACGCATTGCACGCTTACATAGAAAGGTTCCCTAGCATTAAGGTTAATATTCAAGGTTATATTCATTATTAATTATGTTATGAAGTGACTGTATTTGAGATCTAAGGTTTAGTACATGACAAGCAGACTGTGTTTGGTGCAATTCTAAACCACTGTTTATTTGCAGACTTCCGGTTCCATCGGCGAGGAAATCGCAACATGCGTCTGCGAATTATGGATCATAGAGAGATAGGCATTGAAATGTATTCTGTAACGTAATGTTTATTAGCCAGTTTAGACTTGTTCTTCGGCGGGAAAACGGACACAAAGGGCTGTTGGAGGCTGAACTATTACAATACAAACTGACCTATGAACTGCATCGTAACAGAAGAACCAGGAGGAAGAACCAATGGGATTATGCCAACTTGTTCTATTGTATTGTCTATCTCTGTAAGGGTAAATAAGCAGGCACTCTGAATCTGAGAGTTACTCATCTTTCTTTTCTGTTGACGGAGGTTTCATAGTTGATGCCGGAAATCTGGATCATGCGTATGTATTGACTGTACCTTGTGATTGTATAATTTGTTTGCGCTAATTGTATTTAGATCACAGCATGTAACTATGGCCTTCATTCAGAGGCGGCCGTACGGTCTACGACCGCACGGCCGCCTCGATGTTTGTCAAGTGCGCATGCGCACGAGGGAGCTGACTCCTTCGTGTGCATGCGTGAGACCCGCTATGACCGACAGCGCCGGTCGTAGCAGGTCTCTTTCCAAAGGGGGCGAGCTGTCGATGTTGATTGACAGCTCGCCCCATTTGGAAGGCGGGCCGGGGGGGTGGCAGCCCAAACGGAGGCATTCCCATGGGAACGCCTACCATTTGGGGGAGGCCCCACTGACAGAGCCAGAAGCTCTCCGGGGCTTATGACAAGTGAGACCCTACCATAGGGACTCGTCGTAAGCCCCGATGGTCGCGATGGTCTCTGACCATCGCGACCATCACCCTAGCGGTCGTTAGAGCTGTGGGTGTAAACCCACAGCCTAACGACCGAAACAGAGGCGGGCGGTCAGGATGCAAGCGGCCGCCCTGTTTCTGAGCGACCGCTTGCATCCTCCGACCACCTCTGAATGAGGCCCTATATGCTTTTTGTTGAATAATATCTTTTTGTGCTTTGGAACCACAATCAAAATCTTGAAAGCAATTATTTCTTGTGCGACATACAACGCTAAATAGTGACATTTAGGGTGTATAGATTATTAGGTATTCATAGTTGGGGGTTCATAGAGTGAGATCACGCTACCATTTTACACGGTAACACACGGTTTTTGATCTCTCAGCAACGGGTGGAGGCACCATACGCAGGAAAGAACGCATTGTGCCTTCGAAAACCTGCTACCACTTAATGCTGAGAGACCGTTGTACGTTATTGTGTGAGTTCAAGCAGCACTGATTAGAATCCAGGGACAAGGAAGGAAAATGTTTGTTTTCCTTCGTTGATAAAGTTTTGTGTTAAAAGGGGAAGTCGCACAACAGCGTACGCATATTTCCTGTATTGCTGCCACGTGTTCAACGGTCATTGTATGTATAGCATGACTGCTTGTTAAAACCTTTGAATTATACTGCTATATTAAGGGAAAAAGGTTTTTGTTTTCTGCGCAGAAAAAGTGTGTAATTGAAACGTGCGATTGCAAAGTGGAGGCTACTGTCTGTTAAGCATATGTGTAAGTGGAGGTTACTGTCTGTTAAACCTCAGTGTAAACTCGGTAGGTGCCCGACGGGGCAGCACAAACTACTGGGCCAGTGTACAAAGCAGGTACATTGTGGTTAGGTTATCGAGAAACTAAGGGGTTTCTTGGTCCGGCATCCATTAATCGCAAAGTCCATTGATCAGTTAGGTTCTTTGGGCAATGCTATCGGACCGCATGGTTATAAAAATTGTGATTGTGAAGTTGGTGTCGTGGGATTGAAACTGCTGGCAAGGTTAGGGGTTATTGGAACTTATAGATGCTACCAGTGGGAGTAAACTCAAAGTAGGAAGCTAGTGGTGAAGCTTGGAGTTAAATTCACCACAAGTAAAATAATTCACTAGGCTGTTACTTTACTCCTCATGTATACACACGGATCATAACGTAGCGGTGAAGTGGGGTATAGCGGGAAGGAGCGAGCGGCTGAAGCTTGGTTTAATATGGCTGCAAGTAGAATAAATTACAATAGGTGGTTAGTCTGCTCCTCGTTGTGCAAGCCGATTGTAATGCCAGGCGGGTCTGCTGTGTGTAACGGGAGGGAGTGCGTGAACGTAGCTTTTTGAAAATCGTTCACCTATCGAAATTCTCTAGAAATTGCTAAGCTTTTTCCCAGATGGGTGCGAAGCAATCTCTAGTAATGGTCGATGATGTGCTGCAGGTGGAAGGGCTGCTAGGATCAGCCAGGTATGTTATGTTTAGGAAGTATGGGGCATACGCTACAGCGTATTGTGACATATGGGTCAAAATGACCAAGAAATGTAAAACACCTTTTCCTAAGATTGGTAGCATTGATTCAGAGGTTTTGAACAATCTCAGAGACAGTATATGTTTAGTGAAGTCTCTGAAGAAAAGGGTAAAGTTTAATGATTGCTTGAAGTTGTGGCAGCATGAGGGGGATATCTGGCTTAGCGTTGCATGCGCGCCGCAAAGTAGTGCGCACGCAGCAAGGTAGCGTTGTGGAAGGTAATGTCAGTCGTGCACGCGCACCACCACCACCACCCTATGCGAATAGTAACTTGTACCCTCTTCTAAGTAACTTTAAGGAACATGTTTATGATGCAGATGATGAACCTGTTGTGATGTCCGCTCTTTCCCATGTTGCACAAATGTTAAATGTACCATCACAGCAAGCACAGGTAGCTGCCCCGCTAGTACCAGAAATGGAGGTAGCCCCACCAGTGCAGGATGCGAAGATTACTAGTACCATACATAGTAGCAGTAGGCTGAACCCTCAACTAGGTAATCAGGCCAAAGGTAGCATTATGGAGGGCATCCATCCCGTCCGGACAATAACTGTTCCCAATGGGAATCTGGACGCGCATGGTGTAGTGGCCACAAGGGATATAGCGATGCATTGTCCATGGACAAGAGCAGAACTACGTTCCATGATGACAGATTTCCCTGACCCTAGGAAAGAACTAGCAAAGTGCCAGAGATTTGTAAAGGATTTAGGTAATGCCCATGAGCCAACCAATAAAGATTGGCGAGTGGTATTACGGGCATGTCTTCCACACAGTACCGACTTGAAAAAGTTTATCACGGCCTGTGTATTGGATGGAGATAGTCCCATAACTGATGCAGGTAATCAGGACAATATAACCCACATTGTCACCCAAATGGCTGTATTTTTCCCGTTAATTGTTAACTGGAGTAAAATCTTCACAATTAAGCAGAAAGAGAGTGAGTCTGCAGCAGATTATTTTACCAAGACTATTACCCAATACACAGGCATAGAGGATATAAAAGACAACACCCATCACAGGGAAATGACAGTGTTTATGGATGGTCTTAAGGACACTCTAAAGGCCAGGGTTCAGACCTCACTTCCTGGGTGGAGGGGAGATATGGTAGACACACTCAGGGAATCTACAATTGAACATGATAAAAACATCTTTAGGAAGAGAGAAATGCAGAGCGAGAAACTAATGGCTGTTAGTATCCAAGCTCTGGAGGGAATGCAAATAACACCGCTGCACTCTTATCACACTCAGCCACAATACACTCATCCCATACAACCTCCAAACCCTTATCCCTATACACAACCACAATCTTTCCTCATTCCCCAACCCACACAACAACCATCTTTCACAAAACGTCAACAACGAAGGTGTTATAGATGTAACAAGGAGGGCCACATAATTAAGTTCTGTAAGGCTAAGAAATGGGAAACACCAAACCAGGGAACACTGACATACCCACAGAGGGGGCACCCACAACAGACAGGACAAATCAAACCATCACCTGCTCACATCGCAGCAGTGAACGCTTTGCTGGAAGAAGATAGTCAGCTCTAGGGGTCAGGTCACACCAGGGTAGTCTACAGTCAGTCAGGTTAACTGGGGATGTTAGAGAAGAACCTGTCATGTTAGTTGATGTAGCTGGTACTAAACATTCTTTTCTTGTAGACACAGGGGTGACCAGATCAGTGATAAAATCTCCATCTAATTTACAGGTGACCAGCAAAACAGTACCAGCAATGGGTGTAACGGGTAAAGTGCAACATTATCCTTTAACCAAATCTGCAGAGGTTACTATAGGTCCATTGCATACCAGGCATTCCTTTCTCCTGGCAGGAGCGGCCCCTACTAACCTACTGGGAAGGGATTTGTTATGTAAAATGGGATGTGTCATTTATTGTACCCCTGATGGTATATTTCTAGATGTCCCAGAGAGAGTTGCGCATGAGGTGAAGGATATACTGGACACTCCCCAAAGGTTAATGTTTCACTCTACTGTTTCAGATAAGAATCCATCTCAGGTAGAGCAAATGTTATCTCAAATACCAGGTTCACTATAGACCAAAGATGGACAGGACACTGGATTAATGGCAAATGTAGCTCCCGTAATGGTAAATCTAAAAAGCGGTAGGCAAGCTCCAAAAATTTCCCAGTACCCACTAAAACAGGAGGTAGAGATAGGGGTTTATCCCATAATTGAGCAGTTATTACAACAGGGAATATTAGTCTGTACAGCGAGTGTAGCAAACAAGTCCCGTCTTTCCTGTGAAGAAGAGTGGTGGGAGGGGTTATAGGCTGGTACAGGACCTCAGAGGGGTTAATAAAGTAGTAGAGAGCCAATTCCCCATAGTGCTGAATCCAGCTGTCATTCTAATGCAGATCCCACCAAATGCAACCAATTTTACTGTCATTGACCTCTGTTCTGCCTTCTTCTATGTCCCTCTTCATCCTGACTGTCAGTACCTATTTGCATTTACATACAGGGGGGGTACAATACACATGGACACGATTTCCCCAGGGCTTCATAGACAACCCCAGTAACTTCTCCCAGGCCTTACATGACTGTTTACAATCTTTTCAACCTGCCAATGCATCTGTTCTAATACAATATGTAGATGATTTATTTTTGTGTTCTGATTCGTTTATGTCATGTTTAAATGATACTAAACTACTGTTGCTTCATCTCTCACAGACAGGACACAAAGTTGCTAAGGGCAAATTACAGCCATGCAAGACCAGGGTTAAATACTTGGGACACTGCCTAACCCAGGGGTTACGACACCTGACCACTGACAGAATCCAGGCCATACAGACCATGACACTGCCGCAGAACCATCAGCAAATCCGTACCTTCTTGGGAATGTGTGGATACTGCAGAATGTGGATCCCAGGTTTTTCTATTTTGGCTTTACCATTACAGGATTTAGGGTCTAATTCAGACCCGCTCGTGAGTGCTGAGCGCTCGCGAGAGGGTCGATGTTGGCCCAGTGCGCATGCGCACGATGGACCCGGCTCCGTCGTGCGCATGCGCGAGACCCGGATAGCGACGGCCAAGCCGTCGCTATGGGTCTCGTACCAAAGGGGGCGTGCTGTCGATGGTGAGTGACAGCATGCCCCCTTTGGTGGGTGTGCTGGGGGCGTGGCTGCCCAGACGGAGGCATTCCTATGGGAACGCCTACTGTCTGGGGCCGGCCCCACTGACATCACAAGTGATGTCAGTGGGAGTGCCTTCGGCTCTGATAGAGCCGAAAGCATTCCAGGGCTTGCGGCAATGAGACCCTACCACAAGGGTCTCGTCGCAAGCCCAATGGTCACGATGGTCTTGTAGTGTAGCAGCAACTGCTTTATTGGTCAGTAAGAGTGAGGATGTAGTATTAGGCCATGATATGATTGTCTATACAGCCCATGCTGTATCTGCTTCAATAAATTCTGCCCAAACCAGATATGTCTCCTCAGCTAGGCTCACGAAATGGTAACTAGCCCTAATAGCACCTGCAAACATCACCATTAAGCGGTGCAGTACATTAAATCCAGCAACGTATTTACCATATGTGCCTCAGGATGCACAAAGGGTGGAGAGAGGTGAGTCGATGGCGGAAGGTGAGTTCTGCAGGTATATTGATGCACATGATTGTATGGAATATTTGAATTAGACCTTTACTGCAAGACCTGACATACGGGATACACCTTTAGGAAATCTAGAAGTGACATTTTACACGGATGGGAGTTGTCATAGACAGACTGACACTGGAGTGTTATGTACAGGTTATGCTGTTGTAAATGACGAAGACATCATAGAAGCCGAACCTCTTTGTCCACCTCACTCAGCCCAAGTGGCGGAGCTGGTGGCACTAAGAAGAGCGTGTGAATTAGCAAAAGGCAAATCTGCTAATATCTACACTGACTCTAGGTACGCCTTCGGGGTAGTACATGATTTTGGTGCTCTATGGCATCTGAGAAATTTTATGACAGCAGCAGGCACACCAGTCGCACATTCCAGACATATAAAAGCACTATTGACTGCTATCCAATTGCCTAAGGCAGTGGCCGTCATTAAGTGTAAAGCCCATACATTGAGGACGATCCGGTGTCACTGGGCAATAACAGGACAGACGAAGCTGCCAAATGGGCAGCAGGGTTTAAAGTGAACATGCCAATTAACCAAATGATGTTTCAAACGATTGATATGCAGAAATTAATTGAGATGCAAAATTTGTGTTCCATTCAGGAAAAGGCAGTCTAGAGATCTAAGGGATGTGGGCAAGAGTCCTCTGGACTCTGGATAGATGGACAAGGTAAGCTGGTGGCCCCCAATGCATACTACCCGAGCTTGGCTGAGGCAGCGCATGGTCTGACTCACCTGGGAAAGCAAGATATGTGCAAGTTGTTCAGGGCGTATTGGTGTGCACCGGGTTTTTCTTCCCAAGCAGAAAAGAAAGCAATGTCGTTTTTGACCTGCTTGAGGAAAAACATTGGGAAAACAATCCCTACCGAGCCATCTCACATTCCTCCGACCGATGGACCTTTTCAGGTAATACAAATTGATTTCATCCAATTATCACCCTGCAGGAATCTCAAGTATGTATTAGTGTGCACTGATGTGTTTTCTAATTGGGTTGAGGCATACCCAGCTGCCACTAATACTGCTGCGTTTACTGCTAACAAAATAGTACAGGAGTTTGTATGCAGATATGGTACCCCTAGAATTATTTCACAGGCGATGTCTTCCAAAACATGTGAAAGTTGATGGGTATTAATAGTAGACTTCACACCCCCTACCGACCGCAAGCCAGTGCCAAGGTGGAGAGAATGAACAGTATTATTAAAAATAAATTAAGTAAGATCATGGCAGAAACTTGACTGGGGTGGCCAGAAGCACTACCACTTTCCTCCATAGTATTAGGACAACTCCTAGACCCCCCTCTCAATCTGTCCCCTTTTGAAATACTGTTCGGTAGACAACCTCATTTGATTATAAGTCTGCAAGAAGATTTGAAAAATAACAACGAGGTTACTGTAAGGTATCTTATAATCAATGAGTAAACAGTTAAAGCAGCAACAGCAGAAACTGAAATTGTTGTCACATGATATGCCAGAAACAAACTGTCATGATGTTGAACCTGGAGAATTTGTTATGATCAGAAATTTCTTGCATTCAGGTTGTTTGACAGATCGGTGGGAAGGTCCGTATCAGGTGTTGCTGACAAGTACAACATCCTTGAAAGTGGCGGAGAGAGATACCTGGGTCCATTCGACTCACTGTAAGAGGGTCAACCAACCAGTGGAGAGACAAGGAGGAATCAAGGCAGATAACGTAGACCTGTCAATTGCGAGGCTGTTCCAGGAAGGTTAAAGGTTACAGTGAGACACCTGAGCTAAAGAAATTTGTAAATCATTGTTTTCAGCAATGGAGTGGTCTGCTGTGGTTATCTTTGTGTTTTTCCCCAGAGTTCTCATCATCCTGGGTTGTTTCGGGATCTCTGGTTTCTGTGACGGAGGACAGATGACGGAGCTGGGATCGGATATTGATATCGATGGAGTGGAGTTGGGAGAAGGAGCAATACAGTCACAAGATTGCATTTGTTGTTGCTGACATTTGGTGAAAATTTCATTACAGTAGTCCCATTACAAATATATTTAGTAAGAAAAATGTTGATGTGTTTATAACTTATTTTACCCGCTGTATATATTTTTATTACTATTATTATTATTATTTGAAGACAATAGGTAGATATACTGTACACAGTGACTTCAAAAAGTATTCAGCCCCATGCTCATACTTAGGAAACTCAGGGCCTGCAATTTTTATTTGTAACAATTGCCATTTTTATTTGTGAGTCACACACTGATCTGCACTGAGTCCCTCCAAAAAATACAGAAAATAGTAAACAATAAAGTCCCTATTAACTTAACCTTAAACACTGAGATGGAGCAGTATTCGCCCACTTCCTCCTTGCAGAATTGCTGTATTTGGATAAGATTACTAGTTGTGCAGTGATGAGCAGCAAATTCGAGGTCTCGACATTATATACTGTACTGTATATACTGTATATATATAATAGAATTAAGTTCAGGCCTCAGATAGATAGGCAGGCAGACAGACAATACGCACACACACAGACACACACACACGTTGTGTTATGATACCAGACTAACTTGTTACGATGAATCCCGTACAGAGTAGGAGGGCCACTCAGCATGATATCAGCACAACAGGGGTATGTGTGGGCTTTTTCATGCTGTGACGCTTTCTATGGACTAAGTGATAGATCATTGTGATGTGAGTCTATTACTGGAGCTATTCACCCACAATGTGGTTCTTTGCATGCGAAAACTCAATGAACGATGCAGATATATATATATAAAATCACTCCTAGTGGGCAATCTCTGATATGCACCAATTACCATGCACAAATAAATAAATTAATATATATTACATTATTTATCCTAAAAAGATCCCAGTTTGTGAGATATGTATGAGTATAAGAGTGTCTTAATGCTGTTAATTTCTTAATTATTCATTAACACACAGTACCAGTAAATAACTGAACAAAGCATTCAACCATAGTGAGGCACATAAACTAGCTTGTCTGCAATATATTTGTGTAATACATTCTTGATATTCATCCCCACCGCAATTGCTGGGCGACTACACTTTGCATCCTTTCTGTAAAATTTCCGACACCTGTAGCCCCTCTAGAATCACCCCATGCCAGAGAGTGTTTTGAACAATGTACAAAACAAACTTTCAAATGTACAATAGTGACACATGTAATTCACCATTTATTGAAGACAAATATGAAAGTAAACCATGCAGTGTTTTAGGGAAAATACAAACCTTTGAAATGAATGAAAGAAATAGTCCTAAAGTGACATTTGAAGTGAAATCTTTTCTGCATGTACATATACAACGGGATTAAAGGTGCATACACACTTGATGATTTGCAAACAAAGTGATGGTCATTCAGATTTCCTTTGAACTCCCGGGCAAATGATATAGCGCATACACACCGTGCAATCTACCAAATGTGTTGTGCGTCATTCGGTTGTTTCATCTTTAACTATATAATGTTAAACATATCGCCTGGTTGTTCGGTAGAGCATATATACTGCACGATTTGCTGTAAATCGTTAACGAGACTGTCAGATTGAGCTATATGTAGGGGCGAGGGACGACGCCGCAGGAGCCAGCATAGTGCGTACACACTTGATTATTTGAACGATTTGTCGTCCTGATGTGTCGGAATCCGGCAAATCATTTAAAAAATCGTCCAGTGTGTACGCACCTTTAGTCGGCACCCCAGCAGTCAGAATCCCTGCACCGTAATTCCGGTAGCAGTATAAATCCTGGCTCAAGAATCCCAAAAGCTGACATTATGTTTAGGGTAAGGTTTAGGGTTAGGGTTAGGCATTATGGGGAGGGTTAGGTTGCGGGAGGGGAGGGTTAGGATTAGGCTGCGGGGGTGTGGGTTAGGGTTAGACTGTGGGAAAGGTGTGTTAGGGGTAGGGTTAGGGTATACTTACAAAATGTTGTCCAGATTCTGTCAGGATGCAGTTGTCAGTATTCTGACTCTTGGCATACTAACCACCAGGCAGGGCCGGTGCAAGGTTTGTTGGCACCCTAGGCAAAACCTCAGCCTACTCTCTCCCACCATACACATATGAGCAGCTGATAACTATGACAGATGTGATATCAGTTATACCTGGGACTGATATACTGTATAATGTCACAAAGAAAAAAGGGTTGTAAAGGACCATTGTGCGCAATGAACTATAGGTTTGCCACACAGAAACTCATCAATACAGTCAGTTATACACCTGTTAACTGAATCTAAATGAACACAAAACTATATGGCTGATGAGTACCTCCAAGCGCTCCCTTTAGAATGATGTGCAAAAAATAGGTGCAATATCTTGGAGCATCAAAAAGTATTATTTGTGAAACAACAGCAAATAACACAATCGATAATACTCAATGCTATATAACAGCATAAATTGTAAACATAGTACTAAATATAGTGCAGATGATAAAGAGGTCCAAACCAAAAACTTTTGAAGTAATTCACTGCCATATACATATATGCCAAGGTATACAAATTAACATATATGCCAATGCAGACAAATTCCAAAGTGCTAGTAAGTACAGAAGAAAATCATAATTTCACCCCTGGTCTCATACCTTTTGGGCGGGTGGTGTGAGCAAACCTCAGATGGAAAGCGCTGCTTGCAGGTAGGCAGTTTTCACAACACACCACCAAGCTTTTCCTCGTGTCACTGGAATGAGATCCAATCAAAAGAGGGAGTCCATTTACAGCAGCATGGTAATAGGCACAACGCATTTCGGATGCTTCCTGCCGTCCTCCTTCAAATGCTGGGTAGATATATAATAATAATAATGCATTGGAAAGTTAGATGCCCTAGTGAGAGGTAGGGTGATGATGGAGGATGCAGGCATGGGGGGAGATAGTCATGGTGTGTGAGGGGGAATCAAGGCAGCAGCGGATTGCAGTGCAGGACACCAGTAGTGACAGCAGGACTCTCTACCAGGTATACCCACAAACAGCACCCCAAAGTAATTGCACAGCCTCAACAGTGCACCCAGGAGGCCATGCTCCAGCTTCGGGGAGGAAGTGCTTGGCATCACTGGCGCTGTCACACTTACCGGAGAGCATATGGCATAGATCGCTGCTGTTCGCAGTTCTCCTGCTGGTGTCGACACTGCCTGGGAAGCTGCGGGGATGGAGTAGCCCAGTGACCGCCTTAGAGTAGAGGTTGGAACTGTGCGGCCGCAAGTTCTTAACGTGCAGGTGGTCCCAGTGGAAGTAGCTGTCCCCTAAGCAGGACCAAAGGAGCCTGGGGTGGAGCACATAGGGGGGCCACCTGACCTATGCACGCCGTCTAGTCAGAAGTCCCCTCCAGCCAATTGTAGGAGAGAGGGACAGGCAGACTTTTCGACTCAGACTGCGCTACCTAATGAAGGAATGTTAATGCCTAAATCCCCTTCACCAAGAGGACCCTGACGTCATCAGCCAGTGTCCAGCGTCATTCTCTGCCATCCAAGTGGGCATAGAGGGGGAATATAACCATGTGGCGAGCGTAGCGAGCCACCGTGCCCAAAGTGTGGCGAGCACAGCAAGCCCGCGAGGGGACAACAAACTTGTGTAAGTGGGGAGAAAGTTCTTTAGCTGGCTGTAATGGGCAGGAACTGCACTTCCGCCCTCACTCACGTCACTTCCAGGTCCCTAGCGCGAAGGGGAAATACAGCCAACCATGAAGGAATGGAATGGATCTCAGAGATCCGTTCCTGCCTTCACTGGGCGCCACCCAAAATAAACCCTTATGCCACAGGTTCCTAACGTCTGGTCTAGCAAAAGGATGTCACTTTCAGAGACATCCTTCATTCTTCTCCAAGGCAGCCTCAGCTGGTGCCCTTAGGCAGCTGCCTAATGGAAGCGCTGGCCCTGCTGCCAGGATCCCTTACCCGACCCTGTACAGCCAGACCTGCAGTCAGCACATGTAGAAGCAGTGTTAGGGATTTACAGTGGCACATAAATATCCATTTGTTATGTGCAAATATGAATCTTCACACGTCCATTCCATGCCTGTATTTAAGTTACAGATATCTTAAGATATAAGCAACCTTAAATATAGCATATAAATATCGTTATCATTCAGTCGTCCACTTTATCGTCCATTTTTAACACAAAAACAATGAACTATAACGACGACGCGCTGTCATTCGTCATCATCGTTCATCGTGTTAACATGCAGGCCAACCTGACGATGTCGTCAGGTTGCTGCATGTTAATGGAATGGGGGAGAGAGCCCGGCGCTGAACGATATCATTAATGATATTGTTCAGTGGGTGTGCTCAATGTCATGAACGACATTGACCACACCCTGCCGGGGACACACTAGAAGATATCGCTCAGGGAGCATATCGTCTAGTGTGTATGCACCATTACACTTAGTAAGGAACGTATATCAAAATGATTTGTTACCCGAAACAAGACATAAAAGAGAGTACTTAACCACGAGCCCTCCCCTCCTCCCATCACTCCTTTACTGTTTTGCAACTGTGAGCTCACCTGACCCATTTCTCTAGGCGATAATGGCCGCTAGATGGATTTGGGCGACATAACATAATTTGGACAAAAACTTCACAGAGTGGTAATATTGGATCCTAGAAGACATACTAGCGGGTTGAGGTCCCGGTTGGACCTCCCGTTGGTGCATGCTGGGTAGAACTTTGACCCAGGAAGCCTGTTCTGGTTCTTCCACTGGATGGATTTGGATGAAAGCTTCACAGAGGGGTGGCAATTGGTCTGGGATGCTTAATGGAGTGGTTGGGGTCCCGGTCGCACCTCACAGTAGAGTGCACCGGGTAGAACTTTGACCCAGAGAGCCTGTTCTGGGCCTTCCCCTGTCATGCTCCAGAGTTTTGACCTCAGCCATTAACCTCACCATACGTCAAAGATATATACAGTATATATATATATATATATATATATGCACATCCCCTTGAAGAAGTCTGTAACCCAGATGACATGCTTTGGGAGCTCCATGGTCTTACTTTCATGAGCTTGCCTTGATTTGAACCAGATAAGCCTTTTTTTTACCAGTAACAATTGTGTTTTTATAATGTAAAATAGCTGTCTTTATTTATCTATATTTCTGTCTATGCAATTTTACTAGTCTATTGTCTTTTGCTAAGCAATACATTAGTGCAAATTATGTTTCATTTTTTAGTTTTAATTTTAAAAAAATCTTTTTTAGTTTTAGGTACTCCCAGTGACCTCCATTTTCTTGTGTTAACCTATTTGAGGTGTGGACACTTTGGTCAATTGACTCTTCTCTTCAGTTGAAATATTTATTATAAAACACATTTGATTTGTCAATTTATGCACTTTATGGAAGGGCATGCACATATAGATTGTTTGGTTGTTTGAATATATCTTAATGAGGTTTTTTAGGATTTTATTCCCTTCCCCTATTTTAGACTCTGAAGACACCATTTAATTAGCAATTCATGCACTTTGCACTTTACAAATGAAAATATGAAAATATTTGCACTATCCTTCAAAGCACAACTGGCGCTCCGCATATATATGTATATATATATATATCTACTATATAAAAATGAAAATTTGTCATTCTGTCCTTCTCTCATTCTGTCTTTCTATACAAATCCACAGTTAACAAGCCAAGATCGTGAAATTTTACATATGAGAGTATTAAAACATGGCAGAGGCAACTAAAAAAATTTGAAATCGAAACTAATTACTGTTAATTTTTAAATAATTAAAAGCCACAATTTTTGCATAGCATTCGCCCTCTACAGGTCGGGTACAGAATTAGAAAAGGATTTAGCCCACAGTTTACAAGCCAAGATCTCTCATGGTTCTACACCTAAAACACCAAAGAAGAATAAAAGCATTGTCCGGTTTGGTTTATTGCTAGATGCAGATTTGGACACCACTATTCTTGGGCCATTTGCAAGGTCAATAATAAAAATATAAAAATTTTATTTTTGTTTCATTTCATAATTTGATTTTATAACATACATACATTTTGCTACATACTAAGGAATAATGGAATTTTATTCTGTAGCATATAATCTGTCTCTGACCATCATTTACTATGGCTCTCACATGGAGTTTATAATACTTTTTAAATGCTGTATGAATTTATTAGGAATGAGCGGGTTCGACCGAACCCACCTGAATTTCGGGGATCTGGAGTGATCCGAGCCGAGCTTGGATCTCCCTGCCTGCCCCAGATCCCTCACCCGAGGCAAAACCTAGCGATGCCGCTGTCGGATCACGAGGTTTTGTATTGAGCGGGCTTAACGCTGATTGGCTGAGAGAGCCGTCTGTCATGGCTCTCAGCCAATCAGCGTTAAGCCCAATTAATATGCACACAGGAAGCGAAAGAAGATGGCACTCGCCATCCCTTGCTGCCTGACACCACCGGCACCCTCCGCTCCCGACACCACCGGCACCTCCACTGGCAGCATCCCCTGCTGCCGACACTGCTGGCACCCCTGCAATGCTGCTCCACATACTCAGGACACCCTTAGCGACCCCCACACTGCCGACACTGCCGGCACTCCCACACTGAGGACACCACCAGCACCCCTGCACTGCCGACACTGGCCCTGATTCAGAGCAGGACGCACTGAGAAAGCGCTCGCTCTGAATCAGGGCCGTCCCTTCTCCTTTTTGGAGTGGCCTCCCGGCCGCTTGCATAGCTGTGGGTGACCACCCACAGCTATAGCGAGCGGCCACAATGATGGTCGCGATGATCAAGACCATTGCGACCATCGGGCTTGCGGCGAGACCCTGCGGTAGGGTCTCGCTGCCGCAAGCCCTGGAGTGCTTTTGGCTTTATCAGAGCCAAAAGCAGTCCCACTGACATCGTCTGGGGCCGGCCCCACTAGTGATGTCAGTGGGAACGTCTCCGTCTGGGCAGCCACGCCCCCGGCACGCCCCCGGTCAATCACCATCGACAGCACGCCTCCTTTGGTGTGAGACCCATAACGATTATTCAGGTCTCGCGCATGTGCACGACGGAGCCGGCTCCCTCGTGCACATGCGCACTTGGGCAACATAGACCCGCTTGCGAGCGCTCAGCGCTCGAGAGCGGGTCTGAATCAGGCCCACTGTCAGCACACATGCACTGAGGACACCGCTGGCATCCCCACTCTGCCGACACCGCCGGTACCCTGCATTGAGAACACCCCTGCACTGCCAACACAGTCAGCAAACCTGCACTGAGGAACCACTTTTGATATTAAGCTAGGGTTATTATGACTCTGAATATGGTAAAAATTTATATCTGCATCCATGAGGAGAGATCCATCTGATTTACAGTCAGGCTCATAAAGATGGCAACTATACTGGGATGCAAAAACGCAGCTCTGCAGCACAAATTTTTATTTATACTTCTCATGCATCAGCTTACACAGCTAGATGGTATCAACAATGGCGACCAAACTTTTTTTTCTACCTCCTTGGTTGCTGGACCACACTATGGAACACACAGAGGCTACTTCTGGTTCATTCCTTTGTCAGCCCCTGAAGGGTAAAACCGATTGGATGAATCTTATACACCGTGGAGACCCTGAATGCCGGAAACAGCTGCACAAGGAACTGGAAGTAGTTGCTGTGCATTTCATAGTGCGATCCAGCAACCAGGAAGTACACAGTCATCCTGGTATCAGCAACAGAAGCTCTTGGCCATGTTTACACTGTACACGGCACCTTGTCAACCTTGACAAAGGAGCCACAGAGCCCCGAAATGTTGGATATATTTAGTGACAACTTTTAATATATTTTTTCTACATCAGCCTCCGAGTGCCGCAATTTCTTTACTTTTTTGTATCTTTCATCACTCTGAGGGCACCAGAGCAAGTTGTTCTTAACAGAAGAGTGCTGGTCCGTTTGCACAGTTTATATATATTTATATATATATATATATATATATATATAATTGTTTGTCTGTATGTTCCTAATAAACTCGAGAACTACTGAACCGATTTTGATCGGGCTTTCAATGAAATGTTCCATATGCAGGTTCCGGTTCGCTTTGGTGAAGATTTCACAAAGCCTAGGAGATAATCTTCAGTTCTGACAGTGACAGTTCTGAGGGGAAAAGGGCACGCCCATCTTCCGTTATCACCGACTTCCTCCCGAGTGGAGCCGGGTGCAGGACTTTTGCTTTATGGTTGTATGTTTATATAAAGTATATTTATATAAAATTGTTCATTTGTATGTTTGTAAGCGATAAACTTGAGAACTACTGAACCGATCAGGTTTTCCTGATCATAATCGTAACATAGGCTATACACACACACACCAATCCTTTCACCTCATCAGGAAGCCTTTACAGAGATAACTTACTGGGTTTATTCTAGCAGCAGCTCCTCGTGTCATCTTTTTTTTGGGGGGGGGGCAGAGCCTCTTGGCCCCATGTCACTTGAAGTGACAGCAGCAAGGCAGTAATTGCTCTGTCTCCCGCCCTCCCCCTCTGCTGTTAGATAACCCCTCCCATCCCACCTCCTCATTGGCTGGCTGTAACGCTGAGTAGCAGCTTCATCGAGAATGACAAGGGGAGGGTGATGATTGGCTCCTGCATCAAGCGACATCATGACACCACACTGGGGCAGTGGCCTAATCACGGGAGACGTGGCCATGCCCCCTTAGGTTTTTAAAAAAAAGTTTTGCAGTGCCGCTTACTAGCAAGGGGGACAACGTGAGCCCCTCAGCCCATTGCATAACCAGTGGGGGCACGATTGCTTGATAGGAGACTGCAGTTTCCAGTGCAGCCCAGCACACAGCACACAGCTGTTAAAGCCCGTGGCACCACATGGCATTCCTACGACGAGGATTTTCGCAGGAAGCAGGATGGTACCCAGACCATGGCATTAGGTTTTAAGGATGTCAAGGTATGGCTCAATGTCATGCAGCAGCACAAAGTCCAGGTGACAACGCGCCAATGCATAAGGTTCCTGTCCCTGGCAAAACACAGGTCATTGCATTTGTGAAAGGTAAGTGCTTTGCTTTTAATAGCGGGCAGTGTTTTAGGGTAGCAAAATGTCGTTTTGACCACTCCTGTGCTAGCTGCAGTGGAAGCCACTCTGCCAAAGATTGCACCAAGACAGTCGGGTCTTCAGGCACCCCTCGTAGAGACACCACAAAGTAATCTGGGTATAGCCCCTTCCCTATTTGTTTGGCAACTTTGTTTAGATGGTTGGGTTTTTACCCGGATAGGGCCTCCGCCTATTTTTTGTTTCAAGGTTTTTCGTGCGGTTTTCACATCCCGGTTGTAGGGCCAGTTGCAGCGGTAGCTTTCCGCAATTTACGTTCCGCCAGAATGTTTCCAGAAGTGGTTAGAGCTAAATTGGCTATAGAACTGGGTTTGGGTCGCATGGTTGGTCCATTTCCAGAGCCTCCCATGCCCAATTTATGCATATTACCACTGGGCATAGTCCCCAAGAAGGTCATGGGTAAGTTCAGGCTCATACAGCACTTGTCGTACCCTGCTGGCAGGTAAATTAATGATGCCATTGAACCTAACATTTGCAGCTTGAGTTATCAATCTTTTGACAATGCGCTAAGTATGGTTAGGAGTTTTTGGTTCGGGGCATTAATGGTGAAGGTGGATATTGAGTGTTGTTCCAAAGCACAAAAAGTTATTATTCAATATAAAAACAGATGGTTACACGCTGTGATCTAAAGACAATTAGTGCAAATAAATCATACAAACCCAAGGTACAGTTGTTACATACGCACACGCTCTGGACCCAGATACCGGCATCAGTATAGAAACCTCCGTCAACAGCACAGCAAGAAGACTGGCAGGCAAGTTTACAGAGCCCACATATATACCCTTACAGAGATAGGCAATACAATAGAACAGTTTGGCTTGATTCCATTGGTTCTTCTTCCTGGTTATTCTGTTAGAGTATAGTTCATAGGTCAATTCGAATGGACACAAACCAGCCTCCAACAGCCCTTTGTGTCCTTTTTCCCGCTGCATGCTAATCTAAGCTGATAACATTACAGAGTACATTTTAATGTTTTAACTCTCTATAGTCCATAGTTTGCAGATGTATGTTGCGATCTTCTCACCGATGATACTGGAAATCTGTTGAGACACAGTGGATCAGTACAACACCAAACACGGTCTGCTTACCATGTACTAAACCTTAGATATCAAATAACCTTTATTTCACAACATTAATAATAACTGAATAAACCTTGAATATTACACTTTAATGCTAGGGAACCTTTTATGTGAGTGTGCAGTGTGTAAGTATTGGAGAATTAAGAAAAGACACTAGTTAGTGCTGTGCGACTACGTGTTTGTGGAGTACACCATGGTATGTGTTTTGCAGGGATAATCATTTTATATGTTTTGGTGACTGTCTGTATTTATATGGTGAGGACTTTTAACTTCTTTCTATTTCGTGGGAATCGCACGATCTAAATAATAGCATCGCCGTATGTACTTATAATGGGCGAGATTCATTAAAATGGCGCTGGGCGGCCAGTCGCAAAATGGCGTCTCATTGCCATTCGCAAAATGGCATCGCACAGATTTCATTTTAAACCGATCCTGTCTCAGCCAATTATCCGGCTTCGACAGTTGTTACATTTCTCATGCCCCGTGATACCCATAGGGAGGGTTCTTTTGTAGGAAGCTGGAGAGAGGCACATCAGGCATATCTTTGCCGCATCACAAATTGTGCCTGCCTAGGGAGATCAAGGACGATCTGACTTTGTGGTTGTCGTTCTTAGGCAATTTTAATGGCGTCAAGATTTGGCCTTCTCCATCCTCTTGGCTAGCAACTCTTTGCAGCTGTTTATGGATGCGTCTGGGGCAGTTGGTTTTGGCGCATATTTTGATGGCAAATGGTGTGCTGAGCCTTGGCCGGAAGCGTGGCACTCCACAGGCTTGACGGCGAATATGCTACTATTGGAGCTCTTTCCGATAGTAGTCGCCGTAGAGCGATCCATAAATTTAATAATCAGAACATTGTATTCTAGTGCAACAATTTATGGGTTGTTCAAGCCATTAACAATCAGAAATCTTCTTCTATGCCTGCATTGCATTTGGTTAGGCATCTAGTCCTGTGTTGCTTTGAAGCGATTAATGGTTTTAGGGCATGTCACGTTCCGGGAATGGACAACTGCATAGCAGATGCATTGTCGCGTTTTCAGTGTAAGATTTAGGAGTTTAGCACCACATGCTTAGGGCCTTATTTGACCTCCTTTTGTATGGCAGATTGTAGAGCTGCTATAGAAGGATTGGCAACCATGGCTTTGGCGCCATCGACTAGGCGTGCACACCTAGTGGCTTGGAGGGATTAGGAACATTTTCTCAGGTCAGAGTTTGCCTCCAGTAAGACCGAGGAGCGATGCCTTAGCGTGTTTGTCTGGGGCTGTTATGAAAGGAGGTAGGTCTAGAGCGTCTACAACTTCGGCCCTAGCTGGAATTGCTTATTTTTCAAGATTAAACGGCAAAGCAGACCCAACTAAATAATTTTTTGTTTCAAAAGCCACGAAGGGCTGGGCCCGTTGCAATAAGCCTAAGGAAGATAGGAGGCTGCCCATTGGTCTTACATTGTTGCGTTTGCTGGTTGAGGTAGTGTCGGGAGTAGCTGTGGACCCATACAAGGCAGCACTGTTTCAGGTTGCATTTGCAATGGCTTTTTATAGGGTTTTTAGAATTTGCGAGTTGGTTGCGTCATCCAAGGGCTCGTTGGATTCAGGCTTGCTTGCTGAGAACGTGGTCCTTAAGGTTGACTCCCTTTTATGCAAGATCCACAACTCAAAGACCGATCAGCTTGGTGAGGGGCAGTGGATTACCCTCAGAGCACAGCCTCAGTCCAGAGTGTGCCCGATATTGTTAGCAGTTATGTTTGCTAGTTTACGCCCGTTGAGCTGTTCCCATTGGCTGGCGCATGCAAATTCCTCTCCTCTTACGAAATTTCAATGTTCAGCTGTTTTTAAACGTTGTTTGCTGGCTTTAAATTTGGAATGTGTCCTCTTATGGGACTCATTCCTTTAGGATAGGAGCTGCCACTTGTGCTGCAGAAGAAGGCATGTCAGTTAGCAGTATACAGTCGCTTGGCTGTTGGAAATCTTTCACTTACAAGCGTTACATTCATCCTAATATTATCAGCTAGGCATGTGCTCCCTGCGGGGTTGACCCAGAACTTTACTCGTCACCATTGTGGGGGTGTGAAGGGATTTGGCCAAGCAATTTTTTACCTCGAGGGAAATAAAAAAAAAAGAAAGAAAATGAGAATAAACATAAAATAAAACAAATTAAATAAAAGAGAGATGAAACAGAGATTAAAGAAATAACAAAAAGCAATATAAGATCCCGAGGGTTTTTTAGATCGTTTTACCTTCACCTGAGTCACCCGTTTCCTCCTATTGCGCCTCCCCTCTCTCCCTTTCTCACTGCTGCCCCATTTGTTTTGGTATTGGCCATGTTTTGTTTTGGAGGAATGTTAATTTATGCCTGAATGTTTTCTGTTTCTGGCATTGATATTGACTGTGTTGGGATTAATCTGATTACAGATGCATCTTGAGACGGCTCCCCTATTTGGTTTATCGGGCATTCCTTCATTTTCTGGTCGAGGCAATTCAATTTACCCGCCAGGGCAGCAGCTTTAGTTGGTGGTCGGGAGGTTCGGTGGTTAGGAGTTAGGAGGCTTAGGTGGGAGGGAGTCGATTGCGAAATGGTGTGTACCTGGGTACATGGTTTTCCATGCCTGCGGTAATGATTTAGGTAGAGGAACAGGCATCAATCTTATCCTCCGAATTAAAGCCGATTTGGAGGAGGTGCAGGCTCGGTGAGGCCCCATTAGATTAGTATGGTCTGACATCACTTAGCGTCGCGAGTGGCGATGCTCTTATAGTGCAGCAGTTTTAGACCGGGTGAGAAGGAAAGTTAATGCCTTGTTGGCAGATTTGTTATAACGAAAGGGGGTTCTGTGGTTAAACACCCTTATGTTAAATATGACCCCAGTTTATTCTGCCCTGACGGGGTTCATCTTACTGTAGTGCACATGTCACTGTTTTTGTGTAGCCTTTTTTTAGCATTTGGGGTGGAGTTGTAGTTTAGGGTGGCAAGCTGTGGTTCATTATGAACCTAGCGTTGGCGGAAAAGCATTGCTTCTCAGAGGCCCAACAGGGCGCAAATGGTAGTTTCGGGGCACCTTTCCTTTCCCTGGGTAAGTTGTCTGCCCTTAAGGGGGGACCTGGGCTTCTTCCTAGAGGTTGGGCCCAGTAGTACTAAACCAAATAAAGGGTGGTGTAGCCTATCGTAACTCAGGTTGCATCAGAAGCCTCAGGTAGCCTCATTTATCTATTTTACTGCGGGCTAGAGCTTGGGAAAATATTAATTAGAAAATGCTTTTCTATTCGCCACCAAAAAGATTGTTTTTCCTTGCAATAAAATCTTTTTAAATTTTGATTCCACTTCAGTTGTCTGTGTCTTCATTAAAGTTAATTAAGCTAATAAACATTTGTGTGAGGATCTAACTCCTCAGGGGATAGAGGGCTTATGGCCACAGGGTATCAAACACCAGCATCTTTTTCTATTACAATGACATTATGGAGGCACAGTGGAAGGATTTTCTAGCCTTTGCCGTGTCGCTTACGCACAGTGCCTTGGCGCCTCCTCCATGCCATGTGACGTCTCAATGCATGACATCACATAGGTACCGCCCCTTCACCAGTCCACGCCAGTAGCAGCCTTGTCCAAAGCGACCCGTATGCACTGAGCTCTGTGAAGGAAGGATAAGTGACTGATTCTCCAGAGAGGTGTCAGACAGGCTCAGTCCTGCTGGCTGCCTGGCTGCTGCTGATAAGCACAATGTTGCTGGTTGATCACATGAGTGTATGCGGGCCTATAACCTATGTTAGTAATTCACCATCAGGATCATCATCCTGTGCACAAACACCATTTTTAAAGCTAGCTAAGGTGCTACTAATCAGCCTAGCTGCAGTTAATTTCTGACCTTAAAGAAAACCTGGACTGGATCGATGTTCAACTGCTGTTCCACAGTAGTGCCCCTTACACATAATGCCCACAGCAGTAGTGCCCCTTATGCAATGCCCATTGTAGCAGTGCCCCTTATCCAGTGCCCATAGTAGTGGTAGTGTCCCTTATTCAGTGCCCCCAGTAGTGGTAGTGCCCCTTATGCAGTGCCTCCAGTAGTGGTTCTCCTTATGCAGTACCCCCAGAAGTTGTTCCCCCTGTAGTTATTCCCCCTGTAGATGTAATGCCCCCAGTAGTAATGCCCCTGTAGTTGTGCCCCATGTAGTAGTGCCAGTAGTAATGCCCACTGTAGTAATGATCCCAGTAGTAGTGCCCCCTATAGTAAAGCCCCCAAGTAAATGCCCCAAGTAGTAGTGCCCCCAATAGTAATGCCCCTGAGTAACTGCCCCCAGTAGTAGTGCCCCCAATAAGAATGCCCCCGAGTAAATACCCCCAGTAGTAGTGCCCTCAAGTAAATGCCCCCAGTAGTAGTGTCCCATGCCCCCAGTAGTAGTGCCCCCAGAAGTTATGCCCCCAATATGACACAAAAAAACCCAATACTTACCTTAAGTCCCGCGCCCGCATCCTTCCGGCTGCTCGCTCCTCGGAACTAGGAGAGAGACATCATGACGTCATGAAACCCAGCGTCTGGTGATGTCTATGCGTTCCAGACTTCAGGCTGTAATTGCCTGCAAAGGATTAGCAACAAAGTATTAAAAAGTGAAAGTTAGATTTAGTATTGTTTAGTTTGTCCCATTACTTTTGGCCCCTTAAAAAGTAGGAGGCACATATAGAAACCATTGTAATTCCTACACCGTTCACCTGATTTGGATGTTATTACCCTCAAATTAAATCTGAAAGTCTGCAGTTAAAGCACATCTTGCTTGTTTCATTTCAAAGCCATTGTGGTGGTGAATAGAGGCCAAAATATGAAAATTCTGTCAATGTCCCAATATTTATGCACCTGACTGTATATATATATATATATATATATATATATATATATATATACACACACACACATGTAAATATATGTATATGTGATATTTTTTTATATTCCCCCTATTCGGCCGCGCACGACTGACTCGCTCGCTCGGTCCTGACAATGCATTTGTTGGGAGGTATAATATATTAATACAGATTAAAGTCTTGTGTTTTACAGAATGTGGATACCAGCGCTACCGTATGCCTACTAATGTTCTCGGAAGCAGCTGGATACAGAGTTGTCCAGACTCAAAAAGGGGGATGATAAATTAAATAGTAGTATCCAGCGCTAACCTGCTCTAATGGTGTGTGGGAACGTTTTATGTCCAGTGGTGTAGTAGTGAGTACAAGATGCGAATAACTTTATATGGATTTATTAAAATGAAAAAAGAGTTCAAGAAGTCGCTTGTTATTTTAAAATATGCAATATAGCAGGTGTCCAATTTCAACACCATAGGTGGGGATGAAGTTCCTGAGCAGTGACACTAGTAGATGGATAAGAGAGCTCCTTTAGGGTGCCTCTTTCCGTAGGTCACCAATGGGTGTCTACATGTTCCTAGGTCAAAGTTACAGGGTCCTTGTTACGAAAAGATGTCTCTGGATAGGTGAGACACCTATGTCAAGGTGCAGGTGACATAAGGTAACCCCTGTGTGAGGTCCCTTTCCGTATGGCTCCCCGTGCCTACGTATCCCTGATATCACCTATCTGATAGTCTGTAGTAAAAAAGATAGTGCTTGTATGCACATATGACGTGTCACGTTGTTGTAATTATCCCCAAGGGATTTGTGATGGTGCAGGGTGTAGGTGTACCCTCATACAGGGCTAACCTTCCGTATGAATAATCATACGTATCCTCACTCAATAGTTAGTGTAATAGAGGAAAGGCACAGTGTGGAACAATCTTTAAATAGAGACAGGGGCGGCGTCCCGCACTCCTGCCCTTACCATGGGCGCAGTAATACACTGGTCGCGATGTGTTCTCCCCCGTCTGTAACTGACTGCCGATCACTGCTCTCCTTCACAGGGCCGGATGGGATGTCAGCGTGCACGATTCTTAAGGTGCGCCGGCGGCTGCAGGTGTTCGTCAGGATCCTCTGTGATCCGTATAGACAGCCTCCGGTTACTCCTTTCCTCTCCAGCACCGGTTGTCACGAGGGGTGTGGGCAGGCAGGCAGGTGGGCGGACACTCAGCCAAATAGGTGGATGGTCTGTTACTGATGCCCAGGCGTAGACTGTTCTATTGGTCCGTTGGATAGCTGTGTGGTGCACGTGGTATCAACAACAACGCGTTTCAGCCTAATGGCCTTTTTCAAGTTGATATTCATTAGTCTCAATATGGTATATATCCCTGGATCCTCCAATCAGATCCTCAGTGGGCGTGTCTGTCTGGCTCTCCTCCTTGGAAAAGCGTTTACGGTCTGCAGGAATGTACCTGTAGTTGTTTAAAATGTTCTTACTTATAGGCCATGAGTGTAGTTCTATAGGCAAATGAAATGTATATATAGATTGAACCATGAATAAAGCAATAAAACAAATAAATCAATATCATGTATCGATATCTGTATGCGTATCTGGTGGAATCTTGTTTTATATGCATATATTGTTAATGTATGTTAGTGCAAAGAGAGGAATAAACTAAGATATTAAGGAAGAAAGCGTAAAAGCGGAAAGGGACCTCACACAGGGGTTACCTTATGTCACCTGCACCTTGACATAGGTGTCTCACCTATCCAGAGACATCTTTTCGTAACAAGGACCCTGTAACTTTGACCTAGGAACACGTAGACACCCATTGGTGACCTACGGAAAGAGGCACCCTAAAGGAGCTCTCTTATCCATCTACTAGTGTCACTGCTCAGGAACTTCATCCCCACCTATGGTGTTGAAATTGGACACCTGCTATATTGCATATTTTAAAATAACAAGCGACTTCTTGAACTCTTTTTTTCATTTTAATAAATCCATATAAAGTTATTTGCATCTTGTACTCACTACTACACCACTGGACATAAAACGTTCCCACACACCATTAGAGCAGGTTAGCGCTGGATACTACTATTTAATTTACAGATTAAAGTCTGTTGCGTGTGTATGTGTATATATACAGTGCATCCGGAAAGTATTCACAGCGCTTCACTTTTCCACATTTTGTTATGTTACAGCCTTATTCCAAAATGGAATAAATTCATTTTTGTCCTCAAAATTCTACACACAATACCCCATAATGACAACGTGTAAAAAGTTTTTTTTTAGATTTTTGCAAATTTAATAAAAAAAAAAAAACACTAAGAAAACACATGTGCATAAGTATTCACAGCCTTTGCTCAATACTTTGTTGTTGCACCTTTGGCAGCAATTACAGCCTCAAGTCTTTTTGAATAGGATGCCACAAGCTTGGCACACCTATCTTAGGGCAGTTTCGTCCATTCCTCTTTGCAGCACCTCTCAAGCTCCATCAGGTTGAATGGGAAGCGTCGGGGCACAGCCATTTTCAGATCTCTCCAGAGATGTTCTGGAAAGTGATAAAGTGGAAAGATATAAAGTACCAACCAATCAGCTCCTAACTGTCATTTTTAAAACACAGCCTGTAACATGACAGTTAGGAGCTAAGTGGCTGGTAGTTTATCACATTTCTATTTAACACTTTCCAGAGCTTAGTGCATCTCCCCCATAAAGAGCCCAAGATCACAAATAATCATTTTAACAGGTATCCACCAATAAACTCACAGATCCACTTAAATAAATATCTATGTAGAAGTTTACAGTCTGCCTTTGCTGCTCATTAGCATCTTAATGTAGCAATGATGGAGCAAATTGGTAACAAATAAACAATATGTTTTATCAGAGCACTGTGGCCAGCCTTATTAGCAGCCGGGTACTTGTTACCACACTCCAGGATGTTATTATAACCCTGCTGGCCAAGGATTGGGTACTGTAGTGTACTCACACTATGGGCCTGATTCAGAGCCGCTCGTAAGTGGCCTCTCGTTTGCTCCGAGCGATGTTTGCCCAACTGCGCATGCGTACGGATCGTTATACGCATGTGCGAACCAGTCAGTGCGGTCGAAATTCATGTGCTCGCAAAATAGCGAATGCCTGCTAATTTGAGTGACAGGAGGAGGCGTATGTGGGTGGTAACAGGGGAAGGTGCTTGAAAACGGGGAGTGGAGATCCGATCGCAGGCGTGCTTAAAGGTCAAAACAGGCGTTTTATGGGTGTGCATAATTAAAACAGCAGCGTCATTGACCACGTCACTGGGTTATTGTATAGTCAGAACTGCTCGCAAAATTGTGGTAGCAAACACCAACCACAAGAATAGCGAGCAGCTCATACCCTGGTCGATGTACTCGATTAATCTAATAAATAGCGGACATGATGTAGAATGCGAGCGGCCAGGGGGCGTAGTTTCCCAAAAACCGACCGCAAGTTTTGTTCGCTCGTTCAGACCTAGAGGCGTGAACAGACCGCAAACAGCGAACGGTTGATTTGAATAGCCACCCCTATTTTCAGGACGAGCGAGCGCTAATTGCGTCCGGCTCTGAATCAGGCCCTATATCTATTTGCATGCGCTTAATTTGCTTTTTATGTGTCTATAGTAATGTCCAAAAAGATACATACACATATGTATGCTTTTAGTAATTTATAGACCTCTATCATGTTATGAGTAGAATGCCAAGCCGGTGACACCGGGAGGCCTTTCTACGGTCATCTGCAACCACATTAACTATTAACCAACACTATTTTTATTTGTAAAATAATGTTTTTTAAAAGGTTAAATATTGTGGCACATAATAATATAGCTAAATCATATGTACGCAGGGAAACGTATAAACGTATGAAGAAAATGGACAGCATTTTCACATGTTTATAAATAAAAACACAGTGAAGACCACTTTTAGAACTGGGGGCCATTGAAATCTCGAGGGCCTGAACTCAGTTTAATAATATTATTTTTTCAGTTTTGCAAAGAAAGTTTATATTATTTTTACAGATGTGATTTTTAACACTATTTTATAAATTACTGAATGCACAATATTATTGAAGATATAATAAAAGCTTAGGTTTTGCTAAGAACCTCTAATTATATGTCACAAAAGGAATTAAATAGTACAAATGGTATTATACAATATAGAGGAAGCATCACCCATATTTGTGATCCAATAAATTGTAAAACCTATTACAAAGTATCCCAGAGTTTAATGCACTTTATGTTCTGCTTGAAGGGCCACTGACAGTGCTTCTCCCCTGGGGTTAATCCTCACAATCTTTTGGGATCCTAACTGAATACCAAAAGGAGTTTTCTTTTACAGATTTAAAAATGTAAATTCTTAGAGATAGCCTGTAATCCGCTGTCATAGAAGAGACAGCAGTGAACAGTTCATTTTGGGTGAAAGTTAAGTTCTTTCCTATATTGTAGCAACTCGAAGATCCATTTTTGTTACTGTCAACATTTCTGTGAGTGTTGTACTTAACTTGTGGATTGCTAATTGACAGTGGGGTAGCATTAAAAGGCATGCTGAGCCCTACATACTGTGTACAGTAGATGACATTTTAAAGTAAACAGCTTTAGGCTCTTTCATCTGTCAAGCTATTTTATCAACTTTCTCAACTATTAGTGAAAATGTTTTACAAGGACATTTATTGACAGAAATATCAATCTATTTATCCTTGTGTAAACAATTTCATTTTGAAACATTTCAAAACATACAGTGATTATTTTGCACTACTTGCTGATATGCACTATGTATGTGTATGTATATACATATAAATATATATATGAATAAAACATTTGAGGTCAAATGAAATAGGGTGAGAGTTAATGTGAGTTTTTTCACACTTTTTAAACTCGGCCAGCCGTAATTGCTGCCAAAGGTGCATCAACAAAGTATTGAGCAAAGGCCGTGAATACTTATGTACATGTGATTTCTTAGTTTTTTTTTTTTATTGAATTTGCAAAAATCTCAAAAATACTTTTTACACATTGTCATTATGGTGTCGTGTGTGGAATTTTGAGGACAAAAATTAATTTATTCCATTTTGGAATAAGGCTGTAACATAAAATGTGGAAAAAGTGAAGCGTTGTGAATACTTTCCGGATGCACTGTATACATATTAGTTGGTATATCACAGTGTAAACTTGCAATCACGTATTTTTGTCCAGCAAAATTTGCCAGGTGAAGGTAATGGCTGCCACACATGCATGGTTAGTGTATGCAGTCACTTCACTCCGGGCACATCGCAGGGACGGGCTCCTTTCAACACCCCTGTATCTGCATGTGCTATTTGTTACATTCTACCAGGATTATAACAAACTGCAATGCAATTTTGGGTGCTAATATCACACCCAGATAGCATTGAGAATGTGATTATTCATAAATTGGCCTCATAGTCCAGTATGGAAGTGACTGTCTTGTCCAATTATAGGGGTGCATTTTTTAATGATCGCATTTTGCAATGTGATCAGAGCATGCAGTACCGCCCATGATCGCATTGCAAAGACTGTTTTTTCTTATTTGATGGGACAGCTATTTACCTGAGCAGCTGTCCTGGCAGGGAAATAAAAGCAATTATCCCCGATAGAACATCTCTTATCACTGTGTACAGTGGTGACAAAAGATGTTATTTACCAGGTTAGCTGGAAACACTTAGGTCCTGATGCTGAGTTGGATATCTGTCTATATGCACAGCATAAAATACCAATTGTCCTGCACACACATGCATATATGCAGATTTGTTTGTACCTGTGACTCACTGTGACTGGAGACGTCGGACAGGGGAGGGAAGGGGAAAGTGCAGTAAACCTATGTTTGCATATTTGCAAACAGGTGCAGACTAAGAGAGGAACGCTTATATGCTTGTATGTAGCTGATCAACTGCGGCTGCCTAAGGGACGGTGTAAGCACATACTGACGGTGCCAGCACTACCTAGCTACTACTTATTGGCTGACGTTGGTTCATAGGTGCTTTTTTCATTTATCAAGTTTATCTCATATGATTTTATTGGCTATTTTAAACTTTCTTTTTTTGCTACTTTCATTCAGGCAAGATAAGGAATAGTAAATCTGCTATTAACAGAGGGTTTATTTTATTCAAATCAAACTGAATACAAATGCTTCTTTTGCTATGAAAACAAATGTTATGAAATGTTACTTATGCTTATGAGCTGGATGCTAGTACCTGGGTATGTGTGTAGCTTACAATATGTATTGTCTAATAGGAAACTATACATGTGTTAGCTACATGTAGACTGTGTGTGCATGATTAGTTACTCCTACACTATATATCATGTAAGGAACACTTGTGGAAATGCATTCTAATCAACTACCCAACTAGTAATCTAGCTGTCATAGGCTAAAGCAGCAGTTACCTGGATGGGAGCCAGACTTACTCTGACTGACAAAACTCCACAGGATCACTCTTAATTATAAAAGGATGAAGAGCTAAACTGGATATGGAGATGTACATGGCAGGTAATACTTGTGGTCTATAATATGAGTCATTCCAAACATTTAATTTGTGCAGGATGAACAATGATGAAATGAATGAGGGTAGAAATCACTAGAATATTATGGAAGTTCTATTTTATTTAAATAGTAGCAGGGTTTTCAGTTAGATTGCTAGCATTAATGTAGTAGTCATATACAATTAGCAACTGTAATGCTAGCTACACACTGACTCAGCCCAATTGCCAAGCAACAGGATGAACTGATGGATGGGATTTCGGCTATTGGGCGCTGCCACCATATGTTCGGGTCAGTTCTGGAGTGTGTGAGGGCTGTTAGTAATGTGGACAGATGACCACATACATAATGACAGTGGTCTTTTTCCAACTTACAATGTAAAAATGGCCCTAACAAATCTTTATTAATACATGTGTTCCATATGCCTAGACTGTAAGCTCCTAGGAGCAGGGTCCTCCTCCCTCCTGTTCTCACAGTCCTCTTCTCTAGCACTTCTGTGACAGCCTTCACCTTCCCAGCTGTATTGTGTACTGAGAATTGAGGTGCTAATTGTTACTTGTGCTCTATGTTTCGGTTACTGTATTGTAATGTAATGTTCTGTGTACCCTGGGCCTTATTCAGCTTGGATAGCACGGCTGCGTTTGTACGCACCCGCTAGCTGCAAAAACATTCTAATGAATGCAATCGCATGGCAACGCAGAACTATACCAACACGCCCATCACTGTATAAAGCCGCCCACTTCCCATGATCCGCAAGTCATCGATAACATCGAGTAACATTGGAAACATTTGCACAGTTGTGGTTGACCTGACCCTACCTCACAAACTGCTAAACTTCCTGTTAATTCCTGCTTAAATATGCACGCCCCTGTAATGCCCAAGCATGCCTGCCTTCTGCCGACCATCCCCCTCTCCACCCCTAAACGATCACTTCATGTCAACCACTATGCTGTTGGACTGCGTGCTCATTTCTATCACTTGCCAATCGCAGTGGCCGGTTCGCGCACGCGCACTTTGATCCGTATGCATGCGCAGAGCACAAACATCGACCGTCTGCGTGCGAACGCAGTCGTGCAATCCAAGCTGAATAAGGCCCCCTCTACTGTCTTACTGTTGCCATATGTGCGGCGCTGTGGACCACTTGTGGCGCCTTATAAATAAAATGTAATAATAATAATAATGCCCTATTAGACTTTTTGACATCACTATATTCTAATTATGGCAATGTGCAACAATTTAATGTGTGACTATTTAAATGGATTTCTGTGGCCTTCAGATCAGTTGTATGTAAAGCTGGGTACACACTAGACGACCTATGTACCTGGCCGGCTGCAGATGAGACGGAATGACATATTGGACAGTCCGTACACACATGATCTGGTGAAGGACTGCATGATATGTCATTCCCCCGCCGCATCTAGTTGCATCAAAATGCATGGGATCGTCAGTCAGATCTTCATTATGAGCAGCACGTATGGCAGATCTGAAGATGCGACGGACAACCCCGCACATAGGGCCTGATTCAGAGGCGCTTGCTATTTGTGAGTGCTCACTCTGAATCAGGGTGGATTTATTTTTTAAAAATCCACCTCCAGGCTGCTCGCATAGCTGTGGGTGACCACCCATAGCTTTTGCGAGCGGCCTGGCGATGGTCACGATTATCGCGACCATCGGGCTTGTGACGAGACCCTTGTGGTAGAGTCTCGGTTCTCGCAAGCCCCAGTGAACTTCCTGCTCTAATAGAGCAGGAAGTTCACTACTGACATCACGAATGATGTCAGTAGAGCCGCCCACAAATGGCAGGCGTTCCTTCGGGAACGCCTCCGTTTGTCCAGCCACAACCCCCTCCCCGCCTACAAAACGGGGCGAGCTGTCGATCAACATCGACAGCCGTCCCGTTTTGTAGCGAGCCCCGGAGCAAGTGAAGTTCTCCCTCGGTTCGCGCGCGCATTGCGCACGCAGCGCGTGCGCACTGGCCGAATATCAACCCGCTTGCGAGTGGGTCTGAATCAGGCCCATAGTGTGTACACCCTTGACGATTTGAACGATTTGTTGTTCCATCGATAAACAATAAATCATTTAAAAAATCATCTAGTGTGTACCCAGCTTATGGGCTAAAGTTAACGATGTTTCTTGGAATTAAAATGGCAGATTTGTCTGTCATACACAGGGCTGGATTGTCCATTGAAGCTGTGTCAGTTCTTCAGTAAACTCCAAGTGAAAATCGGCACATGTAAAATTATACAAAGAAAGGTTTTGTCCTGTCTTCAAGTATCACAAAACCAGTAGTTACTGTATATTGGTCAACTTTTAGCAACATAATTTTTTCTATTGTTATTGATCAAAAAGTTTATATTTATACCCCTGACTATTTTTTGCTGGATAAAGTTTCTATCAGGGGTGTATCTACCAATCTAATACTATCTACAAATTCACACATTTTTCTTTTTCTTAACATAGACAAGCTTGCGCTATCACTGGTTTGATATCCATTCCACAGTGTGAGAAGTTACTATATGCACATAATTCCAAATTTATAACAAAGCAGTGAAAGCAGGTATCCATTCCAATCACATACATGCTCACACCCAGAAAACAGATTTTATTTACTTATCTAATATTAGATTTACTCTTTTGTAGAGTCCATCTAGCAAATTAAATATATAGGCCCAGATTTATCAACTAGTGATATTTTTGTTATCACTCATTACTAATCTAATGTTTGAAGAATGACAGTTAGGAGCTGATTAGTTGAAGCACCATTTACAGTAAGATTAGTAACGACTCTGGTCATAACAAGAATATCACTCATTGATAAATCTGGGCCATAGTGTATACTTTAGTAACACAACATTTAGGTCCATTGTATATATTAACATTATAAGAAAATAATACTTTTCAGATATTGGGCCTGATTCAGAGCCGGACGCAATTAGCGCTCGCTCGTCCAGAAAATAGGGGTGGCTATTCAAATGAACCGTTCGCTCTTTGCGGTCTGTTCACACCTCTAGGTCTGAACGAGCGAACAAAACTTGCAGTCATTTTTTGGAAAAATACACCCCCTGGCCGCTCGCATCCTACGTCATGTCCGCTATTTATTAGATTAATCGAGTACATCGACCAGCGTATGAACTGCTCGCTATTCTTGTGGTTGGTTTTTGCTACCACAATCTTGAGAGCAGTTCTGGCTATAAAATAACCCAGTGACGTGGTCAATGATGCTGCTGTGTTAATTATGCACACCCATAAAACGCCCGTTTTGACCTTTAAGCACGCCTGCGTTCGGATCTCCACTCACCGTTTTCAAGCACCTTCCCCTGTTACCACCCACATATGCCTCCTCCTGTCACTCAAAATAGCAGACATTCGCTGTTTAGCGAATAAACGAATTTCGGCCACACTGACTGGTTCGCGCATGCGTATAACGATCCGTACGCATGCGCAGTTGGGCATCGCTCGGAGCGAACGAGCGGCCGCTTACGAGCGGCTCTGAATCAGGCCCATTGTCTATTTATGCAAATACCATTATCTTATTACCCTACAATGGTCCATATCAGTGGGATTTCTGTTGTGCCCTGCAATCCACTGTCTGACACGTGACGTACTAAGCTACACTATGACAGGAAGGAGTTCAATTACATATGTGATTTATGTATGTTTAAATTATTTTAATAAACATGTTAAACAAATCATATGTTGATTGCTGAATGTTATTCAAAAGCATTTGTCTTTTACAAATCTAACGGCCATTTTCTCTATCACTGTAAATGTATACGCACTCATATCATGTGTTCTGTGTGTATTATTGTATATTATATGTTAATATGTACATGTCACGCTGTATTCATTGATAGTATTTGGAGTGGAATTTACAGCTGGCTGAGGTTCCTACACATGATGGCGAAGCAAGTCCCAACCTGGGTAAATAGCGGACACAGCACATTGGTAACAGAGTAGAAACCAGAATGACGTTTGTGCAGCAGCTGCCAAAAAAGCAAAAGTAAGAAAAAAAAAAAAAGAAAGGAAGAATCTAAAGGGAAAAAGCCACTAGAGAAACCTCAGAGATGCTGAGCTCCCAGAGTAGCCTCTGGGTTATAGCAGCCTCTAATGCCAATGTGATAGGATATTCCAGGAAAGGGAGAGGCGAGAAAAGACTGTGTGGGATCTGGACAAATAATAAGACCTGCACACTGCACACACTGGGCAGAACCTGGTGTCTGTCAGTAAGAATGCACATAGGAGGCATCTCAGCACCCATCCTGCGCTCCACATCCCCTGGCCAGTGTCTGACAGTGATTGCAGTATTACATATTACCAATCCCTACAAGAATACACACTAGACTTTTTTGTTGAGTTATTGGAAGGACATAAAAAGCTTCCTCTGGCTCTGATTTTTTTTTTCAACATAGTAGAAGAAGTAAAATGTGAAGATGTGGGGGTGGGAGGATTGCCCCCTCTGCGTTGGATTTAGTGGCTGTCATGCAGAGAAGGATTGGGGAGGAATTGTACAATGACTGAGCTGGTCTCTATGGCCATTAAGGGTATTAATCTCTCTCTCCACCTTCTTTCTCTTTGGCCTTCTCTGATGGAAAGACAGCTCCTGACCGTTGTGTCACCTACTCAGTAGGGGTAGGACATGTCCCTGGGTCCTCATTGTTAGCAAAAGCTGAGCACTGCTCTGGTTCCCGTGCATCTTCCCATGTGTCGCAGCGCTGGGCACCAGGAGTCTCACATCCAGGACTGGTCCGGCCGTAATAGTCATCCCGGCAACTCCAAACTGCAAGACACATCTCCAAGTAATTCCTGACCTTGTTCAGCCGGCAGCCCACTGACAGTCATTCTCACTGAGAAGTTCACAGGTGTACGTGGTATGAGCTGGGGCCACCAGTGACCACCCTGCAGAGCCCTACATCTGCTGAGCCACCTGCAGATCCCTACACCTGCTCAGCTACCTGCAGAACCCTACGGCTGCAGATATGAGGATCCTCACTTTCCTGGTCGGACTTAAGACGTTGTGGGTTTTGGCTTTCTCCTCGCTGTCCAATACGATGGCTGTGAATAATAGCGGTAAATGGTGGTGAGTGATACCTGCTTGCGACGTATTCATTAAATGTATTATTACACGAGCTCATAGTCCAGGTCTCCCTACATGCGTTCCGCTAAAAGTGCCCGGCTGTTGGCACTGTACTAAATGCATTATAACATTTAAAAAAGGTACATATCACTGTGTATATTTTGTGAAAACGTTGAATATTCAGAAACAACTTTATAATCTATGCAATTTGTGTTCATTGTGCACTGTACTTTGGCAATAATAAGGCAACTAATTATTCGGCATTTACACATAGATATAGACATATTATGAGACAATCACCTAATACAACTATGTATCTAACATATGTCTAATGCAATGTACCTAATGTTCCCAATTCTGTATCATTAAAAACTATATCTGTACCTATTATACTAAAGCATCTAACATGCTATCACTGCAAATATTGTATGTAGTACAATATTGCATTTATAGAACAATGTATATAATCTGTATGAAGTATGACTGTGTATTTAATTTTCATATAACAACATACCTTTAGGATAACAGTGCATTCCATATAAGGTGTATCCAGTTTACCAGTGACCATACCTTACTGTACATTCAGCATAACATGCCCCTAACCTGTATCCAGTTTACCAATGAACAAACCTTACATTCTGCATAACACCCCTCTAACCTGTATCAGGTTTACCAGTGAACATATCTTACATCCTGCATAACAATCCATCTATGGTAACCGGTATTCAGTTTACCAGTGTGCATACCTTACATCCAGGATAACAATCTATCTACAGTAACCTGTATCCATTTTACCTCTGCACATACCTTGCATACAGAATAGCAATCCATCTATGGCAACTTGTATCTAGTTAACCAGTGCACATGTATTACATCCACTATACTATCCTATATTTACTATGACAGTGCATTTAATGTCAATTCATTATTACAGGGCCTAACCTCAATATAACAGTGTACCTAACTTATATCCACTATAATAATGAACTGCACCTGTATCCATTATAATAGTGAATTTAACATAAATTCATATACCTGTATACCTAATCTCCATAAAATATGAAAATGCATCCTAATCAGCATCCAAAGTATTAGTGTACCTAACATCCACACAATATAATCATGCACCTTATGTTATCCAGTATAAAAGTGCACCGTATGTCATCCAATAAGAGTTCTTCAAATACATCAAATATAACAGTGTACCTTATATCATTCTATAAAGCATGCACTTTATTTTATCTGATATAGCTGGTGACCTCTCTTGCATCCAGTATAATAGTGCACCTAACCTACATCCAATATAAGGATGTGCCTAACCTGTATCCAATAAAACAATGTACTCACCTGACATGCATTCAATTCAACAATGTACTTAACCAGCTATCAAATATAATATTTACCTTATCTGCATCCATCAAAACATATGCTTCATCTTGCCCAATGTATTAGGGTATCTAAGCTGCATTTACAGTAAATAACATCTCACATCTTGCAACATTAAGGGACAATTGCAGAGCAGTGTGATTTGGCAGCAGTGGTAATTTTTCAGCAATTTTGCTACAGAATTTAAAGTAGAGATTGTCTTAAGGCAAAACCAACCTGTTTTACCTTTAAAATAATAACTGCTTTAACTCATATGGGGAGAAAAAATCTACAACTTTGCCAAATCACACACTATTACATTTGGCCTTATGTCTTAACTAATTCATATAATAGTGTTCCTAATCTATATCCAGTATAACAGTGCACATCACCTGCATGCAACATACATTTATATTATTATTATTATTATTATTATTATTATCATTTGTTTATAAAGAGCTGACATATTTTTCAGTGCTGTTCATAGAGGGTATCATGTCATGACACAAATAATATATATACAAGAATGACCCAGCTCTAATAAGCCTAAAGTCTTAAGCTAGGTACACACTGGAGCTTCGGGCATTCATTCAGACATCGGAACAAATGCCCGTCAACAGTAATTGTGCGTCCACACTGGACGACTTTAATGAACGACTTAACAAACACCATTGCATCGTTCATTAACAATCCACTGGCCGCTAGCGATATCACTAGGTTTGATGTGTAGCACATCAAACCTGGTGACTGTCGCTATTGACTGTGGGATTCGCGCAAACATGCTTACAAACTGAGCGATGTAGGAGATATGTCATCACAAAACGGCATATCGGCCTGGCATCGCTCCAGTGTGTACCCTGCTTAAGCTGTGTGGGGAACATTTTGCACATAGGGTAATGTAATAACAAATATAGATTTTGGCTATTGTAAGGTAGATGCATTATCAGCCAACAATATTAATGAAGCCATTAGTGACTGGCATTTCTGTGCTGTTACCAGTGTTATGGTATATTTAAATTCACTAAGCAGTGTCACCTATGTAGCTTTGGCAATTAAACATCTAATTTAAGAACTGTTACATCAATTATACACCATCTACTGTGTGTCTCCTGTCTCTTTTAGATTAAACTATTGTGTATACTTTAGTTATGTAGCATATGGCCTATGTGCTTTATTGCATGGCTTCTAGTATAATAATACCATTAATAATAATGTGCTACTGAAGGTATGCACCATTACCTGCTTAGGTTAGGTTGTTTTTTAAAAATTGATACATATAATTTGATCTCTCTTCTATGGAGGAGATGCACTATGCCTTTAAAAGTGATAGAGTGGAGAGTGATAAAGTACCAACCAGTCAGCACCTACAGTAACTGCCATTTTTCAAACACAGCCTGTGAAGTGACAGGAGCTGACTTTATCACTTTTCAAGGCTTAGTACATCTCCCCCTATATGTCTTAATGAATGTTATATTTTGTTGTTATTACATGACAATGACATTGTAACGTTTCCAGGACAGAAACACTATTAGATGCAGCTTTTATGATACTGTTTTATTTAAATTTAAAAATGGAATTACCAGTTAATTGAGTCATTTTAAAGGGTTATTTAAAATTTTGGAGATTTATAAGAGCTAGGAGATAAAGTGGAGAGAGCAAAAGTACCAACCAATCAGCTTCTGTCACTTAACAGGCTCTGTTTGAAAAATGACAGTTAGGATCTAATTGGTTGGTACTTTATTTCTCTCCCCTTTATCTTTCTCCAAACGTTGGTAAATCTCCCCCTAAGTAATTTATGTGCTTTGATATTTATTATATTTCTGTAATATTGCATTATTATTTTTTTCAGTACCAAACAGAACTGTATATTTAGACTGTATTAACATGTATAACTAAAATAAATTTTTTTGTGATCAATTTAATTAATATGAACACGTAAAATAGCCATCTTATTTTCCCTTATGTGTCTCATCATTTGATTTAGATATAATCACAACCATGGTAACATAATACACTAAATTATACCTCCATATATACACATAGACGAAAGTACATGGCTACCCACAGAGTAAGCACAGCAGAGGCTATGTAGATGTGATACATTTAATGGCTTACTGGTGATTGCAGAGCATGATAGTCCTACTATAATTCTCTTGTATCTGTAGATACATACTTTCATTGAGAATGCAGTTGTGTTCATATATTGTATATTGTAATGCAATAAAAAACAATACCATATGTTCATCTAATCTATATATGTTAGTAGTTTTCATTTATTAATTACATTGTTCCAGTGTCCTAATAGTCTTTGTGTCTTTCAGGGGTATAGTGAATGCTGCCTCCACTGGCAATGTGCTCCCTGGATCAGATATAGAGCCAGTTCCTCTGTTGTTGGACCCAAGTCTTCAGCTTTTAAGTAGAAGACAGAGACGTCTAATCCGTCAAAACCCAGGAATCCTCCAAAGTATCACCCGAGGGCTTCACAGTGCCATCAGAGAGTGCAAGTGGCAGTTCCGGAACCGTCGTTGGAACTGCCCCACAGGACCTGGAAATCATGTGTTTGGGAAAATTGTCAACAGAGGTAAGAACTGGGGAGAATGTTGTAGAATTCAGAGGTGTAGGAAGTGAAAAGGTGGCAGGTGCCAAGTGACATGTTTTGTTAAATGATGCCAATCATCCGTGTGTGTGTGATTGTGCTCATGGTAACACTTCTCACCCTCTATCACAGGCTGCAGGGAGACAGCTTTTGTGTTTGCCATCACTAGCGCTGGTGTGACCCATTCCGTGGCTCGGTCCTGTTCTGAGGGCTCTATTGAGTCCTGCTCCTGCGATTACAGGCGTCGGGGCCCTGGGGGTCCAGATTGGCACTGGGGAGGTTGTAGCGACAACATTGACTTTGGAAGGTTCATTGGAAAAGAGTTTGTTGACTCCAGTGAAAGAGGGAGAGACCTAAAATATTTGGTGAACCTACACAATAACCAAGCAGGCAGGATGGTAAGTACAGAAAGTGCTTTGCAATTACTGTTCTTCATGCTATATTTCTCACTTATTATGGAAAATGGAATAAAAATCACAATATTTACACTATGACCGACTGTAAGGGGCATATTTACCAGTTATTGCTATTCGTGGCAATAAGACATTTATATTCGCCCAAATGTACTAAAAACTACATGCAGGGATACTGGGTAGGAGCTTCGAATGGATCCTAACCCTATGATGTGTAAAGAAGTGAAATGATCCCAAAGGCAATCATTTCACTTCCATATCGTGATCCAGGACTGTTATGCGCATGTGCAGTCTGCTGTTCCCTCTCCTGGTAATTTGTGCTAATTAGTAGCTCATAGGCTACAACAGGATAATGCCATCTGGAGTTGGCGTTACCTATCTTGGCCAAACATTGGAATGCTCTGCATTGCTGAGCTTGGTAAATCTGACAGCTTCACAGCTCCCATAGAAACCTTTGGGAGCTGTGAATGCTGTTGGCAATGGAGGGGACCACAGATATTGGAGATATCAGATGTTTTGGGGGGATATCCTGCAAGTATTACTTGATAAATAGGCCCTTAAGTTTCTTAAAAAACAATATAAGGACTGATAACCTGTGATCTGTAGATAATGATAACTAATTTTTTATACTCATTGGTGGTAATGTAGGAGTTTCCTTTAGATAATGACCTTTCTGTGGGAGTCAGTAGATTTATTTGCACATAACAGGAAACCATCAATGGTCCTTAGTGGTCCCTTCTATTCCCTCCCTATATCCCTACTTCCCTGTAAATAAATGTCTCATTAGAAAGTAAAGTACTCCTACCTACAGTGTAGCAGTGGTGTATTGCAGATAGATGTGGGGTCCAGGAAATTATAGCAGGTTAATATAGAACTAGTAAATGGACCCGGCATCATCTGGCTCACCTCAGCCGACACCCTCTGCCCCTCCCCGTCCCCAACCAGTTACATTCTGTTATACTTGCCCCCTGTGTTCATGGTCCTCTTCTCTTAGTGGTCTGTCCATTAGAGATGGCTACTGAGTGAGTGTCTCAACACAATTACTCGAATCATTCAGCTGTTCAAATGATTCGAGTCACTCAACGTTTGGTGTGTTGAAACACTCACCTCAGTGTCTAGCCTCTCTGTCAGCGGGAGCTGCAACCGCCTGGGCCCAGTGCAGAAGTATGTTGAGTCGGACTTGGATCAGAAGTGTAGGGGGTGGAGCTGTCAGCAACTCAGTGAGTCGCGCTGCTACTGCCAGGGCTCTGGGTGTGTGCACTGACTCGGGAGAGTCAGTGCAGAAACATGATCTGCAGTGCTATGCTGCTGGGGGCGGAACTGTCAGCGACTCACTGAGTCGCGCTGCTATTGTCAAGGCTCAGGGGGAGTGCACTGAGTCAGGAGTGTCAGTGCAGAAGCAAGATCTCCAGTGCTAGGGCGTGGGAGGTGGAGCTGTCAGCGACTCACTCAGAGTAGCTGGCTCCCCTGCTTGCTACAGCGCTGCAGTATCTAAAGAGCCGTGTTCCGAGACACTGTCTCGAGACACACCACTGAGTTGAGCCATGTGGCTCAACTCAGTATTGTGAGTTGCTCTGCCCATCTCTACTGTCTGTCACTGCGGTGGGAGCCTGCGGCGCACGCCCTGGCTCTCACAGCATGTGACATGCACATGTGCTCAAACATGATGACACAATTTTTATCACCCTTCAGTTTTATAGAATAGATAAGGTCTTATCTGAAAAGACAAGAACAATGATAAGGGTGCTTCAAACTGATTGCTTAACACAGTGATTGCCCTGTTCTTCGGATTGTATGATATAGCTTTTATTTTAACCTCCTTTAAAGAAGTTCATTTCCTTATAATAACATAACTATGAAACATGTATTTGCATAAACACAGTTACTTTAGTGAGTTTCATTCACTGACAAAATGAAGAAATGTAAATAAATAATTTTGCATATACTGTACCACATATAGTGCATTATGTAAGTATGTTGTTGTCTTGCAGACAGTGTTATCAGAGATGCGCCAGGAGTGTAAGTGTCATGGAATGTCAGGATCCTGTTCTCTCCGTACCTGTTGGATGCGGCTCCCCCCATTCCGAGCAGTTGGGGATACCTTGAAAGATCGTTTTGATGGCGCCTCCAGGGTCACTTATAGTAACAATGGCAGTAACCGTGGTGGTTCACGAAGTGACCTCCCACACCTGGAACCCGAAAACCCCACCCATGCAATGCCTTCTTCTAAAGATCTTGTATACTTTGAGAAGTCCCCAAACTTCTGCAGCCACAGTGAAAAGACTGGAACTCCAGGTACAACTGGGAGACTGTGTAACAGCACCTCCTTAGGTTTGGATGGCTGTGAACTCCTGTGCTGTGGACGCGGTTACAGAAGTCGATCTGAAAAAATTACTGAACGCTGTCACTGTACCTTCCACTGGTGTTGTCATGTCACCTGTCTAAACTGCACTACTACGCAAGTGGTCCATGAGTGCTTGTGACATTTGCTCTGCTAGACTCTGCAATGAGCGGACTAGAATTTTGCTTTCAATTGAAAGGCTAGGAGCAGCAGCAGTGTGTCTACAAGTCAACAAACAGCACTAGCACAGTAAAGCTCTAAGCCTGACCTCCCACACAGAAGAAACCGGACATGAGATACTGCTCTAAAATAACTTAAAAACTGAAACATGCACAGCTCCGTTTTAGCCTTGAGTTCTTCAATCCCTCATTCAATCCCTCATTAAAAATCTGTACATATAAGGTAAAGGTACCCTAAAGAACTGTATAGCACTCTAGTCACTATACTTATGCTGTACTTAAAGAGTTGTTCAGATAGCACTGATAATCTTGCACTGATGACAGTTTTATTTGCAAAAACTCATGTAAGTGAAACATAGGGATTAATTCCAAACCAAGGTACCTCAAGTAAAACGATAGATACAAGTTGAGCAATACATACAGTATGTTATATTGTTCATCTACTTGGAAACAGGACAACTAATATACTCAACAATGAACTGTAAGACGGGATCTTTCCTGAAGGTAACATAATTCCAGTTTTGCAGAGAAGGCTACTGTTACCTATCACACAGTCTAAGCATTAGCCTCAGCAGTTTTGCAGCCTGTGATATGGAGCAGAGGTGCTAAGGGCAAAAAGTGGAACAAAGCCTGTGGGCCAAAATGTAATAGCGTGAGAGTTTAGAAAATGCGAGAGTTTTCTCACACTTTTTAAACTCGGTCACTGTCCGAGAATAAACAACAGAACAAACTTTCATGTTTTTCAGACTCAAAAAAACTCTCACAATTTAAAATCTCATCCAGATGTTTTCCCATTTTGAAGATACAACTCGACCAATGTGAGCGTTTACTGCTAAACTCTAACTTACCCTATTACATTTGGCCCTGTATGTCTGAGATCTAGGGACTCCCAAGGAACTTAGCTCAGGATAGTGGCATGGAGAGTAACCAATGATAGGGAAAGAATGAACTACTGAATGCAACTGCAGCTCCTGTAGGAGTGTGCTAGATTAAAACATGAATGAATATTTGTCAACGAGAAACATAATGACAGAATACCCCACTGGGAATAATATTAGGATCTGAATATGACAAAGAAGGTTTTATTTACTCTCTCAGCTGGACAAGTGGTGGGAACAAAAATTAAGAGGCTGTGTTACCAATAGCTGAATGTCATTCGCAAGCTTTATGTAGTGGGCCAAACAAACCTCTGTATAGAACCTACACCAGGCAAGCCTGATGCAGAAGAAATTAAAACTTGTCACGGAATGCCATCAGTTGTGAGGAGTTTCCCTACTTAACATACCTAGCACAAATTATTTATGCAAATGCACTTGTGTAGTCTTATTTGTTTCCTCCTTACAATGTTTCCTTAATTCTCCTAAAAGACTGTGGCATATTTAGTAGTCAGAACTGACACAATGGCCCTCATTCAGAGCCGTTCGCTATTTGCGTTCGTTCGTTCAAAAACAAGGGGTGGCTATGCAAATGATCCTTTCGCACATTGCAGTCTGTTCACACCTCTAAGTCTGAACGAGCGAGCAAAACATACGCACTTTTATTTCTTAAAAACGCCCCCTGGCCGCTCGCACCATACGTCATGTCCGCTATTTATTAGATTAATCGAGTACATCGAACAGGATATGAACTGCTCGCTATTCTTGTGGTTGGTTTTTTCAACCGCTATTTTGCGAGCAGTTCTGAGTTAAAAAAAACCAAGTGACGTGGTCATTGACGCTGCTATATTAATTATGCACACCCATAAAACGCCCGTTTTGACCTTTAAGCACGCCTGCGATCGGATCTCCACTCCCCGTTTTCAAGCACCTTCCCCTGTTACCACCCACATACTCCTCATTCTGTCACTCAAAATAGCAGGCACTCGCTATATTGCGTACAAATGATTTTCGGCCGGACTGACTGGTTCGCGCATGCGTACTAAAAACCGTACGCATGCGCAGATGTGCGAACATCGCTCGGAACGAGCGTACTGCCGCTAGCGAGTGGCTCTGAATGAGGGCCTATATTCTTTGTAAGACAGAAGTACTTACTTTTACTATACAGTATTCGCAAATACTTACAATAATATATACTGTATTTAGGTATGAACTTAAAGTGAAAAAAATACTGATTTGAAACAGGTTCCATAATTATTTGAAAGATACTATGATTTGGAAAATTAATAATATATATATAACAGTAAAATAACAGTTTCTTAATGTTCTCATTTGTAATACCTCAGTGACTGATTGATAAATAGTGAAATATAGGGGCTACCTGTAATTGTGTAAGACCAATGAGTGCTGCTTTTTCAGCGTGGCTTTGTGTGCTTTGGAAATCCCGTCAGTGCCACCAGTGGTGATATATGTACATGTGCACAGTGATGTGTACGGAAGGCACCTGGGCACTTTACTAAAGATTGTTAGAGTGCCGGAGTGTTATACTATATATGTGCGTGTTTGTGTACATGTGTGTGTATATATATATATATATATATATATATTGCTCCAAGAAAAATGGCACTAGGACACCTTCATATAGGCAAAAAAATGTATTGTAAAAGATCAACATTTCGGAGCTCCCTCCCCGTCGTCAGGACCATACACAAATGACGACGGGGCGGGAGCTCTGAAACATCGATCTTTTACAATACATTTTTTGCATATATGAAGGTGTCCTAGTGCCGTTTTTCTTGGAGTAATATTATTGTCTAGCGTGAGTGCCAGCGGTATTGTGGATTTATATATATATATATATATATATATATATAATGTCCTCAAAGGCTGTCATTCCACACTTGCTGCAGCTTCATAGGGTGCCAGTCATAGTGAATAACAAATACACATGCTCCCAGAACGGCACTCCTATCTCATACAGATCCATATGATAACCCCACTGGGACTGGGTATATCCTCATTCAGTCCCAGTGGGGTTATTATATGGATCTTTGTGAGATAGGAGTGCCATTCTGGGAACATGTGTATATATATATATATATATATATATATATATATTATTATGTACTTGGATCAAGTTGAATTTGTGGCTTTCGCTGGTGTCAGATCTTATAAGACCGGACCCCAGCAGTTGCCTAGACTGAATTCTAAAACCAGTTATACTATGAGTATAAGTTTGTTGCAAAGTCTGACACATTTTTTTAATGATGTTTGGGATTATGGACCTCATTCAGAGCCGGACGCTATTTGCGCCCGCTCGTTCAGAAAAAAGGGGTGGCTATTCAAATGAACCGTTCGCTCTTTGCGGTCTGTTCATGCCTCTAGGTCTGAACGAGCGAACCAAACATGCGGTCGTTTTATTTAAAACTACGCCACCTGGCCGGTCGCATCCTACGTCATGTCCACTATTTATTAGATTAATCGAGTTCATCGACCAGTGTATGAACTGCTCGCTATTCTTGTGGTTGGTTTTTCCTACCGCAATCTTGCGAGCAGTTCTGACTATAAAATAACCCAGTGACGTGGTCAATGACGCTGCTGTATTAATTATGCACACCCATAAAATGCTCGTTTTGACTTTTAAGCACGCCTGTGTTCGGATCTCCACTCCCCGTTTTCAAGCACCTTCCCCTGTTACCACCCATAAACGCCTCATCCTGTCACTCAAAATAGCAGGCATTCGCTATTTAGCGAACAAACGATTTTCGGCCGCACTGACTGGTTCGTGCATGCGTATTACGATCCATATGCATGCGCAGTTGTGCAAACATCGCACGGAACGAACGAGCGGCCGCTTCTGAGCGGCTCTGAATCAGGCCCTATGTTTGAGCAAAATTAAAATAATGTATTATTTTACTGTAAGAATTATATTATTTGCTTGTAATTTTATAAAAGTTCCCCTTTAAGCATTATTAGCTGTGGTTCAGTGACTACACATCATACATAAACCCCTTCCTCTCATGCCCGGCTGGATATATTATAAATCACTTTGAGATGTAAAAGGATATGTGTCTATGATGGAGGGAGCATACATTGTGATTTATCTTTTCTGTAGGTACCACAATGGGCATCAAGGAAAGATACCAATTAACTTTAAGAGGCGTGTAATAATAGCACTGATTTCTGACTTAGTTTTGGCTTTCCTCGTATATAATTGTGCTGTGCATGGGCGTAACTACCATAGGTGCAAGGGATGCAGCTGCTATGGGGCCCAGAGCTGAGGGGTCCCATCTTCCTTATCAAAGTTACATGTGTTATATAAAAAATTTTACCATTGGGTGGTACATAGGGGCCCTTACAAACTTTTGCTACTTGGCCTTCAAATACTTAGTTAGGCCCCTGGTGCTGTGCATGGATGAGTCTATGAAAGGTGTTAAGCAAGTATTAAAAAAATTCTATGCAGCTATGATAACAGTCATTTCAGTAGGACCTTATGTTACATCTTTTATAATACTCTCTGCCATTGTTTCAGCTTACAACTATATGTCTCTTATCATACCAATTATGTCATTGTCTGCATATAGTGCCATAACAATGGTGAAAAGCAGCATTGTGTGCCACCACTACCTGTAGAGTATTGTACTATATATGGGGAAGATGCAAGGTAGAGACTTTGGATTTTGACTGCTCATCAAGGGCCTGATTCACTAGGGATCGTAATATTGCAATAGTATGCTAATCCATTGCGATCGCAATGCAAACTCAGCACAACATAAGGACGCCCACTTTACATTGCACACATACGTAATACTTAGCAGCATAGAGAAACCATCGGTATAACTGAGTACCATCGCAGCCTCACGCACACTTGCACAAGCTCTGACCAGCAATTGCTAACAACCACGCACGCTATGAGACCTCGTATGGCATCGCAGTGGATAATTTATGCACGCCCCTGTAAAGGCACGCCTGCGTTTCCCTGACCAACCCCCTGTCACCTCTCTCTGTCAATCACTCTGCGATGGGTCTGCATAGCCTCTGGGATCGCATTCCCTATCGCAATAGCTAGTTCACGCACGCATACGCATGCGCAGAACACAACAATCACCCGATTGCGTGCGTAATCGCAGTTGTGTTTGGTAGTGAATCAAGCCCTAGGTCTGCTCATTACATTCACAATTTACACACCACAAGAAATGAGATGACAGAAAACATTCAACATTTTATTTTTAATTAAGATTACTTGCAAACAATATTTAAATTTAAAAGGAAAAGAATTAACAAAAGTCAACATTTTTTCTAAACTTTTCTATTCACTATAGCAATTTATTGAGGGTATATCATGAAGATGTTCATAACAGGGCAGGTATGTCATGTACACAGAAGTGGGAACTACTGGCTTAGATACAATTCTGCCTCCAAAGGGAAACTCATATCATTTCTACAAATGAAAACACCACACTGGAAATTGCTGAATATTTTATATTTATATGTATATTAATGAATATGGTTAATGTATAGAAGTGACAATTATGCTTCTGTTCCTTTTATGTCACTACTACTGTATTTATCTACTGTACTCTATGACCCAGGCATAGCATCCTGGGGTTAATGTGCCTCTGAGTCTACTTTAGGATGTCAGGTCACTAATACAGCTGCTGTCTGCAATTGTCCTTTAAAGATATTGTTCCTGTCTTACTTTATTGCCAAATGTATGTGTGTGCTTTTTTTAATACATCATCCAAATATTTTCCTTAGGCCATATCTGGGAGTTATATTTTGAAGTAGACTCGCTTAATATTACCTGTAAATAGCCCTGCAGGAATCTGTGTTCTTTTGTAAATAAAAGTATTTATTTTGATTACTTTTATATTCATTTGTGGCTGCTTTCAACTTCATTTCTAGGATGTGGTTCATTTATAAAACTTGACGGGAATCGGTGATTTGTCAGATTGCATGATGTGTGAGTTTGTCGGGGGGGGGGGAGGGTTGGGGGTAAATGATGCTCAGTATTATAGTGGCTAGCAATGACTGGCATATTTCTCATATTTCTGTATAATTAACAAAAGCTTAAGTACATCAACAGTTTTGCATAGCATATAAGCATGAGAGTGTTGTAATACAATACAATTAACAATGGGGCTGATCAAAACCATAACAAGGGCTCAGGGAAGACATTTGTAACTCCTGAATCCCGATCCAAGTTGCTGCAATGTGCACATTCTTCATATTTTAGTGGGCATGCAGGAGTCAATAGAACTCTGGAATTAATCCTCAGGGGGTATTGGTGGCCAACAGTTCGTCAAGATGTTAAGGATTTTGCAGCAGCCTGTCAAGTTTGTGCTCAGCACAAGATTCGTCCGCACTCTTCACCTGGTCCTCTGTTGCCACTACCAGTGCCTGATTTTCCTTGGGCTCACAAGTTCAATACTATCCTGGCGGCTGTGGACAGATTCTCCAATGCTGCTCACTTTGTGCCATTAAAAGGGCTACCCTCAGCAACTAAGTTAGCGGAAGTATTTATTGTGGAAATCTTTAGATTGCACGGGTTTCCTAAAGATATTGTTTCTGACCTGACCGGGAGGTACAATTTACCTCTAGATTCTGGAGAACTCTATGCAGGTGCTTTGGCATCAAGTTAAACTTCTCTTTGGCCTACCATCCACAGACAATGGCCAGACGGAACGAATAAACCAAGAATTAGAGAAGTTTATTCGAATGTATGTTTCTGCCAGTCAAGATGACTGGGTTTCTCTGCTGCCTTGGGCTGAGTTTGCCCACAACAATTTGTATCATGAAGCGTCAGGACATTCCCCATTTTTTACTGAGTATGGTCTGCATCCATTATTACCCGAGTTACCAGGCCTGCAGTCAGTACCACTTCCAGCTGTGCGTGGCACAGTGAAACTGGCTCCCCCCAGCGGCTGTGACAGGTGGCCATGGCTCTCCTAGGAGCGCTCGCGCCATCCTGTTCTAAGATTTAAAGGGGCAGGCACGCTAAAGGCTAATCGCGTTTGGCGCTGGATTTTTAGTCCTCCCTATAAAAGGGAGTCTCTGGCAGCACACAGGTGCCAGAGTATAGGCTCCATACCATACTCCAGCGTTCCTGCCGTACTGTTATCCTGAACTTGGCTTGTTTGTGACCCCGTTATCGTCTGACCCTTCTGTACTGCATCTGATATCTGCTTCTGACCTTGGCTACTCCCTGTGACCCGCTTACGTCTGCTCCATTTGTACTGTCTCGGCTTTTGGTATTGACCCGGCCTGTCGACTACGTTTATTCTCCTGCACTTCATCCAGTGTTCACCAGCACCTGTATAAGGGAACCTAACCTGAGGGCCACGACCTGTGTGTCGGACGCAGCCAAGTCCATACATTCTTGCGAGGGTCCCTGGTGAATACCGCCAGCACATTAGACTCCGCGCCTCAGGCATAGGTCTAGCCAACTCCCTAATACGGGCCACATCCACAATCCATCCGAGAGTTGTAACACTTACCTTCGGGATGCTTCTGGTCGGGCTGCCAGCGCCGGGATTCTGACAGGTGTCGGGATTCTGGCACCGGCATTCTGAGCCCCAGAATCCCAGCGATCGGTATTATGACCGCATCTCGTTTTATCAAGGTGCACAGTTGCTCTGCTGACAACTCGGAATTAGGCCCCAAAAATGAAAATCCTGGATTTATACCTCCTTAGCAAACACAAATATTGTGATCAACCACTGTTCTGTACTATATACTGTATATATATATACTATCACGCTGCATGGTGTGTTGAGGCCAGATGAGAAAATACACATTTATGTCTGTATTTATATAGATACTGTAGATATATATAGATATATATGAGCTATATACGATTTTTGCACATTTACCTTTTGCTATATGTGGGTATTGTATACCCTGTGGTATGTATCCCTGGTATATTCAGTGGATTGAAGTACTGTATATAACAGGGATGGGGAACCTCAGGCCCTGGGGCCGTATAAGGCACGGGGAATCATTTGGTCTGGCCCTTAGAGCTTTTTTCTACTGGCCTCATCTGGCTAGCAGGGTGCCCAGAATGGCACCCTGCAGCCAGAATCTATGCAGCAGTGCCGCCAGGAGCATCCTTAGGACCCTTTTGATGGTACACTGCTGCCCTTACACCTCCCAGGAGAATCCTCAGGATGCTCTGGGTATTGCTGTTATCAATGGTGATTGTGGCCCCGCCCCATGTGACATCACATTGAGGGACCGCAAATGATGTTATATATCAAAATGGCCCTCGACAGAAAAAAGGTTCTCCACCCCTGGTATATAAGGTCTCAAGAGGAGCTGTCCACAGTTGTGGTGCTGAAAAAAGTGGGTGAGTGTTCACTGTGCTATGTGCAGAGCGCATATACATATGCTATGTGCAGAGCACATACAGTCAGGGCCGGATTAAAGGCTGGGCGACAGGGGCGGTCATCCCAGGCCCCCACACATAGGGGGCCCCACACACTGTCCCCGATCCCCGGTCGCTTCTACTAACATTTAACTGTCCCCACTGCTGTCCTCGGCAACTCATCTGTTCTCTTACAGCTGCTGCCGAGGAGTCTCACTACAGTAACAGTCACAGTCTCATGAGATTATGACATCAAATCTTGCGAGACTGTGGCTGGTCTCAGAGAGAAGAGCCCAGGCTGCCTGCCCTGCAGTGCGTGCAGGGCATAGCAGCTGAGTCGGACACTCAAGAAGCCATTTACCCTGCCTCAGCGTTTCCATGGGCGCCGGGCCGTGGAGCAAAAGAGCAGTCAGCCTGAGAGCTGAAGGAAAGGTAGCCTGCTGTCCCATCACCGCACACATTATTATAAATATATTATATGAGCGTATGTATGTGTATATATATATATATATATATAAAATATATATATATACACTATCTGTATGTATATATATATACACTATCTGTATGTATATATAAGTGTGGGTGTGTGTATATATATATATATATATTAATAGCGGAAGGTTGCGTGCCCCTGCGCAACATAAGAAACTTTGTGGACACCTACGGCGGAAGCTGCTTGGGAGTGAGGTCACCAACCTCACTTATAGAAATATAACAATAACAAAAATGTACAAACAGTGAGTTTAAATACCTTACAGTGCCCATCGTGGTGTCACCCCCCGCAGTCCACAGCGACCAGAAGTGGACAGTCAGAGCGCCGGTGGACTGCGGGGGATGACACCACGATGGGCACTGTAAGGTATTTAAACTCACTGTTTGTACATTTTAGTTATTGTGTGTGTTCCTGAGGAAGGGGGTGACCCTGAAACGTAGAATAAAAGACACCTGTTTACACTGCCATGCAAGTCTCCGGAGTGCCGCTGTTGTGCTGCTGTATATATATAATTATATATATATATATATGTACGAGGGTTGTTCAAACAGTAATGCCTAAATGCTCACAACTAAAATTTTATTATAGATACAGATTTGAAAATTTGCAGTAAAATACTTTGAAGTCTTAGTAACAGAATGACTCTACTCAAAAAATTCACCACCTGCCCTCAAACAGTTTCTCCACCTCTCAACCCAAGCTGTGAATGCACTTTGGAAAAATTCCATTGGTTGGTGTTTGACCCAGGAACGTATGACGATTTTAACAACTTCTATGTCTTTAAAATGTTGACCCCGGAGATAGTATTTGAGAGGGTCAAACAGATAAATGTCAGAAGGGGCCAAATCAGGACTCTATGGTGGATGTGGCATTATTGCCCACCCCATTTTGGCAATGGCCGCATATGTTGCCATCGAAGTGTGAGGTCTGGCATTGTCGTGGTATAAGATGACATTTGACAGTGGAATTGTTGACCTGTTTTTGCAGATGGCTTCTTTCAGCTTCTTAAGTGTATTAATGTATTGATCACTGTTGATTGATTGGTTTGGTTCCAAGTAATTGATGAGAATAACACCTCGGCAATCCCAGAAGAATGTGGCCATAATTTTGTTTATGGATCGCTGTGATTTAAACTTTTTCGGCCGAGGTGAACTTGGGTGTTTCCATTGTTTTGATTGGGCCTTTGTTTCTGGGTCATAAAGGAATACCCAGGCTTCATCTCCTGTAATTACATTTTCCAAAACGTCTCAGGGTTGGCTTCAAAGTTGGACAAAAGGTCATTGCACACTTCCACCCTCTGGGTCTTATGATCCCTGGTTAATTGCTTTGGAACCCATTTAGCACACACTTTACGATATCCCAAATCATTGATTAGTGTTTCTACAGTGTCATGGCTACATTCAAGTTCATCACTGATATCTCTGATGGTCACACGACGGTCTTTCTGAATCATGGCATCAACTTTGTGTTGGTTCTCTGCTGTCACTGCAGTTGATGGTCTGCCACCATGAGGTTTGTCGCACATGGACGATACTCCCGATTGAAAAAACTTCATCCACCTTCTGACATTTCTATAGTCAATTGTATGCTCACCATACACTTTTTTCAGTCTTCTGTGGATTTCTGTAGTACTGCAGCCTTTTTATCCAGAAATTCAATGATGGCTCTTTTTCATCTTGGATTCCATGGTATTTCTTGGACTACCTAAACAAAAATACATATATAGATAGCAGACATATTAAACTACAAACTGACAAAGTTTCAAATACATGTTGCATATTATTTTAGAGTTATGAGCATTTAGGCATTACTTTTTGGACAACCCTCGTATATACACACATACATTTATACTGTGTATGTATGTATATATATAAAACAATTGACCGAACGCTTGGTCCAAACAATGTCCATCCATTGGGTGCTCCTATATAGACTGTAAGTCCTTTATATATAAATGCAAGAAAAAGTGCACTCACCAACACCAAGGTTTATTTCACAAAGAAGCCACACTGTACATTGTGATGTCGACATTTCAGTCCCTGGAGACCTTTTTCAAGACATTTTGATCTGATCTTTGAGGTGGTGGATTTTGCACTGATGGAGAGAGTGCCATTTTTCTTGCATTTGCATAAGTATATATATATATTTATACAGTTACACATATACATATATATATATATATATATATATATGGGTGGTCATATATTTATATATACATATATACTGTGTGTGTGCATATATATATATATATATATATCACAATGCTGGTTGATACATTATACTTTTTTTTATAACATCGCCCATATAATCACTTTGATTTTATTGATTGGGGCCCCCACAAGTTTGTTGCCCAGGGGCCCCCACAGACTTTAATCTGGCCCTGCATACAGTATACTGTATGTGTGCTATGTGCAGAGTGCATATATATATTTATATATGTATATAGTTTAGTGGTCACATGCAACCAGGCCACACACTTTTTTGTGTCTGATTGTTCCCCGCTGTAGTTATGTCCCACCATGTATGATTAGTCTATCTCAGTCCATTTGCGATCTAAATGCAAAAGGCAGCACACAACATACTGCAGACACTCCTGCTTATAATGAACGAGGGCCACCGGCATCTCTGTCCAGAAATAAAAGCTGAATATTTCAGCATGTTTTTCACCTGCTTCCAATTATAGTCAGACTGGGAGTAACTTCTCCCTTGCACCTTCCCCAGTCCTCACCAGCAGATGGACAGGCTCTGTCATCTGAAGTAAGCTGTGGTTCCTCTGAAGATTCCAAGATCCCCACAAATACGCTTCACACAGGAGGATACATATAGAAATGGCTAATTTTTTCCCCAAAGCTCTGTTTTTCATTATAGAGAAGGGTTATGTGTAAGAGAGGGAGGGGTAATTGCCATCTGCCAGAGAGAGATCCTGATTTTCTTCCTCATCCCAGTAACCTCAGGATGAGGTCAGTCAGGACAGCATGTGGCTCACACTATAGGGGAGTGGAATAAGACAGGTGTGTGTGGTTTATTTATCATTATTTAGTATTGGTAAAATGGGCTCCACACCACAAAATATTTATACAACACTACAGGTTGAGTCTCCCATATCCAAAATGCTTGGGACCAGGGGTATTTTGGATAACGGAATATTCCGTATTTTGGAATAATTGCATATCATAATGAAATCTCTTGGAAATAGGACACAAATATACATACAGAATGCATTTATGTGTTATAGACACCTTATACACACAGCCTGAAGGTCATTTTATACAATATTTTCAGTAATTTTGTAGCTTAAACAAAGTTTGTGTACAGAAATGAAATTCATTTATGTTTCATATACACCTTATACACACTGCCTGAAGGTAATTTTATACAATATGTTTAATAATTTGTGCCTTATACAAAGTTTATGTACATTGAACCATCAAAAATCAAAGGTTTCATTATCTCAGTCATGCCAAAATTATTCCATATTTTGGAATATTCCATATTTCGGCATATATTTGGATATGGAAGACTCAACCTGAAAGAAGGTACAGATTCAACCAGCAACTAAAACTAAAAAGTCAAGAAACTAATATTTTGGAAAGTATACTTCTAGCTACAATATCTCCTTTTTTGCTTTAACTAGATGCCAAATGTTATGTGGAGAGTAAACTTTCAGTTAGTTAACTAATTATGGTAACAATATTTAAAAAATACGTTTCAAAAAGGCAGATTCATCTCAGCCAGGATAATTGATTTGTGGTAATGGATTACAAGGCAATCCCAAAGCCCTATTTTTAATCAAAATAATATATTTAGATATGGAGGGATATGGGGACGTGGTCTAGCAAGTAATCAGAAGCCGATGTGGGTCTCCTGAGCTCTTGGCTGGCATCCACTTAATCCAGTTTATGTGACCATCTGAGAGCTGCCTGAACCCATCAATCACATCAGCCAACCTGCTGACACCCTGAGCTATTGGGGATTCAGTCTTTGGAGCCAGGGGTCATCTTCTGTGTCCTTGCAGGAGGAGGCCTCCTGACTCTCCTGAAACCCCAGTCTAAAGTTTGGATGCGGTTCGACGGATCGGTGCATCCTCAGCATGAGCCCGCGTCTTGGGTCTCCCCGGCCCTCGGTGCAAGCACCACTGTTTGTGGTGGAACCTACTGCCACCTGGATAACACTGCAGCTCTTGCTCCCCTTTACCCTGTATACCACAGCTCCCACAGTGGCATCCGACTTACCCAAGGTGGTGCAAAGTCGGGAACCGGAGTCACCTCCAGCCTAGTCCAACCCCTTCAGAGAGACACCACCGGCTGCCATTTGGTCATCTGGGAATCGATCCTGCAGCACTAGACCTGGCAGTAGTCCTGCAGTTCTGTAGAGGACCTTCTACTACTTCCTTCAGATTAGCCTTTTCCAGCCCCCTCTACCGTCTGCCCTGTTCCAATTCCACTGCACACAACCCATCGAACTGCACCTTCCCCAAGTGGAGCCCTATACATCCTAGTCTGGACTCCTACTTGCCTTCTACTATAGAGGTCTGACCCCGGCCTTCCACCATCTCTAATGACATACTACCAGCTATTAATATTACCATTATTATTATTATTATAATTTTCCACCTGTGAGTTCCAGCTGTGTGGAGTACATGGTGTGCCCCCCTCCCCCCTCCCTACTACTACTGCTGCCTTTTTGTCATATCTTCTATTCCAGTGACTTTGCTGCTCCAGTCTCAGAAACATGTGGTTTTCCCCTGCAATGTGATAACTCCTACCATATAAGTTCCAGTTGTGTCTCGATGATAAGAAGTTACATTTACCCTTCCCCAACTTTATACATGTTTTTATACCCTCTCGCCTTTTTCGCCATCATGCCCAAACACAAGAAATCAGGTTCTCAAGGCCTTGTACCCTATTTTAAAGCAACTCAGGCCATTGACTCCCAGAGACCACCTTTTACCCCATCTCTAGGCAGTGTTTCCAATGTGGATTCAGTGGTTGAGGATTCTGCGGCCCCATCTACCAAAGCGGATATTGCTGCTATTCTCATTGTGATTCAAAGCTTACATCAGGCCATTCATGATGAGGTCTACAAAGCAATCTCCGGCCTCCAGACCTAGGCCACTAGGTTCCCGTGTAAATGCTCTCAATTGTAAACAGGAGGACATTATTAGCTTTCAAAAGATGTCTGAACAGGATAATATCCAGCATACTTGTGAATTTGTGCTGCTTGCTGACAGGGGAGTGGAAAACAACTTCAAGATCCGCAATATCCCTGAGTCTGTGGAGTCTGTCCACTTAGAAGATTATTTTTTGTGCCTCTTCAGCACCTTTGCTCCTGCCATCCCTGATGACATGTTCATCATCGACAGAGCTCATCAGACCCTTGGACATTGCACCAAGCCTATGGCTTGCTGAGAGATGTAATTCTCAGGTTCTACTATTTCAAGGTGAAGGATCAGGTTTACTCCTGAGCCAAACTCTCTCCTGACATTGCCTTTGTAGAAGTCAAGTTGCTTGTCTTTCAAGATCTCTGTCCTCTTACCCTCGCTAAGAGGTTGGAGATGAAAGACATCACCAGAACACTACAAGATCACAACATTTTATATCACTGGGGCTTCCCCTTCAGCTTGCAGGGGTGTTTGGAAGGCAAGGTCCTTACTGCAAAGTCCCCAGATGAGGCCCTTCTCCTATTCACACAATTGCATCTTCCACCCCCTCCCCCCCATGTCTCACATTGCAAATGGTCCTCCTGAGGATAACATGAGGCCCTTTTCTCAGAAAGCCCAGAGGAAAGAGTGGCACACTGTTGGCTCCAGTCTGAAATCTTCAGCCATAACCTGATTTATTCACTGTCTCCCCTCCACCTTATTGGGAGCTGGGCTCTTATGTTGGACTCACACCTCACCAATGCACTAATACTCTTGATGATGATACTGGTTTTTGGTTAAATTCATGTTGTGCTATGTTTTGATTAGTATTGATTGAAGTAACAATGTTTTCACTACTGTTTTAATTGCTTTTACTATATGTTCTACTATGTTTTAGTATGCCTACTGCCCCCTCTAATCCTATGGGTCTTCCTAATGCTCTATTGCTACTGGCATCGGTCTCCCCCTTTCAAATGTTTTGTCTCACCAATGCACTAATACTCTTGACGGTGATGCTGGTTTTTGGTTAAATTAATTTCTTGCTATGTCATGCTTTGAAATGTTTGAATAAGCAACAATGTTTTCACTCCTGTTTTATTTACTGTTATTATTAGGTATGTGTGCCGACCCCTGTGTTTTGGTTTTGGATCTGGATCACCCCTGGTTTTGGATCTGGATTGGTTTTGCCAAAACCTCACCTCCGTGTTTTGGTTTTGGATCTGGATTCTTTCTTAAAAAATAAAACAAAACAGCTAAAATCACATAAAATGGGATTTTTTTTGTTCATACAGTATTAATACCCTCAATAACATTTATTTCCAGTAATTTCCAATCAATTTTGACCACCTCACAATATTATTTTTTTCATCTAGTTAAAGCCAAAAGGTTGCATTTAGCTAGCTGGCTGACTAAGCTAAGTGACACAGTGGGCGGCACTAACATGTGGCAGTTCAGCTTCCAATTTCCAACATAGATACAGTGTGTTATACAGTGTGGGTTGGATACACCAATAGTGCACTTACTGTGACAGCAGTGTAGGCAGAGCGGGATTGCTGACAGTATCCTCAGTACAAGGAATGGCAGTGCTGCGGTGCTGGCAGTGTCCTCAGTGCAGGGTATCGGTGGTGTCAGCAGAGCGGGGGTGCCAGCGGTGTCTTCAGTGCAGGTTTACTGGCTGTGTCAGCAGTGCAGGGGTTGCTGTGTCCTCAGTACGTGGAATGGCAGTGCTGCAGTGCTGGCAGTGTCCTCAGTGAAGGGTACCGACGATGTCGGCAGTGCCAGTGGTGTCTTTAGTGCAGTTTGCTGGCTGTGTCGGCAGTGTGGGGGTTGCTGATGGTGTCCTCAGTAAATGGAATGACAGTGCTGCGGTGCTGGCAGTGTCCTCAGTGAAGGATACCGGCGATGTCGGCAGTGCCAGTGGTGTCTTTAGTGCAGGTTTGCTGACTGTGTTGGCAGTGCAGGGGTGTTCTCAATGCAGAGTGCCGGCAGTGTCGTCAGAGTAGGGGTGCCAGCGGTGTCCTCAGTGCATGTGTGCTGACAGTGTCGGCAGTACAGGGGTGCTGGTGGTGTCCTCATTGTGGGAGTGCCGGCAGTGTCGGCAGTGTGGGGGTCACTGACAGTGTCCTCAGCACATGGGGCAGCAGTGCAGGGATGCCAGCAGTGTCGGCAGCGGTGATGTCGGCAGAGGGGGATGCTGCCAGTGGGGGTGCGGGGGTGTTGGCAGCGGGGGGTGCCGGCGGTGTCAGACAGCGGGGGATGGTGGGCGCCATCTTCTTTTGCTTCCTGACTGTGTGCAACTGTGCATAATAAATGAACTTAACACTGATTGGCTGAGAGCCATGACAGATGGCTCACTCAGCCAGTCAGCGTTAAGCCCGCTCAATACAAAACCTCGTGACCCGCCAGCGGGATCGCAAGGTATTGCCTCGGGTGAGGGATCCGGGGCAGGCAGGGAAATCCGAGCTTGGCTTGGATCGCCCCGGATCCCCAAAATTCAGGTGGGTTCGGATCTCTGAGATCCAAATCCGCTCATCTCTAGTTATTATATGTTATACTGTGACCTAGTATGCCTATTATCCCCTCTAACCCTATGGGCCTTCCTTCCTAATACCCTATTGTTCCTAGCATTGGTCATCCCCTTTTGATTGTTTTGTGATAAATCTATGCTTTGCTAATTCCTTGATAAGTGATATTCTGAAGAATTGGACTGTGGGCCTGATTCAGAGCCGGACGCTCTGACAGAGCGCTCGCTCTGAATCAGGGCCGGTCTTTTTTTTTTTTTTAGAGTGGCATCCTGGCCGCTCACATAGCTGTGAGTGACCACCCACAGCTATAGCGAGTGGCCAGGAAGATGGTCGTGATGGTCAAGACCATCGCGACCATCGGGCTTGCAACGAGACCCTTGTGGTAGGGTCTCCTTGCCGCAAGCCCCATAGAGATTTCGGCTCTAACAGAGCCGAAATCTCTCCCACTGACGTCACTCGTGAGGTCAGTGGGGCCAGCCCCAAAGGGAGGCGTTCACATGGGAACGCCTCCGTTTGGGCAGCCACTCCCCCGGCCCACCCACTGAACATTGACAGCACGCCCCCTTTGATACGAGACACAGAGCAACGGATTGCCCGTCGCTATCCGGGTCTTGCGCATGCACATGACAGAGCCAGCTCCGTCGTGCGCATGCGCTCTGGGCCACCATCGACCTGGTTAAGAGCGCTCAGCGCTTGCGACCGAATCTGAATCAGGTCCTGTACTCACTGTTCTTCTTAATTTTATTATTGTATGTTTTGTCCCACTGCTACCACCTCATTATACTGCCCTATCTAGAGCATTTGCACTTTTGTTTTACCCTCTCTATATTACCCCCTGTCCCCCCTTTTACTTTTAAGTAACTTATTTTCACCTTGCTTTTTCTTCCTATTGTTTTCATTGCAATTCGATCCACACCCTGAGCTTGTTTCTCCTATTTTGTGTCCATATAGCTAAGTGCTCCTCTTTTGGATTTCTTGGTCATCCGCCCTCTTACGGTAGCAATGACCGGCCTCGGACGCTCTAGTTTCATTAGCCATGGGTCCAAAAACATGAATGGGGCCTTTCCCGCTCCATTCCTTTTCCTACCTGCTCTACCCTGCCTCTCTTTTTCCCTGCGGTGCCATCCAGGTGCCCTTGTACTTTTTTATTTTGCTCACTTTTGACCATTTTTTGCTTTCCACATTACCTGATTTCCCAATGCTGCTAAACTTTTAACATTTAATGTTAGAGGTCTGAACTGCCCGTAATGACGGTTCACCCTGCTTCATACCCTACGTCGGCTCCAGGGTAATATTATATATCTACAAGAGACCCACTTTGTTGGCCCACACCACCCCGAATTTCTAGATACTTTCCTTCCACTTATCACGAATGTGACCCAACCCGTAAAAAGAAAGGTGTTGCTACAGTATACTGTTTTCTAGATGCCTTACCTTTATTCCCTCCTCAGTTATTTAGGACCTAGATGGGTGTTACCTTATCTTGGTTGGAGAATTAGATGGCACAATTTTTACGTTTGTTAATGTTTACGCCCCTAGCTCCGCATAACCACTTTTTTTTGCACTCACAGTTTGTTATTATCCCAGCAGGGGTGTATCTAGGGATCCAAGCGCCCCTGGCAATGTAATGGACTGGCACCCCCAGTAGTAACCCTCCAGTGCCCCCAGTAGTAACCCTCCAGTAGCAATCCCCCTATGCTGCATTGCCCCCATTAGTAGCCCCCCTATACATCCCCCCCTATAAAGTGCCCACAGTAGTAATCCCCCCTATACAGTGCCACCAGTAGTGGCCACCCCCCTAAATTACCCCTAGTAGTGGCCACCCCTATACAGTGCCCCCAGTAGTGGCTATCCCTATACAGTGCCCCCAGTAGTGGCCACGCCCCTAAATTGTCCCCAGTAGTGGCCACCCATATACAGAGCCCCCAGTAGCAGACACCCCCCCATAAAGTGCCCCAGTAGTGGCCACCCCCTATTTCAGTGCCCCCAGTAGTGGCCACCCCTATAGAGTGCCCCCAGTAGTGGCCTCCCCTATACAGAGCCCCCAGTAGTGGCCTCCCCTATAGAGTGCCCACAGTAGTGGCCACCTATACAGAGCCCCCTGTAGTGGGCACCCCCCCATAAATTGCCCCCAGTAGCGGCCACCCCCTATTTCAGTGCCCCCCCTAGACACACACATACACACAAAGAAAAAATAAACTTACCTGACCCTCGCTCCTGACGCGACCGCCGCTGTCTGCACAGTCCCGCCCACTCTTCTCCTGCATGGGAGAGAAATCATAAATCATGACGTCTATCCTAACACATGCTGCGGGGGGAGCAGGCAAACGGAGCTCATTAGTGAGCTCCAGCCGGCTCCCTCTGCAGACGATGCAGCAGCAAATGAGAGTCTGTCTGACTCTCATTAGCTGGCTGCTATTACAAACACCCAGCCGCCGCTGGCAGCTGCGTGTTTGTAAACTGTGTAGGGCAGACCGCTCTCACTGCGGTCTGCCCTACACTTGTGGGGCCGAGGGACTTGTCCACCCCTTGGCTACTGGTGGCACTGCTGGGTCGCGCCCCCCCTTTGGTCAGCGCCCCTGACGAGTGCCGTCCTGGCCAATGGGTAGATACGCCCCTGTATCCCAGCATAGAAGCGGTTGAGTGTTCGTGGCAGGAAACTTTAACACCACCCTAGACTCATACCTTAATAGGTCCAAACCTTTCCCCCAATCGTTCGTGGGTTCTGTATGTTCTAATTCGTATGCCCTGCAATTGTTTCTTACCCAGCACCTTCTGTTTGATGCATGGCATATGGAAGAGCCTATGGCTAAAGACTTTAATTTTTACTGGCCTGTCCACAATGTTCATACGAGCATGGACATGATCTTCTTAGGTGATGATCCCGTGCAATTAATATTAGATGTTAATATACACCCTGGCACTTTGAGGGGTCATTGTCTATTAACAGTAGATATTACATCTACCTATCCCCATACCCATTCTTTTACATGGGGTCTGGACCAATGGCTCCTTCTAAACCCTTCTCTATGACTACAACTGAATTGTGAGGTAGGGACTACTTTTCTCTTAATGAAAGTCCTACTATTTTGCCCCAGATAGTCTAAGATGCCCATAAAGCAGTGAGTGATCAAGGATGTGGCCTTCATTCACTAGGTGGTCCAAGACTAAAAGACTCCTTCAACTTATGGGTCTCGTTAGACAAGCTCATACAACCATAGGTCTAGCAGACTACTTTTGCTGCTAGAATTGAGCTCAGCGTCCTACTTAACAGCGAATGCTAAGATCTCTCTTAAGTGGCTTAACCAAACCTTTTATGAAAAGGGTAACATAGCTGTTAGCATCCAGATTACTTTCTAAACTCTCACAGAACAATGTTCTGGTAATTAAAAACTCACTCAAGAAATTCTATCCTGGATTCAAAATGACATACTGAGGAGTTCTGGAAATTTATGCTCTCGTCTGCAGCAGATAGCTCTCACCCTACTGAACACTCCATACATAACTTTTCTCCTCCTCCTCTACTCTTAAGTCATTATGTGTTAAAATTAGGATGCTGGAGGTCTCAGAAGTGATTAAGGATCTCAAGTCCAATAAGGCCCAAGAGCCGGATGGCTTTACGGTCACCTATTACAAAACCTTTAACTCTGTATTCTCCCCTTCGCCAAGTTGTTCAATAACGTGATGTCTGGGGGCTCTTTTTCTAAAAGACCCTTGAGGCTAGGGGTATCATTATCCCTAAAGAAGGGAAGGATCCCTCCATTTGTGCACATTATAGACCTATCTTGCTGTTGAACACTGATAACGCTTCTCTCCCCAAACTCTTTCAGACCCTGGCTGAATATGGTACACCCTCGGGCCAAAAGATTAACCTCTTTAAGGGGTATATTTACTAAAGTGTGGGTTTTTAGAAGTACAGATATTGGCCATAACAACCAATAAGGTTCTACTTAACATTTATCTAGCTTCATGTAGAAGATAATAACTAAAATCTGATTGGTTGCTATGGGCAACATCTCCACTTCTAAAAACCTGCACTTTAGTAAATATGCCCCTAAAACTCATCCGCGCCCTCAATATTTCACCTTCAGCTCTATATCTAATGCATCAGAATTATAATTTTGCCTGGCACTCCACTAAAATCAAACACCTGGGAAGTTATATAACGATATACAATACCCTATATGCAGCAAACTTTCCCCCTATGCTTAAAACTATTAAGTTGGAGGGACCTCATATCTTCCTGGTTGGGCAAGATAGTGGCAGTTAATGAACCTTTTGCCTAGACTACTCTAGCTCTTCCAGACCCTCCCTGTTGCTGTCCCAAAATCGACACTGTTACAACTGCACATGCGGTTTGTTTAATTTGTTTGGAGATCCAAACCACCACATAGTAATTTCCTTACCCTTCATCGCCCTATTACCAATGGTGTCAGCGGGTCCCCCTATGTTCATCTCTAGTACTATGCCACCCATTTAAGTCAGGCGATAAGTGGGTTGTAGTGGAAGCTAACTCATGTGGTATTCCCCTTGTGTTTTCCATTGTGGGAATAGCTGCCTCGGGTAGACCCAAAACTGCATGATCATACCCGGTTATTGCCTTTACATGCTCTATTTGGGATAATTGTAAAACTCATTTTGAAACTACATCCTATCCATCCCGCATTACTCTTTTATGGTACAATCCATCATTCTCTCCAGGTTTCAATATTACTCGATATAGAGAGGGTGATATCTGATCTCCTCAATTCGGGTGGATGTGCCTCCTTGCAGAGTAAATTCTGTATACCTACAATTAACTGTTTTGCCTACATTCAAGTCCAACACTTTATTAACTATCTCCCCTTTGCTCAAATATTAGATCTCTGACTTCATTTGAGTCTCTGTATCTCCATAATCCTATGATGAAGGGTACCATATTTATCTTTTACAAATTCTTGCTTCTTGTTAAACTACCAGACACCCTATGTCATGAGGTCCAGTGGGAAAGAGATCTGGGGAGCCCACCTGATTAAGACACATGCGGTAAATGTAATAAGTTGTGATTAATTAAAATATCCGATTTTTCAGCAAAAAAACATGGGCGTTTACATTTGTCATGTGAAAGGCATCGAGAACATGGAAACTCGCATCATACTCTCAATAAAGATTCTCGCATCGGTAAAACACGCCATGCAGATGTTGCCCAAGTAAAACATACAACTTATCGGATGTAATAGGCTGTGAGTTGTAAATTCGCACAGAAGTCACAAAAATAAACTCATGAAATAATAGACTGATTCAGGGGCAATTGGGATGGAAAACCAGCCCTGGAAATTCTGGAAGCAGCCCTAATTGGTGCAGGACTGTTGAGATACTCCCTCCTCACAGGGCTGACTTTGAGTCGGAGGTAACCGCGACCTTCCTTCCGTCTTTTGCTGCAGTTGCATATCTGACTTTTTGCTAATGCAGCTACAAAACTGGCATTTCAAGGGTAAAAAAGCCAGTTAATAGAATGCGCTGTGGCTCCGTTTTCAAACTAGGAACCAGCTTCCGATATCCTCTGGACAAGCTTTCTACTATCAGGCTTGTTTACCCCTGATATGCCATTTGTTTACTTTTCTGATATACATGTGATTTATCCTAAATTAGGGTCATCCTTACCTATATGGGGGTTTCTCTGCAAAGGAGATCCTCTGAAGAAATTGATTGTAGGTCTCTCCAGCACCAGCCTTCTTGTGTCTCTCCAGCAACCCAGTGTCTCCCCAGCTCCAGTCTCCTTGTTTCTCTCCTGCTCAATTGTATCTCCTCAGCCCTCAGTGTCTTGTCATTTCAAGCCTTCTTGTGTCTCCTTAGTCCTTCAGTGTCTCCCCAGCTCATACCTCCTTGTGTTTCTGGCCTTCATAAATTATTGTGTGCCCTGCACTTTTTTGCAACAGGCTACTTTCAGTCTGTGAGCTGTAGGTTGTTGGGGATTACACAGGCCCCTTTTACCAGGCATTTAACTCAAGTGTTATAATCCTTGAAGAAAATATGGCGTATACATATCTAATTCCCCAGATCTGAGTCAGAGTGCCAGGACCTGTAAATCAACTTCTATAGGCTTGCAGGATTCCTTGGAGCCATAGATTGTACTAACATTGGCCTCAGAGCACCACACTTCAGCGGGGAAGTGTATGTGAATATGCATCACTACCACTCCCTGAATGTGTAGGTGGTCTGTGATGTTCACCTGCAAATTTTCAGTGTGGTTTTAGGTTATCCACGATCTTGTCATGATGCCTATATACTGTGCCAGTTATCAATATTGGAGAAGTGTGAATGTGGAGAAATGCTGGAGGGTTGGCTACTAGGTATGTAGTACTTGCTTTTAATAATATATTTTTTTCTTCTGTAGCAGCTGTATGAACATTTGGGCTGCATGGCTCCTTACGAGTATGTATTTAAAGTGTAACAGACCCTTTGGTTCTGTATGCAGTCGGGATGCCGACAGTCTGAATGCCGACAGTCAGCATCCCGACTGTCTAATCCCAGCAAGGGTCTAATGACAGTCATCGAAATTCCGACGCCTGTCATTTTACCTACGCCAGAAGCCTGATGCCCGGGATCCCGATAGAAGGTAAGCCGGGCACCGGGCACGGACAGCCATGGGGGGGTTAGGTTAGGGGCTCCCAGGGGGAACTTAGGGTTAGGCAGCTCCCGGGAGGGTTAGGGTAGGCTAGGAGAAGGGGGATTAGGGTTAGGCACCCCCAGGGGGAGATTAGGGTTAGGCACCCCCCAGGAGACTTAGGGTTAGGCTGTGGGGAAGGAGGATTTAGGTTTAGGCACAGAGGGGGAGGTTAGGGTTAGGCCCCCCTAAGGGAGGGTTAGGGATAGGAGGGGGAGAAAGTTTAGCGATACCTTAATTAACGATTAGGATTTCCACCCTTGCCGGGCTGCCGCTGTCGAGATAAATCATACTGATTCCTTTGGTTCACATATACTTTTTTTTTTATGATACTGGACACATAAGGAGAAAGAGAACATATAGATACGGAAATTATCCAGATTGCATATATAAGGAAAGTACTTGTCTTTTATGATATGTGAATCTTCTTCTTTGATAGTTGATACTAGCGCACCTTCGTCCCAAGCACTGTCTCTTCACATATACTTTATGTTTATATTTGCTGCATGTGTGTTGGGATTAATGTTTGGCCACCTAAATACCCTTTCTCTGATGTGACTTAAAATAGATTTCAAGTTAACCTTGTGTTGTTTGTTTAAGTGCAACCTTAAACTTGGCTGGTGTTTTATGTACTCAATGTAAGGGCTATACAGTTCATTTGGTAATGTTATCCCCCTAATTAAATCCCCCAGATTATTCAGGATATGGGTGTCAAACCTGGTTTATGACACCTCTTTCTAATCCACGTGGTGTGGCTCAACATAAGGGCAAAGCTGTTCACATTGGTACACGCAACGTTATAGAGCACACCTTTGGACTTTTGAAGAGCAAAAGGGGAATTCTTCTATATGCCCCACAGAAAGGTGGTGACACCATTAAAGCCTTCTGTATGCTACACAACATTTCCCTTGGACAAGATAGATTATATTAGAGTGATTCTGTGCTCATAAACCAGAGGTCTGATATGAATGAAAACACAACACATCAATTAACTATTATATTATTAAAAAATTTTTTTTATATATATACAGGTTGAGTCTCCTATATCCAAATATTCCGAAATACGAAATATTCCGAAATACAGAGAAAGTGAAACCTTTGCTTTCTTATGGTTCAATGTACACAAACTTTGTTTAAAGCACAAATTATTAAAAATATAGTATAAAATAACATTCAGGCTGTGTGTATAAGTTGTATATGAAACATAAATGAATTTCATGTATGTACATAAACTTTTTTGATGCACAAAATTATGAAAAATATAGTATAAAATTACCTTATGGCTATGTGTATAAGGTGTATATAATACATAAATGCATACTGTGTTTAGATTTGGGTCCCATTCCCAAGATATTTCATTATTTTATGCAAATATTCCAAAATATGGAATATTCCGATATCCAAAATACCCCTGGTCCCAAGCATTTTGGATATGGGAGACTCAACCTGTATACACATACATACACAGTGCATCCGGAAAATATTCACAGCGCTTCACTTTTTCCACATTTTGTTATGTTACAGCCTTATTCCAAAATGGAATAAATTAATTTTTGTCCTCAAAACTCTACACTCAGTACCCCATAATGACAACATGTAAAAAGTTTTTTGAGATTTTTGTAAATTTAATTAAAAAAAAACAACTAAGAAATCACATGTACATAAGTATTCACAACCTTTGCCATGAAGCTCAAAATTGAGCTCAGGAGCATCCTGTTTCCACTGATCATCCTTGAGATGTTCCTACAGCTTAATTGGAGTCCACCTGTGGTAAAAATCAGTTGATTGGACATGATTTTGACAGGCAACACCTGTCAATATAAGGTCCCACACTTGACAGTGCATGTCAGAGCACAAACCAAGCATAAAGTTCAAGGAATTGTCTGTAGACCTATGAGACAGGATTGTCTTGAGGCACAAATCTGGGGAAGGGTACAGAAAAATATCTGCTGCTTTGAAGGTCCCAATGAGCACAGTGGCCTCTATCATATGTAAATGGAAGAAGTTCGGAACCACCAGGACTCTTCCTAGAGTTGGCCAGCCGTCTAAACTGAGCGATCAGGGGAGAAGGACCCTAGTCAGGGAGGTGACCAAGAACCCAAAGGTCACTGTCAGAGCTACAGCATTCCTCTGTGGAGAGAAGAGAACCTTCCAGAAGGACAACCATCTCTGCAGCAATCCAGCAATCAGGCTTGTATGGTAGAGTGGCCAGACGGAAGCCACTCCTTAGTAAAAACCACATGGCAGCCCGCCTGGAGTTTGCCAAAATGCACCTGAAGATCTCTCAGACCATGAGAAACAAAATTCTCTGGTCTGATGAGACAAAGATTGAGTGTGAATGCCAGGTGTTATGTTTGGAGGAAACCAGGCACCGCTCATCACCGGCCAATACCATCCCTACAGTGAAGCATGGTGGTGGCCGCATCATGCCATGAGGATGTTTTTAAGCAGCAGGAACTGGGAGACTAGTCAGGATAGAGGGAAAGATGAATGCAGCAATGTACAGAGATATCCTGTATGAAAACCTGCTCCAGAGCGCTCTTGACCACAGACTGGAGCGACGGTTCATCTTTCAGCAGGCAACGACCCTAAGTACACAGCCAAGATATCAAAGGAGTGGCTTCAGGACAACTCTGTGAAAGTCCCTGAGTGGCCCAGCCAGAGCCCAGACTTGAATACAATTGAACATCTCTGGAGAGATCTGAAAATGGCTGTGCACCAACGCTTCCCATCCTACCTGATGGAACTTGAGAGGTGCTGCAAAGAAGAATTGGCAAAACTGCCCAAAGATAGGTGTGCCAAGCTTGTGGCATCATATTCAAAAAGACTTGAGGCTGTAATTGCTCAAGTATTTTTGAATATGATGCCAAATTAAAACACCACTAAGCTTTGGAGAGTGATAAGGTGGAGAGAGATAAAGTACCAACCAAACAGCTCCTAACTGCCATTTTTCAAACACAGCCTGCAACATGACAGTTAGGAGCTAATTAGTTGGCACTTTATCTCTCTCCACTTTATCACTCTTCAAGGCTTAGTACATCTCCCCCCATGGGCCACAGAATTGTACTTGTGCCCCTGACCACATGTGACACTTTGCTAACCATATAATAATGAATCTTGATTTAAATTTGTGGATATGTAGCTACTGCGTGCATATTGTATGCTGAATCACTCTGCAGTCTCACTGTTTGCTTTTCTCACATGCAGAGTTCTATGACGCTTGTAATGCCTGGGTTGTCCGGGTCCATAACCTGTTCATATGTGTGAACCAGGGCCAGTCTGCGAAGTTCTGGCAGATACCAGAAGGGCCGATGGCCAGATGGGCCGGTTCGGCCAGTGCCACCAATGTGGAGCCCGGGTGGCAGCAGTGTACTCGGCCACAGCACTCTGTATATGCAGTGCTGCTGTGGCTGCCTGACTGACAGAGAGTGAGACTTCCTGCCCCGCCGCTGTGCATGTGCAACAAGCCATCCACCACCGTGCCTCCAGAATTAATAGAATAGATGTGGCCAGCTGGCGGGTGGTGTTAGGCAGGGACTCAGCCCACCTCCCTCAGTCCCCCCCTCATTGTGCCAGCAGGAGTGAAATGATGCAGTGATGTCATTGCGTGTCTGCCTCTCCTGCCATGCGAAGAGGAGGAGCAGCAGCCACTGTGAGGACTGGAGTTAGAGGACCAGTCCCACGCGGACAATGTTATCAGTGACAGCAGAGAGTGGTGAAGGAAGAGTTCTGAACACGGCATGAGGACTGCAAGAGAGGTAAGTTGGAAAGAGTTGCACGAGGGGGGGAGCCACATGAGGGAAAGTAAATTACATGAGGACAGATAAACTGTGTGGGGAGAGCCCTAGGGAGGGCTTTGTCAGGGGGAAATTGTGTCAGAGGAAGAGCAGTGTCAAGGGGAGATGGTGTCAGGGGGCGAGATGGTGTCAGGGGGCGAGATGGTGTCAGGGGGAGAGATGGTGTCAGGGGAGAGCTGTGTCATGGGGAAAGCTGTGTCAGAGGGAGATGTTGTCAGGGGGAGATGGTGTCAGGAGCAGAGCTGTGTCAGGGGGAGATAGTGTCAGGGGGAGAGCTGTGTGAGGGAGATGGTGTCAGAGGGAGAGCTGTGTGAGGGATAGGCTTTGGGCACGCTGGCTTGCTTTGCTCACCACAGCTTTGTATTACCCCTCTATGTCCATGTGGATAGTAACGAATGATGTTGGACAGTAACTGATGATATCAGGGTACATCTACAGAACGGGATCTATCCACTACCATGAGGGTTATGGTGTTAGGGGGAGAGCTGTGTGGCATAATGTGTTATAAGGGGCATTACTGTGTTATAATTTGCATTACTGTTTGGCATAATGTGTTATAAGGGGCATTACTGTGTGGCATTACTTTGTTGTAAAAGGCATTACTGTGTGATATTGCTGTGTTATAAGGAGCATTACTGTGGTATTACTGTGTTGTAAGAGGCATTACTGTATTGCATCACTGCATTATAAGGGGCATTACTGTGTGGCATTAGTGTGGCATTACTGTGTTATAAGGGGCATTACTGTATGGTATTTTTTTATAAGGGGCACTACTGTCTGGTATAATGTGTAATAAGGAGTACTACTGTACTGTGTGGCATAGCATGAATGGCCCTGTGTAGCATAAAGTGAATGGGCTCTACTGTGTGACTTAACGTGACTAAGGGGCACTACTGTGTGGTGTAATGTGAATAATGTGCACTACTGTGTGGTGCAATGTGAATAAGGGGCACTACTGTGCGGTGTAATGTGAATAAGGGTAATTACTGTGCAGTTTAATGTGAATAAGGGGCATTACTGTGAAGTGAAATGTGACTAGCCACTACTATGTGGTATAATTTGAATTGGGGATACAATTGTGTGGTCATACCCATTCCCAGTTAGACCACACCTTTTTTGTTTTCACCACGTACTCTCCTTGATTCATTTGTGGATGGCGTCACCAATACTCTTTATAAACACAGGCACAAAATGTGTAGTTATGGCTCTGCTTTGGTGAGCACAGCTGTATCATGTTCTTTGTTCAGCACAGCCTGCCTTAAAAAATGTCTACAGTGAAAACTATCTAATCCTCTACAACTGCTCAACTAGGGCTTGGTCAATTGGGAAAATGCCTTCCCATTCTTTGTGTGTGACCTGCCTCAATGAAGTGTCAGTTTTACCTAACAGAACCAACCAAATACCTGTATTTGACTATGGCACATGATTCAATCCCCTGCAGGATCTGCTCTGTTGTGTGTATTTTAATGCAGAGAATGATGTGTACTTGTATGTTGTTCTAATAATTATTATTTTTGTAAGAGCATAGACCAGTGGTTCCCAAACTTTTTTGAATCATGGCGCCCTTGAGTATCAGCAATGTCTTTTCCGGCACCCCTAAGCCAAAATTTGTTTTTGAGAATTCAGAAAATTTTTTAGTAAAGTGTAGTAAATTGTGCTTACCTGTCAGTTATGTGGTGGGGGACAGGTTTGTGCTTCTGTTTGTCCACATATTTAAATTACATTGACCATAAAGAATTTGATTTGGTGCTGGACCACCAACCTGATGCACCCCTGCAAGTGTCCCGAGGCACCCCAGGGTGCCGCGGCGCACATTTTGGGAACCACTGCCATAGACTATGAAGTGGGAGGAGTCAGAAATAGTAAGGGGAGGAGAAAGATGTTGACACGAGGTGGGCCTGTGTGCTTTAAGTGCTAGGGCCTATTTTTAGTCTCAGTCCGGCCCTGGTGTGCACTAATTGTGACATACACAAGTTGAATAATTGGGCAGATCAGGCAGTGAGACTTAACCAGGAGTTTAGGCTTATTGCAGTGAACAGATTGTACAGCCGTAATCACAGTCACACCAGCAGACTGTGGAGATGGAGTGGAGCATACAGCGGACCGTCAGTCAAATATGTGCAGCAGCAGTATGGGATAAACAGTGGGTTCTCCACAGAGCTGAGTACTACATGCCCATGTAGTACAATGGTGCTCAAACACAGGGAGCAGATGGCATCACGCATGAGAAGTAGCACTGTCGTGGCCATCTTGGTAAAGGACTGACGCTTTAGTAAAGGAGCATCAAGGAGATAGCGCAGGAGCACACTCCATATACCAAAATAATTGATCTTACAGGAAGTCTCCCATTCAGGGAGACTGCCGGGACTGGAGTCCCGGGCCCAGCCACTGGCAGAACAGGAGTTGGCTCATCTGCTCCTACACAGCCCGCACTACCCCCTTGAGAGAAAGGGGGAACCCGCTACTACCTTCCGCACTAGGCACTACCTGGTCCCCTTTAAGTAAAAGGAGGAGGTCCCGCTTGGGCCGCTCCAACCTTCACGCCGCTTTATTTTGGAGTCGGTTGGAAGGGAGAGGTTGGAAGAGCCGCGTGAGGAGCAGCATCTGCCATCTGCCAGACCAGGAGGAGAAGAAGAAGCCAGGAGGAATGAGATAAGGTAAGTAAATCATGAGTCATGAGACATTGGGGCCCATTTATTAATGATCACTTTTGCAATGCGATCAGGGCATGTCAGTACCACCCTTGATCGCATTGCAAAATGCAATCATAATGGCCGGATGTATCATCCGGGACATGCAGGGACACAGGCTCTGAAAGGCACCATCCCTGCAATGTCTCCGGAGAGCTGCCGGCCAGTGCCTGGTCTGCTGCGCATGCACAGTCCCAGTGACTGGTGGCCATTGCTGGGGGAGAGTTCCAGAAGAACCCTCTGCCGGCTAATTATGCAGTGTGTAGCCATAGGCTACTGCGGCTAATGCCATCTTCAGATGGCACTAGCTGAGGGGGCCAATATCGAGAATGCATCGCATTCTGTATATTGGTAAATCTGGCAGTGTCGCATCCCCCATAGAAACCTATGGGGGATTTGGCTGCCTGCGGGAATGGAGGGAACACAGCAGGTATCCTTAATACATCAGGGGGATACTTAATGTTTGAGGTAAACCTCCAAAAACAAGTGTTTTTTCAGGGATTTTACCTCAAATATTTAATGATAAATGGGCCCCTTAATAAACCAGGGAAAAGGGAAGTGGGAAAAAGACCTGGGCAGAGCACTACAAACGGTAGCGGAGGAATGGGTTGCCCGGGGGCCCTGCCCATTTTGTCAGTCGCAGGTCCCACATTTTCTGATGGCAGCCCTGCTCCCAGTACCTGACTTTCTGCCCTCTGTGTTTGGAATATTATTAAACAATATTTTACAGGTTTGTCTCTTTGCTCTTACAGCAACATTATCACACTGTGGGATAAACATATATGATATAGCTTTTGGAATGTAAATTGAGATGCATGTTTTGTGCCATCTTCAGCCGAGAGTTTTATTTTTATTTGATAAGTCATACAGTACTCAGTTTTCTGTATTTTCCACTCTGCATTGCAAACTAAAAACTCATATTAGGTTGAGGCCTCTGCTTTCCCATGTTTTTTGAATTGCTCATGTTTATAATTACATACACAGCATGTGCACTGCTCTCTGTCTGCCTTTGTCCATCCTTCACTATCTATTTACAGTGGAGGTTTATGGAAGAGATTATTGTTCATTGTTGTGGGTGGGTGGGTGTATTTTGGCAAGATATTTCTGAGAGGGGTGAGAGGAACAAGATCATTTCAAATGCTTGAATGTTTCTGCAAATACCCACTGGAGCAAGTGATGAGTGGAAATATTGCATCTTAAAATACATAACTTCTCATGTGGTGACAAAATAAACAACACTCCTGGGCCAAACATGTCATTTGGTCCAAAAATAAGCTCAGGTCAGTGTCATAATGTTTTTGGAGATTCCCTGTAAATTCTGCAAAATAAGTGAAATAAATAACGAAACTTCACTTTGGTGATGAGTAAAGAGGTATAATGAGAATATCAGAGATGTGTTACTCATTCCTTCCAGAAAGGGCACACCTAAAGCCTGGAATAACAAAACAACTCCCACACTGACTGTATGGCAATACACATTAGGTAAGATGGTAAGATAGGCACCTGCAAGCTGGTATGTACTAGGGTGACCTGTTGTGTTTGCACACTTTCAATAAATAAATAAAATGAACACATGCAAGTTAGTTATTCAAGTTGGTTCTAAACTTAATGAATTAATCCTGCCTGATGCCATTATTATACCGGAGTGCCGCCGCCATTGTTGTTATTACTGGGAAGGTGTTGGCATTCCACGGAGGGCACCCGGGACTGCCTGCGTTTTACATGGGAGTGCCATCCTAAAGAGAATATATATATATATATATATATAAATATATATATATATACACACACTATAGCACCTAGCCATGCAGTCTCCATGTCACGTCTGAGACTGGAGTAGGAGACGTGGTGGGCCTAGGTTGTGGGAGGAAGCGGAGACGAGGGGCCTGGATATATGTTCTCCTCATCCACAGGTCTTGAGTGTTGGCGAGACCTGGGCAAAGATGCGGAATCTAACCCACAGAAGGGTGTTCGCCAGTGACCCCTACAATTTGAGATTTGGGCTTAGCTGCACCCCGTGAGCAGGTCGCGGTCCTTTGACCAGGTACCCAAGCCCTGCGGGAAAAGAGACACAACACCCGTGGCCCAGAGAGGTTATGCCTGGATATGGATAGGCACTAGCATAACCCTAACCGTACAGTAACTATACCTTGACACATAGATAAAATATCAATAAGAAATTCAAGTGGAGAGAGACTCACGGTTACTTGAGAAATCACCAGAGATAGAAGGCACACAGGTAGGGATGGTGTACACTGCTGCACAGATATTCACCAGAGACGGGAGGCACACAGGTAGAGATGGTATATACTGCTGCACGGATATTCACCAGAGACGGGAGGCACACAGGTAGAGATGGTATACACTGCTGCACGGATATTCACCAGAGACGGGAGGCACACAGGTAGAGATGGTATACACTGCTGCACGGATGTTCACTAGAGACGGGAGGCACACAGGTAGAAATGGTAACACTGCTGCTGTAAGGAAGGTTAGGAACCTGGACCGGGAACTCACTAAGGCACGCTAGGAGACAACCGTTGTTCAGGCAACTTTCTGTAACCTGTGGAACAGTTATATACCCAGGGGAACCCTTTGATAGATGCACAGCGTCAGCTGATCACTCACCTATCCTGGGAAGAAGATACTGTCACATGGGCCGACTGTCATGGCGGCGCCCATGTCCGGAATTGCGATGCCAGATACCAGCCCACCAGGAAGCCACTGCATGCGGGGAGAATGCTCAGCTTCTCCCCAGCCGCCGCGCCAGCTGCCCGACCACCCAGGATGACAGGGGAAGCCGGCGGCGCGGTAAGCGGGAGCCGATCCCCGGCTGAGCCCTGACAGTACCCCCCCTTTCAGGGTGGGCACTGAACACCCATCAGGCTTATCTGGAAATCTCCTATGAAAACTCTGGATTAGTCGCAGAGCGTGCACATCAGAGGCTTTGATCCAGGCCCTTTCCTCGGGGCCATAGCCCTTCCAATCAATGAGATATTGAAGGGTGTTAAATCTGTGCCGAGAATCTAGGATCCTCTCCACCTCAAATTCAGTGCCTTGTAACGTCTTAACTTGAGGTAATTTAGGAGAACAACTCTGAAAATGATTGAGAACCCGAGGTCGTAAAAGAGAAACGTGAAAAGTGTTTGAAATCTTCATTTGAGGGGGAAGTTCCAATTTATAAGTTACTGGACTGATTACCTTAAGGACACGATATGGCCCAATAAAACGTGGGGCGAGTTTCATGGACAGTACTCTTAAACGAATATTCTTGGAGGACAACCAAACCCTGTCCCCAACTCTCAACAGTGGAACAGCCAAACGTCTTCTGTCCGCAAATTTCTTGTAATTTTTTGAAGATTGCTTTAATGATTTATGAATTTTACTCCACAAAACTGAAAAGGATTGGATATCTTGGTTTACAGCCGGAACATCCATAGATGGAAGCTTTTGGAAATCTGGAACTCGTGGGTGTCTACCAAAAACCGTAAAAAATGGAGTGGATTTAGAGGAAGAATGGTACTTAAAATGATGAGAAAACTCTGCCCAGGGTAGGAGGTCCACCCAATCATCCTGGAAGGATGACACAAAGAGCCTAATGAAGGTCTCCAGCTCTTGATTGACCCTTTCCGTTTGACCATTCAACTGTGGGTGGTAGGCCGAGGAAAAGATCAGTTTGATTCCACAAGTATTACATAGGGCTCTCCAGAATTTGGCTATAAATTGAACACCTCGATCAGAGACTATTTCCTTTGGGAGACCGTGTAATCTGAAGATGTCTCGAATAAAAATTTTTGCTAATTGAGGGGCTGAAGGAAGGCCAACCAGCGGGATAAAGTGTGCCATTTTAGAAAAGCGATCCACGACCACCCATACCGTGTTATGCCCCTTGCACTGAGGTGATTCAGAAATAAAATCCATTGAGATGTGGATCCATGGAGCAGCTGGGATAGATAAGGGATGTAGAGGACCAACCATCTTTCTACGTGGAGTCTTATGTTGGGCGCATTTAATACAGGACAGGACAAACTCCCTGACATCCTTCTTCATGGTAGGCCACCAGTAAGATCGAAGTAAGAACTGGTAGGTTTTGGTGATTCCAGTGTGACCTGCGAACAAGGATGCATGAGCCCAAACCAGTAGTTTTTTGCGTAAATTAGGAGGTACAAAAATTTTTCCAGGTGGTAGAGACACTACTTGAGTAGGAGCAAACACAATTGGGTCCAAAATGGAACAAACTTGAGAACACTCCTCCTCCTCCAACTTAGTCATAAAGGAGCGAGATAAACCATCAGCTTTTTTGTTCAACACACCTGGACGAAACTGAAGTTTTAAATTAAACCTAGAAAAGAAAAGTGACCATCATGCCTGCCTGGCATTCAACCGGTGTGCAGTTTGCAGATAGATCAGATTCTTATGGTATGTAATAATCATGACAGGACATTTAGCCCCTTCAAGAAGATACCGCCATTCCTCCAAGGCTAAACGCATAGCTAAAAGTTCTTGGTCGCCTATAATATAATTCCTTTCTGCAGGAGAAAATTTACGGGAGAAAAATCCACAGGGATGAGTCTTCCCGTCTTCAGCAGTCTGAGATAATACCGCCCCTACTCCAATAGAGGATGCGTTCACCTCCACAATTAATGGTTTGTCTATTTGAGGCTGGCAGAGGATTGGAGCTCTAGAAAAGGCATTTTTTAGGTTTTGAAAGGCTTGTTCTGCTGGAACAGACCATTTAGAAGGATTGGCTCCTTTCCTTGTGAGGGAGGTAATGGGTGCTACCAGCGTAGAAAAGTGTGGAATAAATATCCTATAATAGTTTGCGAATCCTAAGAAGCGCTGAGTACCTTTTAAAGAAGTAGGCAGGGGCCACTCAGAGATTGCTTATAGTTTATCAGGATCCATCTGGAGACTCCTCCCGGAGATTATATGACCCAAAAAAGGTACCGAAGTTTGATTAAACATACATTTGGATAGTTTTCCAAAGATTTGATGAACACGAAGGTTGGACACTACCTCCCGTACATGAAGACGATGGCTCTGTAAATCTCTGGAAAAAATTAAGATGTCATCGAGATAAATCACAACAAATTTATGAAGAATATCCCGGAAGACTTCGTTGACATAACCTTGAAAAATAGCTGGTGCATTGCAAAGACCGAAGGGCATTACAAGGTACTCGAAGTGCCTGTCTCTGGTATTGAACGCGGTCTTCCACTCGTCCCCAGCTTTAATTCGAATCAAATTATACGCGCCACGTAGATCCAGCTTGTTGAAGATCTGAGCCCCTTGGACTTAGTCAAAAAGTTCTGAAATTAAAGGTAAGGGGTACCGATTCTTTATGGTGATTTGATTTAAGCCTTGGTAATCTATGCAAGGACAGAGTCCTCCATCCTTTTTCCCTACAAAAAAGAAATCTGCCCCTGCAGGAGAAGAAGAGGGCCAAATGAACCCTTTAGCAAGGTTTTCCTTAATGTATTCTTCCATGGCCACGGTCTCTGGCACGGACAAGGGGTAAACACAGCCACGTGGAGGACTTTTCCCGGGAAGTAAATCGATAGCGCAATCCCATGGTCGATGCGGAGGAAGTTCATCTGCTTGTTCACAGAATACGTCAGCAAACTCTAGATAAGCCTCGGGCAACCCCGGCTGGGGGGGTGTCTTGGAGGCTCAGGACGGAGGAACTTCTTAGCTGAGTTGGAAACCGTTGCTTGGTTATATACTGGAATGACCTTGGTCAAACAATTTTGAAAACAATGTGAGCCCCAGGATAGGATTTGCATAGCATCCCAGTCGAAGACAGGATTGTGTTTTTTCAACCAGGGCAATCCTAATACCAGCTCATAGGAGGATTCGGGTAATACAAAAAATTCCAGCATTTCCTGATGTAAGCATCCAACTCGGACAGTCACAGGATAAGAGAGCGAAGAAATGGGTAGCCCCACCAGAGTTTTACCATCTAGACTGGACAGTAACAATTTATTAGGTAGGGGAACGACTGGAACACCCAAAGTGTGAATCAATTTTTCTGCAATAAAATTCCCAGCGGCTCCTGAATCAATTAAAGCATGGACCTTTCTTGTCCTGGACTTATGGGAAAGCGACACTACTAGAAGACTTTTTGATAATTGGGATGGCTTGAGAATGACCCCCAACTGAATGCTCCCTACTTCAGTCAGGGTCTCGCATTTCTCGCAAGTAGAGGACAACTCTTCAGAATGTAGTTTGGTGCAGCGCAATAAATACACAATTTATTTTGGAAGCGTCTATTGCGCTCTGCCGGGTTGAGTTTGGTTCTATTGACCTGCATCGGTTCCTCTTCACTAGCTGAGGTGGGCATAGGCAGATTGGCAGCAGAAGAATGAGCTGGTAGATGTTCACCTCTTCCCCTACTAGCCCACCTTTCCCGGTGACGAAGGTCAATTTTGATGCAGAGAGAGATAACGCCAGCGAAGGATTCTGGAAAATCTCTGGAGGCGAGTTCATCCTTCATCCTCTCAGAGAGTCCATGAAGGAAAGACGCTTTAAGAGCTTCCTCGTTCCATTTTAATTCTGATGCCAGGGTCTGAAACTGGACTACATACTGCCCTACGGATCGTGTGCCCTGACGCACACGGAGGAGATCAGAAGATGCAGATGCAGAACAGCCTGGCTCATCAAAAATTCTCTTAAATGCTAAAACAAATTCCTCGTAAGTAGATACGATGGGGTCGGCCCGTTCCCATAGAGGGGAGACCCAGTCTAACGCTGCTCCTGTTAACAGTGATATCACATATGCCACTTTTGCCCGAGATGTGGGAAAATTCTGGGGAAGGCATTCAAATTGGATCTCACATTGGTTGACGAATCCGCGGCACCGCCTGGGATCACTGTCAAACCTTTCCGGAGTAGCTAACTGGAGTCGGGGTTTGGGGGTAGGAGCCACCAGTGGAGGAACTGATGGAGAAGGTGCGGGAGCTGCAGCCGGAGGAGCCGGAAGAATAGAAGCCAATGTGGTTTGAATAGAAACCAGTTGCCTCGAGAGCTTCTGTAAATACTGAGCCACTTGTTGTTGGGCCGCCTCTTGGTTGTCCATCCGAGAGGTCAACTCTTGTAGTGACCAGTACCTTGGGATCCTGCAGCCTCCATTGGGCCTGAACAAACTGTCACGTCTGAGACTGGAGTAGGAGACGTGGTGGGCCTAGGTTGTGGGAGGAAGCGGAGACGAGGGGCCTGGATATATGTTCTCCTCATCCACAGGTCTTGAGTGTTGGCGAGACCTGGGCAAAGGTGCGGAATCTAACCCACAGGATGGTGTTCGCCAGTGACCCCTCCAATTGGGATTTGGGCTTAGCTGCACCCCGTGAGAAGGTCGTGGTCCTTTGACCAGGTACCCAAGCCCTGCGGGAACAGAGACACAACACCCATGGCCCAGAGAGGTTATGCCTGGATAGGCACTAGCATAACCCTAACCATACAGTAACTATACCTTGACACGTAGATAAAATATCAATAAGAAATTCAAGTGGAGAGAGACTCACGGTTACTTGAGAAATCACCAGAGATAGAAGGCACACAGGTAGAGATGGTGTACACTGCTGCACGGATATTCACCAGAGACGGGAGGCACACAGGTAGAAATGGTAACACTGCTGCTGTAAGGAAGGTTAGGAACCTGGACCGGGAACTCACTAAGGCACGCTAGGAGACAACCGTTGTTCAGGCAACTTCCTGTAACCTGTGGAACAGTTATATACCCAGGGGAACCCTTTGATAGATGCACAGCGTCAGCTGATCACTCACCTATCCTGGGAAGAAGATACTGTCACATGGGCATGAATGTCATGGCGGTGCCCATGTCCGGAATTGCGATGCCAGACACCAGCCCACCAGGAAGCCACTGCATGCGGAGAGAATGCTCAGCTTCTCCCCCGCCGCCGCTGACACTGTGTTCTCCCGGCAGAACACAGTAAAGTTTAGAAAAGAAATAAACTCTTTTTATTTCTTTTTTTTTTAACTTTACTGTACTCTGCCGGGTACACCGGGGGCAGGTTAAACCTAACCCCCCCGGCTAACGTTGATACTTACCTGGATCCTTTGTTAGGGATTCCGGTGATCGGGATGCCGACGCTGGTATCCTGATCCCCTTCGGGATAGTGGCGTCGGAAATATGCCGGGTGGTGGGATTCCGGCATTGGTATATCAGCGGCCGGCATCCCGTCTGCCGGCATATTAACTACATCCCGGGGAAGAGGCATGAGAGAGGGATCTTCTCATCCTTCCTCAGGGGGCTGGACATTCCCACATGCACATCATAACTATTTTGCTTTACAAAAGTGCAGTTGTATTGCCAGGTCTGAAACCTGATTTACTTTTTATTCATCTCCAGGACAGGCACTTATTCCAAATCACTGTGATATGCAGCAATAGAGAACGTTCAGTTTCAGGACCAGATCACAAATTTGGTTACATAGGCCTGATGGTGTTTTTTTTTTTATTCCCTGCAGGTTTACATTAAAAACATAAATGTTCCCCACTGGGTGACAGTAGTGAAGGGTGTGTGTGTTTAATCATTTTAATGAACTAGAGCTTCCTTGTGCATTTCCTATCATGCTCCTGGCTGGTGTTCTATCATTTCATATCATTTGTAGGGTTGCCGACCCTCCCAAATTGTTTGAGAGACTCCTGAATCAATGGGGAATATCTGCTGCTCCAGGAGGGTAGGAGAAAATACCTTGTTCCTACATTGCCACATTGCTATACTGGACTGCGCATGCATGATTCCAGATGCGACAGGGACACACACCAGATTACATCACAATGCGTGATGTTAGGAGTATTCGGAGAAGTCGGCCACCGCAGAGCTTGATGGGTAATGGTGGCCTTGCCATTGGCATATCTATAATGGGTGTGGGGTGTGCGGTGCACTTGAGCCCCTTAATCCAGGGGGGCCCACAATGCACACCCTGAACCCATAATTATTCTTACCTCTCTGCAGACTTGTGTCAGTTGTCACTACAGTACAGCAGAAATCAGTGAGAAAATGGCTTGGCTGACATTATCCCGGTGTTTTGTGCATGTTTTAATAGAGATGTCCCCTACGAACATGGCATGGACGCCATGTTCCCAGAGAGCTGCGCGTCCACAGTAGACTCTGGCACAAAGCCAGAGTCTAGTGCTCTGCCAGAGAGGAGGGGGCCCACATGGAACCAGCATAAGGGCCCTCTCCTCTCTTAAACCGCTTCTTAAACTAGAGAGTGGGTGCTCTCTGGACTCTGTATTGTCTGATTGCTTGTTGTGCCTCTACTGCCTGGCAGCTTATTATAATGTAAGCACAGGGTGAGCAATGCATGTATAGCTCTTATACCAACATTAATCTGAATAAAACACTCTATGAATTGAATTCTATTATAGAGTTGCTGAAAAAGAGCTTACTGCATATTGAAATAAAGTAAACAAAAAACTTTGTTGAAACTGCTACATGTCTGATTGGATTCATGTGTTTAATAAGTAGGTCATCAATATTATATGAATTTATTGGGTTGGGGATGATATCCCGGCTGTCGGGATACTGCTAGTCAGAATACCGACAGCGGCATCCCGACAGCCAGAATTCCAACACCCATAGGATTCAATAGTGAGTAGTTTTCTAACCCCTACCCTAACCCTAACTCAGCCTTCCCGGTGCCTAACCCTAACTCTCCCCCCCTAGTGCCTACTAACCTCCCCCTCCCCGCACCCTAAACCTAGCACCACCTCCCCGGTGCCTAAACCTAACCTCTCCCCCTAGTGCTTAAACCTAACCTCCCCCTCCCCGCACCCTAATCCTAACCCTCCCTCCCTGGTGCCTAACCCTCCCTCTAGTGCCTAACCCAGCTAGCTAATGCAACCCTCACCCTGCAGCCTGATACTTACCTTCGGGATGCCTACGGTTGGGATACTGGTGCCGGGATCCGGACCACGCCGGGATGACAACTACATCCCGAATTTATTAAGTCAGAGATTCCCATATTTCTTGGTGCCCTAGAGCACAGGTTCTCAAACTCAGTCCTCAGGACCGCAAACAGTGCATGTTTTGCAGGTCTCCTCACATAATTACAAGTTAAATAGTTAGCTGCACCTGTTGCTCTTTTAAATTGTGTCAGTGAGTAACAAATACACCTGTGCACCTGCTAGGCGACCTGGAAAAAGTGAACTGTGTGGGGTCCTGAGGACCGAGCTTGGGAACCACTGCCCTAGAGTATGAGCATTTTTTTCACGGCACACCTAGGCGAAAAGTTTGTTATTGAGAAGTTCAACAAAAAAAATTTGAAATTAGGTTAATTTTGTTTACCTGTCATCCTTAGGTTCAGTTATGTGGTGAACAAGGTTGTGTTTCTGCTTGGCCAGCCACCAGCATTGGTTTTGCCTATCACATTGACAATAAATAATTTGCTTTGGTCTTGGCACTACAGTTACAGTATATCAACTTGTCATTTTATTTAAGTTTCACTTGGTGGTGAACGTAAGGGTGCTGAGAGGGGGGAGGAGCAGGTTCTATTACCTGGGCCGGACTTGTTGGAGGGACTTGGCCCGCACCAGCAGCTAAGGGGCCGCACTGATGATGCCTCTCCAATTTTGGCCCCATCCCACTATGTACGTGGGCCCATGGCCTTGAGTGCACAACATGACCCTGTTTGGTACTAGGTACACCTCATGGGTGGAGCTAGACACTCCCTCTGGATGGAGCATGATAATCTCCCTGAAATTAGTTTTCAAAAGTAGGCAAGTATTTGTCAATATTTGGCACTGACACGGAGAGAATTCCCATTATGTGGCATCACTAGGGGGGTGCGGACCACACCAAATGACACCATCCGGGGGGTGACACCAAAATAACATAGCTGCTCTGCTATTTTGGTGTCACCCCCTCGGATGGTGTCACCGAGCAGCAGTGATGGATGACGCGTTGTTGGGAGATGGGAGAAGCTGCGGGCTGCCCAACAGTTCCCAGATTGCCAGGCAAGCCCCCAGCATGATGAGAATGGGGGAGTGAGGTGCGGTCACACCTCCAAAATGTCATACACTAGGAAGCGTGGCATCGCGGACACAAGACCATGCCCTTTTCACGGGCACACCCCAAGTGACATCAATGTTCCTCAGTTTAGCAATACAGAGGAATAAATATAAACAAATGACAATAGAGTACATATTGAGAAGTAAATACAAAGACAGAGAGAAAGAAAACAATGCGAAAGATATATCCCTCTGATTTCATAGACAATAGGAAACATGTAAAATATTAAGGGCGGGATGCAGTAAAGGGAGAAATGCGGCCAAACCCAGAAAATGTGGGTTTGACTGCATTTCTCATATGCACCAAGCCCTGGAATGCGATGAACTCTGTGGCTTGGTTGCGGTGGGTAATGCCATCTCCTGATTGCGTTACCCTATAGAAGCCTATGGGCTTCTATAGAAGCCTATGAGCTTCTATTTGGAGAGTGCTGTGAGAGGGATCCAATCAGATCCCTCCCAGCACCCCCCGCGGCACTTGCATCCTTCTGTGCATGCGCAGAAGAACGACAGAGGGGACTTTTGGGTCATGGACCCGGAAGTCCCTCATTCGCAAAGGACAGCTTTTGCCAAGAGAGACAGAGCTGTAACATTCATAAAAGTGTGCAATAGTTGAGGTCCAATGAGGTTGAGTGTAACAAAATGTTTCTGGGAGCATCACCAATGGAGGGAGGCTGACCGAAGGAAAACCAAGGGCTCCATATTTGTATAAATCTGTGTGATTTATTATGGAGATAAGCTGTTATCTTTTCTATAGCGGCTACATGCCAAATTTTATAAATCACCATTTAAAGGGAGGGAGGGTGGGTTGGGTTGCTTCTAATGAGAACCTGTAAGGCAGCAAGCTGCATTAAGGATCTGGGAAACTTATATATCTAATTGTTTATCCAACAAATCTATGTGGAGCTCCAGAAGGAAAGACCTTGGATTCCTAGTGATTGTTATATTAGTCACCTTACTCACCAGGGCTGCCACACCATCCCAGATGGTTATGACCTTTGGGCATGATCACCTGCTATAAATGAAGGTGCCCGTCTCTCCGCAACCTCTCCAGGAAAGGTGGGATGTAGTCCGGAATATTTTATTTAATCTGGTGGGTACCATATACCAATGAAAATAAACCTTATAGGGGTTTTCTTTAATTTGTGTAGAGATAGATGATTTAGAGAGCCTTTCCCAAATAATAGACCAGAAGTCTTCCTGGGGTTGAGCCCCAAAGTCTATTTCCCATTGTAACTTGTATTTCAGAGTAGGGGGTTCCATTGAATGTAGTAAAAGGGTGTACAAAGATGAGATCATACCTCTCATGAGTGAGCTATGTAGGCATAGCTATCCCAACGAGGTCAAAAAGTCGGGGCGTACTGGGCAGCGTAGGGATGTGATAAAATGTCTCAACTGAAGATAAGTAAACACATTAACTTTGGGAAGGACAACTTATTCTGTAAGTCACCCAGACTAGTACAGGTGTCATCTTCCACACTATCTGCCACAAACCTCTAGCAATCCAAGGTGCAAAGAGAGTCACGGAGAGCCCAGGAGTAAATAATGGATGGTTCTAGAGAGGAATGAGAGTGGAAGGGGTAGAGAGAAGAAACCTTGATGTACATTGATCCCAGATATTACAGGTGAAATTGCACAGTTTTGTGCCCCTCCACTCCTGCCTCCTGGAGGGGTAAAAAACTGACTGTGCCATGATGAAGGGCGACAAGTATACTTTCACTGGCCCTGACAGCACTGCATTCTCTCTGTCCCTCACACATGTGTACACTCCAGCACTATATTCTCTCTGTCTCTAACACATCTCCTTTCCAGTACTGAATTCTCTCTGTTCCTCAGACATGTCTCCTCCAGTGGTGTACTGTCTCTGTCTGTCATCCCCCCAGGATTTCTTTAACTCTGTCCCTCTGCCACGTGTCAATGTTAGGCTTTCTACAATGCACATTTCCTCTGAAGAAACAACCGTTTTTTGCAGGTTGAGAAATGCGTCAGTAAGCCTTTACTGACCGCTGTGTTCAGACAAAAGATCCCACACATTACTGCAGCAGGATCACTAATTGGAAATCCCCCCTTCCGGACTCTCAGTACCGCGTCACAAGGGTTGTGACGCGTCAAATGACTCCACACTTGGAGCTTTGTTTTCCTTGTGAACCAGTGGGGGCAGCTAATAGATACTTCAGTGCTTAAGAGTAAAGTCAACGCACGGCTTCAAATTCCTGTTGAACACAGACATGTGGAATATTGAATTAAAAGCAAGCCTTTAGGCCAGGGATGGGGAACATCAGGCCTGGGGGCCGTATAAAGCCCGAGTCATTAGATCTGGACCCAGGAGCTTTTTCTGCTAGCCTCATCTGGCTAGCAGGATGCCAAGAATGGCACCCTGCAGCCAGAATCTTTGCAGCAGTGCCACCTGTAGCATCCTTAAAATGCTTCAGATTGTCACACCGCTGCCCTTACAGCTCCCCAGAGCATCCTCAGGATGCAGTGGGCATTGCTGTAATCACCGTTGATTGTGGTCTCGCCCCTTATGACATCATACGGAACGGGCCGTGGTCTGCACCAGGCATGCAAATAATGTTATATATATCAAAATGGCCCTTGGCAGAAAAAAGGTTCCCCGCCCCTGCTTTAGGCTAACATTGTGCATTTATATCACCAGCGGTGCAGGAACCACGGATTACCTCACCATTGGTTCTCAAGTCTGTGTCAGCTGACTGCAAACATAGATTCCTCTACAGTCGAACCTGAAGTATATAAGTGGTGAGTGCACTCTTAGCCCACTTTTAATATGATTTTATAATACTTATAATCCACAAGTTGATATCAACACAGCTAAATATTAGGATTCTGTGCTGTTTTACAAGTTACCCAATATCTGACTTACAGAGAGGCCTGTGAATAACATTTTAAATCAATGAACGTTTTATGTTCTAAGGACGTATTGTGTAATAAGTGGGAATAGATACATTTGTATGTCTCTTCAATATAACTTGCAACTCAGAGTAGCTGCTACAAATAGTAACAATCCATTCAAATGACTTATGTGTACTTCTGTCTCAACAAGTGGAATCAGTGATTTACTTTTAGCATTTCCTGTGAATGGCATTAATTTATCTATTTATTTAAATATTGATGTGTATGTATTTTTTTGAATAAATGTATATATATTCTTTCAATCTATCAGCGGTTTCTCTATTTGTTTGAAATTTTTCAATATGGCAACAGGGTTGGCTATTCCCTTATTTTGAGAGAGCAGCAATTAGATTGTCTGGGATCTAGTGACTGTAGGGGCCTTCTCTCTCTTTTGTTTTGCCTATGCTTATTACAAGTTCTGTGCTAGCCTCACCCTCGGTTAAGCACATCCAACCCTGCTCTAATAAACAAAACCCTACCCACCTAACTACGCCCACATTTGCACAAGGTAATATCCAATTTCTGACTATGACCCTTCTGGAGTTTGCAAAATGGGGCATCCCCGTCAAAATCTGGACTTCCGAATAGAATGAACATCTATTATTTTGCAGGATTGCTGCTCTACTTGCCTTCAATGTACTTTGCATATGGAAATTTATTATATTTTTACAAATACACCAGTGACTATATGTACATTCTAAATATATATTAGCCTTTCTGAGTCCTAAATGTGCATATGGTGTGTTGTCACTGTTGTCACATGTACATCTTTACAGTGATGTACAGTATATATTCAAGTGTCTGTGTGTTTTCGCCGGTAACCCAGCTGTTTCATTAACCTGAAAGCCGTCAGTGCCAACCAGTACATGTTACAGAGCTTCTCTGTGGGACTCTTATCTCACGGTATTCTGCGCTGACATCCTGCTGAGAAACACAAGGGACATGATGACATGGGACTCCGACACAAACCAAAGGACAATCCTTCTGTGTGAATGAAATGTAGAGTGCTTAGACATTGTACAATCAATTACAGACTCATCTGTCACCTTCACCACCCACCTCCCCACTTGTAGTTTATTTATCTATGTGTCCCCAGTAAGTGAATGATCTCCCTCTCGGTGCACTGTGTGCAGAAATGTAAATGTGTGTAAATAATTCTACACTTGTGTGTACACCATTGTTATTGACTATTACTAGGACGCCAACTGTCCTTATTTCACTCGTATAACCCAAGGAGTTAAAGATTGTCCTTTGTTACCTTTGTCCCTAGAAATTATATATTTTTGTAATTCGTTTTGCTAGATTAGTTAATCGAAATGAAATATTTGAATATTTTTTTTGCATCAACACTCTATGTAACTAGCAGCATGCTACACACGGGCAGATTTAATTAGCCGCAAACTAGATTGCGCAGCGTTTTTCTGCAACAACAAACTGCGACCCAGACGTTTTGGAAATCAATTAGGAATTCATGTTAACAGAAGTTTCAAAGTGAGAGACAGTGGCTTTAAGTTAGCACTTTTGTAAAAGTACTTATTTTAATATAAAAATGACAAGATAAACAGCAATACGTCTGGTACACACCTCCTCATTTATTCTGTTGCGCTTTACAATTGGTGTTTAAATAGTAAAATATGGGCACTGAAAACAATTAATTTTTCATTCTCTGAAAAGCAGAGAGAGGGGTGTAATGATGCAGGATGTGTGTATGTTATGTGTTGTATTGATGGAAAAGAGGTCTTTGATGAACTTTACATGTACACTTACAAAACCTATTGGATACATTTAAATATTCCCTAAAATACTGTAACCCCTTTGATGTGCTGAAATGCACATGCTGCCCATCATTTGTCACTCATTAATAAAAGTTGTAAAAATCAACCCTTATAATAACAGCATCCAATACTTATTGCCACTAACAGTCTCCAGCACTGGCCTTATGGCTACTTACTATCTTATTTAGGATGAGTTCCCCATTCGTGCATGCACTACTTATAATCGTACATTGCAGAGTTACCAGCCAGATGGCCACCGCTTTGACTTTGAGGTTTTTGGGCATTATAATCACAGGACATGCGCAGTTTATTAGCACATGACTTTGGCCCTCATTCAGAGCCACTCGCTAGCGGCAGTACGCTCGTTCCGAGCGATGTTCGCACATCTGCGCATGCGTACGGTTTTTAGTACGCATGCGCGAACCAGTCAGTGTGGCCGAAAATCGTTGGTACGCAATATAGCGAGGGCCTGCTATTTTGAGTGACAGAATGAGGCGTATGTGGGTGGTAACAGGGGAAGGTGCTTGAAAACGGGGAGTGGAGATCCGAACGCAGGCGTGCTTAAAGGTCAAAACGGGCGTTTTAAGGGAGTGCATAATTAATACAGCAGCGTCATTGACCACGTCACTTGTTTTTTTTTAACTCAGAACTGCTCGCAAAATAGCGGTTGAAAACACCAACCACAAGAATAGCGAGCAGTTCATACGCTGTACGATGTACTCGATTAATCTAATAAATAGCGGACATGACGTATGGTGCGTGCGGGCAGGGGGCGTTTTTATCAAATAAACGAGCGTATGTTTTGCTCGCTCGTTCAGACTTAGAGGTGGGAACAGACTGCAATTTGCGAACGGATCATTTGAATAGCCACCCCTTGTTTTTGAACGAACGACCACAAATAGCGAACGGCTCTGAATCAGGCCCTTTATCCCAAAGAACTCCCATCTAATTGAATCTAATATTGTGTTAACAATACCTGTTCTTGCACATAGTACACAACACTCATTTTAAAGATCAAATAAGTGTAGTAAATGACACTGCAATAGAGGTACATATTCATATATATATTTACATGTATGTACTGAACAACACCTTTCAAGCAATATACAGATGTCTCCTCATACACCTAGGGGTACATTTACTAAAGTGAGAGTTTTTAGAAGTGGAATAGCGCTGCACCAGCGGCGGGATATCAAATATGGCCAATCACAGCTCGCGGATCAGCAGCCAATCAGGAGCGGACGCTCCTGATTGGCTGCCGTTCCGAGTGCTCGGGCTAGCTCGCGGCTGTGCACCATACATGCCCCTGGCATGTTTATAATTCTACCTGGCTTCCGGTGCAGCACCGCTGCGTCTAGGCCCCCCTCTCTTTCAGCTCTCTCCGGGCCCGGGACTCAAGGCCCGGTGGTCCCCCCCTGATGGTGGCCCTATGTGTGGCCATACTGCACATCTTCAGCTTCGTCCTCCATAGTGTTAGGATGTGTCCCTAAGTGTCTCCATAATGGAGAGAGACGGCGTTACAGAGGCCAGTGACCCACTGAACCACCGCCGCTAAACTGCTCTATATAAGCCAATGTGTGCATACTCTACTGCCACCACTGTATGTATACACACAGGTGTGTGCTCCCATTAGTCCGCATACCATCTGCTCTGCCTCATACGTTCCTGGCTGGATCCATTATTTGTGAACTGTGTACCAGTTGTACATACCTTCCTCATTAACCCAAAAGTAAACCAAAGACCTGGTAAGTTATCTATTGTGTGGACTGACCTCCATCACACACCGCTGCCACCTATACCAACTATGGGGTCTGCCAATACTTTTGTCACATTAATGATGTAAAGATGCATATTTTGTGAAATAGTCTCTGGCGGGCTAAGTGGCAAAATCCACTGTGCAAAATGAGGCTATTTGGCACGATATGAGGACACCTGTATGTGACACATCTGTAGTGCTGCAAAATCTCCACCACAGCTACATACCAGGAGCTAGTCTTCAGAAGGGGCATTGCCATCAGCATATAGCTGCTGCCAAGTATGACTATGGGAGTTGTCAAAGTTTTGGGATGAAATATAAAGCCTACAGGACAGTAGTCAAAAGCACCTGACACCTTGCATTGTCCTAAATAAACAGTGCACTCCATATTTACCAACATTATGATGGTAATCGAGAAAGTAAAGACCGTTTGCCTGTAAAAAAAAAAAGAATTGAAAAACATTTGGGGCCAAATGTAATATGGTGAGAGTTTAGAAAATGTGAGAGTTTGGCTGCAAACTGTCACATTGGTTGAGTTTTATCTTTAAAATGGGGATACATCTGGATAAGAGTTTAAATCGTAAGAGTTTTTTGAAACATGTTCTCGGACTCTATTACAGTGGCCGAGTTTAAAAAGTGTGAGAGGTTACTGCTAAACCCTCACATTTTCTAATCTCTCACCCTATTTCCAGTGGCATAACTACAGCCCCCGCAGTGGCTTGGGGGCGCGGGGGCTTGTGGGGCGAGGCGGCCGCAGATTCCATGCGGACTGCCCGTCCGCATGGAATCTGCAGAAAACGGCCCTCCAAAAATGGCCGCCACCTAGAAGGAGAAAGATGCTAGAGGTCCTACTGGACCTCTAGCATCTGTTAGTCACGCAGGCAGGGCGGTAGTGCGGACCGCACATAAGTGCCGTCCGCACTACACTAGTATAACAAACACACAGCCGCCGGCGCCAGCAGCTGTGTGTTTGTTTTAGCAGCCGATGAGTCAGACAGACTCATCGGCTGCTTGTCTTGCGCCCACTGCCAGAGTCGGGCTCTTCTGGCTCCCGCAGTGGGTGATGATGTGAGAGATGTCATGACATCTCTCCCATCATGCAGAGCGGGTCTGCCCGGGAGGACGCCAGACGGAGGAGCCGATTCCGGAGCATTGATCAAGGTAAGTGGATTTTGTGTGTCTGTCTGGCAGGGGGGGGGGGTTGTTTACTACTACTGGGGGCATTGCTGGGGGGGTTGTTTACTACTACTACTACTACTGGGGGCATTGCTGGGGGGGTTGTTTACTACTACTACTGGGGGCATTGCTGGGAGGGGGGACTACTACTGGGGGCATTGCTGGGGGGGGTTGTTTACTACTACTACTACTACTACTGGGGGCATTGCTGGGGGGGGTTTACTACTACTACTACTGGGGGCATTGCTGGGGGGGGTTGTTTACTACTACTACTACTACTACTACTACTGGGGGCATTGCTGGGGGGGGTTTACTACTACTACTACTGGGGACATTGCTGCGGGGGGTTTACTACTACTACTACTGGGGGCATTGCTGGGAAGGGGGACTACTACTGGGGCATTGCTGGGGGGTTGTTTACTACTACTGGGGGCATTGCTGGGGGGGTTGTTTACTACTACTGGGGGCATTGCTGGAAGGGGAGACTACTACTGGGGCATTGCAGGGGGGGTTGTTTACTACTACTGGGGGCATTGCTGGTGGGGACTACTACTGGAGGCACTGGTGGGACCGCTACTGGGGGCACTGCACTGGTGGGACCACTACTACTGGGGGCATTGCTGGGGGAGGACTACTACTACTGGGGGCACTGCTGGGGGGTTAGTACTGGGGTCACTATTTAAGGGGGTCTACTACTGAGGGCATTATATAAGGGGCATTGCATAGGGGGTGACTACCTGGGGCACTGCATAGGGGGACCACTTCTGGGGGCACTGTATAAGGGCACTACTGTATACTGTAAACTGTCTAGGGGGGGTGGGAGCACATTTTTTACTTTTGCACTGGGGGTCAAATTGTGTATAAATGACCCTGTAATTATTTTACCAAAATGCCGAGGGGGGTGTTATATGGGGGGGGGCAACAGAAAAATATTGGCAGTGGGGAGCAAAATTTATTAGTTATGCCACTGCCTATTACACTTGGCCCTTTATGTTACTTTTTTTTTAATCACAAAGAATTCCCTTATTGCACCCCGCTGCCTCCAGTCCATTGAACCAGATGATGACTGCAAGCTTCAACTCATCATCACTTCCAAAATGTTTTCCCTTCAGGAACTCTTTAAGTTTAGTGTCAAAACTAAGACAAGTGATGGGGGGTGTCCCGATCGGTATATTTATTCGTTCATTATTAAACTTTTTATACCACTTTCTCACATCACCATACACCTGCTTTAATGATAAAATTAAACAGGTCTCACCTTCTGTGCATTCAAGAATGGAATAACGCTCCACAGTCGGAGGGATTTTGTATCTTAGGGTACATTTTAACAATGCACAACATCACCAAAAACAGCCATAACGGCCCACCTTTCACAGAGCACAGCAAACAGGTTATAGAGACTGTCCGACCATGAATTGGGGAGGGTGCATAAATTGTGGTGGGAATACACAAACAGTCTGTACTTTCTGGATTACCCTTGTAGGCTGTCCCCTCTTGAAGGGGGCAGTCAGTTGATAGATGGCGCGAGGGAAAGGGGGGAGTTGGCAGGGAGTCACAATTGCATCATTGTCGCCTTGAAATTCGAGAGACTCCCACATATTCCAGGAGAGTAGGTATGTGCACTTCCCTTAGAGGCATTCCACTGTGCCCTACAGCACCAACACACATGGGGGCAGAAGCAGAATTAAATGTATGCCAGTTTGAATAGCAAATTGCTGTAAGCATGCACAGATAATGAGCCGACGCATTCAGAATGTACCTACACTTACACCTGGAGAGGGTGTGAAAGGGGGTTCTCATGCACACAATGTTCAGTAAGGGCGAGGTTATGCTTATGTGTACCTTTTGTATCTAGTACACACTACACACTGATGATGATGGTGATGGCTTGTACATTTGTACACAAAGAAGATGACTTGTAGTAAACCAGGCACATATGCTGCCAATGCGTGTGCACTTGGATGCGCATGATACTGCAGATGTGTGAAAATACGCAATTTTTTAGTACACGTCATCAAAGTAATATACGCACATTTTACTACCAGCTCTGCATGGCGTTGACTGCATCTATTGGCCCCATATGGCAGATATAGCTCTGACTCCTGCATACATACATTTGATGATATTAGTTCTGACAGTGGTAAATTGTCAGCCAGCAATACAATACCAGTTCACAGCCCAGCTATGTACAACCGAAGTTCTTATGGCGATAGTGTACATGAGACAGGACGACAACAGGGTAAGTGTGTGCAGCAAGTAAATGCATTGAGAATTAAGTCTCTTCGGAGGAGTTTAAATCCTAAAACGGATGGGAATGTGTGGGCACAAATAGAATGGGAGGGAATCCCAGGGGGTCATCTCCTAATGTAATGGCTCTGAATAGTTTTGGGTTAATCCCCCAGAGCAATGGAGCTTATCAGAGTTGATGGGAGATTTATTACTGTTCCTTTTCTTATTTCTGAAACCACTGATTTAATCAATTCCTCCTGATTTTGCAGGGTTAACAGACACCCATGTTTCCTTCTGTATCCTCCCCACCCTGTTACTATCTTGGTTTTCCTTAATCACCTCTGGACACATTCTTACCCATCATGGCAGGAACTCCTGGGCAACACCCACCCCCCAATACACCGCCCTCTAATCCCTGACACTGCTAAAGCAGCCAAATATCTCAGCCCCGCTGGTGAGGGGCTTCTGGCTAGTGGCTACAGTAGACAAAGCTGCCTCTTGGGGGGTTAATGTGGAGCGTCACGGCGCGACTGTGTGTCGCTCAGGCAAACTAATGAATTGTCCATCACGCTTTTCAGGTGCGCCCGTCCATCCTGCATTAATCTTGGATGTCAGAACGGGATGGAAGTCACTAAGCCGGTATTTATTACACTCCTATTGTGACTAATTGAGCTAATTATCTGAGGCTCCAGCCCCAGAGACAATGCAACTTTCACATGCACAATGCTGAGAATTGCAGGCCTTACCCAAGGGGGGTGAACGGGGCACTTAGGTCTGTCACCTCCCCTGAAATTACAAGGACACTTCACAATTTCCACATATAAAGCTACACTTGTACCTTCACCCTTGTGGGATTTTGACAAGTGGAAATCATTTTAAAAGTATGAAAGTATATAAAGTATTTCATGCACCCACTCCCAAGATCAGGATCTACTACAGTATATCTTATACCCCTTTTACACCAGAGCAAAAACCTCGGTTTTTGCTGGGTCTACCCGGGTCGCAGCTCAATGTAAAAGGGTCCCTGAAAAATAACCTGGGTCAAGTGACCCTGCAATCCAACCCAGGTAGCTACCAGGGTTGGACCCAGGATGGACCCAGGTAATGGTGCAGTGTAAACGGTGCAACCCGGGTTATCTGACCTGGATCATGCCTAAAATGAGCGGATTGGTGGTTGTGGAGCATTCACCTCCCACTTTTTATGACCTCACAGATTTAGCAGGGCAGACCTGAGTTCAGTGTGAACAGGGCTGACCTGGGAGTAACCCAGATCGAAGCTGCAGTGTAAATGGGTCTGACCTGGGTCTGACCAGGGTTGGAACCATGTCCAAAAAATCCAGGTCGGACCTGGGTTTTTGGTGGAAAAGAGGTATAAGAGTCATTACAATAACGCTTTTATATATCTAATAATAGCTAGAGTCAAGGTAAAAGTTTTCTTACCTTATAATTGAATCGAATTATAGATGAATATATTTGACATTAACAAATACACATGCAAAAGTTTACATGCCTAGCCAAAATGTAAGATTGAGGGGCACTCTGTGTTATTGTTAGATACTATATTCATATTCATTGAAAGTTGGACGGAACATTCATTTCTGGTGCGAGCTCTTCAGAACTGTACATGAATACATAAAACACTTACTTATAGATCCCTATATAGTTTTTGCATTTTTTGTCTGGAGATACAGAACAGGGATAGGCAATCACAGGATGAATACAGTAAGTGTGTTCACATAATTGCAGCACAATTAGAAGAGGGCACATTCGTCTTTCTTTTAGGAGGAGTTTCACTTCCAGGTGCTAAGGGGCTGCTGGAACAATCAGCAATGGCTAGTCACTTCTGATTGACTGATTGTGCATTGACCAGTCCAATTGATAGTACTTTTTGTATACCTTAAATGATATTTCCATATGGACTATTAGTAAATGGACCCGGCATCCACTGGGTCACCTCAGCCTCCCCCGCTACATCCCTACAGCCCCCGTTCTGCTCCCTCCTGTCCCATCGCCACTCTTTTATGCTTGTTTCCTGCTCCCGGCCCTCTATTTCCCCTTCATCATGGCCCACATATGCTATAATGTTTTCACAAAAATTTCTGTTGTGCGATTTAATTTTGTGAAAATTGTTTAAAAATAATGTGTGTATGTGTGTGTGTAAAAAAAAAAAAAAAAATATATATATATATATATATAGTGGTCGAAGTGGATATTTTGAAGTGGGGGCATAGAGAATTAATGTGCGCACGCACCGAAGGCGCGCTCCAAAAAATGGGCATGGTCACATGGCATGATGGGCGTGGCCACGCAACAAAGAAGGTCTCACAGCTATTCAATTGTTTCTCCTGCACCCGACACTTAGTTGGGAAATGCCGGTTAGCGCGCCTTGAGCCAGATGTTCAGACGTGCATTTTCCAACTGAAGTGCCGCGATACTGTCAGCGCCGTGCTAAACTGAAAAACAGCATCGCGTCCAGCAGTTTAGTTGGATTTTTGCTCACATGATCAGGAGGGCGCTAGCGTGCATGGTCCGATGTCATGTCGTTACCGTGCGCTCGTGCACCAGATGATTGATTCTGATTGGTGCTTACCCAGGGGAGGTGGAGCTTACACAGGGGAAGGTCCTCCCGGTCAGTCTGAGCGGCGTTACAGCCGCCCTGATTCCCGGCCATTAAATGCATTATTCTATCATTTATAGATAATGCGAAATTGCAGCAGAGGCAGTTTTGCCTATGTTGAAGGGGTCAGGGCAGAGTGCCCCATGCGATTGCACGGGTCGCCTGCCCCTAGAAACGGCCCTGGGCGCACTCCACAATGAAGTCCGGCCAGAATCCTATCCTAGAATCCCATCCGAGATCAATAGACATCCTAGACCAATTGCCACCCCTCAGTGAAGTTTTCATCCAAATCCATCCAGTGGAAGGACCAGAATAGGTCAAAGTTCTGCCCAGAATCCCCGCATCAAAGTTTTGCCCATTGTACACGAATAGGAGGTCCGAGCAGGACCTCAACCCCCTAGTATATCTTTTTTACTATTAACAGGAATCCCTGTTAATAGTAAACTTTGACCCAATGAGCCCGTTCTGGGCCTTCCACTGGATGGATTTGGATGACATCACATAACAAAACTTAATAATATGAAGATTTAAACTCTTGTTCATCCTGCTTTCAGACTTCTTCAAGGGGAGTCTGAAAGCCAGATGATACACATTGGAAGGTCCATGGTCTTACGTTTCATGAACCTACCTCATTCTCTGATTAAGATAAGTACTTTGCACTTGACCCACTCACTAGGATGCGTTCGCTTGTAGCTGGTCGATTTTTGGAATTTTGCGCATGCGTACACATCAAATTGTGTGTTCACTATCTAGTGCGAGAGATCGGGAAGCGTTCGCTCGCTGTGCATAGACAGCCCAGCAGAGTGAGTGACAGGAGAAGCTGTTTGTGGGTGGTAACAGGGGCAGGCCACTAGAAACGGGGTAGTGGAGGTGCGAACGCAGGAGTGCCTGAGCATCTTAACGTTGTTTCAGAGGCGTGCATAATTGAGAGGTAGCATCGTAGTACATGTCACTTGGTTTTATTTCACGCTGTAGTGATCGCAGTGTTTGTGGTAGGGTATAGTCAACTTCAAGCACTGCGTTCACTTCTGATGGTCCTCGATGTACCGATGGTTGCATACTCTTCCTGGAGATGACGTGCGCAAGTGGGCGTCTTAAGACAGGCTGGTGGGTGTCTGCATACACAAAGCGATCGCATGCCAAGACATAGTGGGCCTGCTTGTGCCTCGCCGTGCGTTCACCTGCCTTGCTGTCACTTAGCCGAATTTGCATACGCTTCGAGCGAGCGTACGCATCTAACGAGCGGGTCTGAATCAGGTCCTTTTTTCTATCTATTTTTTATCTCTGTATTTTCTTTATCTTGCCTCTAGTATTCTGTTATTTTATTGTCTTTTATTTTTACATGAAATTGGGTTAAATAAGTGTATTTTTTTACTTTCTAAACTCCAGCATTTTTTGTTGGTACCTATCAGATAAGATATAGGAATCGCTTTAAGGTTTATTGTGAGTTTACATGCACTAACCACACCTGCTGCTTTATATGTTAGTCGTTTTTTTATTTGAAGGTAATAACTCCTCTACTGCCACCAGCAACCATACTTCGGACACACCTATATGCATAGACATTTTATGCACTAGGGGCCTGATTCACTACCATATGCAACTGTGTATGCAATAGCGATTACGCACGCAGTTCAACTTTGATAGTATGCTAATTCATTGCAATCGTTATTTTCCTCACAGCACTACACAAGGACGCCCACTTTACTTGCCACACATTCATAATATTTAGCAAGACTGTGAAACCATCGGTACAATTGAGTACCATCGCAGCCTCATGCACACTTGCACAAGCTCTAACCTTACTCAGTAATTGCTAACAACCACGCACGCTATCAGGCCTCAGGCTGCATAGGCCATCATAGTGGATTATTTATGCACACCCCTGCAACGGCATTGAAACGCACTGGCACGCCTGTGTTCACCCGACCACCCCCCGTCACCACCCACAAATAGCACTTCCTGTCAATGACTCTGCAATGGGTCTGCGTAGTCGCAGTCTCAATAGCTAGTTTGTGCACTGCGTTGCATGCGCATAACGCAACAATCGGCCGATTGTGTGCGTAATCACAGTTGCCCTATTTACACTGTGCTTGTTCGCAATTGAAGGCATTAATCCAGTTATTCTCACCAAATATTTCAGAACACAGACACTCTTTGGCACTGTCACTTTATAAAATTTGGCACACGACACATAAGATTATTATCAAACTATTTATTTCTAAAGCACTGTTCGGTGCTGTTTTCAAGTTTACTGTTCACTATATATATGTATATATATATATATATATATATGTATACAGCGGCTGTGCAGACTTTTGTGAGCCAATGCTGCATCTGTAGATGCAGCATCAGATCATCTGCATGAACACTGGTCATCTGAGTAACGCTCAGGATGCCCACTTATTTCATGTTTCCGGGCCCAGTGGGCCTCGCACACCAGTGATGTGCGGTGAGGTCAATGGCTGGGGAGGCACACACGGAGATGGGTTTGAGTGCTGGGAGCCTGTCTCACCCCATACTCACTGTAACTCTGCCCTCACTACACTAAGCTTCAGTGTATATTTATTTTGCTGCCTGCATCACTGTCTTCTCCTGCTGCTGGTTGAGCTCCAATCTCTAAACACTGCAGGGCACTTCCCGGTCACATGACACATCCATCAGTGCTCAAGGCATGCCCCCCATACCCAGAGACATGCCTCTATTAGTTCAGCTTACTGCCCATGGTGTGGCCCCACCCCTGCTCTGCAAGCAGTGGGTCTCATTCAGACCCGCTCGCGAGCGCAGGATGCTCGCAAGCGGGTCGATGGTACCCAAATGCGCATGCGCACGATGGAGGCTGCTCCATCGTGCGCATGCGCGAGACCCGGCGAGCGACAGAGAAGCCGTCGCTCGGGGTCTCGCACCAAAGGGGACGTGCTGTCGATGGTGAGTGACAGCACGCCCCCTTTGGTGGGCGTGCCGGGGCGTGGCTGCCCAGACCGAGGCATTCCCATGGGAACGCCTACCGTCTGGGTCCGGCCCCACTGACATCACTAGTCTGATAGAGCCAAAATCACTCCAGGGCTTGTGGCAGCGAGACCCTACCGCAGGGTCTCGTCGCAAGCCCGATGGTCGCGATGGTCTTGACCATTTCGACCATCATCATGGACGCTCGCATAAGCTGTGGGTGGTAACCCACAGCTATGCGAGCGTCCAGGAGGACGCACCAAAAAAACCCAAAACGCCCTGATTCAGAGCGGGCGCTCGTTCAGAGCGTCCGGCTATGAATCAGGCCCAGTATCTGACTATACAGTAACAAGGTTGAGCTTTTGCTGCCTCATCTCTTGTCTCCCTGCAGTCCCAGGGAGCTTCACAAAGCTGGTGAGTGTTAACTATAAAACGGATTACAATAAACAAATATCTTCTTTGTATTATTGTAATAAACTGTTTTTTTGTAACGTTGGCCATCACCACCCCTTTCCCGCCCCCAAACGCTCACAGCTGTCACTCATGCTGCGGTTTAGGGCGCACTGTGACCGTTGTTGCAGACACAGAAATGCACATGTGCAGTACAATTACTACGCAAGCACAGACTGGCAAACATTGAAGATGTACGTAAACCATCGGGTTTGCGTAGAACTCTGAATCAGGCCTTGCATTGTCAACTTGCTAGATTTCCAGCCAGCTCCATTCGATGCTTGTTTAATGATCTGTGATTTGTACTAATAACCATTATATATTAATAATACAATTCCCAAATGTACAATACAATAATAACTTCACCTTAACAGAATGTGAGATATTTTACATTTTCTTTGTATTTGCTAATTAGCTGTGTGCATGTTATTGCTCTCTACAATCAGCCAATTTCTACAAGGTGGCTAAAAGTGGCTGTCTGGAGTGTCCTTTAATGGGGTTATTAACAGGAAGCATGCTGTGTTTAAGAAAATAGCCCCCCTCCCCGTGATCTATTCAGGGAGGGTTCAACTGCACATTTCAGTTGCAGTATTTCAAAGTTGGGTTCAAGCTATTATTGTATAGGGGTATTTTTTTAAATAATTAATTTAGAAACTGGAATTATAGATATTTAGTGTCACATATCTGTAATGCTGGCAGGTGGTGCCATTTGTCATCAGACGCCTCCTGCAGTATTAGCACATGTCCAAAGTAACAGCAGCGATGCTAACAGCATGCATCTCCGTAATCACATGTCACACATGCATTGAACACACACAAAACACACACACTTACCGTCCAGCAGCTGTGGATTGTAGATAGGGATGGGACCATGTAATTAGGTCTCCCTGTTAGGTCCCACCCCTCATGGCAAAATTACCATGATTCGCGGGTCTATCGGGAGAGCACAGGGCCAAAATTACATGTTTCTAATGGATTCACATCATATTGGCTCCACCCTCTCCCCATTCATACGCGAATCGCAGCATTTTTCCGTGAGGTGGCAGGGCTTAATAACATAGTGCCCGCAATTGTGTCTGTATGTGGAGGTTTCTAGGTACCCAGAAACCTCCCCTGTGTGCACTACTGGTATTCAATGGAAAAAGTACTTCCATCGAATTGGGAACATCATTGGTTGCTAACCATTGGTTTCCGATAACTATCCCTAATACAGACCTGTGGTGATTCCGTTCAATGAGAACATCTTAGCAGGGGCCCTAGGGATAAAAGGATGTTCCTAGGCCCACAAGTACCCTAAATTGTTGAAGAAAGGGAGAGTCACTCCAATTATGTTGTGTGGGGAAAATAATACATAAAGCAGGAGCAAAGAGCCCATTTATGTAGAGGGAAGAGTTGCCTATGAAAATGGGTCATTGAGGGCAGTTATGGAGAAAAGGAGTAAGAGTCCCACATTATTACAAAAGAGAGAGGAGAGTACCCACATACAAAACAAACCCCAGTAGCCAGTGATGGGAGGGGTCACTGCAGAGGTAGCGTGGCTAAACTACATGTGAGGTAGGGGTTGAGGCAACAGAAAAGCTCCAAAGCCTCAGGGGAAGTGCAACAGAAGTGTGAAGGCTAGGTGAGAGCTGTGAGAAATACCTAGACGCAGAGCAGTGAGAAATAAAGAAATGCAGAGCTGTGAGAAATAAATTTAAATAATAAAGAAATGCAGAGCTGTGAGAAACAGATACATAGATGTAACAAAGAGATGCAGAGCTGTGGTAGACATGCAGAGTGTGACAAATACTGTAGATGTAGAGCTGTGATAGAGAGATGTAGAGCTGTGATAAATACATGTGGAGCTGTGATAGAAAGATGTAGAGCTGTGACAAATAAAGTGATATAATAAAGAAATGCAGAGCTGTGAGAAACAGATACAGAGTTGTGACAAGGAGATGCAGAGCTGTGGTAGACATGCAGACTGTGACAAATACTGTAGATGTAGAGCTGTGATAGAGATGTAGAGCTGTGATAGAGAGATGTAGAGCTGTGATAGAGAGATGCAGAGCTGTGATAAAGAGATATAGAGCTGTGATAAAGAGATGTAGAGCTGTGATAAAGAGATGTAGAGCTGTGATAGAGGGATGTAGAGCTGTGATAGAGAGATGTAGAGCTGTGATAGAGAGATGTAGAGCTGTGATAGAGATGTAGAGCTGTGATAGAGAGATGTAGAGCTTTGATAGAGAGATATAGAGCTGTGATAGAGAGATGTAGAGCTGTGATAAAGAGATGTAGAGCTGTGATATAGAGATGTAGAGCTGTGATAGAAATATAGAGCTGTGATAGAGAGATGTAGAGCTGTGATACAGATGTAGAGCTGTGATAGAGAGATGTAGAGCTGTGATAGAGAGATGTAGAGCTGTGATAAAGAGATATAGAGCTGTGATAAATAGATGTAGAGCTGTGATAGAGAGATGTAGAGCTGTGATAGAGAGATGTAGAGCTGTGATAGAGAGATATAGAGCTGTGATAGAGAGATGTAGAGCTGTGATAAAGAGATGTAGAGCTGTGATAAAGAGATGTAGAGCTGTGATAAAGAGATGTAGAGCTGTGATAGAGAGATGTAGAGCTGTGATAAAGAGATGTAGAGCTGTGATAGAGAGATGTAGAGCTGTGATAGAGAGATGTAGAGCTGTGATAGAAATATAGAGCTGTGATAAATAGATGTAGAGCTGTGATAGAGAGATGTAGAGCTGTGATAGAGAGATGTAGAGCTATGATAAAGAGATGTAGAGCTGTGATAGAGAGCTGTAGAGCTGTGATAAAGAGATGTAGAGCTGTGATAAAGAGATGTAGAGCTGTGATAAAGAGATGTAGAGCTGTGATAGAGAGATGTAGAGCTGTGATAGAGAGATGTAGAGCTGTGATAGAGAGATGTAGAGCTGTGATAGAGAGATGCAGAGCTGTGATAGAGAGATGCAGAGCTGTGATAGAGAGATGTAGAGCTGTGATAGAGAGATGTAGAGCTGTGATAGAGAGATGTAGAGCTGTAATAAAGAGATGTAGAGCTGTGATAAAGAGATGTAGAGCTGTGACAAATAAAGTGATGTAATAAGAAATGCTGAGCTGTGACAAACATACAGAGTTGTGATAAAAATAAGATACAGAACTGGGACAAAGAGGTGCAGAGCTGTGGTAGAGATGCAGGGTGTCATAAATAGATGCAGAGCTGTGACAGAGAGATGTAGAGTTGTGATAAAGTGATGTAATAAATAGATGCAGAGCTGTCATAAAGAGATAAATAGCTGTGGTAGAAAGATGCAAAGCTGCGATAAATAAAGTGCTGTAATAGATGCAGAGCTGTCATAAACCGATGCAGATGTGTGATACAGAGTTGCAGAGTTGTGATAAATAGATGCGGAGCTATAATAAAGAGATGCAGAGCAGTGATAAATAGATGCAGAGCTGTTATATAGTAAAGAAAAAACTTCTATAAAGCCCTATTAGGAGAGCTGCAGGGTGAGAGTTAGAAGCAGCACTTGTGGAGTGTAGTAACTGCCTTGTGAGCTGAGTGTATGCTTAGTGCCTCTAAATGGGTGATAAAGTGATAAAAGAAGGGGAATATAATGAGATGACAGGTCACTGGCAAGGATATGTTTATATTTTCATTGTCATAACCAAAGTACTGCACAGGAGTGTAGATATTTTCTCTTTAACATCAATTGTTTTACAACCAAGTAATGTACTGGACTACATATTTTAGAAAAGAGATTAGTACCCAGTTTACTGTAGTTGCACTGCACTGCCACCACAAAACATCACCTGTTTCCACACCAGTAAATAACTTGCTTTGTTCTGCACATGTGCTCTGCAATGCAGCCTGGCCATCCGTACGAAGGTTACCTGCCGGCTCATAGTGAATACTCAGCGACCGGGAATCCAGAGAAGTCACAGCCACAGACTGTGGCTTAGTACAATACAAGCTACACATCGGCACTATAGAGGTATATTGGTACCTGAACTGGCAGCGCTACATCTTTTTACCCAGCAACATTGGAAGCTACCAGCCAATAATCGCAGATACTCCTGAGACTGGGGGCCATATCAGCCACAGCCCTTAACATTTAGTGACCGGGGGAAAACCAGGAAATATCGGGCAAGTCTTTGAATACCTTCTGGCTCCTCTGCCCATCCATAGGTTGCCACTCCAATTTGGTCTACGTTAAAAGGACTGGAAGGCAGTGGCGTAAGTAGGATCTTCGGAGCCCAGGGCAAGTTTCGGATTGGCGCCCCCCCCACTACACAGCCAAACATATCTTGCGCGCCCAAGGCGCGCGTCAAGAATATGGGCGTGGTCACCTACCAGAAGGGCCGTGGCTACTGAAAATGGGGCATGCCAATATGACACACCACCCATTTTTTGTCACATTCATTTACATTCCATATGCTAGATAGATTTGAGTGCGCTGATCACCCAGATAGTATATCTTGAATATGACAGGCTGCTCCTACAGCAGGATCTGCACCTGCTAATATGATAAACAAGAAAAAAGGTGTGTATGGAGTGCTAGTCAAGATCAGGTGACCACGATGTGTAAATTGTATTTATTAATAGGGGTATTCAATATGAAACGTTAACTTCACTGTCGAAGTTAACGTTTCATATCGGGGTTTTTACCTGCGTTAAAGTATCGGGCGCGCTCCCGCTTATCCCCATATTCAATATAAAATTAACGAAAACGGGAAACTCCAAAGTTGGATTTGCGTAAAGTTACGAATTTTTCCTTAAAAAAATTGTAAGACCCCCCTAAAGTTGTAATAACATGGGGGATCACTATTGGTACACCCGTTTTAGCCTTTAATTGAAAGTCGGGGATTTAAATAGCTGCAGCAGGTGTTTTTTTCCCGACATTGAAGAAGTGTTGCAGAAGAGCACTTAGGTTATTTTTTTTGTTTTTTTAAGTTGTCCCATCAAATTTGGGGTACATGAAAATGGGTACTAGCATATTTTTAAGTCCCTACAGTAAATTTTAAAAAATTCTGCATTTGTGCACCTGCCGCTATAATTCTATTCTTCAAAACACCTGCCGCATACTTGCAGAATAGCCCTGAGGGGACTAGAGGCAGGTATTAAGCAGTGAGGAGGTAGGTGGGAGAGGACTAGAGGCAGGTATTAGGCAGTGAGGAGGTAAGTGGGAGAGGACTAGAGGCAGGTATTAGGCAGTGAGGAGGTAGGTGGGAGGGGACTAGAGGCAGGTATTAGGCAGTGAGGAGGTAGGTGGGAGGGGACTAGAGGCAGGTATTAGGCAGTGAGGAGGTAGGTGGGAGAGGACTAGAGGCAGATGAGGAGATGAGGAGGTAGGTGGGAGAGGACTAGAGGTAGGTATTAGGCAGTGAGGAGGTAGGTGGGAGAGGACTAGAGGCAGGTATTAGGCAGTGAGGAGGTAGGCGGGAGAGGACTAGAGGGAGGTATTAGGCAGTGAGGAGGTAGGTAGGAGGGGACTAGAGGCAGGTATTAGGCAGTGAGGAGGTAGGTGGGAAGGGACTGGATGGGGGCAGGGAGAAGGACAAGGAGGCTTGCTGGTACGCAGTAGAGGACTGGAGGTGGGTATGTGGGCAGTTCAGCTTGAAAAGTGAAAAAAACCCTAAAATTTCAGATGCCACCTCTTCAGAAATCATGTCCTCTTAGTGTAAATAATTATAATAAAAAGATGGCAATTCGACTTCCCTCTTACTTTTTTCTTCCTCTCGCCCCTCTCTTCTGTCCTCCTCAGCTCCCCTCTTTTCATTAGTGTGATCGCAGCTCACTGCATCATTTATGCCTGTGTTAACGCCGGTGACACCAGCCCCTCCCCCAGTCTCGGCCACAGCCCCTCCATCTCCTGCTCGTGGCCGTAGCCCTGACACTCCCTCCCCCACTTGCAGCGGCACATGCCACACGGCATACCAGCCGAATCCGCCTCCGCTGCAGAGCGCCTACTGTGGAAGAGCAGAGGAGGAGATCAGTGAGCCCTGGCTGGCAGACGCAGTGCAGCTGGAGCCAGCGAATGACTAGCTGCCAGAGTCTGACTCCAGCCGCCTGCAGCCAGTGCCCGCTGCCCTGTTCGGGGCTGGGAACTCACGCTTCGCCCGAACTTTCCATCCTTACGTGGCAGCTGCTGCTCTGAGCCAGGAAGCAGTGAGCACATACATTGACGGCTTAATTCTTATCATGTCCGCTTACTACAGTGTATTATTATGTAAGCAGACATGATAAAAATGATGGGAAAATGGGGCTCTTATCCAAATTTTCATTTTATTCAACACAGAATGGGAACTTACTCTCGTTAGTTCCTTTCCCTCATATTGCGGCTCGCTGTAGGGGCTGTCCTCCGCCTGTGAGCAGTGTCAGTGTACTGGGTGGTAGCATGTACCTCTGGCGCTCAGCGCTAAAGCCACGCCTCCGCCCTCAGCTCTGCCATCCTTTTAAAGATGAAAACAAAAGAAAACAGTTTAGTGCAGTGCTCTAAGTGACGGTATGCCATACCGTTGTATACCGCCACACTTCGACACTGTCTCCAGGTGTTCTCATATGTTCTTTACCCATGGTTTTTCTGTTATTGTGATTTGATACTTATCATTTATTGTATCCTGTGTGCACGTTCTCATTTTTTATAAGAGTCTTAATAAATACAATTTACACTCTGTGGTCACCTGATCCTCACTAGCGCTCCATACACACCTTTTTTCACATTCCATATGCATCTTACCTTTGCGGTAGTTTCTCACAATGTGGAACCTCTGAAGAAATGTATCCTCCCTGGGATGATTGCGTCTTCAGTCGGTATTCACTATTCATGTAGGTCACATCGTCCGGAAGATGCCTGTTTGTGTGTTAAAAAAGTAATCATAAAACAGCGGTTCAACCAGACTCGTTCCCTCTGTGTAACTTCCTTCCCCTGCGTCTCTCAGCCACACCATCATCTCACTGCATCCTCTCAGCCACACCATCATCCCACTGCATCCCCTCTTAGCCACACCATCATCTCCCTCCCTGTGTTATCTCTTCTTAGCTGCACCATCGCCCCCCCCTGTGTCATCTCTCAGCACACCATCACCGTCCCCCCTGCGTCATCTCTCAGCACAACATCACTGCCCCCCCCTGCGTCGTCTCTCAGCACAACATCACCGCCCCCCCTGTGTCATCTCTCAGCACAACATCACCGCCCCCCCTGTGTCGTCTCTCAGCACAACATCACCGCCCCCCTGCGTCGTCTCTCAGCACAACATCACCACCCCCATGCGTCATCTCTCAGCACAACATCACCACCCCTCCTGCATCATCTCTCAGCACAACATCACCGTCCCCCCTGCGTCAATTCTCAGCACACCAACAACTCCCCACCTAGTCGTGTCTCAGCTTAACATCACCGCCCCCCCTGCATCATCTCAGCACAACATCACCGCCCCCCCACGTCGTCTCTCAGCACAACATCACGGCCCCCCCGCGTCGTCTCTCAGCACAACATCACCGCCCCCCCGTGTCATCTCTCAGCACAACATCACCGTCCCCCCTGTATCGTCTCTCAGCACAACATCACCGCCCGCCCTGCATCATCTCTCAGCACAACAACACCGCCCCCCCGTGTCATCTCTCAGCACAACATCACGGCCCCCCGCGTCATCTCTCAGCACATCACCTCCCCCCCCTGCATCGTCAGTCAGCACAACATCACCGCCCCCCTGCATTGTCTTTCAGAACAACATCACGACCCCCCGCGTCATCTCTCAGCACAACATCACCGCCCCCCGTGTCATCTCTCAGCACAACATCACGGCCCCCCGCGTCATCTCTCAGCACATCACCGCCCCCCCCTGCATCGTCAGTCAGCACAACATCACCGCCCCCCTGCATTGTCTTTCAGAACAACATCACGACCCCCCCGCGTCATCTCTCAGCACAACATCACTGCCCCCCATGCGTCATCTCTCAGCACAACATCACCACCCCCCTGCGTCGTCTCTCAGCACATCATTAACACCCCCCCTGCGTCGTCTCTCAGCACAACATCACCGCCCCCCCGCGTCGTCTCTCAGCACAACATCACCGCCCACCCTGTGTCGTCTCTCAGCACAACATCACCGCCCCCCCTGCGTCATCTCTCAGCACAACATCACCACCCCCATGCGTCATCTCTCAGCACAACATCACCACCCCTCCTGCATCATCTCTCAGCACAACATCACCGTCCCCCCTGCGTCAATTCTCAGCACACCAACAACTCCCCACCTAGTCGTGTCTCAGCTTAACATCACCGCCCCCCCTGCATCATCTCAGCACAACATCACCGCCCCCCCACGTCGTCTCTCAGCACAACATCACGGCCCCCCCGCGTCGTCTCTCAGCACAACATCACCGCCCCCCGTGTCGTCTCTCAGCACAACATCACCGTCCCCCCTGTATCGTCTCTCAGCACAACATCACCGCCCGCCCTGCATCATCTCTCAGCACAACAACACCGCCCCCCCGTGTTATCTCTCAGCACAACATCACGGCCCCCCGCGTCATCTCTCAGCACATCACCGCCCCCCCCTGCATCGTCAGTCAGCACAACATCACCGCCCCCCTGCATTGTCTTTCAGAACAACATCACGACCCCCCGCGTCATCTCTCAGCACAACATCACCGCCCCCCGTGTCATCTCTCAGCACAACATCACGGCCCCCCGCGTCATCTCTCAGCACATCACCGCCCCCCCCTGCATCGTCAGTCAGCACAACATCACCGCCCCCCTGCATTGTCTTTCAGAACAACATCACGACCCCCCCGCGTCATCTCTCAGCACAACATCACTGCCCCCCATGCGTCATCTCTCAGCACAACATCACCACCCCCCTGCGTCGTCTCTCAGCACATCATCAACACCCCCCCTGCGTCGTCTCTCAGCACAACATCACCGCCCCCCCGCGTCGTCTCTCAGCACAACATCACAGTCCCCCCGCGTCGTCTCTCAGCACAACATCACCGCCCCCCTGCATCATCTCTCAGCACAACATCACCGCCCCCCCTGCATCAGCTCTCAGTTACCGGAGTGTTGTATTAGGGTGCTTTCTTACCAATCCACAACCCTGGATAGTTCTGTAACCTTCTGGATGGTGACTATAGGTACAGGCAATAGGGTACAGTTGGGATAAGAATTTATTTAGCTATATTTGCAATAAAATAAACAGTTTTCACTGCAACCTTACAATGAAAACAATTACATAACATTTGTTTAGACACTCTTTTAAGGAAATAACATTACACTTGGATCCGCAATGGTATTGTAACCGGAACACTGGACTTGCGATCCAACTGCAGAGAAGAAGGTTAAGAGCGAACATATAAATGACATCACATGTATGTATAACAGAACTAATAAAGCATCTTCTACCACATCTACCTGGTGCACCAGGAAAAACACAGAATGCAATAGTCTCAAAGTTTCTCACTGCATGCAAGCGATTAGCTACCTAGGAGACAGTATTTATCAACGTTGCCCGGGTTGAAGAAGTATGTTGGGGGATAAGTTGAAATGTACTCTATCTATGCAAGATCCTGCACTTATGCTTTTTAAACAGTTTCAGTTATTTGTTTCTAATATTTGGATAAACCATGTAATCCTCTCTGTCTTCTTTTGCTGAGTATTATAGGCAACTTGTCTGAACCCAATGGTTTTATGCAACACTATCTCTTTAGTAGCAACTGTGTTGCAGCTGATTAGGCTTAATAAAAGTTAATTGCAGCAATCTATTTGCAATTTCTCCTGGCTATTCTCCCTGTGTTTGTGATGAGAATCTTGCTGCTATCCAAATAATGGGTTTAGTCTGTGAGAAACATCGTACTCACAGGTATACGGTTTGCACCTCAAGCCTGCTGATAATTTCTATACTCAAATCCTCCACCAACTAGATCAGAGTTGGCTAACCTTGACACTCCAGCTGTTATGGAACTACATAACCCAGCATGCACTACTACAGTTTTGCTATTAGGGCATGCTAAAACTGTGGCAGGGCATGCTGGGATATATAGTTCCACAACAGCTGGAGTGTCAAGGTTAGCCAACACTGAACTAGATCGTGGTTGTACTAGTATTTTACATGTTCGGTCTGAAGACTCTTTATAATTTCTAAAGCGAGTATTGCTATCGGGTATTAGAAAGGTGGTCATACAATGTCTCTCCAGATGCAGGTCTTACTCTGATCTCATTCAACTATGACAATGCCTATTGCGAGTGGAGGCCAAGGGAAACAGATTCTAGTGAGACTGTAGGCTTTATGACTTGAGTACGGTATGTTTATTTAGTGGCTGTTGTGACTGATGAGTGCTTGTATAGGGGTGTGAGTAGAGTCTCCTTACCCCTTCAGCATGTACAACTCCCCCTCCGATCTCCTTTACACACTCCGGCTCTCTTTCACCTGAAGATCCGCAGCAGCGCCTCTGCACTAAAAGCTCTCTGCCTTGTCACACTGCAGGGCAGGGCAGACCAGTCTGAGGAGAAACTCTGCCTGCTCTCCACTCCCCCGATCCGCCTCCCAAGCAGCGCTGAGCATAGGAAATACACCGGCACTGAGCTCCACCTCACTTCCTCCTCTGCCGTCCAGTCCCTTCAGAGCTCCGGACTCTACAGTACTCCTGTGGCTCTCCTTACTGCCCGCTCCGGTCCCGGGAGCCGCTTTCCTCAGCACGCTCCAGGTAAATCCAGCCTCTCACTCTGACAGCTCTCATGTGCCCCAAGGCTGTTCAGAGTGCCAGAAGTCACAGCCGGGGATCTGCCGTGACTCTGACTACCGCCGGCTCTGAGGTAAGAGTCCCCTCACACAGGGTACCCCTACCGGCTCACTGCCTCGGGCCGCTCCTCCCAGCAGCACCCGCGGGAGTTTCTTTTATAGCAGCGGACGCGTGTGGGTCCGATTCCCACTCCTCGCATGCGCCGCTCTCCTCTCTGGCCATCTATATTATGTATAGGGACAGGTTCCCCTATATAGTGGATGGTAGTGTCCTGTGCCTGGCCGCGTGTCCCCCAGTCTCGTGGGGCAAACCACTTCAGATTCCCCGATGTAAGGGGTTAATATACTATATATAAATGAAAGGGCAGCATGCCTAGTCCAAAATAATTTACAGTACCTATATGGACCAGCCTGCCTTTAACTTATTACTGTGTAGATAGATGAATTAGCATTTTTAACTATTTATATACAGTGCACATCTGTCAGCAACATAAATAACAGTATTTTATATAAATGGGGCAGTGACCACTTGAGGGGTGTCACATTCCTCCCCGCTAGAATGATGCATGTCCCCATGCATCTGCTTTCCTTAACAAGTTTTCACAATCATAAATTTTTAGTTACATTTGTAGCAACAACACTAGTCACAGATGTTACCAACAATAACTTTACAAGTAACAGTTTAATTTGATACTTTCAAGCATTTACAATTGGACACTCTATTGCCTGTATCTAATGGATTGAGTTTCCTTTACGTCTCTTCCCTGACTTGCTGCATGCCTTTTTCAGAATTGCTGCTACCTCTTGGGAACTTATCGTGATGTACTCGCAGTCTGCGCGATCTCACTCTTGGAAGAGATATGTCACTTCTTCTTTAGCTGCACTTGGAGTGTCGGTAGGGACGTCGGATTCAAATTTCAATATGACTGAGCCCGGGCAATGAACTTTAGGAGGTTCTGATTCTTTTGCCATGGCCATGCGGCTCACCCCTTCGGTGTCTGTCGGTGTCTGTCTCTTGTTCAACGGCTTCATATTTTTCCTGATTGAAGTGATTTACTTGAGAAGGAATGGCTAAACAGATGCACAAAGCTTTTTAGTCTTATGGGTGTGTTATGGGAGTGTCACAGGAGATGTCGTACATTGGAGCGGAACATTGGGCTGGTGCAAGTCCTGATGGTGCTTCCAAATGTTGCGACTGCAGAGGCACATAGTGGGTGTCACCAGGGGCTGGCTGGCAACTTTTAGCCTGGGGGCAAATGCATGCAGGCGGCCCTGGCAGAGGAGTAGCATGTAGCCAGGGTGTCCGAAGAATATGCATGCTACGGTGCCCCCCCCCCTCAAGTGTTCCAGGGAGGAGGCGGGTCCATATGGGATTAATGTAAGGTAAAAATAAAGATTAGGGCAGCCCCCTGTCGTAGTGCCCATATGCAGTGCCCCCATGTGCCACAGGAGAGAACACCCTTATGCAGGCCTCCAGTAGTGCCCCCAGTAGTAGTAGTCATCCCCCCTTTGTAGTGCCCCCAGTAGTAGTAGTCCCCCGCTTTGCAGTGCCCCCAGTAGTAATAGTCCCCCCCCTTTGTAGTGCCCCCATTAGTAGTAGTCCCCCCCTTGTAGGGCCCCCAGTAGTAGTAGTCCCCCCCTGTAGTGTCCCCAGTGGTAGTCCCCTCCTTGTAGTGTCCCCAGTAGTAGTAATCCCCCCCTTGTAGTGTCCCCAGTATAGTAGTCCCCCACCCCCCTTGTAGTGCCCCCAGTAGTAGTAGTCCCCCCCTTTGTAGTGTCCCCAGTAGTAGTAGTCCCCCCACCCCCCTTGTAGTGCCCCCAGTAGTAGTAGTCCCCCGCACCCCTTGTAGTGCCCCCAGTAGTAGTAGTAGTAGTAGTAGTCCCCTTATAGTGCCCCCAGTAGTAGTAGTCCCCAGTAGTAGTAGTCCCCTCCCCCTTGTAGTGCCCCCAGTAGCAGTAGTCCCCCACCCCCCTTGTAATGCTCCCAGTAGTAGTAGTCCCCCCCTTTGTAGTGCCCCCAGTAGTGCCCCAGTAGTGCCAGACCCCCCCAGTAGACACACATAATATAAAAACAAAATAAAAAAAAAACACCTCAATTCCCGCTCCCGCCGCCGCCATCTGCTCCTCTGTCTGTCCTCCCGGGCCGGGCCGCTCTGCATTATAGAAGAGACATCATATGACATCATGACGTCTCTCCCATTGCCCACTGCCGGAGCCGGAAGATGTAGCGGCTCCCGCAGTGGGCGCAGCAGCAGCAGCTAATGAGAGTCTGACAGACTCTCATTGGAGGCTGCTTACAACAAACACACAGCTGCCGGAGCCGGTATCACAGTGACACAGACTGCACCGGCCCACGGCCCGCATGACGCTGCGGCCCGGGGGGCACATGGCACCCTGCCCCCCGGCCGAGCCCGCCACTGGGTGTCACAGCCTTTGCGCATTCAGATGCACGCTTGTATACCAGGGGAAGTGCATTTACTAGCATTAGCATAAAGTCACAGCCTTTGCGCATTCAGATGCACTCTTGTACACCAGGGGAAGTGCATTTACTAGCATTAGCATAAAGTCACAGCCTTTGCGCATTCAGATGCATGCTTATACACCAGGGGAAGTGCATTTACTAGCATTAGCATAAAGTCGCAGCCTTTGCGCATTCAGATGCACTCTTGTACACCAGAGGAAGTGCATTTACTAGCATTAGCATAAAGTCGCAGCCTTTGCGCATTCAGATGCATGCTTGTACACCAGGGGAAGTACTTTTACTAGCATTAGCATCTGAATGCTAAAAGGCTGCGACTTTATGCTAATGCTAGTAAATGCACTTCCTCTGATGTACAAGAGTGTATCTGAATGCGAAAAGGCTGCTATGCTTTTTCAAGTCTTGAGATTCAAGGTACATTACACAAGCATTGTTTATATGCTTATATGCTAATGAGGTGTCCCTCTTTTTTTACGAAACCACACACCTCGCTGTTTGCCCTAAACAGATTGATTAGCTCATATATTTGGGGTCCTACTATGAATTTAATGACTTCTACTACTAAGACTGAGACATTCCCTATTACTGTATCTCCATCAAAACCTTTGAATTTGCAATCTACATTTATCTACTGTATGTTTGGGAGAAGATGGCCTTGGCATATTTTATATTCCTTGCTCAATTGCTGATGTCTATGATGTTAATCTTTCACACTTAATCTACCAAATCACATCCCTTGTGCAACCATGGATACACCAAAAGTTCTTCTGGTTAGGCTGCATGGATCTTCTTATTACCAAACTTAAAGTATGTATGTATTACATGAAGTATCCCATCTCGCTCCCCTCGCATCTGTACTTGATGCTGCAGCTAGAATTATCTTCCTCTCCCACTACTCCACATCTGCCTTCCCTCTCTGCCAAGTCCTACACTGGCTCCCCTTCCCCTACAGAACTCTCTTCAAACGTCTCACTCCCACGTATAAGGCTCTCTCCAACTCCACTACATCTCTAACCTCATCTCCCTATATACTCCCTTCTGCCCACTCCAGTCGGCATATGACTGTCACCTTTCCTCCCCTCTGGTTACTACCTCTCATTCTGGAAACCAAGATTTCTCCCATGCTGCCCCTAATTACTGGAATGTTCTCCCTCATTCTATATGACTATCCCCTCAAATGGGTGCTGAAATCCCAACTATTCATAAAAGCATATACATCTACCACTTATCCATATCACCACATTGCCTGCTTGACCCTCTTGCACTCTTCTATTCTCTCTCTCCTGTTTCCTACCCTATCTCCCCTTACACTGGCTCACTACTTATGTCTTCCATTTGTCTCCCCCTTCCCTTTAGACTGTAAGCCCCATTAGCAGGTCCCTCCTCCCCCCTGTTCATATTACCTACTACTCTTGCACACCAGCTACACTATGAGTGGGACCGTGCTTTCACAAAGAGATGTAGGAGGGAAGTGGTATACGTGATTTCTATTTATAACAAGTTTCCAGTTTCGGAGAGAATCTATGTTGTAGGAGACATAGAATTACTAGCCATTTACTAGCATTAGCATAAAGTCACAGACTTTGCACATTCAGGTAGCAGAAACACTAAGGCTGAAACCTTGTCCCAGACATTTAGTACCACGGAGGAAGAAGATCTCCTTGATAATAAGCCAATCTTAAACCTAACCTGCTCCATGGTAGTAACCAGCCACGTTAAAATTCTAACCGGGAAGACAGTGGTGACACCATAGTTATGCACCAAGTTATTTCAATGGACACACATGTCATGTTTCTCCAGCCATTAAGGAGTGAAGAAGACATTGGAACTAATTCTCAGAGAATATTGGTGGCCGACGGTTCGCCATGATGTTAAAGACTTGTGACAGCCTGCCCTACTTGTGCTCAGCACAAGGTTCCACCTCAAGCTACTTTAGGTCTCTTACAACTACTGCCGGTGCCCAATTATCTATGGACCCATATCTCCATGGACTTCGTTGTGGATTTACCTTCCTGTCAAGGTTTTAATACGATCTGGGTTGTGCTGGATAGATTTACTAAATCTGCTCATTTCATTCCGCTAAAGGGTTTACCCTCAGATCCACGGCTGATTTAGGTGTTTTTAAAAGAGATCTTCAGGCTGCATGGGCTTCCCAAGGACATCCTTTCCGATCGAGGGGTACAGTTTACCTCAAAATTCTGGAAAAGCTGTGTAAATGTTTTAACATCAACCTGAGTTTATCTTCGGCTTGCCGCCCACCAGAGCAATGGTCAAATGGAATGAATAAATTAGGATCTGGAGAAATTCATTATAATTAATTAGTTATTTTTAGGATCATTTTAATAAAATCTAACAAATACAAATATTTTGTTTTAGTTATATGGATTTTAATAGAAAATACAGTTTACCTATACAGTAGCTTAGCATTATGCTGATTTGGATGAGCCCTACAAATGCCCCAACATTCCAGCACTGCAATCCTCCCTCCTACTGGCCCTTTATCATAATGAGGGGGAGATGTATTAAGCCTTTTAAAGAATGGAGACATGGACAAGTGGAGAAGGTACTCATAGCAGCCAATCAGCTTCTACTTAACTTGTTTTTTTACAATGTACGTGATAACTACCTCAAAGCTGATTGGTTGCTAAGGGTAGCTTCTCCACTTGTGCACTTCCCCACTCTTTGGATACATTAACCTAATAATTGATGTCTATGATGGCTTCTACATGTGATTGGTCATCGGTTGTGGACCTAATGCTGGGTACACACTGGCAGATATATTGGCAAATCAACTGATCGGCCAATATATCTTGTGTGCATCGGCCAGTGTGTACCAGCAATATGTCTGTGAATGATGTAGTTCACAGACATATCTCGTCGGCTGTGCTGCAGAGCCGATGCCCAATATATCTGCAGATATATTGGGGCATCGTGCTGTGTGTACAGGCAGTCAGTCGACCATCCATACACTTGCAGCAGAGGCCATGGGAAGGAGGGCGCAACCCCCCCCCCCTCCCCGACCAGTGGCCAGATGATGGTTGTTCAGTGTGTATGAACAACCATCATCTGCAGATATATCAGAAAAAATCAAAACAAAACCTATATCTTGAATGCAAGATTAATTTTACTTTGACATATCATAGTGTGTGATGCAGGATTAAAACAGTACAATAATTATATAATATTAACTAATATGTGTAAATAAAAAATGGTAAATAATGAATTCTGAATTTAAAGCAATGCCAAGTGTGCCCACTGATGTGGGAAATGATTTACACTAATTGACTCGATTTTGAAAACTTGTGTTTCATTTTAATCCTGCATAACACACTATGATATGTCAAAGTAAAATGAATCTTGCATTCAAGACATAGGTTTTGTTTTGAAATTTTTCTGATAAACATTTAATTGGGCAATACAAAAGGGTTGAGCTCAATCAACCCAGATAATTCTGGGATACCCTGTTCTTTGCATTTATAGTTACAGAGGGGGACAAACCTCTGAGATTTGAAGCTCACTTGCACATGACCTTAGTGTGCAAGTATCAATATATAATTAATCTGCAGATAGATCACTGCAGATCAGGGCCCAGGAAACAGAAATCTTGGGGCCCGCTACACTGATGTCCCTGGGCCCCCCCCCATGAAACCCCCTCTACCCCAACACCATCCACCTCGGCCGAAAAACCCTGAAGGTATATTAGATAGACTCAAATAAATTATATATATACTATACACATTCTTTATATATTTATATCTATATACTGTATATACATATATCTATAGATAGATAGATAGATAGATAGATACAGGTATATATAGATATAATCTATATATAGATATCTATCTACTGTATGTATCTATATATATATATATATATATATATATGTGTGTGTGTATATATAATCACACTCACACATATACACTGTTTATCCACACACACACACACACACACACACACACAAAACAGCCAGTTAATGTGTAGAACCTGCCTCTTGAAGTTCTCGGGAATGACAGTGCTGAGGCTGCCCATGGCCTGGGGGGGTCATTGGAGCATTGGAGAGGAACTTCTGCTAGTGGAGCTGTCTGCTGGAGTTTGCCATCTCCTGCTCTTCCTGGGAGGCGAGGCTGCTGTGGCAAAGAGGGAGGCAGAGATAAAAGGGCGCAACATCATACGTAATGACGCGGCAGCGTCATTCATTACTATGCTGCGTCATTCATTTACATACTATGCCACATGCGCAGAGCACTGTGAAGCACACTCCAGCCAAGGAAGGGGTCACAGGGGATCTAGTTACATCGTGCTGCGCGGACAGACGGCACACTCTGTATGTACTAAAAAGTTAAATTTATCTTCCGGGGCCCCTCTGTACCACGGGGCCCAGGACGGGTGTACCCTTTGTACCCCTCTGACGCTGGGTCTGCTGCATATATGTCTGTTAGGTGTGTACCCAGCTTTAGGCAGATTTGGAAGATTTATTAATGTTCGGCTATGATCATTCACGATAATTTCGCAGCTGTCGGCGGAGTGTACTTTTTGCCGACTTAGCGTGTTTTGGAGGCAAAAACTTTTCATGCACTGCCCCGCTTTTCGCCCTATTCAATTCCAAAAACCGTGAAAGCGTGGGACCTGGCGAAACGCAAACAGGCAAAAAGTGCTGTCAGATTGGGGAAATCAGCCTGATACCCCCCAATAGATGCACTAACATTGGGGATCGATCTAGATGCCCCTGAATAGCCCTGCTGAAGGTATTTGGGGTACTTAAATGCTCTCAATAGCTGCTAATTAGCGTCTTTACACAAGTGGTGAAGATTAGTATTTAGCAGTTTTTTTTTTTAGAAAATAACTAGTCCCAGCAAATTTGGGGCACATGAAAATGGGTGCAAGCATGGTTAAAAATCGCAAAACTGAAGTTTTAAAAACGCACCTTCAGCAAGCACCTACAATCAAAAAAACACCTCCCCCATACTTGCAGACCCCAACCCCAAAAGCCTATTTTGCTAATATTTAATTTTGTACCCCGACATTGTTTTTTTTCGCCCCCTTTTCAAAGTAATTTTTTGGGGTGTTCTTAATTTTTTTAGGATTTTTTTGACACAGTTATGCTTTGGGGGCTGTCCCAAGGGTGCAGAGTGGTTTCTCGAATGTTTGCACCCCAAAACTCCAATTCTGCACTTTTTTTCACCACCTATTCATAGGCGAATATTTTCTCCTATTACATTGCATTGTGTTTTCGCGTCCACGAAAAGTATTTGGAATTGAATACGGCGATACTTTTCCGTCTGGCGAAATGACGTCATCGGCAAAAAAGTTTGGCTTTTTGAGTCTAATTGAATACGGCCCTTAACCTCATATAGCCACAAGAACATTCCCAATTGCCTAGTAAACTGTTTAGAATTGTTTGCAACTCATTATAGTTACTCTGTTGCTACAGTAAGCGTAAATGGTTTAGTGATAAATGGTTTCAATTTTACAGAACACAATAATAACAATTTTCATAAATAATTACTTAAAACCACCAGAGACGTACACGGGGCAGGGAGCTTCATTATCTAGTGTAGTGACATTCCTTCACACTCTATTTGATATTTAGAGGAGCAGAGAGGCTGTGCATCCCAGGGAGTGTGCAGCTATTGCAGAGTAAGGTAGAGCATATAGAGCTGTGTGACAGAGGCCTGCATACGAGATGCAGGGGCCATTACTGAGTGCTGTGGTTACTGCCTTCCCACGTGCAGTAGCTGTACAGCATGTGTGAGGTGCAGGGAGGAGAGTGATAACTCACTGAGGTTACAGGCCACACAGGGTTAACCTTTGGCTCTGACTCACTCTGGGGTGGACACTCCTGCGGTTGGTGGTTTGGCTTCTGGATGACCCCCTGATTGTCTCACCACAGAAATGACACCTCATCCCACGGCGGGAACTAGCCAGAGAGGAGCCAGGATGACAGAGGGACTGAATACCCACAGAAAGAGTTAGGGTAAAAATTATTACGGCTGACAGCTGGATACTGCTCTGCAGAACAGGCACATCCAATCTGGTCTATTGTGACTTTTCTTAATGGACAAGTACTTACATAGTTCATTACTCTCATTCAGTCTTTTGCAGAACTCTACTGTATGCACCTAGGAATATTAATAAAGAAGTGCAAAAATTAAGTATCTCTAACAATAATATTACATATTTAAAAATAATTACATTTTTCATGGACCTAGATGGGAGAATTTAATATTTTATATTTCATATAGAGATATGTTAGACCCCATAATGTTTCTGCATCAATTTGACAGACACTTCACATCAGTTCTCTGTTCTGCTGGAGTACCGTGCGCCATCTATTATCCATCCCGAGCTATGGCATCACAATTTCTTCATTCCCTGTCCCATATCATGATATTGTTAGGGGTAAATTTACTAAGAATCATGACTGGTCGAGATGCCAATCTGGGGTGATTTAAGGGTTGATTTTCATCTTGCAAATTTACTAAAGACAAAGTCGGGTGAGATAGAGAGAGATTTCTCTCTTCTCACTCGTAAAACTCGGGGGAGATAGCTAACTCGAATCAACTTACCATCGGGCGAATCGGAAGTACTTTTTACTTAAAATATACATCTCTCAAATTTACCAAGAATCGGGATAACAAGCTCGGGTGAGATGACAGCAAACAATCTGCCCAAATCAATTCTCTAACTCTCCACCTCCTGAGCTGCGAGTTAGCCTGAAACATACACAAATCATTGTGATTTGTGTATGTTTCTGCCAGTAAATAGATAAAAATGGGATTCATTTTTTAAAACGAAATGACGTGAGTTCCCCCCCCCCAAAAGACTAACCAGCTCCGGACTTGTCAGCCTGTCCTGGTACCTAAAATTATGGGGAACAAAATGAGTAGGTTTCCACCGTAATTTAGGTACCTGCAGGGCCAGTCCTGGATTTAAATATAGGGGGGAAAAAATTGCGTAGGGCTCCCCCTATTTTTAAAACCAGCACTGGACCAAACCGACTGGGGTGTAATGCCACAACCTGGAGACCCTATTACCGGGTCTCCAGGGCCAAAGCATTATCACCCCAAGCCAGTCAGGCCAAGCCGGGGATCTCAGGGGAGGTGGGGACCCCCGAAAAAAGTGGTCCCCCCTCTCCCAAAACCCCAGGCTAGGTCTGAAGCCTGGGGCTCTTCACCGCACCTCTGGGCTGTGGGTATGGTGGGTAATACTGTGTAAAATCAAAGAAAACTATTGTATTTTACAGTAGAACTACAGGTGCCAGCATGCCTGCCCTTTGGCACTTGTGGAACTATAAGTGACAGCATGCGGCCAGCACCCATACCCCCACTGTAAAATAAATAGTTAAATAATGATAGATATTAGCAGCAGCTACAGAGCGCTGCAGAGAAAACAATCCACTCCCTGAATGATGTCATGCGATATCGTTCATCGTTCGTCTTTTGCCAAAATCTGTCATGTACATGACCGATATCTTTCAGCACAGCCACCGGAATTTTCAATAGATATCTTTTGTCTTTCATCGTTCAGAAATACATCTGCTAATGGATAGGCCCCTTTAGCGGCGCTGCTGACAACCTTACATCTGCCAGCGAGGGAGAAACCTCTCACTAAAAAAATAGAATTCCATATTATTAACACCACACAAACATAGACACTGAAACCATTTGCTTATGAAAAGGACAACTATCTCAGCTGACCTTATTATTATACTCATAATATAGATAACATTCCACTTGCATTAAAGTAGAGCTTAGGGGAAGATTTATCAAAGTACAAAAAAATCTATTGCTAGTGAAAATTAGTGTTTTGAATTGTGACTTGGTTGTTTCCCCTCACTCTATAGGCAAGCTGGTCATGATAAAGTCCTTATTCAACTTTAAACTTTAATAGCTGGTGCATGCAGCACTGAAAAGCTGTTTTTAGACGAGGGGAAGGCAGCTGGGAGCAGCCGAATGGTTACAATGGAAACATGATGCACCCCAATGTTAATAGTGTTAATTTCAGCACCCTGTACCTGTCACAACCCATGCAGTTCCTCTTTCCTGCCTAGGGTGTTGCTCTCTGCCCTGGTGCTTCTAGCACACAAACTGCTGAATTTCAGCTGAGTGTGCTATAAGCATCAGAGCATAGAGCGACACCCCAGGCAGGATACAGGAACTGCATGGCTAGACTGAAGATTAGTTAAGGGACCACATCCTTGTTAGGGTAAACCACATCACCTGATCAAACTAGGGATGTCAATCTCACCCCATATTTATAATCCTGGGATTCAGGATTGAAAAAAATATCAAACCCGGGTTTTCCCGGGATTGATTTGTACAAAGAAACTATTATTATTCTGTGGTCCCCAAAGTGTATCAAGTTGCCACTTTATGGTACTCTGCCTTATTCTCTGAGATGTCATTTTTACTTATGTTTTTGTAAAATGAATTTGAAAGTTTTAGATTACACACTTTTTACAATAATATTTCTTCATATGGGCATGCGTAAAAGGGAGATAATAAATGTCTCTGATAAGCGGAGACTGAGGGTTATGGTCACACTTGTTATTGGGATCAGTGGTCAAATGAAGAGAATTGTATTTGTCTATACTGTATTCACAAGAAGACACAGCCTACGTCAGCCAGAAGAACAGACAGATGCACTACTCCTCATGAGGCTGCTGTTGATCATCTCCACAAGTCAGAGGAGCATGTGATGGGATCCTTCAATCAGAGCCCATCACATGCTCTTATGACTCCTCTGCAGAGTCTCATGGGATTTACCCAATAGTGCACTGCAGTGTGCCCCTATTCTCTGCATACAGCTGCCGGGCAGTGGCAGAACTCTCTGAGACAATGAAGTCTATGTTCACGGATGTCACGTAGCGTGTGACCACCTCGACCAGCCTGAGCACCCGACATGCACACAAGGGGGTTTTCTGAGTAAACAGAAATCACCCCTGCCCACCGATCAGTAACAAACACATCGCCGGCGATATGTTTGTTTTAGCTGCTAATGAAAGTCAGATAGACTCTTATTAGCTGCTTTATCCACGGAGGGAGCCGGGCGAAGCTCACATGAGTGAGCTCCACCTTCCGACTCCCGCAGTGGTGATAGTGGAGACGTCATGATGTTTCTCCCATAGTGCTGAGCGGGAAGACAGAGGAGCGGACATTGGCGGGCACAAGAACGGGATTCAGGTAAGTAATCTGGATGTGTTTGTGTTATGTGTTATATCTGTAAGGGGCACTGCATAGGAGGGACCCACTACTGGGGGCACTACATAACGAAGCACTGCATAGGGGGGACCCACTACTAGGGGCACTACATAACGGAGCACTGCATAGGGGGGACCCACTACTGGGGGCACTACATAACGGCGAACTGCATAGGGGGGACCAACTACTGGGGGCACTACATAATGGGGCACTGTATAATGGGCACTACTGGGGGCATTGCATAGGAAGGGCCACTACTGAGGGCACTGTATAAAGGGCACTACTGGGGGCACTGCATAGGGGGACCACTACTGGGGGCACTGTATAAAGAGCACTACTGGGGGCACTACATAATGAGGAACTGCATAGGGGGGACCAACTACTGGGGGCACTACATAACAGGGCACTGTATAAGGGGCACTACTGGGGGCACTGCATAGGAAGGGCTACTGTATAAAGGGCACTGCATAGGGGGACCACTACTGGGGGCACTGTATAAAGGGCACTACTGTGGGCACTGCATAGGGCGACCATTACTGGTGGGCACTACATAGGCAGGCACTGCATAAACTGCACTGTATAAGGGGCAATGCATAGGGGGACCTCTACTGGGGCACTGCATAGGAGGATCACTACTTGGGGAACTGTATATGGGGCACTACTGGGGGCACTGTATAAGAGAAACTGCATAGGGGGGCGGCGGCAGCTGGGACTGGCATAGGTCCTGGGGGGGTGGTAAATTTTAATTTGGGGGGTGGAAGGGGCACCAACATTTATCTTTCCTCCGGGCACCTGGGATGAAGTTACACCACTTCTGCTGGGCCCCATTAACCCTTGAGGCTCCAGCAGCCTGGTCATTGCAAGCTGTGGTGGGCGACAGATGGACCCCTTTTACTAATCCCAAAACCTCGGGATTGCTGCCTCCATTCCTGGTATTATAATCCCAGACTTTTTAAGGCTAATTCCTGGGATTGGCTTCCCTTGATAGAACGTGCACTGCTGCCAATGCCCAAACAGGGATGTAGTCAGTTTACCTACGATCGGGATGCTGGCAGTCAAAATCCGGATGCCAGCAATTAGAATACCAGTACCGGAATCCCAACAGCTGTCAGAATCCCGGTGCCAGTATCCCGATGGTACGTACTGGGGTTAAGGGGAGGGTTAGGGTTAGGCACTAGGGGAAGGTTAGGGTTAGGCATTGGTGGGGTTTAGGTTTAGGCTGCAGGAAGAGAGGGTTAGGTGTAGGGGAAGAGTTAGGATAATGACCAACAGGTGTCAGTATCCTAACCTTGTTGGCATCTTGTACCCAACCCCCTCTGTAGGTAATGCTGCCAGAACAAAATAATACTAGCAACATACAGCTGACCATAACAATCCTACTCGACCTGAAGCTGGGTACACACTAGAGCGACAGGCATTCGTTCCGACATCGAAATGAATGCCTTTGAACGGGGATTGCTCGTACACAGAGACTACTCCTCAGTGACAGGAGCCTGGTACTGCACTGTAGCATTATGTGCAGCACTCGGCTCCTGACACAGTCAGGAAGCCGGCACTGCACATAGAGTGGTCCTCGGGGGCAGGCCGCTCTTCCGGGACCCCCGAATGACTAAAACAGGGGTTCGGGCCGTGTGACTGTGACCCCTACCTGCTAGACAACTCCCCCTTCCACAACAGGTGTCAGCTAAGTGAGTGACGCCACTGGCCCTTAAGTCACCCATAGTTTTATTATTTTAAACACCACTCTTAAGCATAACTATAACTAATAAATAAGACACAGACATCATCACTTTTATATTTGTTTGTCTATTATTTATGTAATTTTAACTCTTTCTCATTATATTAACACTTATTGATTTATCTATACACATCTATACTGCACACTTCAGTATCACCTTTTTTCCCTTTTTCGTGTGATGCCCTGGGGATGGTCCTTGGCCAGATTCTTTTGGGGTTCCCTGCGCCTCGGACGTGAACCCCATAATGTTAGGGACACCAGTATAGAGCTGGCCCGGCACTTATTCATATATTTGCAAATGTATATAACTAATACCTCTGAATTTATATTATTATGTAGGATTCAAGTATTTTTGTTGATATTGCTGCAGTGTGCTGGAGAGCAGATCCCTTCTTTTTTTTTCTGTAGTTCAGTAAAACCAGCTCTAACTCGTACTGCACCAAATAAAAAACAGTTTGCTTATATCTTCTCAAGCTTATTCAAGCATTCGAATATTTTAAGTCACCCATAGTTTTAGTATTTTAAACACCACTCTTAAGTGTAACTATAACTAATAAATAAGACACAGACAACTCTAGAATTGGAAAAAAGAGGTCACAGCAAAATTTATTCAGATCGGATTTGAATTGAATTAATTAGTCCTGGTGGTGAAAAAGCAGTGCTACTGTACCTTGGTCTACAGCTCATAATAATGTCTCGCTTTACCAAAAATGGGAGGGAGTTCTTCTCCCCGTGCGCAAGCCATCCTGGGGAGTACCACCTCCCCTTAATTAGCACAGTGCTAGTCCCTCCCTAAGATGAAGACCTGGTTCTCCCCTAAAGTAGTAACCGACTCACCTGTCTCGAAGGGGAAATGCTAGCCAAGCTCTGCTGCGCCAAATTGAGCTATCGAGGAGCACTGCTTCCACCAATAACGTGGACAAAATGGCCACGTAACGCCACCAAAGAAAACCTAGCCTCTCCAAACTATTCCAACGAAGCCAGGATATCCAAGACAAAAAACTCTAAACCCTCGTCAGTGAGGTGCACTCCATCCGGCCTATATAAATGTGCCTCCTAGTAGCGAAGATGAGGTGCTTGATAATATGCCCATCTAAGTCAATCACAAACCTAGACACTGCAGCATTCAGCTTCCTCCTAACTCTGTCTAGGGCTGCCCCACCTTGGGTACCGCGCCAGCACCTCCTCTAAATAATTTCGGACAACAAAGCTTAACTTGTGGCCAGCACTCCGCTATCAACCTCAAATCCTGCTTAATGGCGATACTCAGTTCAACCCCCTTACACGTGCCAAGGTCATTATAACCCAAATGCACGATTAGACAGTCAGGGGTCCCCCACTTGCTCTCAGACTGCCAAAAAAGGCCCAACAGGCCGTTCCACCTGAAACCTCTCAAGCCAATCCAACGGACCCTAAAAGGAGCTGAGGTAGAACAGTTATGCCTGCTAGCCCAGTACACACACAAAAGAATGCCCTACAATCCAGTCGTCTGCTCCCTCGCCCAACCTCTCATTGCTTTAGCAATAACAAATGATTTCCTAGGATCAGTCAAACCATTCAGATGCGAGAAATAGGAAATGCCAGCCAACAAGCAAGGCACAGAAGCCTTTGAATGCCCACTCTCGTGCCTGTACCATACAAACTCAGACATACTGACATGTAGCTCCTTACCTGCCTCCGATCTTGCCAGAAAAACCTGCCATTCATTCCAAGCTGCGGAATAGGATCTCAACGTACCTGGAGCAAGTGCCCTCAAAGCGAGTCCCTGAATACTGGATTTATGATCTGCCAGACAGAGGCAGGACAAAGCAAACCATGAATCCTGGCAGATGGGGCCAATAACCTAAACCTATCCCATTGGAAACAAGACAACGCATCTGCAATTTAGTTTTCAACACCCGGGACATGCTTGGCTGTAAAATCAATATTCCTAAGCAGACATACAAAAACTAGATGCCTAAGCAGTCTTAGCACTTGCTGGCAGACTGACCGCTGATTATTAATAGCTTAGACCACCCCCAAGTTGTCGCACCAAAATATGATTTTCCGATTGCTAAGCCTCGAAGCCCACAGTTCAACTGCTACCACAATCGGAAATAGTTCCAGAAGAAGTAAGTTACGTGGCAGACCATTCCAATGCCATGAAACGGGCAAGCTTCCGCGCACCATTCACCCTCAAAAAAATGCTCCAAAACCCACTGCCCCTGATGCGTCCGTAAACAACTGAAGTTCGCGATTGGCCACAGACAAAGCGAGCCAAATGTGAACTCCATTAAATTCATGTAGGAATCTCAACCAAACCTTAAAATCCTCCTTCATGTCTGCCAAAAGGCAGATAATATGGTGAGCCTTTTTGATGCCCGCAGAGGCTCGCTCCAGCCTGCGACAAAAAACCTTACCCATGGGAATGACGCGACAAGCAAAATATAGCAAACCTAGCAGTGACTGCAGCTGTTTCAATGAGATTTTCCTGGCTGAAACAAAACTCAATAACAACTCGCTAATTATCTGAACCTTTTCACAGGGGAGTCTACACAAACCCAAATCAGTGTCGACTTCAATACCAAGGTAAGACAACTTAGAGGCTGGCCCCTCTGTCTTTCTGTGTGCAATGGGAACTCCCATTGACCCAAAAAAAGCTTGGACGGACCGAAAACAGCAACTCACGGCCCTATTAAAAGAAAATCGTCAAGATAAAGAGCGAAGCCTGACTGGCCAGTACCCGCTTGAATACACCACTGTAAAAAAGAGCAAAAACATTCAAAAAAGGAACAAGAAATAGAACAGCCCATAGGTAGACATTTATCTACGTAAAATGGACCATCTATCTTTAAACCCATGTACCTGAATGGCCCGGGGTGCAACGGTAGCAACCTGAAAGCAGACTCAATGTCAATTTTTGCTAACAAAGCCCCCACCCCAAACTCCCACACGGTACCAAGTGCATCTTCAAATGACTAGTAGGTGACACTACATTCGTCTGGATCTAAAGCATCATTTACCGACCTTCCGTTGGGGTAAGACAGGTGTTGTATCAACCTGAATTTCCTTGTTCCTTCTTAGGTACCACGCCTAGTGGTGAAATGCAAAGATTTTCCATTGGAGGCCAGGGCAGCCGCATATTGTTACATGAAATGCCCAGGGAATGAAGGGGTGTAAAATTGGTGTCTCGGCCCCGGGAATGAATTGGCGAATGGCTGCTGATATAAGCCTTGGTTAAAATAAGGGGTAAACGGGCAACACATATGCCCCAATCTCAGCTCCACATCTATTTTTTCCGTCACAACCTCTGGAAAATCCCTAGCTGACTTTAAATTTCTTTTAGCTAAAACTGGACGAACCAATGGTAACTTAAAACCCTCTTTATAACCTTGTAATAGAAAGGCCGCTTCCTCCTTAAGAGGATAACGCCTCAACCAAGGGGTGTTTACGCACAATGTTAGGCTCGATAGATGTTCGGGCCTACTGCGTAACTTCCGGCCATACCTCCACATTCTTGAATCCAAAGCTCAAAACTTTCTGTCTGTCCTGCTTTTTCCTTAAAAGCTCATCTTACTGGCTCCAAGCGTTATGCCTAGCCAAAACCTGCATGCCCTGCACTAAAGGTAAGTACTTCAACATGTTCATTCATTCAGACGGGCGTGTCTCAATGTAGCACGCCGCAAACATATACATTCCGGAAAGCCAATTCTGATAGCTCCTCCAAGCCTCCTCAGCTGCCGCTCCCCCTTCTTTGCTGCATCTAACACCTTTCTAGCATCATGTGTGATTGTGAACATGTCGACATATCGACCTTTTCATATTCGCTCTCTAGTCTTGGACCAGACACCCCTCAAAATTGCAGTATTGGAGCAGTGGACTGCATCCCCTGAAGCATCCGGAACCAAACTGGCGGCTACGCTATCTGCTCTTTTAGGACTTTTGCCTTTACCCTTAACTTCTGCACAAAATATTTCATAAGCTTGTGCAGCCTTTCCCCTGAACTAGATGAATTGGAAGAGTCATCAGAATGCAACAGCAGAGCAATTGAAGGTACATCAACATTCATCTCACCTGATCCAGAGGCTGACAGGATCGCAGGAGCGTCCCTGGAAGTGGAAGCGTGTCCATCGTTGTGCGATGCACCCACCGCATTTTGACCCGATGACAAACGCCCCTCTGCGACAACATCTCCAGAAGTCGACGCAGACAGCTGAACAAAGGAGCTGCGGACTTGACACACTTCCATTAGACACAGAAGCTGCCGGTGCACAGATAGTAGGAAGCTCAGGTGGGGCGTTCTGTGGTGGAGGGGTTAAATGGGGCTGAGCTGATGCTGTCTGCATAGGAGTTGGCGGCAGGGGCGGGGCTTGGGGAAGGGGGGGTTAGCTCACGGACTGCCGTCCCGAACGCTGCACGGGAAAATTATGGGCCTGTTGGGGCACAGGGGAAAAAATGGCCAGGGCAGCCGCATATTGTTAGGTGAAATGCCCAGGGAATGAAGGGGTGTAAAATTGGTGTCTCGGCCCCGGGAATGAATTGGCGAATGGCTGCTGATATAAGCCTTGGTTAAAATAAGGGGCAAAGCACATTGCAGGAGTAGGGACGGGGCCAGGGCCATAAGCCCAAACCCTGCATGTGGACTAGCAGCAGCTGGTGGAGGAGTCAACATTGGTGAAATCAATCTGGGCCAAGAGCCCCCATAAGGGGTTGCTCTATCTTGCTGCCACTGTGGCCTATGGATAGTGAATACAGTAGGGGGTTGTGTTCTGTGCATCGGCCTGTTCTGGCTTATAGTAGACGCCAGAACGCTAGGGGCCAGAAAAATCCCTGTGCCTCCTGTCCCTGGGACAGAAAGGGGGGAATCTGGGGAGGACAGGGCCTCCCCAGCATCTAGGCGGCCGCTATGGAGGGGGCGGGGCTAGTGGCCGGAGAGTCCCCGCGTCCGGCCCTGCTTGTAGCCGGGGAGCTGGCCGGTCGTGGAGTGCCAGCAACACCCACCGAGCCCCTCACCAGCCACGCCTGGAGGGAGAAGGCGTGGGAGCGAACAACCAGCCGTCGCAGTCGCGGAAGAGGGTGGGAGGCGGTGACAGGAGTGCGCAGCAGACAGGCGCGCGCCCTGGGCAATGGGAGAGGCATCGGCGACTGCCAAAGGCCTGGCCACTCCACAAGACAGCGGGCAGGGAGAGCGTTGCGCCTGGGATGGGGCATCATGGGAGGGAATTGGATGCGACAGGGGCAGTAAGGGCCTTAACGTAGAATAGAGGGAAAGAGAGGAGGAATGAAAGGTGGCAGAAAGAATAGGAGGACAGGTGAGAAAGCTGAGAGAAAAGGCTGGGAATATGAAAGAAGGTAAAAGAGAATTAATGAATTTAACAATGCAGAGCAATATTAGCCAGATAATATGATACTGGGCACTTAGCAGTCTGGGATCACAAACTGGAAAGAGGAAGTTGACTCCTCCTCCAGCCCTAACATACTACTACTAAACCCCGCCTTGACGGGGCAGCTAATAGGCTAACCGATAATGACTGGCAACTGACCTCTACCAATTATAAACTATCAACAAAAACCAGCTCTAACTAGCACTGTACCAAATAAAAAACAGTGGACCTCATTCAGAGTCGGTTGTAAGCGGCTGCTTGGTAGTACGCCTAACGACCGAGAAACTGAAAAAGGAATCAATCGCACGGCCTGTCGGTCGCAACCAAAGTGATGCCCATACGTGAACAATGCACCTCTTCTAGCTAGCGAGTGATAGCAGCTAGCGATCGAGTCAATCGTTGTCAGTCGCTGTATGTTAATTTTCTTCTGATGGTTGTTCAAATGTCATTTAGTTCATGTTTTACTGGTAGTGCATTTGTAAATAAAAAATTTTTTAAACCTGGATTTTGGAATAATAATGTTGTGTTGTTGTTAAATGCATGTTAAAATTAACAAAAAAACGCATAGAATAAGCCATCCCCATGAAATTTATTTATTCTTATTATTCGCTAATGCTAAACCAGCTGAATCAATTACAAGTCAATTAGCAGTGTTATTAGCTTCAACAAACGATTATTAGCTGCTTGCATTGTGTGGCTCAAAATAGAAACATCAATCCTAACATCAATAACATTCGATAGTATCGATTGTACTCTGGGGCTTGCGAGAGCACATACCCAACCTCAAGCTGTACAATCAGCCAGGCCTCAAACCTGCTCGCAGAGTGACGTTTTACTACTTCCGGCCTTCTATGTCGGTCGTAGCAGGTAAATTATGTACGCCCCTAAAACGCTGAGGCACGCCTGCGTTTTCAGACCACCACCCCCATCAACACACACAAACGGCCTTTCATGTCAATCAACTCTCGGAAGCCACTTCCTGCTCGTAAGCCGTACGATCTACAGCATTTTGGATAGCAAAGCCTCGTACGCACATGCGCACAACTAACCGTATGCATGCGTGGTTTGGAAACATCGGATGTGTACGACCGAGCGGCCGCTTACGACCGACTCTGGATGAGGTCCAGGGTGCTTATATCTTATCAAGCTTATTCAAGCATTCGAATATTTTCCTTAACTTATACGACTCTATAAGCATAAGGAGGATCAAGTATCAAAGCTTCATAAAGATTTAGGTATATACTTTCTTTTGTGGGCATGCGCAGTACAAATTTGCATTCCCCAACTAAGCACAAATGTCTGAATGTCCAGATATTTTGTGTTTGACCCTAGACATTACCTTTCAGCAGATTTGAACAACTGACACACTACAATAATTACAAATAACAGTGGCTTCAACTGCTTACAATTAATACTATTCCTAAAAATGTGTAATTGTAATGAAGATTTCCTTATCAAAGTTAGGAAATAATACTATGTTAAAACATCTAGGGCGGGATGCATGACGCATCGTACTCGCGATTCAATGCATTCCGCCGGTCATCGCATGCATGCCGGCGTTTGTAACGCTGGTATGCATGAAGATCCCCGAAAAGGACCGCTCTGTCGGTAAGAGCGGCCCTTTGCGGTGGAGGGGCTTCTAAGCAGAAGGACGCGTGTGTCATGGGGGTGCTGGGAGGGATCCGATTGAATCCCTCTATCAGCACTCTGCGGAGAGAAGCCCATAGGCTTCTATGGGTAATGCCATCAGGAAGATGGCGTTACCCACAGCAACCAAGTCCCGGAGTGCATATGTGAAATGCAGTCAAAGCCGCATTTTCGGGATTTGACCACATTTTTCTCATTGATGAATCCCGCCCCTAGTGGTATATTTACTAAAGTGTGGGTTTATAGAAGTGGAGATGTTGTCCATAGCAGCCAATTAGATTGTAGCTATTATCTTTTATAAGTTGCAAGATAAATTATAAATAGAATATGATTGGTTGCAATGGGCAACATCACCACTTCTATAAACCAGCACTTTAGTAAATATACCTCCTAGATCTGCATGGACATGGGCCAACAGCTAATTTAGGGCCAGCTTTGCAATTCCGTCCTTGCAATTATGGTAATGCAGCAGAAGACATCACGCCTCCTGAATGAATTACTTATCCGAACTGCTTTGTACAATGCAGCATCGAGAGCATCGGCCGGCTAAGTGACCCATAGAGTCATGCAAGCCGACCACTACAGATGAGAGAAAGAGGCTAGGAAATCTCTGGATTCGGGAAACGGAGGCTATCGCCGCCCCGTCATGCCCACAAATGGCAGCAGACGTCAATCACTGACAGTCTGCTGCTGCTCGGCGTGCGAACACGCAGGACCCGTACTGCACATGCGCAGTACTGGTCAGATGCCTGCGCAGATTCCCAAACATCGGTGCACGCTGAATCAGGCCCATAATCCAATAATCTCAGTGTGGAAACTGAAATCTTGTTGTTTTGCCAGTGATGTCCCGATTTAAAGTGATTATTTTTAAAACCTTTATTTTAAAGCCAAGTTTGTGGATTTCTAAGAAATATGTAATGATTCAACCCAGTGGCATAAAGAAAAGTTGAGTCATCTGAACATATTTAGCATTTGTTAGACTTAATATGTGCATTTTGATCATTTTTTTTTGTACACTGTATACTCAAATTTAAATAACTTGTAAACCCACATTTTTTTCATGTGCAAATATCCAGTGTTTTGCTAGACGTAACCATGGATTTAAACTTACAACAATGTTGGCTCATAGAAGTGGTCATTCAATATTACTACATTATGTTACACATAGGTGATTTTGCTGCATATTAAATATGCAGCAAGGCATTAATCCAACCTATAGTTTGACCCCTGGGATGAAACAGTGCATCGCCTGGCCCAAACAATCTACAATTATTAGCACAGCAAGAGCAATACACATCTCATTCACCAATTATTCAAATGTACTTGAAATCTGATCGACATTGTCTGGTTCAGGTGCTTTGAACTTGGTTCAATTTCAGATCTACTACCATGGTCAAATTCACAATTTTACGTTAAACAATATAAAAAAAGATTGTTACGAATCTGGGTTTTAGCATTTCTGACAAGCTCAAACGCTCCTTCATTGCTGTGTGTTCACCTGGTCAGCTAGACCAATGGCTATTCACCACCTCCTAAACCAGTTCCTATGAGCAACCCATTGCCAGAACAATATGTTCCTTCCCAGGATAGTTCTAGGCTCCAGGTTTACTCCTTGTATCCTGTGATTGTGTTCTCTGTGACTTTATCTGCTACTTCGTGGATTCTAACTATCTACCAGTACTATATTGTCTGAGTCCTGAAGTTCACCCTTGTCTCTGGAGTGTATCCCTGGTCTTGCTGGCCTTCACAGGTCACTAAGCGAGGGGTCGCACATGGACCTTATTTATTCACTCCAGTTACAGGTTAGTATCCATTTAGTATCCCTCACACAACCTGAACACTGTTGAAAATGTTGCTGTGCTTCAGGGCCATAATGGTTATGTAAGCACTACTGACGCCCAATGCGCAAGGCTAATGTGGCGGCACCGTCGCTGCTCTGGTGACACTTGTCTTTGACTTGAGTGGAAGGCACCTTGTTGCCTGGAGAAACACACCACGCTTCCTGCACAATGGCATTGATGTGCTCAGTAATCACTCATTAATGCAATGTATGATGTATAGTGTCGGTGTATATTAGCCCACTGTACTATGTGAGCCGGGAGTATCACTCCCTTTGCCTAACTCTATGGCTGGGTAAGAAAATTATTTATAGATCCAGCCAAAGGCTGTGGGCATAATATTATGTCTTTATTGTTTATTCACTTGCTCTTTCTCCTTCATTTTTTATTTTTGCATTTTATCACAGATTTTGCAGGTGTGGTAGGTCCTTATGGGCTTCATCTAAACCTTCTGAGGCTCTGCCAGTAAGAAGGGCAAAAGACTCAGTTGCACCTGAGGAAGTTTTGGAAGTTCTGAGGATAAATAGACACCCAGTCCTGCAGTAAAGACATTTGGAAGACTCTTGACCCTTAAAAAGTAACTGCCTGCACTGCTTCAATAGTAATATGAAATCATCCCTCCCCTTTTGCCACACAGCTAATATCATTGGTCTGGTCCTATACCTGGACTCAGATATACTAAGGAAAGAACACACCCACATCATCACCTACCAACAATTCACTACCAACAGGAGTAGTAATAAATAGGCATAAATCCCAACCATCCCGCAGTCTTGTTTCTTTTAAAACTGTCTTGTGACAGGGTTTGGCACTTTTTGCACGGCCACACGCTGTGGAGGTCGGTGTGCCACCCCCACTGGAGGTATTTCTGCACTCCCAGTGTGCCACTGTTTGCTGTACAATCAAGGGGTTGATACCACCAGGGCACTATCTGTGTGCAGTTTGTATATATTCTCTTTGTACATGTGTGAGCGTCCCCCAGATGCTCTGGTTTGCTTTCACACTCAACAGATTAAAGGGACTCATACATCTGTAATGTATTGTCCCAAATCCCTGTTCGATGGCAGGGTCGGTGAATAAGGGAAATTCAAGATGTTGGAAATCATCTATTCACCGATCCCTACCTATCATGCTGCTTTTCCTCAATTCGCAGACGAATTGCTGATCATCAGTGGCCGCCAATCAATGAATCGCATAGTAAGATGTATGATCCACAATACTAGTAGGTTAAATTGGCTGCTTTGAAAAATGTACCCACATACAGTATGCATGAGCTTGTGTGGTAGAGAATACAGTGCTTAGTAATATATAGCTGTTAATATTTTAAAAACATCTCTCTAAACAGTGTATATATATATATATATATATATATACACACACACACACGACAGGCTCAATCCACGGCACTCGACCATCTGGGGTGCCCTTGGCATGTGACCACACCATCTACATAAAAAATATCATACAAACTCGGCACTCACATGCTTTTCAAATTGCAACTCCTTTGAACATAGGGAATGTTGGTTCCAAAATATTGCAATACTTTGTTAAGATGACCACCGCTTCACGGTCATTCCCATCTGGCCAGTCCCTACACTGATTCTCAGATAAATGAACTTGATCTGCCATCTTGGGCTCAAGCTTGCATACATTTTAAACATGAAACTGGGTCCTGACTTAAAGAGAAAGGACCACACATATATATATATATATATATATATATATATATACTGTATATATGCATTCAGCCATTCTTTTTTGTTTTCACAAATATAAGATTGTGTTTGTGACATACCGTTGGACTGAGGGAGAGGAGCAGTTTTGTGGCCTGGCTAGATGTAGGCCTACAGATTCTTTATCTTTCTGAGAAAACTTACTATTGGGATGTCTACTAACCAAAAGGAATGAGGGAACTCACTTGTGGGGTGTCTTAGTAACCAGGAGGAATGAAGAAACTCACTGGTGGGGTGTCTAGTAACCAGGAGGAATGAGGAAACTCACTGGTAGGGTGTCTTAGTAACCAGGAGAAATTAGGAAACTTACTGGTGGGGTGTCTAGTAACCAGGAGGAATGAGGAAACTTACTGGTGGGGTGTCTAGTAACCAGGAGGAATGAGGAAACTCACTGGTGGGGTGTCTAGTAACCAGGAGGAATGAGAAAACTCACTGGTGGGGTGTCTAGTAACCAGGAGGAATGAGGAAACTCACTGGTGGGGTGTCTAGTAACCAGGAGGAATGAGGAAACTCACTGGTTGGGTGTTTTAGTAGCCAGGAGGAATGAGGAAACTCACTGGTAGGGTGTCTTAGTAACCAGGAGAAATTAGGAAACTTACTGGTGGGGTGTCTAGTAACCAGGAGGAATGAGGAAACTCACTGGTGGGGTGTCTAGTAACCAGGAGGAATGAGGAAACTCACTGGTGGGGTGTCTAGTAACCAGGAGGAATGAGAAAACTCACTGGTGGGGTGTCTAGTAACCAGGAGGAATGAGGAAACTCACTGGTTGGGTGTTTTAGTAGCCAGGAGGAATGAGGAAACTCACTGGTGGGGTGTCTTAGTAACCAGGAGAAATTAGGAAACTTACTGGTGGGGTGTCTAGTAACCAGTAGGAATGAGGAAACTCACTGGTGGGGTGTCTAGTAACCTGGAGGAATGAGGAAACTCACTGGTGGGGTGTCTAGTAACCAGGAGGAATGAGGAAACTCACTTGTAGGGTGTCTTATTGGTAAGAATCCCAGGGAGATTCACTACAAATGGAGACAGGAAGATAAAGGATATAAGGGCGATGGGTTCAACCTGTTGATGGTGCAGTTGTAGCCCGAGGTTGATGGTGGGTGAGGCCTCTGAGAGGTCCACAACCAAGACAGGTGGTTGCAGCGAAAGTAAAGGAGCGATGGGCTCAGTAGATAGTCCAAGCAGTCATGGCTCAGGGTGAGCAATGTCAGATAAGCAAGGGATCTGATGGTCATGCTGCAGCCTTGAGGGCTGGAAGTGCTTGGCAAGATGGGGCCCTGATGAACTCATCACAGCCTTGAGGGCTGGAGATACTTGGCAAGATGGTGCCCTGGTGGACACGTCATTGCCTTGAGGGCTGGAGGTGCTTGGCAAGATGGTGCCCTGGTGGACACATCACAGCCTTGAGGGCTGGGGTGTCTTAGTAACCAGGAGGAATGAGGAAACTCACTGGTGGGGTGCCTAGTAACCAGGAGGAATGAGGAAACTCACTGGTGGGGTGTCTAGTAACCAGGAGGAATGAGGAAACTCACTGGTGGGGTGTCTTTGTAACCAGGAGGAATGATTTAATCTAAAAATATATTATTTTGTAAAGAAGAAAAAGACAATGTGATTGTACTATTCCTACTTTTAAGGGAAAAATAGATACTGTATATAATATTATGTGCTTCACAAATAAAAGGAACAACATTGGATTTGAAACTTATATATTGGTAAATGGTATATTGGGGCTGATTCAGAGATGACGTCTTTGTACGCAGTGGCTGTGCTAAAATATGCCACTGCCGGCTTTTGTGATGCAGCATCGGATCATCTGCATGAACATTGGACATTAGAGTAACCCTTCGGATACTCAGGATATCTGGTAAAATCACGCTGCCAGGTCCAGGGAAGCTGCATCCAAGGTCACAGCCTTTGGCTTCGGCACTCCCAGGAAATGGGGCAGACACGTCCCCATATTCTGGAATGCTGCCCCATATGGCAGCAGCCTGTCAGTCATGCTGCGGCTTTTGGGGCACTGTGAGCGCCGTTGCATCCCCAGGTCTGCACATGCACAGTGCCCTCCTGTATATCGAATATCACCGTAAATCTCGGAATTAGGCCCGTTGTGTACTCAGTAACAGGTCATACATTTTATACACACAACCAGAAATATTGAATAGAAAGTTGGGCCAGGGCAATGGTATCTGCAATTTGTTTGTTCCTAAACTCACGGTATGTAATAGCCTGTGAGTTTTATCCAAAATCTGAGTCCATGCGCGTTTTATGCTATTGTTACAGCTGATAGTGACGGGTTATGGGAACTGTCTTTATTACACATGTAATTGTGATGTGTTTGATAGGTTTACATTGATCAAAGTGAACAAAGTGAACCTAGAAGTGTGTTCCATTAGAAGTAGAGGACTGGGTTTATATCACGTTTATATCACGTATAAAGTTGAAAAATCAGATCCTTACACAGAGAGAAAAATACTGTGTGCCCACCTGCAGGGGCGTTGAACGATTTTATTTTGGGGGGGGCAACATAAAATTGTTCCGGCGCCTCCCCTCCCCTCCTCTCCTCTACACTCCAGGAACATGCAGTCAGGGTAGGCAGAGCCTCCCCTGTCATACTCCCTCCCCTCTCATACTCCCTCCCCTGTCATACTCCCTCCCCTATCATACCCCCTCCCCTATCATACTCCCTCCCCTATCATACCCCCTCCCCTATTATGCTCCCTCCCTTATCATACTCGCTGTCATACTCCCTCCCCTATCATACTCGCTGTCATGCGCCAGAGTTTTGATGTAAAAAAGCTGCAAGTCATTGCTCCCCTCCTCCCTCTTATCTTGGCGCATAGGCACTGTAGTGGCAGCAACGGAAGGTCAGGGGCTGTGCTTTATAGCGATAGGCTGCACCGCAAGGAGGAGGTGTAATGTGCAGTGTTTCAACTCACCGCACATTACACATCCCCCTCCGTGCAGTGCTTGGGCCGTGCAGCCTATTGCTATACATTGCACAGCCCCTGATCGTCAGAGGTCGCGTCTTTGAAATGTTGGGGGGGGGGGAGGGCGAGTCGCCCCTTTCTGCCGCCCCACCCTCCCCCTTTGTGATACCCACCTGTATCACAGTTTTTACGTTTTGGCCCATATATCTATATGGATTTCCTTAAAGTCAGGTATCCATGTGCTATAGACAATGTGAAGAGCTACATTCTGAGGATTTGATCTTCATTTTAATGGTGTCTGGCAGTGTCCTTAATGGATTGGCAGACACTTCTACCTGACCTCATGTCTAAATTATTACCAAGCAGCATCTGGCATTGTACTGTCATGAAATAAAGAATATTTTATATATAGCTATACATTACACTTGCTCCTTTGTACATATTTCCTCACAGGTGGCTAAGTGATTGATGGAGTGAAGAGCCCCACCAGTTGCAACCTTACTATTAATCACAAGCAGCTTGTGATCTGTCACAGTGCAGGAATGTATGTGTGTGTATGTATGTGTGTGCACTGTCACACCTGTGGTACTGCAGGTGGGAGTCCTGGAAGCAGGGCGTGATCACACTTGAGAGGTGACAGACCTAAGAGAACACAGATTTGCAGACACAATTGTCATCTACAAATCTTTTTCTATATTCTAATATCACCTATCATTATTTTATTTTGATTTATTAACACTATAGAAATTCTAACAGTTTTTGGGGTTGTCATAATAAAAACACAGCAGGTAAAATAGTTATCCTATTGGGGCCAAGCTCCGGCGCTTGGTAAATCTGGCAGCTACGGGGGCTGCGGCTGTTGTCAGGAATAGAGGGTCTGCAGCAGATAGCTGCTGTGGTACCTCCATGGTATATTCTGAGTTATATAGAAAGGCCCATTAGAAAGGTGTGTGGTTTAATTAAAAATAGGATAGAATGTTAAATGTACTTACTGGTAAAGGCATGAAGTAAGATAAAATGAAACCTAGAGCAAAACATAGAATAAGATTTAAGACTGCATATTATAAATATAATTGACATCTTTATATTACACCACTTTTATTGGCGATAGTTATAAATAAAAAATACACTTGAAGAGTAAAGTGATATAAAAAGCCATTGTAAATCTGGAACATATGTAACAACGGTAAATAAGTAAAATAAAGAACAAATTTTAGACCATCTTAATACATGGTACTTTTTCAAATAATTAGAACACTGGGCCTGGGTCGATGGTCCCCCACTGCGCATGCGCACCCCGGAGCCAGCTCCGGCGTGCGCATGCGTGAGCCCCGTAGCGAGAGAGAAATTCTCTCGCTCTGGGACTCACTACAAAAGGGGCGGCTGTCGATGTTGATCGACAGCTCGCCCCGTTTTGTAGGCGGGGCAGGGGCGTGGCTACACAAACAGAGGCGTTCCCGGAGGAACACCTGCCGTTTGTGGGCGGCCCCACTGACATCGCGAGTGTCATCATGTCAGTGGTGAGTTTCCGGCTCTATTAGAGCCTGAAGCTCACTGGGGCTTGCTGCAGACGAAACCCTACCACAAGGGTCTCGTCGCAAGCCCCGATGGTCGCGACCATCGCGACCATAACCTGGTCACTCGCTAAAGCTGTGGGTGGTCACCCACAGCTTAGCGAGCGGCCAGAAGGCCGACTCAAAAAAAAAAACGCTGCCCTGGTTCAGAGCGAGCGCTCTGACAGAGCATCCGACTCTGAATCAGGGCCACTGTACTATTTAGGAAAGACATATAGTTATACATATTTAATTTAGATGTTATATGTTTGTAGTGGAAATTAGATCATCATTGTCTGTTGAAATGGTGCCATCATCTGGATATGAAACAAACAATGGAAGGCAAGTGCGAATACATCTCTATATAGGCAAGTGCGAATACATATCTACAGTGCATCCAGAAAGTATTCACAGCGCGTCACTTTTCCACATTTTGTATGTTACAGCCTTATTCCAAAATTGAATAAATTCATTTTTCTCCTCAAAATTCTACACACAATACCCCATAATGACAACGTGTAAAACCTTTTTTTGAGATTTTTGCAAAGGGCAAAGGGGATATCCTGAACCTCGCTGCAACATATAAGACGCTCTGCTTATTTACCATCTTCTTTTCCACTCTACACTGGCACCTTGGAAATCATCTCAGCTGTGATATTCAGCAGCTGCATACGGAGCACGTCCAGCGGCCGATTCCTGTCTCTCCATCCAGCCCTGCTGGCTGTGCATGCACTAGAGCCTACCTGGAGGTAATCCGGCTATTAGCCTATTTTGGAGAGAGATAACGGACATTACTCAGGCCTCGTTGGCCGTTCACAGCAATTCACTGTCACGGCAGGAGAAACTTTGGGAGTTTGTCACAGAGATATTATCCCCGCTTCAAGTGAGCCGCACGGACCAGAGAGGGAATTACACCACGGCATATCCACACACGGTTGTCCTTGTTCATCCTCCCTACTCCTGTAACGACAGGTAGATATTATTGGAAAATTTTCCTTGGTGCCTTGTGGATAAGACGCTGCAGAGCTTATATTTGGGTGATACATTTATTTTCCATTGTTCCCAATTCTGGACATACTTGTATTAGGGAACATATTGCAAGAATTTCCCCTATATACAATTTTTATTATAGCAGCTTGGTTATTTATACCAGACATTGATCAGGTTTAACTCTTTTATGCAATCATTCATGTGCACATATGTTTTATTGTGTTAATTAAATTTATTTCTGTTGTCTACCAGCGCCACACTGTGTGTTTTTTTCTATTTCTATTTTTAAGTGGGCTGCAGATCCCACTATGTGTGGCAGCTTAGTAGTACAACTAAATTCTCACACAGACCTTTACTGCGCACCTACCCTTTTTAACAAGTGCGTATACATATCTATATAGGCAAGTGCGAATACATCTCTATATAGGCAAGTGTGACATTTTGTCATCCAATTCAAATGCTCCAATCACTCTAGGCCTCAAAGCATATATTTAAATATTGTACTGTATATGCTTTGATGACCTCAAAACATTTTGCTAATTTTATGAATACCCCTCCAATTCCAAATCACATTCTTTTGTTGTGGTCCCTCTCCTGGAGCCTTCACCATTCGCTGTATTTGGCAGGGCCTATCACTATGTAAAGCCAGGACCCTGTTCATGCTATAATGAAAAGCTTTGGAGACGCAGTATCAGCTCTCAACTGCTACAGAAAGAGTCAAGCCTCTTCCTCCATTTCTGACAGCAGTCGCAGTCCCCATAGGTTTCTATGGGGGGTGTGATGTCAGATCTACTAAGCTCCAAAATCATACATGCCTGCTCTCCTGGAAGTCGCAGGAGGCTCCCGATTTTTCGGGTATCCCCCCGCACCCATGGGAAAGTAGACACTTCTCCCGCATTCTACCCACTTCCTAGTGAAGTGGGCAGAATGGGAAACATTTGCTCGCGGATCGACAGGTCCGCGAGTAGGGGTCGGAGCCTAAGGACGCGATTCTTTGATAATCGTGTCATTTTGCCCCACCCCTATTTAAATATGCGGGAATCGCAGCATTTTACCATGAGTGGGCGAGGCTTACCTGCTTCTGCCCGGCTTTATCCCGGGAAAAAGTGTCAGAAGACGGCAAGTATGTCCAAAATGCTTCGTAGTTTGGTCCCCATAGCTAACGCCATCTGAAGATGATGTTGTGCTTCTGTAACCTATGGGCTACACCTTAGTAAAATTTACCAGGGAAACCTCCCCCCCAGCAACGACCACCGTGCATGCGTGGCCTGTAGACTGCGCATGCGCAAGAGTATAGCACAGGAACAAAGAAGTGGTCTCTTCACTCTGATCGCATAGTGTGGATGGGCTCCTTTTGGAACCCCTGTCCCTGTGGGTTCTATTTCAAATATTCCTGCGCTATCATCGCATCCTGCAATTAGATCATGGGCATTAATGTTGCGCCCAGATCGCATTGCAATGCGATTATTGATAAATGGGCCCCTAGATGTCATCATATATCATAAACCTCATCACTGTAAAACACGTGTGTTTTCTGCAGTATAATTTTTCTAGTCTACCTGAGAAAATCCATTTGACTTTTTTCAGTATGTTGCTGCCATCTAGTGGATACATTTACTAATGTTCTAGTTCTAATTCTTAATTTCTTTTACAATTTGATGTTTTTCCATGTATATGATTTTACATTATCTTTTGTTACATTAACCCATGAGTGTATCTGTAGAAATGAGGGCAAAAAAAAAAAACTATTTAAAGGCAAGAATAAAGTATTTATACTGTAATGCATACTCTCCAATGTTTCTAAGTTCAAATGGCCCTCAATTGGGTTATATACTATTAAAGTGCAAATAAGTAGTAATTACTAACAACTAATCTAATCAATTTGTTTTCATCAGTCTTGTGCAAGTAACGCAATGAAACCAGGTGGTATATTCACTAAGAAACAGCTGTACAAATCTGCCGCAGGTTGGTGTTTCTGGCTGGGGGGATTCTAATAAATGCAAAAACACTCCTGGTTTTGCATTTTTACTATTGCCCTTTTAAATCCCAAAACCACAACCAGCTTTACAAAGTGTCAGATAGTTTGCTATGGATGAAAACACATGTGCTCCTCTTAGTAAATAACCTGTTATGTCTAAATTGCAGTAACAGCTTACCATCATATTGCTTGGCAGTGAATCCGGACAATGGGCCTGAGGCGCAAGCTAACTGCACGCAATGCCAATATTCATCGAGATTGCCGGTGCTGGAAGTGCTGTGCATGTGTTCGAGTTGCACAATGCATGTGTCCCCATGGTTACCACTAGGAGATACAGAACGAATTTGAACGCAAAAGCCATGGTTTTCAGTGGGCATTGCTGGGTGGTAAGAGGAGGGTGATTAGGCAGGTGCCAGTGTTTCATGGGTGTGTCGCTGACGCAGTAGCTCAGACATAGGACACCATGTTCACACAGACAAACGCATCTGCCATAGTGCTGGAGCAAGCTTCGATGGTGCGACGCTGGTGCAGCAATGATGCGTCTAAAGACTCACTGAGACGCATTAGCGCCACTGCAAGTGGGCATCTCAGTAAGAACAGAATTAATTGTGGCATTAGTATAAAGTCGCAAACACAGCGGCAGCGAAATACGCAACCACGAATGCGTCTGCAACCACCTCTGAATCAGGACCAATATGAGCATACCAAGTACAAGACTAAAAGCATTCTCTTTAAATATATTTCCAGTGGCACAAGTTTTCTTGGTGCGCTGCTACCATCTGGTGGATACAATGAGTAATGTACAAATGCTTCTATAAAAAAATGCACCTATTTTGGTAGCTCTGTGACCTGCCCCTGTATAATTGTGATGCACCAACTTTTATGGTTTTATAGGTGTACATAGAAGTATTTATCATGGAAGGTGTGAAAAAGTCTACCCCACCCTCCTTTGAGAATACCCCCATATTAATTTAAACATTTACATTGTTCTTCTAAATTACTGCTATGTCAAGCATCATTTACTGTTCTTCTTAATCATGAGAGTGAGGGCCCATATGGACTCTCCTCTATGACGTGTATAGGCTGTCTCTATGCTGTGTATGGACTGTCTTTATGACGTGTGTCACATTTGATATAAAACTTACCTAATTGAAAGTATAAGTTCCAAATGTCGAATAACGTTTTGCAATATACCTTAAAAAAAAAAAGTTTGGATACATGTAAAGGAATGGCTTAAAAAAATTATAACATTTTAGGTAATATAGTAATTTGTATTAAATATATTCTTCTTAAGCCAGGGAATGTCCTATTGTAGTAAGTCTCTCCTTATCTTGTTAATAGGGATGTATAATTTATTTGTAAGAGTGTTGCTATAAATAGAGCTAATTATAACTGGGTAAACACCTATACAATCGGCAGGCCGTTCTTTCAATTTCGACCCGTTCTTTTGATATCGCAAGAGTGTGCAGGCACCTTTGATCATGTTCTGTTGGATAAATACTGGTTGATCGAAGGATCGCATCTTATATACAGTTTAATATTCATCCGATACGACCAGGCGAGATCGGACCAAAAGTGCAGTGTGCATGGAACTTCGATCATTCTTGCAGCTCTACATCAGCAGCAGCACGGCCTCTGTGGGTGGTACAATCATTATTTTCCTACAATATTTTTGCAGTTGGGGATTAAAAGGTCAAAAGTATGATTGTATAGGTGGGGACTTCCGATCGGGAGTGAAGTCGATCTAAACATTGCACCAAAAGAGTGATTGCAAAGGTGTATACCCAGCTTTAGGGGTCTATTTTTTATCACTTAATTTCTACAAAAGCAAGTGAAGATTAACATTTTCGCCTGCTTTTGTAGAAATTAAGTGTCCGGGCCATTTATCAAAAAGGTAAAACAGGAGATATCTCCTGCTTACCTTTCACTTCCAATGTGGCTCGCTGTCTCCATACACTAGTATGGGGACAGAAATTCATCAAGCTCTGCTCTGAAAATGCTATATTTTTGGAGCCTGACTGCGGGAGAATTCACCATCTTCATATGGCGTTTGCTTCCGCTTGTGGCTCACACCCCGCTCCTTCCCTATGGAAAGTAGTCTCGGGCTGTGAAGAGGGCTCCTTCGCCCGGACACCGGGGCTTGTGCGCCTGCATAAACTCTTGGTTACGCAGGCGCATTAGCACTGCCAAGTCGACCCGGCAGTGCTAAGTTTCACTGTTCCGAAAGGAGCAGTGAAGCGCTTCGGGGAGACAGCTGATTTTCGGATCAGCTGTCTCTGTGCAATCGAGTTAGTATGTTATGCTAATTACCCCTTAGTCCCTAAATAAGGTATGTTTGTATTAATCCAATTACACGTAACTTTTGAAGGAGTGGCACACAGCCAGAGGCAGGCCAACACCTAAAGCTTCTGTTTTGGTCAGATAATTCCCCAAAACTTTCTATTTCCCTCAATGCTTACAGGAGGAACCTAAACAGATTTGTATCAATAAATTTCCATCAGTCATAAAGGTTAACTTACAGTATGTTCTTTATTTTTGATTCTAAGGGAAATATTTACTAAGTGTCAATTAAAATCGATATTGACTGATTTAAAATTAATGAAAATTTATCAAAATGGATGTTGTGTTTCTGGGGCTAAATCACACATTTACTAATACTTAAAAAAAACAAAATCAAAAATTGTCTGTTAGTAAATGTGTGATTTAGGGGTCTATTTACTAAGCTTTGTTAGGAGATAAAGTGAATGGAGGTAAGGTGCCAGCCAATCAGCTCCTAACTGTCATTTTTCAACCACAGCCTGTGAGATGGCAGTTAGGAGCTGATTGGCTGGTACCTTATCTCTGTTGACTTTATCTCCTCACTGCTAAATAGACCCCTTAGCCCATGAAACATATCATCTATTTTAAATCGATTAAAATTGACCTTTAGTAAATTTATTCCTAATCCTGATATCCCATTGTTTTACCTAATGGCACAAATAACAAAGGTGAAAACATCTGGTGTCAGAGGTCCTCCCACAAGATGTAAGCTGTAATGTGTCCTTCATCAGAAGTGCTGAAATGGGAATATTAAGTTTCTCTACGAGAGTCTGGGTTATGGAATGAAAGTATAGAACCAACTGATATATAGCTATTAATTTCCATCCCCACCAATGGTTCATATAAATTACAAAGAGCATCATACTATTATTTGAAAAATACCATCCCCACTATTTATGACAATGAGATTCGGACTCTAGGGGGTAAATTTATTAAGAATCTCGGGTGACTTTCTTTGTTTTCATCTCGCAAAGTGAGTTTAGGTGAAAGTGAGATGTCCGATGGTGAAGCAGATCGAGATATCTTCCCCGAGTAGCAAGTTTAGATGAGATTACTCAACCGAGATTGCAGTGTTTTCTTTCTGCAAATTTCTCCCGAGCTAGCAGCCCGCAAATATCAGTGAGATATGTGAAGGCTGCTTGTGTGCTGTACCTGTAAAAAATGGGTTAAATGTGTAAACAAAAATGATGTAGGGTCCCCCCACCCGAAAGCATAACCTGCTCCGGACAGGTCAGCCAGTCTTGGTTCCAAAAATTATGGGGAACAAAACGAGTAGGGTTCCACCGTAATTTAGGAACCAGCAGCTGGCTGCAGGGCCAGTCCTGGTTTTAAATATAGGGGGGAAAAATTGCGTAGGGGTTCCCCTGTATTTAAAACCAGCACCGGACACAAACTGACCGGGTTGTAATGCCACAGCCAGGAGACCGTATCACCGGGGCTCCATGGCCAAAGCATTAACACCCCAAGCCGGTCAGGCCAATCTGGGGATCTTAGGGTAGGTGGGGCCCCCCAAGAAGGGGTCCCCCTCTCCCAAAACTCCAGGCTTGGTCTGAAGCCCGGGGCTTTTCCCCGCACCTCTGGGCTGTGGGTACGAGGGTAATAAAGTGTTAAATAGTAGTAAACTATTGTATTTTACAGTGGTACTTCAGGTGCCAGCATGCCTGCCCTTTGGCACTTGTGGAACTACAAGTACCAGCAGGCGGCCGGCACCCGTACCTCCACTGTAAAATAAATAGTTAAATAAAGACAGTACACACACACACCGTATCTAGTACAACTTTATTCCATACACCTAACCCACTCACACATACTTACCTGTACCAGCCGATCGGTCCACTTTTCCCATGTGGAAATCCATTTGGCCGCTAGCCAATCAGCGGCCACTTTACATGTAGCAGCCGCTCATTGGCTGGTTCCACGTGGGGCCCACGTGGAACCAGCCAATGAGTAGCCACTACATGAAAAGTGGCCGCTGATTGGCTAGCGGCCCGTGAGAAATAACAGATGATTTTGGTCATCTGTCATTTCGCGAGGTGTAAGTATGCATTCGGTATGGGATCCCGGCTGCCGTATGACCGGCAGTTCGATTCTCGGCTGTGGCAGCCCGACAAAACAGCAGAGCCCAGCAGCAGAAGCCCGACAGCGCTGGAAATCCCAATCGTCCCTAAGGTAGGTATAAACTAACCTAACCAACCCCCCCTAACCCTAACCCTAACCTCCCCCCGCTAAGTGCCTAACCCTAACCCCCCCTTCCCCGCTGCCTAAACCTATGTCCCCCCCAGGGGTGTCTAACCCTAACCCTCCTTCCCGCTATACTAACCCTCCCGGGGGGGTGCCTAACCCTAATTCCCCCCTTGGTGCCCTAAACCTAACCCTCCCCCCCTGCGGCTGTCCGCTCGTGGCGCCTGGCATCCCTTCGATTGGGATGCCGGACGCCTGTCTCCCGGCGTCGGGAAAATGACAGGCGTCTAGATTTTAGACACCTGTCATTTAACACTAGGCAGGATAGAGGATTCGGGAAGCCGGTGGTCGGGATTGCGGCCGCCGGCTTCTTAAATGTATCCCGTAAGTATATGTAACAGCATATACTTATACCTGTTCGGCATGGTTCTCGTAAGTCATTTTTTTTGTTTTGACAAGACCCTGGATCCTACGGAGAATGGCGCCAGGATGGAGGTGAGTATAGGATATTTTTTGCAGGTACATCCAAACGGATTTCTACATGGGACAAGTGGACGCGAACATCTGGCAGCAGGTTAAGTATGTGTGATTGAAGTAGGTGTGTAATAAATTTATACTATCTACGGTGTATGTTGTATCTTTGTTTAACCATTTATTTTACAGTGGAGGTACGGATGCCGGCCACCTGCTGGCACTTGTAGTTCCACAAGTGCCAAAGAGCACTTGTAGTTCCACTGTAAAATACAATAGTTTACTACTATTTAACACTTTACTACCCCCGTACCACAGCCCTGGGGTGCGGGGAAGAGCCTCGGCCTTCAGACCAAGCCTGGAGTTACGGGAGAGGGGGGGTCCCCACCTCCCCTGAGATCCCCGGCTTCACCTGACCGGCTTGGAGTGTTAATGCTTTGGCCATGGAACCCCGGTGATAGGGTCTCCTGGCTGTGGCATTACACCCCGGTCGGTTTGGGTCTGGTGCTGGTTTTAAATATAGGGGGACCCCTACGCAATTTTTTTCCCTCCATGGCCCTCATTCAGAGCCGGATGCTCTGAGCAGAGCGCACGTTCTGAATGAGGGCCGTCCTCCATAATTATGGAGCGTCCTCCTGGACGCTCGTATAGCTGTGGGTCACCACCCACAGCCTATACGAGCGTGCAGGTTGATGGCCGCGATGGTCTTGACCATCGCGACCATCGCCACTGCGAGCCGGAGCCTGCGGTTGAGTTTCTCAACCGCAAGGCCCGGAGTGATTTTGGATCTATCAGAGCCAAAATCACTCCCACTGACATCACTAGTGATGTCAGTGGGCCGGCTTCTGATGGTAGGCGTTCCCTTGGGAACGCCCCCGTCTGGGAGGCACGCCCCCGGCACGCCCACCAAAGGGGGCATGCTGTCAATCAACATCGACAGCACGCCCCCTTTGATCAGACACAACGAGCGAAGGAAAGTCCTTTGCTCGTCACGTCTGGCGCATGCGCACGATGGAGCTCCCTCCGTCGTGCGCATGCTCAGTGCACACCATCGACCCACTTGCGAGCGGACAGCCGCTCGCGAGTGGGTCTGAATCAGGCCATATATTTAAACCAGGACTGGCCCTGCAGTCTGGTGCTGGTTCCTAAATTACGATGGAACGCTACTCATTTTGTTCCCTGTAATTTTAGGAACCAGGACTGGCTGACCAGTCCAGGGCTGGTAATGGCTTTTGGGACCATATGTAATTTTTTTAACAAATTAACCCTATTATTAATATTTACAGGCAGAAACATACACAAATCACACTGATCTGTGTATGTTTCTGGCAAACTCGCAGCTCCGGAGGTGAGTGCTTAAAACTTCAATTTGGCAGAGAATTTGTTGTCATTTCACCCGAGATTGTCATCTCGATTCTTGGTAAATTTGTGAGCTGTATGTTTTAGGTGAAAAGTACTTCCGAGTTTGCCCGATGGTAATAATTCGAGTTTGCGATCTCACCCGATTTTTACGAGTGAAAAGAGAGATCTCTCTCCCAAACTCACCAGAGTTTGCCTTTAGTAAATTTGCGAGATGAAAAACATGCCTAAACTCACCAGAGATTGTCATCTCGATCAGACTCGATTCTTAGTAAATTTACCCCTAGTAATTTGTGCTTGTAATTTCTCACCCTTGTTGCTAATTTTGTACATTAAAAACTTCAATATATTCCTCACATTTTCTAGAAAAGCTAATACTTTAGTATCCAGTGAAGTCCTGAGAAAACAATGTATGAATTGTTTACTGTACCTCCAATTCCTTTATTTGTTTTGGTAACTGACCTCAATAAACTCATCTCTTCCCAGGCACTTAAGGGCTTAAGACCGCTGTTGTGTTGGTAGCTGGATTGTTCTCTAAAAAGTCTCATACCTTTACCTTAATTGACCCACATACTTCTGTTTCTTAAACAATGTACCATCCAACCTTCGCTGACATTTATAAGTACTGCCGGGAATTGAAATGGCAGATTGCACGAGAATGATCAGGGTTATGTTGCCGATAGTAACATCCTGTATATATATATATATATATATATATATATATATGTATATATATGTATGTATATATATATATATATATATATATATTTATTTATTTATTTTTTGATTAACAAAAAAAAAACATCTATACAACTATAAAATTTATGGACTCCTGCACATAAAATAAATTCCTTATCCCTTAGGTGAATAAACCTTGAGGCATCTACTACAGACCATATCCCCTGATAACGTGCATGCCCTCAATGCTCTAACAAGCTAAAGATGGATTGAGGTCTATATTTAGATCCTCACTATTATCAATACTCCTTGTTGAAAAAGCATAACATATATTTTATATAAATACTCCCTAAGTGCTCTGAGGAATGCTGCCTCACCCAAACTGTCACCTCATTTCAACAATAAATGAAGCAAGCAAAGCCAACAAATTTTAAGTTACCTTAGTAGCTTAAACACTGGGCGCTCTGTGTGGAATCGTAATATGTTTAAATATACAAGTGTATTAAAACACTGCTACCCAATAAGTTCTTCCATAATAACCCAAAACACAAAAAGCAAATAAAAAATCAAATGGAGTGAGAATCACTCCATTCTAGGGTGCGCGTAACCTTAGGTGAATCAGGACACAGATATACACTAATTGGTATTTTACTTAAAAAGAGGATATCTAAACCACATAATTAACACATACATACATTCATTAAAAGGCCTTAATAACCCTATTCCTGAACATTGATATCAAGGACAAGGTTCAATGTGCAGTGTTCTCCCCAGGCTGTTTGTTTTTGGGGGCGCAATGGCTGTCAAGAAACAGCTACCGCCCAATACTTCCACCTGTCCCAGTGCCGCGTACCCTGCCCGGCACTCCCCACCGCCTCAATGTGCCGCTACCACCCTGGACCTTCCCCCTGCCTCAGTGCCGTGTCCCCTGCCCGGCACTTCCCCCCGCCCCAATGCACCGCGTCCCATTGCCCGGTCACCCTTAATGTGTCCTTGTTGCCACGGACACAGGTGCTGGATGTGACGCCGAGCACCGACGCCACATGTTCTTCACATCGGAGGCTCCGTGTCCACTGGCAATAAGGACACGTTAGTGAGGGTTCCGGGATGCGGCACATTGGGGCGGGGGGAGGTGCCGTGCTGGGGACGCAACATTGGGACTGGAGAAGGTGCCGGGCAGGGGATGCTGCAACAGGGCGGGGGAATGTTGTCCATCACAGTGCAGGGTAGGTGTCAGACTGGATGGCAAAGATCCCTCCCCCTGTATAAAAGCCTATCCCCTGTCTCCCCCTGTCCCCTGTGAAGGCGAGAACAGTCACCTGAACTGATTGAAGAGAGTAGACCTGAGTCCACTCTCTCTGTGTTGGAGCTGGAAAAAAAAATCTGTGAGGACAGTATTTAGTAGCCTGCAAGTGGGGACAGTGGGCCTGATTCAGAGACGGACGCTCGCTCGCTCTGAATCAAGGCATTTTTTTTTTTTGTTCGGCCTTCTGGCCACTCGCATAGCTGTGGGTGACCACCCACAGCTATTGCGAGAGGCCAGGATGATGTCGCGATGGCCAAGACCATCGCGACCATCGAGCTTGCGACGAGACCCTTGTGGTAGGGTCTCATGGCCGCAAGCCCAGAGAGCTTCCAGTATCTGAGGGCTGTTTAAAAAATGGATTTAAAACATTTTATTATTGCAAAGGCCCCCACCCGGCTACTTCTTGATGCCACTCGGCTGGAAAAATTTTGTGGGGAGAACACTGAATGTGTATATAATATAAATCCTGCCACAAATCTGTAATTAATAATGAGTGGTATATTCCATCTTGTATACGAAGGACTATTAATATGTCCTCTTTTCCATCAAAAAGATTATTCCACATTCTAGCTTGACACATTTGTGTAAAAGGAGTATAGGCAGTCTTTCAATAGTGTGTCAGCCACTTAGATCCCACATATAATGATTCCAATGAGGATAAAGATTATTGTCTTTTAGGAGCAATCTCTCCAGAAGTTCTTTATGCCAGCCCTTTCCTCTTAAATGTAGTCTTAGTCCCAATATTGATAAATTACCAACGCCCAGCTTCGGGGTAATGTGAAGTCACCTTATTTAAGTGAGCTTGCTGCTCATTCCCGCTAATTGCAGTCAGCAGGACGTACTCACAATATCATAGGTAATCCTCCCGGTCAGTGTGTATAGCGGTGGCTATTAAGTCTCCACACGACTTGTTCACAGCAATAGTTGGCCTTGATCCTGCTAAGAGGTAATCCGGGGTGGCTGGAAAGTTTTGATCCACAGAAATTCAACATCCAAATAAAGGGTTTGGAGTAATCCATACAGTCTCAATATTGGGACGATTAGGGTTGGGCACAAAGGGGAGGGTTAGGGTGATAGTTTCTGTGTCGACCTAATGACCCTGTCAAACTTCTGTACCTGTAGACCTTCTTACTAGTCAACCTCTAGTGTGTTGACATTCAGAGCCTGTCGACCTATTGCCTGTCTAAACTCCATTGTCTACTCAAACATTGTCTACCTTTTTACTGTAGACCTAAAGACCGGATACCAACTAAATATAAGCTCAGCAAGGCTATACTAGAACATTGGGTGGGGACCTTTCTGCTTTTTATTGAAGATCCTCATTTTCCTCCACAGTTTATGACTAACCTTATCCAAGTTGATACCATGACTTGGGTGATTTATGCATCTCAATCTGCAATAGAAATGTTCCAAACTTGTGTTACTGTACCTGTCCTACAGCTTGGGTGACTCCATCACAAATTGAGAATCTATGTGACCCATAAAGAATTTAATCTGTTTGCCACACCTATGTATTATATTCTGCTCTCTGAGAAAATCCATGTAGACTTGAAAACTGCATCTAGCAATAAGTGTGTTTGCTGACAAAGAAGGGACTATTAAAAGATCTTTATACTCAGGATGTTGATCACGTTTCCTTTTGCATGACATAAATGTATGCTTTCCAGACAGTTCTGTGGACATTTCTGAGGTGGCCTTTAGGGTTATGTATTTCATGAACTCCATCTATTATAAGACCAGTTTAAACATTTCAGGCAAATATGTTTTGAACAATTTGGTCAGAAACTGAGACAGACTTTTTCACAGATCACCCTTATTCTTATATTATTCACTATTCTGGTATTTAATAATATCTGTGGAACCATCTTCCAGGACCTCAGTTCTCAAGAGAGCCACTCATGTTGTCCTGTGTAATAGTTCTATCAACTTGCCCTATTTCTGTAAAGTCTGTATACATTAATTGCTCGAATCATATCCCTCTCCATCTGAAACAAGACTCTCTCCTTCTCTCTGTTGCCATCTGTCATCTTGATCAAAATGATGTTGTCAAGCTGACTGAACGCATACTTGGATGGTGTCTTCCTCATTATTTTTGTCCATTCCAAAGCTCCTCCCTCTCCTGACACTGAAGCCACATTAAGATTGATGAGAAGTTGTAGCCTAGACATAGTAAGCCATTGTTTGGTGCCTCTTTGCTAGAGAGCACTTGTCGCAGCATTCCATCAACTTTGCATGCTGGCCACACCCACCTAAATTTTAGTTTAACGTGAAACAAGCATCATGGGTGCAATTTGTGCAATAGGTGTGAACCTTGAAGTATGCAGGGGAGCTGGAAGCCATGACTACCCATAATGCATAGTTGTTGTTTGATAGTGCATGTATCTCAGTGGCATGTGATGGAATATAAAATAAAGAGGGCCATGTGGGTATATTTTTGGATGAGTGATATGGGGGTGTCATGGGAGCTTGTTTTATTAAGGGTAATGGGCAGCTCTTTTGGAGGGTAGATGACCGCAAATAGCAGCCATGTCTTATTTTGAAATCAGAACGATGAGAGGGATGAATGTAGAACTGCCAATATGTATGTATTTCCTTTGGTAGGGTTGGATGCATATGTTTGTGCACTGTTTCTTAAAGTTTACAATTTACTTCTTGCAATCTATGGGGCCTATCTTCCCTCGCTCAAACATTAGTAAAGAAAGCACATGTTCCATGCACACAACTGCACTGATGCCATGTTCTAAAGCTCTCCCGGGTATGGAACTGTGGTAATATTAAAGAATGGGGGTGTATCTGCACTATCTCCTTAGTTGTAATGGGAAACAGAGAGGGGGAGGAAAAGTAAAAAAAGGGGGGTGGGAGAAAAACAATAGTGGGGTGGATATAACTCTAAGGCTGCCACAGACCTCCGTGATCCCTTTCTAGATCACTAGGGTATAAACGTAGTATGTAGATTGGGTCTTATAGGGTGCACAGAAGGTGTTTTTTACAAACTATGTGGTACAGTACTTGAAAATAAATAAAGTTGCATGAATGGTTGGATTGTATGTGTTTATTATGTTATAAATATGATAAAATGGGATCAAAAAGTACACATATATAAATAGATAATCGTAAAGACATGTAAAAATATATTAGAAATGTGGATAGCAGCAGTTCAACAATTGGATGTTCCGTTTGCTTTCAATGGTTACTCATAATGATGTATACCAATTGCCAATAAAAATATTGATCCACGGAGTATAGCACAATGTATAATGAAAAAAAATGGAAATCCCTTATGATTTGTTAGCAAATGTATAGTTCAATTGATGAAAGAAAATAATATGCAGTTTCCACAGAGAAAGGGGTTCCTCATGAGTTAAAACCTAGAATGCCAAGAAAAAAAGAAAAAATTGTCCTGGGGTGCGCGCACCTCCTACCTTATTCCGTATTGGAAATCCAGCTGGTAAGGGCAATGTTTTTCAATGGTCAGAAGAGGACCCGATTGTCATAGCGCTGCTGCAGTAAATCTTCATACTGTGTCTCCCGTGCTGGTGAATTCATACGTTCAGTGGCTGATGAACATGCAGGCGGCTTGTATCGGCGGCTTAGCTGGCAAGGCAGTCCCGTCTGGCAGAGCTCCTGCCTCACGGCTGTCCTCCCTGCTTCCGCAGTTCCTGATGGTCTTTAGTTCAGTGATGAGGTGAGAGCAAATGCTGAATAGATGTGTGGTGACCAACGCGTTTCTCCCGGTCGGGCTTCGTCAGGGACAGTGATCCATGCTGTGGGTGTCCTATTGTTCATTTAAATGGTTACTTTAATTTGCATCCAGCTGGTAATTGTTGGCTCCTAATTAAGAGAGCCTGATCTTTGTATTACTGCAGTTACTGAAACTGAATATTTGTTAAAAACTTTATTCCAGCTAGTGAGCAGAGCGCACGCTCTGAATGAGGGCCGTCCTCCATAATTATGGAGCGTCCTCCTGGACACTCGTATAGCTGTGGGTCACCACCCACAGCCTATATGAGCGTGCAGGATGATGGCCGCGATGGTCTTGACCATCGCGACCATCGCCACTGCGAGCCGGAGCCTGCGGTTGAGTTTCTCAACCGCAAGGCCCGGAGTGATTTTGGCTCTATCAGAGCCAAAATCACTCCCACTGATATCACTAGTGATGTCAGTGGGGCCGGCTTCTGACGGTAGGCGTTCCCTTGGGAACGCCCCCATCTGGGAGGCACGCCCCCAGCACGCCCACAAAAGGGGGCGTGGTGTCAATCAACATCGACAGCACGCCCCCTTTGATCAGACACAACGAGCGAAGGAAAGTCCTTCGCTCGTCGCGTCTAGCGCATGCGCACGATGGAGCTCCCGCCGTCGTGCGCATGCGCAGTGCACACCATCGACCCACTTGCGAGCGGACAGCCGCTTGCGAGTGGGTCTGAATCAGGCCCTTAGGCTCCTAATTAAAGGAGGCTATTATTAAACTACTAAAAAATGGGAGTTCTTAATAAATTATTACCTAAAGAAGGGACACTCAAAAACGGAATTGGTCAAAGGAAGTATTTATGTGTGGCTCATAGCAGGTTGTATAGATATATATTAATTTTAGTCTTAAAAGGTGAGAGATGAGGAAAAGGTTGCATTGGGAGGTAAAAAAGAAAAGAGGAGAATTAGACACTATTACAGTTCTTATGTCTCCATGTTATTTGTAAGAAAAAAGCAGAGGTGCCTTAAAGATGTAATGAACATGTTTTGAATAAAGTTGATGGATATATGACATGAGATGATTGATGCTGATAGGTAATGAGGTGGTCCCTAATATAGGTCTAATATCTAAAGGGAAGGTTCTTATTTAATCACAAAATTTGTTTCTCATTATATTTCAATGTCAAATTTTCTTTTGTGTTGTCCAAAATCCGAAGTTGGGATCCCAAAGTGTCATTCCGGAGGGCCAGGGCGGCAGGTCCGCATCCATCCGCTTCGGGCAGTGGAGAGATGTTGTTCCTTACAGTACCTGTATTTCCTGGGGGGTCTCCCAACCCAGTACTACCCAGGCCCAACCCTCCTTTGCTTCCAAGTTCTAATGGTATTAATTGGGCGTATCTAGGGTGGTATGACTGTAAAAGTCTCTCCATCCGTCGTGACCAAGGATGAACTCAGTCTCCCCGGCCCCCCGAATGCCACTCAGGAGCCCTCGTTTAAGAAATAGGAAAGCTCAAAATCTATGTTATGGCCATTTGGTGTTAAAGTCTTCAATTCGAAAATCCACTTGCTTTCTTCTCTTGACATGGATTTTATGTAGTTACCTCCTCTCCAGGATGGTTTAACTAGAGAGATGGCTTGAAATGAGAGTAGGGAGGAATCTTTGTTGTGATATTGGTAAAAGTGTTCGGACACACTGTGTGTCCTCAGTCCATTTTCAATATTCCTCATATGTTCTCTAAGGCGTATGCTAAGTTTCCTAATGGTTCGACCGATGTACTGAAGTCCACAGGGACATGAGAGCAAATAGATGGTCCCCTTTGAATCGCAGCTTAATTTATCTCTCATCAAGTATTCTTTTTTTGTGGTAAAGGAGACAAAGTTGGTGATAGGAGTAGTTGTTTTTTTATTTGTGGTTTTACATGCTCTGCAATGATTGCAATAGAAAAGACATTTGTTCTTATCATTAAGCCAGTTAAGGTTATTGACTTTAAGACTCTTATTTGGCGACAGATGGCTTTTCACATGTTTTTGTTTAGTGCTGGGGGCTCTCCTATAGACAAGTGTTGGTTAGATCTCACTATCTTCATAGAAGATAATGGGATTCACACTAAAACCTTTACAAAACAGGTTGACTGTCATAATTTCATTCCACCCACCAGCAACCATCACAAAAACTGGATAAAAAGTATACCAAATGGTCAATTTAAAAGGATTTGAAGGAACTGTTCCAAATCAACAACTTTTGAGGATCAGGAAACTACTCTCAAGAACAAGTTTCTGGAACAGAGATATGAAAAAAAACCCTGGTTGAAGCAGCATTACAAGAAGCAAGGGATACTGAGAGAGACACACTTCTAATGTACCAAAACAAAAAGGGCTTAGATCAACAACAACCTCTATTCATCACTCAATACAATAATCAACATAAGGATTTGGAACGGATTATAAATAAAAATTGGCATATTCTATTGAAAGACGATGTTCTCAAGGGAATACTTAAGGACAAACCAACATTTGTCTATAGGAGAGCCCCCAGCATTAAACAAAAACTTGTGAAAAGCCATCTGTCGCCAAATAAGAATCTTAAAGTCAATAACTTGAAGTCAACATCGGTCGAACCATTAGCAAACTTAGCATACGCCTTGGAGAACATATGAGGAATATTGAAAATGGACTAAGGACACACAGTGTGTCCGAACACTTTTACCAATATCACAACAAAGATTCCTCCCTACTCTCATTTCAAGCCATCCCTCTAGTTAAACCATCCTGGAGAGGAGGTAACTACATAAAATCCATGTCAAGAGAAGACAGCAAGTGGATTTTCGAATTGAAGACTTTAACACCAAATGGCCATAACACAGATTTTGAGCTTTCCTATTTTTTAAACGAGGGCTCCTGAGTGGCGTTTGGGGGGCCGGGGAGACTGAGTGCGTCCTTGGCCGCGACGGATGGAGAGACTTTTACAGTCATACCACCCTAGATACGCCCAATTAATACCATCAGAACTTGGAAGCAAAGGAGGGTTGGGCCTGGGTAGTACTGGGTTGGGAGACCCCCCAGGAAATACAGGTACTGTAAGGAACAACATCTCTCCACTGCCCGAAGCGGACGGATGCGGACCTGCCGCCCTGGCCCTCCGGAATGACACTTTTGGATCCCAACTTCGGATTTTGGCCAACTCAAAAGAAAATTTGACATTGAAATATAATGAGAAACAAATTTTGTGATTAAATAAGAACCTTCCCTTTAGATATTAGACCTATATTAGGGACCCCCTCATTACCTAGCAGCATCAATCATCTAATGTCATATATCCATCAACTTTATTCAAAACATGTTTATTACATCTTTAAGGCACCTCTGCTTTTTTCTTACAAATAACATGGAGACATAAGAACTGTAATAGTGTCTAACTCTCCTAAAATTAATATATATCTATATAACCTGCTATGAGCCACACATATATACTTCCTTTGACCCATTCCGTTTTTGAGTGTCCTTTCTTTAGGTAATAATTTATTAAGAACACCCATTTTTTAGCAGTTTAATAATAGCCTCCTTTAATTAGGAGCCTAAGATCACTAGCTGGAATTAAGTTTTTAACAAATATTCAGTTTCAGTAACTGAAGTAATACAAAGATCAGGCTCTCTTAATTAGGAGCCAACAATTACCAGCTGGATGCAAATTAAAGTAACCATTTAAATGAACAATAGGACACCCACAGCATGGATCACTGTCCCTGACGAAGCTCGACTGGGAGAAACGCGTTGGTCACCACACATCTATTCAGCATTTGCTCTCACCTCATCACTGAACTAAAGACCACACAGGAACTGCGGAAGCAGGGAGGACAGCCGTGAGACAAGAGCTCTGCCAGACGGGAGTGCCTTGCCAGCTAAGCCGCCGATATCATCACCCCGTCGATACAAGCCGCCTCCATGTTCATCAGGCAATGAATGCAGGAATTCACCAGTACGGGAGACACAGTATGAAGATTTACTGCAGCAGCGCTATGATGATCGGGTCCTCTTCTGACCATTGAAAAACATTGCCCTCACCAGCTGGATTTCCAATACGGAATAAGGAAGGAGGTGCGCGCACCCCAGGACAATTTTTTTTTTTCTCTTGGCATTCTAGGTTTTAACTCATGAGGAACCCCTTTCTCTGTGGAAACTGCATATTATTTTCTTTCATCAATTGAACTATACATTTGCTAACAAATCATAAGGGATTTCCAATTTTTTTCATTTTACATTGTGCTATACTCCGTGGATCAATATTTTTATTGGCAATTGGTATACATCATTATGAGTAACCATTGAAAGCAAACGGAACATCCAATTGTTGAACTGCTGCTATCCACATTTCTAATATATTTTTACATGTCTTTACGATTATCTATTTATATATGTGTACTTTTTGATCCCATTTTATCATATTTATAACATAATAAACACATACAATCCAACCATTCATGCAACTTTATTTATTTTCAACTACTGTACCACATAGTATGTAAAAAACACCTTCTGTGCACCCTATAAGACCCAATCCACATACATGGAACTGTGGTAACACCAACTGTGATGAGGGGTGACTTGTATAAGAAACAGGAGGTTTTATGTAGAGTTGTTTGTGTTCATTCAAAGCACTTTGGGGACAATGTTATAAATTCTGTAGATTTTTGGCTAATTTGTCAGCTGTTTTTAAAATGGTAAGAAAAACCCAGCCAGGGTTTTGCCTTTAATAAAATCGCTGTTTCAAAACCAGCCAGCAAAATCACCAAAAATGTGCGATTTTGCAAAACTAGATACTATACATTTCCCCCAAAGTTTGAGTTTTATTGCAGAATGTGGCCATCTTCAACAACAGTATATTTTTGATACAATCACATCTGACTTATATAGTACTGTAATATATAGTAGGTTTATTAATGTTTGAACTTATTTGTATATGTGTTTATATTTTTATTGGTTTTGGTGGTAATTGTTGGCACTTCTTTTATGCTAGTGTAGGGACTTGCAGAGCATTGTGGTCCCTTGACGACAGACTGCAAGCTTAAATGTTTTAATAAAAAAATCAACAAAATCCTCATGCTTTTATTTGCTATATACACAGAGATTTGCAGTATTGTATTGTTATCGCCGATAGCAAAGTCTTTCTGTTTGGCATTTCTTATGCCTTGTATGAGGATTTAAATAATATTCAGGTTTTAGTTTCGGAATCTAGAGGAGTCTTAGGAGGCACTTTTCCCTAAAGTGGAAATCACTGGACAATGTTGTAGATGTCCTCTTGGTAACATTGCAGCCTAGAGAGCAGAGGAAATGACGTGTCATCTATCTCTCCAAGTGGTCTTTTCAGCAACAGTGACGATGCTACCCAGAGTATTATAGGACAACATCGTCACGATTTTTTATCAATTATTACATTATATGTAAGCAATTCAGCATTATTTTTTGCAGGTACAGCGGTTGCGGTAACACGCTGTCCCTGCGATTTTACAGAAGGCACTGTTTTCGGGATCTCGAAAACAATGCCTTCTGTTTCTGCTTCTGCGCATGCTCTCGGGAACAGTCTCCATCCCTGCTTTGCGTTGACCACCGATGGGTAAGTCACTCTAGAGCCTGTCAAAACTGTCCAAATTGATTGAAATGTAAATATAAATGTATACAGACTAATATAAAGCCTGTGTACACATGTCAATCAATTTAAGCAGTTTTGACAGGCTGGAGATGTACTTACCCGCATCGGTCACTGCGAAGCAGGGACGGAGACTGGGCGGAGATACAATATGCTGCAGGGACTTATGGGAAAATGTCCCTCTGCCCCTGCAGTTTTCGGGAAATTTTATGTATTTTCTTCATATAACGCCATTCTGAGATGGCGTTATATAAAGTAAATATTTTTTGAGAAAGTAACGCTTTTTTCTTTGCTGAATAGCCAAAAGCGTTAAAGCACTGTAGAGATCAATGGATGATCCCTACAGTGCAGTACTCTGCGAGATGGGAATTAATGGAGAAGATAATTGCTGAATAGTGGACTTACATAAAAAATGCGGAAATGATAATTTTTATGTAAAAAAATCATTGTTGAATAGCCATAAGTCACTAGCTGTATACACCAGTGTGAATCTCTATGTTACAAGATGTAAAGAAGCAGCCAAACAAACACGACAAGTCCATCTGAACCTATCTGCCTGATACTATAGTACTATATGAAAATCACATAATATAACCTTCTCTTTCTTTGCCAGGAAATATTTCAGTTGCTGACACCAGTTTCCAGTGTTCTTCAAGAAAGCAAATATTGGTTGCAAATAATATAATCAAATAATTGTAGCTGACTCGACCTAGCTTGAACTTGAGACTTGTAAGGATAGATTTAATAGCTGCATAAACTCCTTAACTAGGGTTGCTATAGTATCCCTTTAAATTGGAACACACATGAATTACACAGGTTCTGTGGCTGGTCAACTTCTGTGGCTAGTCACTTATCACAGAATCAGCGTAACTAATATATTTTATTAATAATGTAGCCACCATATCTTTATATTCAGGAGAACTTACCGACAGTGCTTCTAACTGATAAGGGGAAACTCGTAACAGCAGCTGTGTCAAGTGAGAGCCTGTGATAGTAAATGAGACTGTGGAGGTCATTTATGAAGTGCAAAATAGCTCTGCAGAACAAATATTGCATGGGGTTCAATGGGCAACTCCATTTGTGCAAGTGCATCTATATTACAGTCTACAAGCATAGGTTTGTGGAGGATTCAAAGTTTGCTCAAGTAAAGGAATGGCAGTTTTGAATAGAGTTGGCACACCAGTGCAGAGCAAGACTACTGTAATCCGATTAAGGGGTGGAGGTGGCATTTTCAAGGGCATTCCCTACTGTGCAATGCCATGCCTCCTCATCAAAAGGACTGATTGTGTATCAGCTCAGTGCTGGTGGAGATTAGGTCTCATACTTCATATTCTTAATTAGATCAAATAGCTCCCATAGAAAGACAGATAGAAACACACACACACACACACATATATATCTCGCATTCACAGATAGCCTTGCTTCTGGAGATGCTGGGCAGGTTTATATATATAGCACAAACCATTTCCAGACTGATCAGCACATAGATGTGGTGACTTTGGAGGGTGCACAAAACAGTGTGCCATCTAGCAGAGCCGTAAGTAGACTTTTTGGTGCCCTGTGCCAGAAAGAGCATTGGTGCCCCCCCAGTTTTCAAATAGGGACATAATGCACCCAAAAAAGGGGAATGGCCTCATGGGGAAGGGCCAGGGAAGAGATATGGGAGGCCAGGAGATGCTGGGGATGACATAAAGAGGAAGCTACAAGTGAGAATGATAATAAACAGAAAATTGACAGGCCCAAACAGCGCCCCCAGCCCTGCAGTGCCATGGCACTGGTCGCACTACCCTAGTTACGGCCCTGACATCTAGACTATCAGCCTAATGAGGGGAGAAGCATCGGAGCTGATTGCCCTTCTTTAACCTAACTGGTGATTGCGATTAGATTTCTTCCATCTCATTAACAACTCTTTCTGGTATTGTCCTTAGGTGAAGTGAGCAAGAACAATTGTCTAATACTGTTGTGGCAAAATAAATTGAAATCCCTTCATTTTTTTCCATTGTCAAAAACACTTTGTCTAGAGTTGGATTAAAAAGAAGTCCAAGGATGTTATCGCATTAGTGGCAGGATTTTTTTTTTTTTAACAGCACAATTTTATTAAAGGATTTCAAGAGTGAAGGTGGGGAGATGACCTCCACAAGGCATACAGATACAAAGGTAATAAGAAAACATGCAATGGTAGTAAACACAGCGTGGTATTGAGATTATGGAATAGGCTATGGTAAGGCATAGTACTCTGTATAATAAGAATGCAAACTGAGACATTTTATTAAAGGAAAAGATACAGTATATGTTTTCTGGAAGCCAGAAATAGCTATAATGTTAGAGAGAGGCAAGGGGAAGGAGATTTCAAGTACTGGGCAAACACTGCTCTGTTAGCTATAAGTATGTTTCCTATAGCAGTTCTATTGAAGTCTGAAGCTGTAGGGGATGTAATTATATAAAATGGCCAACTTCAGAGAGAAAGGGATATTGGGTTGAACGGCTCAATTTATGAGATTGAAAACCTCATACCAAAGATTAAGTAATACGGGACGACTCCAGAACATATAAATGAGAATACCACCCTTGCCACAACCATTCCTACAGCATTTCAAACAGCTTGGCCATATCTTATGCATTTGCCATAGAGTCAGATTTCATCTATGAATAATAATTTCAGAATGCTTTACATTTTCACATTTTAAAAACATTTTAGGAATTAGAATTAGCTTTTGGTAATGGATGAGCCAACCATGAGATTGTAATACCTGAATGACAAGCATCTGCATTGATTATAAGATCGTCTAAATACAGAATAATCATAGTTATTTTTGCTCTATAAAGTGCTGTTATTATGGCCACTATCTTTGTGAAGACTCTTGGAGTCATCGCTAGCCAGTACATTAGACTAATGTTGAACTTTAACCACAAAATCTGAGAAGACAATGAGGTACTTCCCAGATTGGAACATGTAAAATGCATCTTTTATCTATGAACACCATATAGTCACCAGTTTTCGTGCCCTGAACCAAAGGCGTTACTAGTTCCATCGTAAAGGAATTGACATGAGGATATAAGTTGAGGTTCCTCAAGTTTTCAATTGACTGAAATGAACCATCTGGTTTTTGTACCAGAAAAACCTTTGAATTAAACCCAACCAACTCTGGCAAGTTAGGACAGGTTGAAGCTACTCATGAATTTATTAGAACATGAATCGCCCTTGACAAAGCCTGTTGCTTTGTCAAGGGCGATTCACGACAGGAAGGACTGTGGTGAAGAACTACTTTGGATTGGCTTTAAAATAAACTTAAGTATGTAGCGTCACTCCACAATTCCTCTCACCCAAGTGTCTGGAGTTGAAGAGAGCAACTGGTCTCTGAAGAGAAGATGAGCCCCCACCACAAGTGAACTGTCTCTTGGCATACCAAGCCTGTCCACTCTTACTAGTGAGCTGCCCAACTTGAAACAAGCCTTTTGCCTTGCTATAAAGTAAAAAGGGATGAAACCTGGAAGGTCTGTTTCTTGGGATGTTAGGCAAATAGGAAATAAAATTTAAAACCAAAATGAGTTAACCACAAACTCAATCTCCAGGCGCTAATAGAACATTAAAATTTAGATAGTATTAGAATGTTTATAATAACACAATCTATAGTACACAGCTCCCCAATAAAGTAGCTATGTTACTACTTAACGGTTTAGAATTGGAAAATATATATGCAAGAGGAATAGAATAAACTACTCCACTTGAGGGTGCGTGATATCATAGATTAACTGAGACACATATGTAAAAAATAGTCAGTGTTTAATTGATAATATGATATAAAATACCTAGCCTTCAAATAGGCTAGTGAGGAATAGTACCTCTTGTTGACTTCTCCTTGTAAAATAGTTGTGAGTCTTATAAGAAGCATACGACCAACGGTGGGTGCAGTGTTACTAGCGGTGACGACTGATGTTGGATTGGAGAACGGGACACAGGCAGTGAGAGCTCTATTGCACCGGAGCAGCTGCTCATTATATCCTATTGATGCTTGCTTCTTATAAGACTCACAACTATTTTAAAAGGAGAAGTCAACAAGAGGTACTATTCCTCACTTGATGAAGGACTCTTTATATTGCCTCTAAATAAATGACTAAAGAGACTATCAATTTATACTCCATAGGATATATGAACAATTCTTGCAGCATTGAACTGTTGCTACCTTGAGTGAGATTGTGAAAAGATTACGATCAGCTACTTGATACAGTGGTCTTTAGATATACTATCTTTTGTACCTACTTGTAGCAGCAAAGTGGGGTTATTTCAGGATATTGTTCCAGTATATTCATTGGTATATCTATTATTGATAGAATCGTGTGGTGTTTGTTTTTATATAAGCCTAGTTGAAGGCTAAGTATTTTATATCATATTATCAATTAAATACTGACTATTTTTTACATGTGTCTCAGTTAATCTATGATATCGCGCACCCTCAAGTGGAGTAGTTTATTCTATTCCTCTTGCATATATATTTTCCAAATAGGAAATAATACCTCCTGTAGACTGACTGATAACTCTATGACAAATAGGACATAACCTGAAAGAAATAGTATTATTATTATATTTTTTATATGGTGCCGCCAAGTGTCCATTGTGCCTTACAGAAAGAAACACAATTATACATACATACAAACAACATTTGTAAAAAAAGCTTTTCAACTGAAGAAGGAAATGTGTATAACTACAATAAGTGTAAAAGTTGGGTCCATTGTGGTTCCTCCATTTGAACTTCATGGGACAATTAAGTGTAAGCTCCTGTTGGGCCAGAAGCCTTAGTCACACAAATAGATAGAATAACCGAGGAACTACTGTATTTTTATCTTCTAATAGGGCTGAAGAGCGACTAACTAATTTGGCAGAATTAGACAGTCATATTTAAATTTGTCTTTCCAGGCAGGATCCATCAAGCGGTCACTGGGTCTCAGTATCACAGAACTGACACAAGGCATCAGAAGCAAGCTGCTCAGTCACTAATTTTAAACTACAGTTTGAACACATAAAAAAGTCCCAGAATTGACCCCACTTGAGTAGGCTCTGGTACTGCTCTATTGTCTACAGAAGGCCTAACTCAGAGATGGATGGATTTGCAAAGCTGCACACAAGTGGCTGTGCAATTCCATCCATCTCAGATGCAAATGCATAAGGAGATGTCAGACACCTTCTTGCTGCATTTGCGATCCCAGCACTGTGACCAACGTCGCAGACTAGGATCACTATCGTGACCATCGGTCATGATGGTCATGATTGAGGTTCTTTGGTCAGGCTGAGGGAGCTGAAGATTAATGCAACTTAAGCGGGAGAGATTATGGAAAGTAACAATAGATCCTGGTGACAGTCCGATCCCAGATGAAGTAGAAAGAGTCATGGGTACCGTAGGCTTGAGTATTGAGCAACATATATACTCAATAATACATGGGCAAATTTCCGCTAGAGACATGTCGACTGCATTACAAGAGGCATATCAGGAAGGAGGTCTCATAAGGAGAATAAACTAAAGACTACACGATTACATGAATGCAGAATTATGAATGATTATACAGACAGGATGATGTCAGCAGTTAGCGTCTGTTGTTGTAAACATAAAAGATTGCAACTGCCATGCTTTAATCTCTAACACCAGATTTTGACTTCTTAGTTTTTGCATTAGAAGACTACAATGCAAAGTTGACAATAGACACAGTGAGAGTAAAGCTATTACAGTTTCAGTAACGTGTACCTTGTGACCTAGGGCCTGATTCAGAGACAGACGCTAATGCAATCGCAACTGCGTTTTCGTATGCAACGCAGTTGGAAAAATATACTAATGTTAGCAAAGATCACCTAAGCATAAACACGCCCACTGCTGTCTTCTCACCTGTGTGCGACTATGCATACCTAGGTAAACATCGTAACATCGAAGCACATTAGCGGCCATCTTACCCTTGCGGCAAGTCTGACCTGCCTCAGCCTTGGGAGCTCTTCTGACACGCAGAGCTGCATATGCAATCACAGTGGCTAATTTATGCACGCCCATGGAACGGTGTTTAAATGGACAGGCATGCCCGTGTTTTTGTAACCACTCCCCATTACCACCCCTAAACACTGGCAGTCTTTCACTTAGCGATGGATTCCTCTGTGCCTGCGTGATCACAATGTGATCGCAGCGCACACGTAGTGCGGTGCATATGCATGCACAATGCCAAACAACCACTCGATCTGTATGAAAATTGCATTAGTATCCATCTCTGAATCAGGCCACTAGTCCTGAGACGAATACATAACATGCTAAGACTGAAAAGTTTAGAACACTCAAGTTCAAGTATTATCATGGTCACAAGATACTGTAGGTCACAGGGCAATTCACCGTAAACAGGGAAAAGTGGATAAAGGGCCTGATTCAGACCCACTCGCAAGCGGCTGTCCGCTCACAAGTGGGTCGATGGTGTGGACTGAGCATGCGCACGACGGAGGGAGCTCCGTCGTGCGCATGCGCGAGACGCGACAAGCGAAGGACTTTCCTTTGCTCGTTGTGTCTGATCAAAGGGGGCGTGCTGTCGATGTTGATTGACAGCACGCCCCCTTTGGTGGGCATGCCGGGGGCGTGCCTCCCAGACAGGGGTGTTCCCAAGGGAACGCCTACCGTCAGAAGCCGGCCCACTGACATCACTAGTGATAGAGCCAAAATCACTCCGGGCCTTGCGGTTGAGAAACTCAACTGCAGGCTCCGGCTCGCAGTGGTGACCCACAGCTATACGAGCGTCCAGGAGGTCGCTCCATAATTATGGAGGTGGGCCCTGATTCAGAGCGAGCGCTCTGGTCAGAGCGTCCGGCTCTGAATCAGGGCCAAACTGCATAGTCAGATATTGGATGACAAGGATCAGCCCTGAGTGTAACAGATAACCACAGAAAAGATTAATGGTATATTGATTCAGGTGCAACAAGACATTTCAGCTGTAATGAGTGGTTCACTAAGATAAGTGAGTGTGACTCTATCATAATCAAGGGAATCAGCAATTAATCGTTGATAGCCACTACAGTTGGGACAATTAAAGCTTGTTTAAAAATTGGTTTAAGATTCAAAGTCACAGAGACAGAAATGTATTTTATGTATAGGAACAAATCTTATTGCAATTAGTGTCCTAGAGCCACAGAGTGCATCGTGAAAAATAGAAATGGGACAATTATCGCTACAGACACAAGATGCCAGCAATTGTATGTCCTTGATACACAGCACTGCTAAGCAGAGATGACAAATGAGTCACAGGCTTTGAAACTCTGGAAAATATGTGATTTGCTGGTTTTTAAGGTTTCAGATCCAGTCTATTTCATGTCACAGGGTACTTCTGAAGACGTACCATGTAGGCAGGGCAAGAATAACCTCACCAAAATTTACATACAGTACAGACAAAATTCCAGAGACCGTCATGTAATATAGAGCCCGTAAACTTAAAAAAGAAACTGTTAGACTTCTCTTAATCTTCAGACGTGAATTTTAGAAAAACTTATATTATTTGAGTGATATGAGTATGCTTAAACATATAACATTCACTTTTTATTAAAAAAAGGGCAAACATCCCAATAATAATAAAAGCAACAATATAATAAAAAAAACACCAATATAAAAAAGTTACTAAAACTTAGTACTCACGGAATAGAAGTGCTGTACAAATATGCAAAGTGTAGAAAAAATGTCCCCCACACTGCAATAGACCAGCAATAAGATTTGAATACTACATGATAATAGATATCAAGAGATTTTTTTTGCATATACTTGCAAAGATATGTTTAAGCACCGGGCCGCGTCAAGGCTTCTCTGTTCCGGGGCCCCTAATGCTACATGATAATAGCATCCACTTTGGGTCATATAATTACATATTGTTATGCCACATGCTAATAGCATATACATTAATATAACAAAGTTGAGAGCCAACTCACTTGGATGTAACTACAGAAAAAAAGGAATTTGCCCCCCAGCACACTGCAGCTAAATCAAAAATACTTGAATCCTACATGATAATAGAAATTCAGAGGTATTCATTACATACACTTGCAAATATATGAATAAGCGCTGGGCCGACGTCAAGACTCCTCTATACCAGCCAGTGGTGTAACTGGGGTATTTGGAGCCCAGGGCAAATTTGAAAAGGGAGCCCCCCCGATGTGTGCGCGCCTAAGGTGCGCGCAGCGAAAAAATGGACGTGGTCACTTAAAAATGGGGCGTGTCAACATGACACACCCCTTTATTTTCACACTGAACATTCCTATCCATATGCACCTTAACCCCAGTAGTACCCCTTATACAGTACCCCCAGTATGGAGTTGTGGCCCCTCTTATGCAGGCCCATAGTAGTGCCCCTTATACAGTATCCCCAGTAGTGGTCCCCCCAAATGCAGTGCCTCATGTAGTGTTCCCCCTTATGCAGTGCCCCCAGTAGCAGTCCCACCAATGCAGTGTGCCCAGTAGCGGTATCCCCTTATGCAGTGCCCTTTATATGGTGCCCCCAGTAGTAGTCCCCCCCTATGCAGTGCCCTTTATATAGTGCCCCCAGCAGTAGTCCCCCCCCCATGCAGTTTTCCCAGTAGTGGTCCCCTTATGCAGGCACCCAGTAGTGATCCCCCCTATCCAGTGCCCCCTGTAGCGGCCCTTCCTATCATTGCCCCCAGTAGTGGTCCCCCGAGTGCAGTGCCTCTACTAGTATGCCCCTTTTATAATGCCCCCAGTGGTAGTTCCCCCCCAAGTAGTAGTCCCCAGTAGAGGTTCCCCCTCCCGATTAAGTGCCCCCAGTAGTAGCCCCCCCAGTAGAGGTCCTCCCAATAATGGTGCCCCACCCCCAGTAGAGGTCCTCCCAGTAGTAGCCACCCCCTCCCCCGTTCTGCAGATAGGTTAAAAAAAATCTATATATGTATATATATATATATAAAAACATACTTACCTTCTGCTCCGGTCCGCGCTGCCGCTCCCGCCGCCGCCCGCCAGTCCTCCCGGGCTGGCGCGCTCAGCATTATGGGACAGACGTCATGACATGATGACGTCAGTCCCATTACCCACTCCAGCCAGAACAACCCCGGGGACCCCACTCCCAAACGCTCACCCCAAAATAATTATTGCTACATAATAGCAGCACCCACTCTGGGTCATATAATTACAAATTGGTGTACTGCATGATAACAGTACATTTATGAGCTGAGAGCTCGGACGTGAAGAGTGAGCTCCAGGCTCCAGCTGGTGCTGTGGGGAGGGAGCCAGGTGCCCGCTGGTAACAAAATCTCAGCGGGCGTCCGGCAAATGGAGCCTCCCTGTGGCGCCAGGCTAAGGTGGGTCGGAGGAGGCGGAACTGGTTCCACTTCCAAATAGAAGTGACGGAACGCATTTCCACCCCATTCCGGCCCACTTTAACCCCTGGACACTGGTATAGAGAAATCTCGACACGGCCCAGTGCTTAAACAAATCTTTGCAAATTATGCAACAAAGATCTCTGGATTTCTCTTATCATGTACTATTCTAAACTTATTGCTGGTTTATTGCAGTGTGCTGGGGACATTTTTTTCTAGTCTAGATTAAAACCCCTCCCTTAATGCACCTGTGAAAGACTATTAAATTGATCTGTGCACCCACTACTTTATATGACTGTTTTGAGAGATATGGGTGGAACCAGCATTAAGAATGGTGCTGGTTTATGTAGTGCTATTTGGAGGATTCTGGGTTACATCCAGGTGAGCAAAAAATATGGTAGTTGCTCAATCAGCTTAATGATATACTACAGGTGGGAGACGTCTCTCCTATAGTTCAGAGGACTCAGAACAGCCAGGCGGACCGCAGGAGCGGGGCTTAAGGTAAGTATAGGGTTTTTTTTGCGTAAGCGGCACTATAGGGGGCATAACTACTGGAGGCATTACACAGGGGGCATTACTACTTGGGGCATTACTACTGGGGGCATTAAACAGGGGCATTACTACTGGGGGCATTACATGGGGGGCACTACTACTACTGGGGGCATTACACAGGGGACATTACACAGGCGCCATTACTACTGGGGGCATTACACAGGGGGTACTACTACTACTGGGGGCATTACTACAGGGGGCATTACTACAAGGGGCAGCACTCATGGGGGCACTGCATAAGGGGCACCATTACTGGGGGCACTGAATAAGGGACACTGCATAAGGGGCACCACTGGGGTCACTGAATAAGGAACACGACTACTGTGGGCACTGCATAAGGGGCACTACAACTACTAGGTACACTGCATAAGGGGCACCACTACTAAGAGCACTGCATAAGGGGCACCACTATTGGGGGCACTATCACTGTGGGCACTGCATAAGGGGCACTACCACTACTGGGGGCACTGCATATGGGGCAACACTACTGAGGGCAATGCTGTGTGTCATACCTGAATAAGAGACACTATTATGTGGTGTAATGTGAATCGGGTGATTCAAGATTGTGCTACTGTGTGGTGTAATTTGAATTGGGAATACTATTGTGTGACCACGCAAATTTGTTTTGAGACCACGCACCCTTTTATCAGCGCGCGCGCTGTCCCTTTTTTTACAAAAGCGTCAGGCGGGAGGGTGAGTTCCACCACTTCTCTAGGACCACTTTAAGCACTGCCGGTGCCCCTAACGCTACATGATAATAGCACCCTTTTTGGGTCACATAATTACATACTGTTTTGCCACATGATAATAGCATATGCTTTAATATATCTGAAGGCTCATACACACTAGACCAGTGGTCGCCAACCTTAATTGAGGTGTGAGCTACTTTAGTAAAATTAAACCTCCTGAAGAGCTACTAAAATTGTAGAGAAAAATCTGGTTAATAACCGAACAATTGAAGGTCATTTAATGAAAATAAAAAAAAATGTTTCATAGAAAACAAAAATGCTTAAAATTATTAGAGTGATATTGTTAATACAATTTAAGCACAGGCACATTTCACAGTTAATTACCAGTCTCAAGGAGGTCATACATGCCTACTCTCCCGGAAGTTGCACCCCTGGTAGAGTAGGTATTTCTCCCGCTTTCTGCCCACTTCCTAGTGAAGTGGGCAAAATGGGGATAATTCCTGCACCGATCGGGGGTCCCTGTGTATGGGGTGGGGCTTAATGGTGATTATTTAGCACCGCCCCTATTTAAATTTGCTACAATTTCCCGCAAAGGGGCGTGACTTAATAATGTGAACCGTCAGGCCCCGTCCCCCATCGCAGCCCACCTGCTTCTCCTCCCCGGAGAAAAAAAGTAGGCAAGTATGAAGGAGGTACGTGCAGTAGAGGAGCAAAATATACTGTATAGGCAGGGCTACTGTGTGATTTTCCAGCAGGGTTGCGTAGATGATGTGGAAGCAAGTCAGGCGATTGCTCTAGGGGCTGCGGCAATCACCTGACGCGCCTCCCTGTTGCTCTACCCATGGTTTCGACACCACGGGGGAGCACGCACCAGAGGTCACTTCCTCCTAGTTTACTCGGCAGTACTGCAGCTAGATGAGCTACCAAAATTAAGACCGCGAGCTACCGGTGTGCTGTATGAACACTGGAAGTGGAGCTGCAGTCAGGTCGTTTCTTCTGTCCTACACGACCAGGAGCACAGCAGCAAGTCACTATACACCTTCCCAAGCTCCCATTAGCACATTCTGAGCCAATGCAAGTGCATACCTATCAGTGACATTTGTAGGTTTGCTGGATTATTTTTTCCAGTGATACACTTGCATCAAGTCAGTTGCTCTAATAACAATATTAAATTGGATATTCATCCGTGTGAGTTGATTTTGCACAGTTATTGCTGAAAAATATCATGTCTATATTTATGTCCTTTTGATTGAAGGCTTTTTAACTTTATATTTTACATGTTATGTAATTATTAATGGATATTAAATTCATTTGTACAAAAACCATGAGTTGTATTTAGCTTTTTAGTAGTGGCGCTCCAATTAAAATCAAGTAACAGCTGATAGATTCAGGGGCATCTTAAGAGAGGAGGGGGCCCGTGTTCATTTCCCGTCCGGGGCAACCTCCTCTCTCCCCGGCGGCAGGCAGCTGACTGACGTGGCTGGCCGGCCACCGCAGCATCAGTAGACTCTGGGCCCGGAAATGGCGTGACGGCCATTTGAAGGCGTTTTGAGCAGCGTTGAGACACCCGACGCGGGACCTCGGAGAGGTAAGTTTTAGATAATATGGGAGCAGGGTGAGCGGTGCGTGCCCCCCCTGGACCTGAGGGCCCGTGTGCACCACACATCCTGCACCCATTATAGATACACCCCTGGATAGACTTATTAAAGAACTGGAAGATTTATGCAATGAGTTTAAAAGATATCCAAAGCTGGATAATCATATTTCTATTTACAGCAGCATAAATGATGTTTAGAGTGTTCCATATATGACAAACCATAAATGCAGGTATTAGAAGTATAATTAGAAAGTTCCAATATGGTTGGATAATCAACATTCAGTATGGAGCCTTCCAAAATGGTAAACAGTGAGGGCCATGATTCTCAGGCAGACGCATCCGCGGCTGTCTTTCAGTTCGGCTGCAGCAGTCTACTTACTTACAGTCAGGACCGCCATCAGGGGGGGACAGCCAGTACTCCTGTACCGGGCCGGACAGCTGAGGGGCCGGCTGCTGGCAGAGTAATTGCTACAGTAATTAATCACCCTCACACAGGACACAGAGAGAGTTCTATGAATGAGTCATCACACACAGGACACAGCTAAGCTGTATGTGATGAGTCATTCATTAATTAAGTCTCTGGCCAGCACGCTGCATGATCAGCACATACCTACCAGGTACCAATGTCCTGCTTCTAATACTGTGAATCAGGAGCAGCTGCAGGAGGACCATCTTATAATAAAGCTGGGCCCCCTCTTACAGACAGGTCCCCCTCTCAAGAGTCAGGACCTCATCAAATAAGTAAGTAAGTAGTATGATCTCTGCGAGTCTGCCTCCATCATGACGTCACTCCCATAGTGCCCTGCGGGACCCGGAAGTCGGAGGGAGCTCCGTCCTCCGGCTGCCGCCGGGGGTTTCAATAGGAGCCGGGCGCCCGCTGGTAACACACTCAGCGGGCGCCCGGCAGATGGAGGGAGTCACGGGAGTTCCTCCACTGAGTGGCGTAACTACTGCCCCCGTCGCCCCCAAGCTATCCAGCGCCTCCAAGCCACAGCGGGGGCTGCGGGGGCAGTAGTTACGCCACTGTCCCTTCCTATCTGTGTCTTTGTGTTCTTTACCTAAGTGTGCCTCTCCCTATTTGCACCTCTGTCCCTTTTACTAAGGTGTGCCTCTCCCCATGTATGCCTCTGCCCCCTTGCCATGTCCATGCTGCGTTCCACACCACAGTAACTGAACCTACGGATGGCAGGTAAGTACAGTCTCCTGCTGTAAATCATTGGCTTTTCTCACTTTAAAAAAAATCCTTTATTCCTTTTTAGTCTTTAAAGGCAAATATCGTACATATTTTACATTTACTGTTTAACTGTTTATTTTTGTTATGTGTAATGTGTGTAAATATTGCGATAGGATCACTGGTAAAGTGGTCTGTGGCAGGTACATTTGTCCCAGATTCCTGTCATTATGTGTTTTAAACCCTCAGGAGAAAGTATGCAGTGTAGCAGGCTTGAGTTTCGGCTTTTTGAAAAGCCGGTTTGGGACCTGGGGGTTGTGGGTGAAAGGAGAGGGAGGGCTCCACCCACGGCCACTCCAGGTTTTGGTTCTCGCAGCCTGGTAACAGGCTTGATTGGGTTCCCACCTGAGAGTGGCCAATATAAGCCTAGTGTGTTTAGGGCTGAGTGTCTCACCTGGGAGAGCAGACAGGGAGTTTGCTCAGAGACACTTGGAAAAACCTATCTGTGAGTACTGTGCTGTGCTTTGTTGCTGGCGAGGGCATTAGGCCCTGCCAGGTTCTGGTAGTGAGGGAACTACCTGTGAAGTTAGTGCCCCGACAGGGCTAGGATTTATGTTTATGTTTTCTTTATGTTTGTTTCTGACATTGTACAATAAAGACTGGCACCGACCAGCTTGTACTTGCATCCAGACTGGTGTGCTGCTTCCCTGCTGCTGTGTGTGTGTGTGTAAGGAAGGAGTCCTCTACCCAGGAGAGGGACCCCCTAACCTAACTGTGTCACAATATATATAATATTATATATATATATATATATATATATATAATGTCACTACTGTGGTGGAATCTCATTGCATGCACATGCTCCAGGTACCAGACCTCAACCTCACACCACTGCGTCCACCAATTCTTTAGGGTGCGTTACCAAGGAGGTGTGGGGCCCTGTTTTTTTCATTTGTACAGGGCCTCACTATTTCTGATGGCAGCCCTGCTTACAGTATGCTAATGTGAGAATCCACCCCTGTATACAGAAAATCCATGCAACTGCATGTGCAAGCCTATCCCACCCATTGTTTTCCCATACACAGATACATTCATCATTATTAGTATATGAACTTGCACTCACTACATGCCAAAAGATTGCATCTTCATCTGCACACATTATAACAGGGGTTCCCAACCACGGTCCTCAAGGCACACTAACAGTCCAGGTTTTTACGGACAGCCATACTTGAGCACATGTGACTAAATTAGTACCTCAGTTATTTTGATTTAACCATCTGTGCTTGGATATCACTAAAACCAGGACTGTTTGTGTGCCTTGAGGACTGAGGTTGGGAATCACTGCACTATAATCAAGCATGAAAGTTGGTCTAGGCACACACAACACTCCCATGACACTCCCACGAGATGGAACAGTTTCATGTGTTTGCATGGTCACTGCTTAGAAATCCCCATTCTAATGAAAGTGTTGCCTGTTGACAGACGGATCAATCATATGCACTAGCGTTTCCCGACCGTTTGTATAAGCCTGGTCCAGGAGATGCGCAGTGACCAATCTCTTTCTTTGCCGCATGCACGGTATGCTAAAATCTGCATGATCTGTCTGCATTTCCACTTGTGTCTGACTGAATTTGCAGGTAGGAGTAATAAATGAAAGTCACAATACATTAGAGATACTTACTGACTTCCTAGGCAGGGGTCCATTAGCATTACTTGAATGCAGGATGACTGTGGGGCCCATTTATTATTCAATATTTGAGGTAAAATCCCAGAAAACACACATTTTTGGGGGTTTACCTCAAATACTAAGTATCCCCCGGATGTATGATGGAGGGACCGCAGCAGATATCTCCGATACCTGCTGCGATCCCTCCTTTGCCGCTGGCAGCCGCCTCCCCCATAGGTTTCTATGGGGGATGCGATGCTGCCAAATGTACCAATATTCAGAATGCAAAGCACTCCCGATATTGGCCCCAGCAGCTAACGCCATCTGAAGATAGCGTTAGGCGCTGTAGTCTATAGGCACTTACCGCATATCAGCCAGCGGAGGGATCTCCCAGATCCCTCCACCGGCAATGGGCACCGCTCATGTGCAGTCCGCTGGACTGCGCTTGCGCAGCAGTCCCAAATTTTTCGGAGCCTGTCACCCTGCATGTACCGGTTAATACATCCGGCCGCTCTTTTGCAATGCGTTCATGGGCGGTACTGCATGCCTTGATCGCATTCCAAAATGCAATCATTAATAAATGGGCCCCTGTGTCTCCCAGAGTTATTCGTTCTGGACCCTCCTGTCAATGTGAATATCTGCCCACAAATCCTGGTTAGCTTATGGTATGTTGTTCTCCAGTGGAGTGAGGGCTCGATCCAGACCCGCTCGGTATGTGTGTACGCTCGCTCGATGCGTATGCAAATTCGGCTAAGTGACAGCAAGGCAGGCGATAGCAAGGCATAAATGTGATACCCCCCAAAGTATTTATTATCTAAAAATATACAATGTTAACAAGGATAATCTGTTTGTGAATACAGTGAAGTTGTAAAAATGAATAAAAATGCGGAGTCTCCCTGCAGTCGGCAGGAGAGAGGAGAGGCTGCGGACATCCGAGGGAGCCGGAGGAATCTGAACGGAGGAGGTCGCGTCAGTCGGGCGCTGCCTCCAAGCCTGCCCCGCATAGTGAGTGACAGCCGGGGAGCCGAACGGCCGCTGCGAGGGCGGTAATAGGAGGAAGCAAAGACAGAGGGAGACGCCCAGAGACCTTCCCCCGGGGCTGGTGAGTGACAGCCGGGGAGCTAAGTGACTGCTGTGGGGCGGTGATAAAGGAACGGCCTCAGTAGTGGAACCGCCCGTCTTCTGCCCCTATTTGCAGTGACTGACAGCCGGGGGCTGGAAAGGAGGAGGGAGAGCTATCCCTGTCGTGGAGTGAAAGAAACGGAACAGGTCTGTGAAATACTTACACATTGGCACTCCTACACTATCTGAACTGCTTAGTATATGCACCATAGTGCAGTGCCAGCTAAACTTTAGTTAAACCTTGCCCTGTTCTCTCAGAAGGGAGTGAAAGTCAATAGATACTCAGTTCTTGGACACTTAAACAGGCTATACTCTAATCCTCACAGTATCCGCTATTATAACCTGGACTATAGACTCCCACTCAGCGAGAATGGTAGGAAAGAACTGATTCAATACTACTGTCAGAATAGAGTGGTATAGTGAGAAAGATACCAAGGGCAACTCGGTGGACAGAATTAATTCTGTGACTGCAAATCAAAGCGTCAATGCTTGGCAGGGATAGCGAAGAATATATATACATAGCTCCGCAGGGCATCGTACATAAGTTTTAGTGAAAACATTAAGCGGAGTTACCAATTTCCCTCTCTGCCCAAAATACAGGGAAAGCGGTTACAATTTTACTCTAACTGCGTTTAACAGGATACAGATTAACAACTCCCCAGGGAATTGCATAATAGTAAATGTCGGTGGCAGAACAGTCAGTGAATCCATCCAATCGTTAGATTTGCAGGACCTTGCATTATCTAAGGATCCATAAGTTTCTCTTAAATAAAGCTACACGTCAACCCGGGCACCGTTTGCAAACACCTCATCAAATAGTTACTCATTTTGCATGCATAAATAACGATAAACTATCATTTGTTTTGTGCACAAAATAATAGGGTTATATTGTGTCTAGGATTGACTCTGCATATTGAGAATTGTTAGTTTATCTGTAGAGTGAATTAACCCTTTTTCTAGGATACGGATCCGAGTTCCAGAGTTCCAGTCATAATAAAAAAAACGGATCAGAGTGTTTCTGTTTCTAAAAAAAAGTGTCAAATTTACGGTGATGTAATTATTTAAATGTGACGTTGCTAAATTGCATCTGATTTGTTCTGTATAATCTCTGTTTGGAATAAATTTAATTTGGGTGAAAGACAATTGCCTATATTTAATACTTATACCCTGATCATAGACCCTACACAGCGCAATTACCCAGCCTATCACTATCGACAAGTGTTGTTACAATTATTTTGGCGTCATACGAACAGGATACAGGCGAGTCATGTCTTCTGATGACGAACAAGTTGTGGGAGACTCATCCAATGCTCGGCCAGCCATGGCTAACCTTAACCCAATTACCCTGCCCTATTATTTTGGCGCTCGAAGGCTTCCAATTTATAATGGAGATCTTCAGGGAAGGGAGGGGAATACATTAGATGAATTTAAGACCAAGATGAAATCTATGTTTCGCCTGTACCCCCTCAGTGAACAACAGCAAGTAGAAATATTGATTGGGCAACTCAAGGGTGCTGCCCTCCGAGAAGTTGCTTCATGGCCACACGAGGAAAAACAAAAAATAGATCAAATTCTGCAACGGTTGAGGACCACATTTGAAACCAGAACCATTTCTGAGCTAAAAATGAAGTTTTATGGGCGAAGACAGCGGGCAGGCGAGACGCTCAGGGATTATGCTCTGAGTCTACAAGAAGCTTTAAAGGCAGTACAAGCAGTGGATGATCAAGAAATAGGAAATGCTGATGAAGCTCTGATATCTCAGTTGATTGAAGGGGCCAATAAAGAAGGAATCCGAAGTCATCTTAGAATGCTGAGAATGCAATTGGAGAATCACTCATTCCTCGATTTTAAGGAAGCTGCTATAAAAATCATAGGGCACTGTGCGGAGCAAGAAGTCTCTTTTCCCGAAATGCCTGGATATCAAGAAACATCTAATGCTATTGGGAGTGAAGGCAACAAAATAGGGAAAGAATCAACCGTGAGGGATAAAGTAAGTCAGAGTGCCCAGTTACCTACTCGAGATCCGATGCAGGTCTTACAAGATCAATTAGAGGGACTAACAATGGAATTAACTGAAATGCGCAAAGAAATGCGCCAGCTGTCTCGGCAGAGGTCTAATGATTCCTCCGGATGGAGAGGAAATTCAGAACGGAGGCGCACCAGTAGTGAGTGGTGGGAACCACCTCGTGGAAATGGAAGAAGAGCTACTGATCAATTCGATTCCCAAGGCCGACCTATCTGCAGGAAATGTGGAAGGAGCGGGCATATTGAACGAAACTGTAACTCCGCTGAGCCTTTAAACTCCAACACCCCGAGGATGGGGGCCGAGCCTCGGGGGGAACCGGTAGCTTAGATTCAAAACCGGAAGAGTGGTGGCCCCGATATGTAGGACAGTGCCCCATTATCCCAATCATCATCAACGGCGTAGAGACTTTCGCCATGATAGATACGGGGTCACAAATTACGACTATACAACTGTCTACTTACAAACAACATTGGGAAACAGGACAACTTCTGTTGCCTCCGCCAACCTGGCTGCAACTCATCGCCAGCAATGGTCTGGGAATATCCTGCGTAGGCTATTGGGAGGCTAGCGTGAAAATAGGACAGACTCTACTTCCTGAGCAGGGATGTTTGGTGGCCGAAACAAGTGTCGCCAAAGTGGCTCCTGTGATTTTAGGCATGAATATATTGCAAAATTGCCCTGAAGAATTAGTTTCCATACTCAGGGGAGAGTTAGCCAAGGTGATTCCGCCAAGCCAGCAAGTTCTACAGAAAGCCATTAAAGTCCTGCAGGGGCATCAGCGATTGGCTCAGAACAAGGGAGCCATTGGAAAAGTACGATTGACTGACAGCAAACCTGTCAAACTGCAACCAAATTCTGAAACCATTCTGTGGGGTAAGGCCCGTTCGGGACCCAGTGGGCCGGAATATGAAGCTTTGATTGAACCTTGTGTGATAGCTGCTCGGAACGACGTGGTTGTGGCCCGATCCATAGTTACTGTAAAGAATGGAAGAGTCCCTGTTCGAGTACTCAATCCTCACGGTCACACAGTCAAATTATATCGAAGTCAACCGATTGCTAACCTAATGTGGACCACTTTTCAAGATGTATTAAATCCCATTTTAGTGGTAAATCAAGAAGAAACATCTGCAACAATTGAGGCTGAAATAGAACAAGAACCCACTTGGTGGAAGGAGCTGAAAATTGGGAACATCAGTACGCCGGAAGATCAGAAACAAGGGGCACTTCAAGTAGCTCAAGAGAACTCTGAAGCTTTTAGTAAAGACCCGAATGACTTGGGAGTAGTTATGAAAATTCAACACCGTATTTTCACTGGGGATAGTCCTCCTGTCAAAGAAAGACATCGGCCGTTGGCCCCAGGATTATACCAGCCAGTACGACAAATGATAGAAAACATGAAGGCCACTGGAATTATTCAAGAGAGTCACAGCCCCTGGGCGGCCCCAATGGTCCTTGTACGGAAGAAAGATCGACAGTTCCGCTTCTGTGTGGATTACCGGAAATTAAATAACCTCACCCACAAGGACGCGTACCTGCTGCCCAGGATTGAAGAATCCCTCGCTGCTCTAAAATCGGCCCAGTACTTTTCCACTCTGGATCTGACGAGTGGATATTGGCAAATCCAAATGGCCAAAGAAGATAAAGAGAAGACTGCCTTCATCACCCCAATGGGACTATTTGAATGCCTTTTTTGATTATGTAACGCACCAGCAACATTCCAACGGGTGATGGAACATTGTCTAGGTCACAAGAATTTCGAAACTGTTCTCCTGTATTTGGATGATGTCATCGTTTTTTCAGGATCCTATACAGAGCATCTTCAGCATCTTCGGGAAGTTCTCCAGAGCTTGATCAGATATGGACTTAAATTGAAGCCTTCAAAATGTCATTTGCTCAAACCTGAGGTCCACTACCTGGGTCATATTGTGAGTTCCACCGGAGTCTCTCCTGATCCAGATAAGATTAAAGCCGTGTTGGATTGGCCAATCCCTGTGAAGGACATATGAAGATTCCTTGGTTTCATTGGATATTACAGGAGATTCATTCAGAACTTCGCTCACATCTCGGCTCCACTTCTAGAGTTACTATGAGGAATTCCCAAAGAGCGATATCACAAGAAAATTCTTATCAGTTGGACTATCGAAAGACAAGAGGCATTTGATAAATTGAAGAAAATTTTAACTGAAGCACCCTTGTTGGCATACCCGGATTACACCAAACCTTTTCGGTTGTTCACCGACGCCAGCAAACAGGGCTTGGGAGCCGTCCTGTCTCAGGTTCAGGATGGAAAAGAAAGAGTGATTGCTTACGCTAGTCGGAGTTTGAGGAAGACGGAAAGGAATGATAGCAATTATAGTGCATTCAAGCTGGAATTCTTGGCCCTTGTATGGGCTGTAACCGAGAAGTTCTGCGATTATTTGGCCGCCACACCTTTTGTTGCTTACACCGACTGCAACCCCTTGGTCCATCAGGAGACTGCTAAGTTGAGTGCGTTAGAACAAAGATGGTCTTCACGACTGGCCAACTATCGCTATCGGATAAAATACAGGAGTGGTCGCAGTAATACGAATGCCGATGCCCTGTCCCGTTTACCATTCTCCGAGGAATTGGAGGAAGAGGAAGACCCATGGGAATCAATCGAAACCCCCAGTTTCGGCACTGCCCCCACTTCATCTGAACAACATGCTCTGATGTCAAGCAGAGTTGAAACCTGCACAGGGGATGCTGGACAAGAGGAACTAGAATGGGCAGAAACACAAGATGAAGATCCATGTTTGCATAAATTGAAAGAATTAGTTGGTAGACAATGTGGACTAACTAAGCTGGAAAGACAAATGGATGACCCTGAACTTGCTCAACTCTGGCGACAAAGAAACCGACTGAGACTACATAGAGGTGTGCTTGTCCGTCAATACATCAATCCAAAAACTCATGAGAATATGAGACAGCTAGTGGCACCCCGAGCGAAAGTCAAGGATTTGTTACAGGCCTATCACAACCAGTCCGGGCATTTTGGGTGTCAGAAGTTGGAGAGAAATTTGCGACAGAGATTCTACTAGGTTAATATGAGGAAAGATGTGGAAAACTGGTGTCAAACCTGTTCCACCTGTATCTTACGTCAACCTGTTTTGCCAACACAGAAAGCATTACTCCATCCAATAGTCACTCACAAACCTTTAGAACTCGTTTCGATTGACCATGTCAAATTGGAACCCAGTCGAATGGGATATAAATATGCCATTACCATGATTGACCATTTCACTAAATTTGCAGTGGCCCTCTCGGTCCGGGATCTATCGGCAAAGACCACCGCAGAAATCTTTTGGCGTGCTTTCGTCAGACCCTACGGATATCCTGCTAAAATACTAACCGATCAAGGCCCTGCATTTGAATCGCAACTTTTTCAAGAATTATGCACCCTGTACAGATGCAAGAAAATGCACACCACCGCTTATCATCCACAGGGAAATGGTGTGTGCGAAAGAATGAACAGAACTCTAATCAATATGTTGAGAGCAGCACCCGTTTCCCAGCGATTTGAATGGCCCACTCTGTTAGCCGAATTGATATTTGTCTATAATAATACAGTACATGGGTCAACGGGGTACACCCCCTACTATTTACTTTTCGGCCGACCTGGAAGATTGCCAATGGATGTACAGTTAGGACTACCCAAAAATGCTGATCTTTCCTTCAATTCTAACATGGAATGGGTCGAGGATCATCAGCAACGGTTGAAAATGGCCCAAACCATTGTTCATCAACAAATGGACCATGAAAGACAATGGCAAGAAACATATTATAACCTCAAAGCCCAAGCAAAGCCTTTCAGTGTGGGCGACAGAGTTCTCCGAAAGAATAACATACGGCACAGCAAGCTGGATCTGCAATGGGAGTTAGTACCTTATAGAGTGACTGAGATCCCTAATCCTGAAATCGCAATCTACCGGATAGTTAGAGAAACTGATGGCACAGAAAAGGTGGTTCACCGGAACCAACTTAAATTGTACCTTGTTCCAGAATTGGAAGCCAGACCAGTACCATCAAACCCGGAAATTACACTAACTCAACCATCGGACAACGTCCTAGAGATGATGTTGAGCATGTACTGGCCAGTAGTTTCCGACTCTAGACTTTCACTATCCCATGAACAGTTGGCCGATGCTAGTCCAACATTGGAGGGGGAAGCAACCCTCGAACTTCCTAGCTGCAGACGTTCCAAAAGAAGTAACAAGGGGGTTCTTCCCATAAGATACAGGCAATAACCTGTTCAATGACTGTTTCAACTTACTTCCTTAAAGTTAATAAATGTCTCGGTTCTGTTACTGTTGCTACAAATGTAGCTAAATGTTCATGATTGTGCAAACAGTTTGTTTAAACTTGTTAGAAAAAATGCTCAGTAACTGCTTAAAAGTATCAAATTAACTTGCTACTGATGTAATTGTTGAGAGTAACATGTGTAACTAACTATTGTTCTTGCGACACTTGTTACAGAGTAGCTAAAAGGTGATGGTTGCAAGTAATAGTTGTTGAAAACTTATTAGGAGAGGAAAATGCATGGGGACATGCATCATTCTAGCGGGGAGGAATGTGATACCCCCCCAAAGTATTTATTATCTAAAAATATACAATGTTAACAAGGATAATCTGTTTGTGAATACAGTGATGTTGTAAAAATGAATAAAAATGCAAGTTTATGTATGTACACAGTAAGGAACTTGGAAAGCTGCCATATATATATATATCAAATGCACGATTATTTTGATAATCTGCTAGTAAATGTATGTAAATATTGTTAACCCCCTCTCCGGAGAACAGTGGAGCGGACCCCTGTACGGGACAAGTTCAAATAAGGGGGCACGCGGCCAGCTTTGGGATATTCCAGCCGCTACAGAGGGGAATCTTTTTCCCTTCCTTTAGAACTATATAACTGACCTGTCCGGAGAGCGGCGCGTGCGGTCGGCGGGAAGGAGCCCCGCACGCGACCCCTGATATTTAAGGAGCACTCGCGGGGGCAGCCGGGTAATCTGTGCCTGAGGTGAGGCAGTGCAAGGAGAGAACCACGGTACCTACCGGTGAGGAGGGGACCGTGTGGTGTAAGTTGAGCCCACCGGACAAGCAGCGGAGTCTCCCTGCAGTCGGCAGGGGAGAGGAGAGGCTGCGGACATCCGAGGGAGCCGGAGGAATCTGAACGGAGGAGGTCGCGTCAGTCAGGCGCCGCCTCCAAGCCTGCCCCGCATAGTGAGTGACAGCCGGGGAGCCGAACGGCCGCTGCGAGGGCGGTAATAGGAGGAAGCAAAGACAGAGGGAGCCGCCCAGAGACCTTCCCCCGGGGCTGGTGAGTGACAGCCGGGGAGCTAAGTGACTGCTGTGGGGCGGTGATAAAGGAACGGCCTCAGTAGTGGAACCGCCCGTCTTCTGCCCCTATTTGCAGTGACTGACAGCCGGGGGTTGGAAAGGAGGAGGGAGAGCTATCCCTGTCGTGGAGTGAAAGAAACGGAACAGGTCTGTGAAATACTTACACATTGGCACTCCTACACTATCTGAACTGCTTAGTATATGCACCATAGTGCAGTGCCAGCTAAACTTTAGTTAAACCTTGTCCTGTTCTCTCAGAAGGGAGTGAAAGTCAATAGATACTCAGTTCTTGGACACTTAGGCTATACTCTAATCCTCACAGTATCCGCTATTATAACCTGGACTATAGACTCCCACTCAGCGAGAATGGTAGGAAAGAACTGATTCAATACTACTGTCAGAATAGAGTGGTATAGTGAGAAAGATACCAAGGGCAACTCGGTGGACAGAATTAATTCTGTGACTGCAAATCAAAGCGTCAATGCTTGGCAGGGATAGCGAAGAATATATATACATAGCTCCGCAGGGCATCGTACATAAGTTTTAGTGAAAACATTAAGCGGAGTTACCAATTTCCCTCTCTGCCCAAAATACAGGGAAAGCGGTTACAATTTTACTCTAACTGCGTTTAACAGGATACAGATTAACAACTCCCCAGGGAATTGCATAATAGTAAATGTCGGTGGCAGGACAGTCAGTGAATCCATCCAATCGTTAGATTTGCAGGACCTTGCATTATCTAAGGATCCATAAGTTTCTCTTAAATAAAGCTACACGTCAACCCGGGCACCGTTTGCAAACACCTCATCAAATAGTTACTCATTTTGCATGCATAAATAATGATAAACTATCATTTGTTTTGTGCACAAAATAATAGGGTTATATTGTGTCTAGGATTGACTCTGCATATTGAGAATTGTTAGTTTATCTGTAGAGTGAATTAACCCTTTTTCTAGGATACGGATCCGAGTTCCAGAGTTCCAGTCATAATAAAAAAAACGGATCAGAGTGTTTCTGTTTCTAAAAAAAAGTGTCAAATTTACGGTGATGTAATTATTTAAATGTGACGTTGCTAAATTGCATCTGATTTGTTCTGTATAATCTCTGTTTGGAATAAATTTAATTTGGGTGAAAGACAATTGCCTATATTTAATACTTATACCCTGATCATAGACCATACACAGCGCAATTACCCAGCCTATCACTATCGACAAGTGTTGTTACATAAGCACGCCCACTATGTCTTGGCGTACGATCGCTCTGTGTATGCAGACGCCCACTTGCGCACGTCATCTCCAGAAAATGTACGCTTCCCGATCGCTCAAACTGGTTCGCGCACTGCAATGCGTACGCATGTGCACATTGCGAAACATCACCAGCTACGAGCGAACGCTTCCTAGTGAGCGTGTCTGAATTGGGCCCTTAGTCCAGAGAGTACAAGGTAAATCACTGCCTTATGCATTTCATTGCAGATATCAATTTCATAAGAAGCATTCTAAAGACTGCCATACAATACAGAGAGTATTTCAGAGACAGATATACAAGAAAAATATTCCCGAGACCAATATACAAACAGAGAGCATTCCAGAGACTACCATACAACACAGATGTATGTGTTATGGAATTATAAAGATAAAACTCAAGGGACAGTGGCATGGATGCCAAGCTAGAAGGGAGCAGTACCATTAGGCTCCTCAGTTTACTGTGCTGTTTTCCCCATTTTACCACTGACATGGTTGGTGATCCGACCTATAACTACCCACACACTGCGGTATACCAGGAGCCGAATACAGTGCTGCCTGGAGTACCCCAACCAACATGGCCTGAAGTGCCCTAACTAATGTGACCCCTCCATTCAGGCCCTGCTGTCTGCTTGAATCAGACCCCAAAGTCCAATGCTGGGGCACACTGTTCACTCCCCTGTTTGCCACAATTACGGGGCAACCTTCAGACACACTGCCTCTATGCTTGCTAGAGGATACCTGCAGCTGAGATAACCTATGTATCTCCCTCCAACTCTGATAGTGACTGTCCCTGGGGCCGGTGGCCATTTTGAAACTCAAGAGCTCTCAGTATTTTCATTACATCGTGCTCAACCATGCTCTTAGGCAAACCACACTTCACAATATACAGACGAACTCACTTCTTTCTATTTAATGTCCTTAAGACACTTCTTTTCACTAGTTTTCCTCTATCACATTCCTTTTAAGGGATTGAGATAGGATGCTGGGGCTCACCCTCCTAATCTTTGAATCCTTAACAAGGCAAGCTGCTCCTTGTATCTGATTTCTGTAAACTCTATTATTTCTTATTTGATATTTTTTTCTATTTTAAAATAAATGTGGCAACCTTGCAAAGCATCACTAGTAATAATTTCTTCTCTGCATGATAATCTGAGGGGGTATGCATAAAATCATGATGTCACCTACTGCAGCAAAATCTCAATGCACTTAAACTGGCAAAAACAGAGATCCACCCCTGAATGAGGACCTACCTGCTGCTGATCCTGTGCAGGCGATATCTTCTAGCACTCTGGATAATACAGGTTCTTCCTTCCAACCTGCACAGCCAGCAACCTCTGTATCCTCTACTCTCCAGCTGGTATATGATGACATGGAAACAAAGACACAATGGCTTTAATTATGAAACAGGCTACACCAGTTTGCCGAAGATATCAAAGATATTACAGTCCAGCTTGCCTCCACAGATCTCCAAGTAGTGACTAATGAAACAAGAATCGGGGTGCAATAACAGGTTGTATTTGACCAACAACAGCAGCGGCTCTACAAAAAACTAACTACCAACTCCTCAACAAAGTCTATTACATGGAAAATTGTTCCCGCAGGAACTATTTGCGTATAGTCGGCCTACCTGAAAGGTCCTGATCTAGATAAGTCTCTTTAAACGGGTCTTCTGCACATCTTGGGGGTCGTTTACTATCAAGCGAGTGTATCATCTGTGTCCTTTTAAAGACTCAAATCATCCTTGCACAGTAATATTCCGATGTCAGAACTTTGCCCACAAAATCATCCTTTAGTCAGAAACTTGCAAAATTAGATGGATTGAATGAATGAATGAATCACCGTCTGCTACTTTTCCAGGACTAATCTGTTGAGTTCCAACAGGCATGCAAAGAAATGGCCCCTATATGCTCTAAATTAATCCAAGTCCAAAGAAAATTTTCTCTTCTATACCCAGCAAAACTGATAATCTTTCAAGAAAAAGACTTTAAAGATTTCACCACTTCTGACGTCGCTAAGTCTTTCCTGGATGAAGAGGCCATGGAGTGTGCAGCTGACCATACCTTAGACACTGCTGTGTGATATTTTCTGAGCATTCATTTACTGATTATTTTTGCTACAGAGACTCATAGCTCTTGTTACTGTAACTTTTGATATTTTTCTACCAATATCTCCTATGAGCTATTAGTTATATTATGACCTTACTGTATAATACTAATTTACTATATTTGTTCTCTTTTTGTCTTCCCAAATATCTATGGTTTTTGCCCTGTTAGAATTATATAGTTATTGTTTTATTGTTCATATGTCTTTCGTTCTTGTTATCCTGTTTTATAGTCGGTGGGCGGCCCGGCTGTCTGCTTTGCCCTTTACCTCCCATTGTTTTTGTTATTGCTGTTGAAATGATAAGCTTACTATTACATGTGTCATTAATATTACTCCTAAACTTTCTCCTCTCCATTTCTTGGTTTTAACTATTACTATGTCTTCCAACTTTTTTTCTTATCTTTTTTATTCTTCTTCCTCCCCACATGTTCCTATTTCTTTTCCTCCCTCTACTCTATGCTATATCGATGTTGTTATTCACCATAATTGCCAGCACCTCCATATTGTGGTATGGCTCCATTTGAGATTGGATCTTTCCCCAGCACCTAATTTCCTACTCTACCTAGTATTAGAATTTGTTCCTGGAATGTCAGGAGGGACACTCCAGTGAAACCACATAAAATTATAGCCGCCCTTCTAGCTGTTTTATTTTGCTTTTGGATGGATAAACTAGGCAGCACTAAGTTTTAACTTTCCTAAGTTGCAGAGGGAGTTCTCTTCACCAAGCATGGTGTGTGCCATGTCACTTCCACCCTTCTGGAACGCAAGCTGGAATGCAGGGGCTTAAGGACCCGCGCTGTCTGGTGGAAGTAGCGGAAGAACGAAGTAGCCTAATATCCCCCACGCTCCTCACCGGGTGAGTCAGACCATCGCTCCCAATGGATGTCTCCATGGGGGAAACGGTTATTCAGTTGGGATGTAGTTAGCAGACTGGTGGACGGGATGCCGCCAGTCCGAATCCCGACGGTGGAAGTCCGACGCGGGACTTTAGTTATCCGTCAAAAATACCGATGCCTATCTTAATCACGATGCCGGAACACAGACATACGCCAGACCGAACCAGGTACGTTCGGGGCGTCTTAGCTCTTAGCCACGGGGGGGGGGGGGGGGTTAGGTTTAGGTAGCATAGCGGAGTTAGCTTTAGGATTTGGGGGGAGGTTAGGGTTAGGCACCCCTAGGGGGGAGTTGGGGTTAGGCACCACTGGGGGGGATTAGAGTTAGGCACTAACGTGGGAGGGTTAGGTTTAGGGCTAGGCTACAAGAAGGTTGGGTTAGGTTAGGGGGAGTATACTTACCCAACAACTGTCGGGATACCAACCATCGGGATGCTGCTGTCGGTATTTTGACAGGAGGCATCCCAACAGCCTATATTACATACTGATTCCATTCAGTTTTAGAAGCATTAACTTACAGTTAAATTACAGCAAAACCGGGGATGACGTCACTTCCTGTTATTAATATCCGGTATAAATAGAGGATACAGAGATCCTCCAGTATACCTTGACAAAGATTACTGCGATCAAAATGCGTTGGTATTGGAGGCTAAGGAGACAGGAAGAATTACCGTTTTCATTTTTTACTGGGACGTATGTCTTTTTCAGGCTATTACTTGCTGAGGGTAGATGTCCGGACGTTTACTCACGCCCTAACATCATAGTAAAGCCGCTGAATAAGACCTACTCCCTAACTAAAATGGACTCTCTTGTGTCTCCCTTGTTTCAGAATTGGACTTTTAGTGTATGACATTTGTTTTTTGTGTGAGCTTTCTACAGTTAAATAAATTGTGGAGACATTTTTTACAACAATTTGTGACTCCTCGATAAGTTTGGTGAATCTGCATGAGGAATACTGCTTAACTGATAGTGTGTGAAAGATACCATTGTATGAGGACCCCAACTACATGCCATTGAAAGTTGGGTACGCATACCTGAAGTGTATATATATATATATATATATATATAATTTTTAATTTTTATTTTACAGCACTTTTTCTGGTGTGTGCATGATTGGTATTTCCGGGATTAAACTCAACGGAGGACCCTACAAAGAAACCTTTATAGGTTTTATTCATTTGGTTTTGAAGTGAGTAGGGTGCGTCACTTCTCACTCCACTGTATATAATTGGAGCGTCTTTACCTTCTATTCATCTTAGAAGTCTTGGATGTTTTGACTATAAAGCACCCCTCATCAACAATATCTACAAACACTTTTTGGGTGCATATGTATTTTTGTACATATGTTACTACACATTTATATCTTTTGTTTCTTGTTTTATATAAACATACCATCACAACGACAAAAAGGAAAAGGAAGGAAAAACAAACTATTACCACTTATTATTGGGTGAAGAAAATCCTCTGTTCCTGATTTCTATATTTTTAAGTTGTTGATTTATTTTATAATTGTATTGTGATAGTGCCTTGGATTGTATAGCCACATTTTTCTTTATATATTTGTATTTACCTTGTTTTGGAACAGGATTAGTTATATAATTGGGCAGTTTACATTGTGCCAGATCCTTCCTCTCCATTAGATACATTTCTAAAAGTATTACAAGTTGTTGCTTTCTCATCTTATAATTCTAAATCCAGAGGTGTAGCTATTTTAATATGACGAAGCATCTCAATTTATATTATCTAGCATATATCCGATCCGGGAGGCCGATATGTATTACTTACAGCTGAGCTTATAGTGTTTCTTATACGCTTTGTAATGTATAAATGCCTGGTGTCTATGACAAGTCCATTTTTATACCACTTGTGGTTTTACTCTCTCTTCATAGACACAACGCTGGTGCTTGGGGGTAATTTTAATATTATTGCTTCACATTTCATGGATAAACAATCCATTGCCTCCACCCTCAGAAACAACGCACAGTGGGAATTCAATACCTCTTATGGTGCATACACACTGGGCGATTTTCACCCTGAACGATATCGCTGAACGATTTGGATGATCTTTGATCGTTGATCGTTCAACGACTTTATGCAAATGATTTTCAAACGATTTTACAAACGATCAGCGATCAGCGATATCGTTCAGATTAATATTATAGAGGCTTTATTATTTTTAATGTAAAAAAATGTGGGCAGGGCTATCATGAGGTGATAAAATTGTGTCGGCCATTTTAAATCACTGCATTTATGCTCTGTGGCTAGTTTGATTTGGTGTATTCCTTGCTGAACGCTGTTGCTTAGCTATTTGCTGTGGTTTGTTATTGCTTTGGCTTTAAACAAACTGTCTGTACTATCTGTCATGATGGATACGTACTGTTATCGATTGATGGTTGCTTATGCATGAGTGGTGGTGATAAGTGACCGGGAGAGGAATGAGAAGAGGAGAAGGCTTCGTTCATGCTGGATGAAGGAGTGGTTGCAGCAGAGGAATTCGTTCTCTCATATGCCGCTACTCATGCAGATTCGTGAGAACAACCCGGATGACTTCCGGAACTTCTTGCGAATGGACGATTTAACTTTTCAAGAATTACTGGCCTTGGTGACTCCATACATACAAAGGCAGGACTCCTCCTGCAGAGGAGAGGCTCATTGCGACCCTGTGTTTCCTGGCTACAGGGAGATCTTTGGCCGACTTGAAATTCGGGACTCTCATCTCACCGCAGGCTTTGGGTCTTATTATTCCGGAGACCTGTAAAGCCATCTTTTACGTCCTCAAGCCGGAGTACTTTAAGGTATTTAAATTTTAATAACCCTGTCACAAATCTCCTAAATCTGTCACTTCTTTCTATATGTCTTCAAAAATGTGTTTATATAGGTGCATGCCAGTTGTATGTCCCTGCTACTGCTCCCAACTATATCTACTCCAAAATCTATATAAATAGCTGTTTATCCATCCTCTGCCTATGCTACTGCTGCTCCCAAATTATATCCCGATTATATACCCCAGAAAAAAGGGTCTCCCCTCTCTCCCGAGCACCACAGGCTAACACTGAAGCCGGGGCTTATCCCCATACCCCTGGAGTGGTTGGTATGGCGGTAATAGGGGGGCCAAAATAATGTCAAACTATTGTACTTTACAGTGGAGCAACAAGTGCCAGCATGCCTGCCATTTTGCACTTGTGGAACTACAAGTGCCAGCAGACATGCGGCACCTGTAACTTCACTTTAAAGTAAAAAAGTTAAAAAAAGTCAAAACACACACACCGTGTCAAGTTAAATTTTATTACACACACCTACCCATTCACACATACTTACCTATACCAGATGTTTGGTCCCCTTGTCCACGTAGTATTTCCCAAAACCATGGCCCTGCAAGAAAGATTTCATGCTCCCCTACATCCAGCGCTGGTCTCCACAGTAATCCTTGGTTTTGTTAAAACAAAAAAAAATCATTACACGACCCACGGAACACAGCTATCTGTATGTGTGTTCAATCGAAAAATCTATTGATTTGAGGGTCTCATTCAGACCCTCTTGCGAGTGCAGGATGTTCACAAGCAGGTCGATGGTACCCAAATGCGTATGCGCACGACGAAGGGAGCTCCGTCGTACGCATGCGCGAGACCCGGATAGCGACAGCCAAGCTGTCGCTCTAGGTCTCGCACCAAAGGGGGCGTGCTGTTGATGTTGAGTGAGAGCACGCCCCCTTTGGTGGGCGTGCCGGGGGCGTTGCTGCCCAGACGGAGGCGTTCCCATGGGAACGCCTTCCGTCTGGGTCAGACCCCACTGACATCACTAGTGATGTCAGTGGGAGTGATTTTGGCTCTGATAGAGCCAAAATCACTCCAGGACTTGCGGCAACGAGACCCTACCACAAGGGTCTCGTACGCAAGCCCGATGGTCGCGATGGTCTTGACCATCGCGACCATCATCATGGACGCTCGCATAAGCTGTGGGTGGTAACCCACAGCTATGCGAGCGTCCAAGAGGCCTCTCCAAGTTGAGGTAGGAGGGCCCTGATTCAGAGCGAGTGCTCTGGTCAGAGCGTCCAGCTCTGAATCAGGGCCTGAATACGGTGTTATAGCAAAACTAGCGAAAAAGATGTCTTCGTTTCAAAATTTTAACATAAAATGAATACCCCTTATAAAGGTATTAATGTAATGTTTAAAATATGTTATGTTTTTTTTTTCTGTTTCTAGTTCCCTTCGACTGTCGAGGAATGGCAAGCTATTGCCAACGATTTTGAGACCCGGTGGAACTTCCCAAATTGTGGCGGCGCCATAGACGGGAAACACATCCGGATAACACATCCGGATAACACAACCTGCAAACACTGGATCTTTGTACTTCAATTACAAAGGATTCTTTAGTATGGTTATGATGGCGGTCGTGGATGCCAATTATAAATTTATATTTGTTGACGTTGGCAAAAATGGAAGGTCTTCCGACGGTGGCTCTTTCCGAGAGACCATCTTTTTTGAGAGACGAATCAGTTAAAGATACCTTCGGGGTTGCAAACCAAATATGGTTTAAATTTTGTATTAGTTGCCGATGAGGCATTTGGCCTTAATGAAAATTTAATGAGGCCTTTTCCTCAAAGGGCATTAACACCGGAAAAGAGAATTTTTAACTACAGACTATCGCGTGCGAGGCGCACTGTTGAGAATGCCTTTGGCATAATGGCGAATAGGTTTCGCATTTTCCATACTTGTATAAATTTTAGGCTAGACAAAATCGAGTGGCTTGTCTTGGCATGTTGTGCCCTACATAATTTGCTTCGAGCCAAAAAAATTGGACAACCGCCTGCCACAAACACATTGCCTGAAAATATTGACCATAGTGAGGAAAATATTGTCCTCACATCTCTAAATCCCCCAAGATTTCCCTCTGCGGCCTCTGCCCGGGCAAAAGAGGTCAGAGAGAAATACTTGAATTATTTTAATGGTGAAGGTAGGCAGGTTTAAATATAATCTGGAATTATGTTTCTTGATGTTTTTAAAAACTGAAAATAAAAAAATGTTTTTTTTGCATGTTAATATTTAACATAACTTTTTGCAAAATTAGAATAAGAAATACTATAGTGGCCATTAAACCGAATTTTAATAATGAAAGTTAAGTATTCAGTTTTAGGGCCAAATTCAGAGGCGGTCGTAGGATGCAAGCTTTCATTCTGAAACAGGGCGGCCGCTTGCATCCTGAATGGCCGCCTCCATGTCGCCGGTTAGGCTGTGGGTCAACACCCACCGCTGTAACGGCCTGCTATTGGTGATGGTTGCAATGGTCAAGACCATCGCGACCATTGGGGCTAATGACTACACCGTAAGGTAGGGTCTCATCAACCTTAAGCCCCAGAGCAGGAAGCTCCCCAGTGACATTACTGATGATGTCAGTGGGGCCGCCCCCAAACGGCAAGCGTTCTGGCAGGAACGCTGCCGTTTGGCCAGGCACGCCCCCGTACCACCAAACAAGCGGAGCAAGCTGTCACTCAACATCAACAGCTTGCCCCGTCAGCTAGGAGACCCCTAACGACGGATCACCCGTCGTTAGCCAGGTCACGGGCATGTGCATGACGGAGCCGGCTCCTTTTGTACGCATGCGCATTGGAGCAACATCCACCCAATTGCAAGCTTGTAGAGCTAATGACCGGGTGTGATCAAGCGCCATTATGAGGCATAGGGGCCCATTTATTAATGATCGCATTTTGCAATGCGATCAGGGCATGCATAACCGCCCATGATTGCATTGCAAAATGCGATCATACCAGTCGAATGTATGACCATCACATGCAGGGTGACGGGCTCCGAAAAGAGCCCGTTCCTGCGATGTGGCCGGAGCGCATTCCAGGCTGCTGCACATGCGCAGTCCCGCGGACTGCACATGAGCGGCGCACATTGCCGGCGGAGGAATCTGGAAGATCCCTCCGCCGGCTGAAATGCAGGTAAGTGCCCATAGGACACAGCGGCTAATGCCACAGATGGCGTTAGCTGCTGGTGCCAATATCGGGAATGTGAAGCATTCCCGATATTGATACATTTGGCGGCATTTGGCAACATCGCAACCCCATAGAAACCTATGGGGGAGGCGGCTGCTGGCGGCAATGGAGGGATCGCAGCAGGTATTGGAGATACCTGCTGCGGTCCCTCCTTCATACATTCGGGGGATACATAGTATTTGAGGTAAACCCCCGAAAACAGGTGTTTATGTAATATAAAAATATCTGTGTTCGATAAGCCTAAGTACCCTAAATAACACATTATTACATTACAATTTTATTAAGCCGTTAAATAAGAGACCACACAAATTTTTAACTTGAGTAAAAAAAATTTTTTTACTTTTTGGACAGGATTTATTGAGTCTAATCAAGACTTTAAGTGCCTCTGGAGACAAGATTACACAAATAGAGTGTGAAAAATAAGGCATTTGAGGAATACACCAATACAGTACAGAACAATATTCCTGATGTGAACATTTCAACAGGTTCAAGAACAGAATCCAGGATCTGGGTCCCGGTTTTGAGGGAACACAAAAAATACTTTAGAATCACAAAGAACAAGAAACCAGGGGCACATGAGGTGGAGTAGCCATCGTTATTGTACTACGACCATGCTACAGTCCACCATGAAACAAAGAGCCAAATCAATACAAGGAGTGATAAGTTTTTAAAAAATGAAAAAAAACAACTACCAATTTTATAATAACTTACATATTTAAAAATTCATCTTCGCCAAATACAGTGGTGCGAGCACTGCCCAGTGCTGCGTGAACACCACTGGATGAAGTACTGGGAAAATCAGAAGGGGACGAGGGGGTACGCGACAAAGAACTGTAACTGTAACGGGACTGTAACGGAGAAGGGTTTTCATGTTGTGGATCCGCGTAAGTTTCATCTGGGACGGTGAGGTTGCCTGATGTGGCCGTTGGGGTGGGCTGCTGTCTGTTATTTCAGACAATGGTACTTGCCATACTCAAGTCCCCCTCAATAGCATGTACCAATGCCTTATAAACCAGACGCTTGAAAGGCTGGACCTGTTCCGGAGGAATGGTCCGCATTTCATTGGCGAGATTTTGGCCAAATATTTGATTTTCATCTGGGGGTTTGGAAAGAATCTCCTCCGCATGTTTTAGAAACGTATCACTCCTTGACGTTCCCGAAGTGGGTGCTTGCGTTGTCCCTTTCCGCTTCTTAGCGGGCGCCTTGGATGGCGTCTCGGCCACACGCACAGGGACTTCCACTTGTTGGGGCTCGCAGGACACCGGGTCAGGATCCTCTACCGCCAGCAGTAACTTAAAAGAAATGAAAATAAACAAAACTATATCAACAATATAAACATTAAAAAAAGAATGCTGTAATAAAAAGCCAAGGTTTTTAAAAAAAAATTTTTTTTTACAAATAATAACTCACAAACCTGCAAATTATAAAACTCTCTGGTCCAAAAAAAATCGAATAAATGGCAATAAAAAAATATTATATTATTAATGTTATGGTTAACACATGCTTAAATTATATTCAACATAAATGACCCACTCCCGCATTTCTGGTGCCATAAATAATAAAAAATCCAAAACAACAGGGATTAAAAAGTCAGAATGTTTATAGTTGTAAGAAACCCTTTACATTTACCCGACCTTTCCATTCCTTTAGGGTGCCTAACCTGAAGCTCTCCCTTTCCCCAGCCTTACCCTATACCTCCCAACCCCCCTCCCCCCAGGAACCCTTAACCAATCATTCCCCCCCCCACAACTATCCCTGCCCGGCTTAGCAGTGACCGGGATACCATGCGTCTGGACTCATGCGTAGTTACGGCATCGGGATTACGACGCCTGGCTTTTATCCACTGCAGGGTTTAAACATTTGGAAAGGCAATGGTTGGCATTCCAACCATCGGCTTCCCGACTGATTACTATTTAAAAAACGTGACTAAATTTAGATTTATTAAAAAATGTGACATTTTTAAAAAAAAACTTGAAAAAAAAAAAAGCTTACAGCATCCTGACTCACGGTGTCCTGTGGTACCACATCTGGTGACTGTGGCACCAGCGAGCTCCAGTAACTTTGACTTGGCTCTTTATCCAAGGTAAACAGCAGCAGGTCGTAGTACCATAGCGATGGCTTTCGCACCTCAGCTGCCCCTGCTCCTGATCTTTGCGATTCCAAGTATTTTTTGTGTTCCTTCAAAAACACGGTTCGCAGACCCTGGATTCTGTTCTTGACCCATTCAATGGTCACACCAGGCTTATATTCTATACTGTATTGGCGTATTTTCTCAAACGCCTCATTTTTCATCACTCTATTCATGTAGTCTTTACTCTTCAGTCTCCAGAGGCACTCATTAGCTTGATATAGCTCAATGAATCCTGTCCAGAAAACGGTGTCTTTGGATGAAGGTATTTTCTGAAAATGTTATAATAATAAAAAAAAGATAAATTTTTTTTTTTAACACAAAATAAAGATATGCCCCCAGTATAATGCCCCCAGTATAAATGCAGCCCCCCCTGTGCAATGGCCCCATTAGTAATGCTGCCCCCCTCCCCCCTCCTATGCTGTGCAATGCCCCCAGTATAAATGCTGCCCCCCCCAGCACATACTGTGCAATGCCCCCAGTATAAATGCCCCCAGTATAAATGCAGCGCCCCCCCCAGCACATGCTGTACAATGGCCCCATAATGATGCCCCCCCTCCCCCCTCCCATGCTGTGCAATGCCCCCAGTATAATCCCCCAGTATAAATGCAGCGCCCCCCCAGCACATGCTGTGCAATGGACCCATAATGCTGCCCCCCCCTCCCATGCTGTGCAATGCCCCCAGTATAATCCCCCAGTATAAATGCAGCGCCCCCCCTCCAGCACATGCTGTGCAATGGCCTCATAATGCTGCCCCCCCTCCCATGCTGTGCAATGCCCCCAGTATAATCCCACAGTATAAATGCAAAGCCCCCCCCCCAGCACATGCTGTGCAATAGCCCCAGTACTTATGCTGCCCCTTATGCCTAATAATGACCCCAAAAACATTGGTGGACAGTGGGGGACTTTACTTACCTTTTTTTTTTTTAGACATGACCACGCGCAGCAAACTTCCTTCTTCTTGAATACCAGTAATGGCTGTGTCTGGCTCTCCGCGCGGCGCTAAATCTTTATCGTTATCGTTTGATCATTTGGCAAAAAACATGTACTACATGCCGAGCGATTAAACGATAATGATATCGTCCTAATCGTGCTGCAAGTAGCCGCGATGAACAATGTCAAAAACGACCAGCGGGAGCGCGCATCGCTGGTCGTTTTTGACATTGTGTTGAATGATATTTGAACGATTTATGAACGATCAAGCGATTACGATATCGTAATCGCTTGATCTTTCATTAAAATCGCCCAGTGTGTATGCACCATAAGATCGCTTATAACCGAGAGATATTTGGAGACTACATCATCCTCTAGATAAGGAGTTTACATTTTAGTCAGCAACCTACAAAACTTTCTCCAGGATAGATCATGTTTTCCTTTCCAATACAATGATGACACGGGCCTCTTCTTCAGCTATTGAAATGCTCAGCCTTACTGATCATTCATTAATTTGGATTGAGCTTTGCTCTCCGTTCTCAATGGGTAATTTCAGACACCTGCCCTTCCCCTATTTGGCCTCTACCCAGGGATGTCGAGGGGGGAGGAAAGCAGGTATAAATTACCGTTGGGTCCCTCCAACAAAGCCCAGGCCCAGGTCAGCTGTTAAGTGGGACATTTTGCCCCTTTGCAGTGCAGCAATGAGCCGGCACTACACCCGTGTGCAGTGTGAACGGCACTGACCCGGGAATAACCTGGGCCGGTGCCACTATGTTAAAGGGGTTGTCTCGGGTGTGACCTGGTTTGGAACCGTGTTTGAAGTCCTGGGTCAGACCCAGGCCTTTTATTGGAGAAAAAGTATTACTTATGCTGGGTAGACACTAGGTCGAATTGCAGACCTATTTGACGATAGATAAGTGCATATACACTGACGTCACAACTGCTGGGTCCCTGCAGCATGTGTACGGTCAATGGGCAGGTCACCCATACACACCAGCAGATGCACCGATATATCTGCAGAAATACAGTATATCGCCCATCTACTGTGCTGCACAGCCAATGCATCGGCGGGTGTGTACTCCTGATATGTCTGTGACCGACGTCGTTCATGGACATATCGGAGGTACACACCCATCGACACATTCGGCCAGTGTGTACTCAGCTTTAGACTTCTGTCCTTTCACCTAGTTCCAGAGTCTAATTTTCTGACAATAGACTTGCTCGAGAGGCTCACTGCAATAGGTTGTCACAAGGTTCTTTGGGGGTTCTCTTGATCTGGTCTTCGAGTTCTGATGGAACACTTACCTGATCTCACATTGTAGACTGGCTTTGGTCAAAACACTTCCCACATCAAGGGCAGGGCTGGCTTTCCTGTAATCTCTACTGCATCTAACCCTGAGCTCTGCATTCTGCAGGTTTTGTCCCCTCTCAAGCCTCCTTCTCCGGGACTGGTGCACCATGGCAGGTACCCTTTATAGCTGTTGCTGGATAATCTGCAGGCTATCTTTCTCTACTCACCTCCTCTTCTGGGCACCATCTTCTAAAGTAGGGCTGTCTCTTATGAGGTCCTGTCCGTTAAGGACAGGCAAGTTCCAATCTCTGCTGCCTGTGTGCTCCACGCTCCTTTTTCATCACTTGGCACACTTCTCTCCACCAGTCACCAACTTCTCTCTCTCCCTATCCTCCACCACCCTATACTATACAAATTAGATTGATTTGTATCTTTTTCAGCATATGTTAGACGTAGAGCCCTAGGCCCTGATTCAGAGGTGCATGTAATGTTGATGCACCACGCAAGAGGCCGATGTTTTCAGTCTGAGGACCACATTTACTAACGAATCTAATACCAGTGGCATATTTTGTTTAGTATCGCAGGGACATAAACATATATATAGCACTGGTATTCATCATTACTTACCTCGCCGACGAGGTCCAGCGACGTCCTCCTCATCAACAGGGTCCTCCGCTTACCTGCTGGCAGTCTATAGCTGCCAGCGACGGACTTCTATGTCATGCGCATGTGTGCCGGCCAGCCTGTGCATGTGCATGACTGGTTAACCCGCCATGGACTCGGCAGTGCTTGGAAGGCTTCACTGAAGCCAGAAAGGCTGCTGCCGGGGCTTCATTGCCAGCAATGGGGGCCTATTCGCTCTCACCATCTAAGATGGCGAGACCAATGCAGTAACAAAACAGCAGTAATCATAGATTACCGCTGCTCATTAAATATTGAAAGGATGACATAACCCTTTTAGCGAGTGCTCATAGCGATGTTCAGGAAAATAAGCAAAGTTGATTTTGTGTAACTCTAGACGACATGCGCAGTAACACATCTTGACGATACATCACCCATAAATAGCCCCCTAGGTCTGTATCATACGGCATTAAATGCTCATGTGATTGCAGGTTAGTAAGACAAACATTTTGACTGAATGTAGGATCACATTTTTTTACCAAGGTGACATTAAATATGTGTCTAGACATTTCAGCTACCATAATCATCAATGCTCACGAGTTCATTGGTTAGTGCTATAACAAGTTTGTTACTCATTAAGAGGCGGACATTTTCTTATACTCAGACTACAAATGGAAGCTAAATTGACCATGAGATTTATTCAGAAAAAATTAATGGTTCAAATTTAAATGTTTTTTAATGACATTTTTAAAACATTTTAATGTGATTTTTTATAGATCAGATTGATCAGGTTAAAGAAGATGTCATTAATCATATTTGCTGTGTGATTCTGCTGAAGGAAGATAAAACCACTGTGTTAATGAATGTTAGTACTTTGTACTTACTAGGAGCTTTAGCCTGCTTTCAGTGGAAATAATTCAGGTGAATTAATTTGAATAATAAAATTTGCTGTTATTTCATTAGCTATTGTGGATGTATAATATCCCTTTTACACCTAGGTCCCGGGTCTGACCTGGAATTTGGAACACACACGTATACAGTATATATCATGTTTGTGTTTATGTTGTATGTATAGAGTGTGATAAAGTAGTTTTATGTAAACTTTCAGCAGTGTATTTATTTTTTCTCTTCCATAAGTGATAAGCAATTTTGCCACAACTATCTGAAATAACAGCTCTTCTTTAGTAGGACACATCATTGATTGTGCCATCCAGGTAACTATGACATAAGATCTACCATAATGTAAGTAATTTTGAATAGCTTTACTTTACATGACATAATAATAATACAGATGAGTGTTGCAGCTTGTGCTGCAATGATGATTGCTGTAGCAGTAGCATTACACATGAAGTAGTAATAATGACTAGTAGTTACTAATGACATAGGTGGGGAGGTGTGACCCGACTGCAAATGCAGGTGGAGCTGTGTGTGGGAGGCAGTGAGAGCAGTAGAGGGGTGTGTATAGGTCAGGTCGGGATGATGGAGGCAGCAGTGAGTGGGTCTGGGGGCTGGTAATAGAGGCGGTGCTGCAGCAGCCAGTTCCTCCTCTCCCCTCTCTCTCTTTCTCTGCCACGCTCCCAGCCAGCTGGGTACTACCGTAGCTGCTGCTGCATCTCTCCCGGCAGCTGTCACATCTCCGCACACTGCACACACCATGGTCAGGGGTCTCGTCCTGCTGCTGCTCTTCTGCTCCTCAGCTCTGATCAGGGCGGAGAGTGAGACAGAGGAAACGGAGAATGATAATGTCACCGATCTAGAGATTGAGACTCTGGTAAGTGCAACCGCTCACATTCAAGCAAGAAGTTGTAGAAGTCCACGTGTATATGACCCTCACTGTAATTATTATTATTGCTACCATCCCCTCTCTGTACCTACTGCATCTGTCATACAGCACACAGGCAACAGCTGGTACCATTCCTTCTCTGTACCATTCACTTCTAGCTGTTATAATTATTATTACTACCGTTCCCTCTCTGTACCTACTGCACCTGTCACACAGCACAAAGGTGACAGCATACAAGTAACAACTAGGAGCATCTCCCTGTACCTTTCACCTCTAACTGCCTCATCATCATCATTATTATTATAACTATTATTATGTCCTCTCTGTACTTGTCTGCACCTGGCACACAGCACGCAGGTAACAACACCCAGGTAACAGCTGGGACCATACCCTCTCTGATACCTCTACCTCTAGCTGCCATCACCATCACTCACTATTACACCTTTCCCATTTTCCTTGTCTCATCCTTCTCTGCATCTCCTGTTACACGTTCCTTCCACTTACATGCACTTAGTTTATGCCAGTCTCACGTGCGTCCTCTGTCACTCTTCAGATTGCAAGTTACCTGATGCCCATGTTACATAGGATTACACATCTCCATTCAAACAGACCTAAGCAAAGAATCTGCTATCTGGCCAAACCTTATGTGTCATCTGTTGCTTAATTAACCTTGATTCCAACCTGACTGCAGTTCTCATGTATATTACATGCCCTGTATGAGGCTCCTCCAGGCAGGCTGTGTGCAGCTCTCTCCTGTCCTCCACCTGTGCTGTTGGTGCATGCATCCCCTGCTGGGCTGCTGTCAGTGTCTATTGCTTATTCCCTATCATCATCTGTATCTCTTCCCTGCTGCTTTACTTGTCTCATCTCCCATTGCTATCTTGTATTTGTCACAGTAACCCCCGCTAGTGTTGTCATTGTGATCCCTCTCAGCCTGGCAATAATTGCACAGCTATTCTTACTAGTGTAAGCCCTAGATGTACTCCTGTGTTCTTCTAGCAATCCTAAATCCATGTACTGTTACTGCACCTCACACTCTGCTCCGGGTCACTCTCTCTTGTTTCTCTCACACAGGTGAAGCCGGAGTCGTGTGTGGACACAGTGGCGTGGGGTGACACTGTCCGCCTTCACTACACGGTGAGTTTTGGGTCACTCCCTGAGGCCACATCTGGGCCTAAGGTATAACATCTGTAACAACAATAAATAACACGTCAGCACTGCAGCCGGGGGGAGGAGGGACAGGGGGGGAGGAGACCAGTCTGCTGCCGGGTTTTCTGGTTTAACCCTTCTGTAAAGGAGATCCCCAGTGACACCACACTCCACACAGCAATAGCAAAATGCAGAAATTATTACATGTTAGTATAGACAGTAGCTAAATGCACAAGTCACATAACATAGATGTATTGTACACTGACCAGGTAAATCAGGGACTTTTGGTTCAAATACCCTGTCCAATGAAAACAGTATTTAGTGTCCTTAACCTCCTCATATATAGGATCTTATCTGATGAGCTTAGGAATTCCAGTTACACTCCATAGGATTCCAAAAAGTTCTAAATAATTAAATAACTGCTGAACTTTTGACAATCATTCTTTTTAGAACAAGCCAGGTACAAGTTTTCCACACTTCTGCACATAGCAGAGGGAATAATAATACACATAGTAGCATGTTATAAATATAAAATGTCCTTTTGGATGTACCACAAGAAATATAGGACCTGATTCAGACCCGCTCGCTCTGAACGATTTTTGCCCATCTGCGCATGCATATAATTTGCAGTGCGCGTGCGCAAGCCAGCCTTTGCGATCTGATTTTGGTTGCTCGTAAGCCACTATCAGGTCACTACTTTGAGTGACAGATAATGCCATTTGTGGGTGGTAACAGGGGAAGGTGCTTGTGAACGGGGGAGTGGATGTGCGAACGCAGGTGTGTCTGGCTGCCAAAATGCCATTTAAAGGGCGTGCATAATTAGCAAAGTAGTGTCATTGTACACGTCACCTGCATGTATTTCAGCCAGCGCTGATCGCTGTGCTTGTGGCGGGTTAAGGCAACCCCAAGGGCTGCGAGCAGCTCCGATGGCTCACGATGGTCCCAATTTATCCTACATTTCCTGCAGATGACGTGTGTTACGGGGGCGTCTTTAGACACTTGCGAGCGCAGTTTGCCGTAGCTTGCTAAAATATAGTGGGCGTCCTTACGCGACGTAGTGCGAGCACTTCATTTAAATAACTGGCCCCTTTTTGCCAGCGAGCGATCGCAACTTGCGAGGGGGTCTGAATGAGCTTCATAGTCAGAGCAAAACATTTGCATTATATCACAAATGTCTTTTCTTTTAGCATATGTTTCCTGTCCATAATAATGGATGTAAGATATTAAAAAATGTATCCATTTAGAAAACTAGATTCACCTGATATGCTCATCTTTGGGTATTTTAAAGGTAAAAAATGTTTTGGCCTTTGTGGAAGGTTTTGTAAAAAGTACTAGAGGTAAAGATTAAACTGTTAGGGGTTAGGGGGAGATGTATCAAACATTGAAGAGAGAGAGAAGGTACCAACCAAACAGCTTCTAATTGTCATTTTTCAGGATGAAAACTAATTTGCACCCATTTTGCTTCCAACTCTGTATCATAGTACATCTCATATCTTTAATCTCTCATTACTCCTGCTAACATTTAAAGCACAGTCATTTTGAATTACTCTTGTCTCATTTCTGGCCTAACTCGTTTTCACATTTTTGGAATGGTATAGGGCAAACAGGCAGAGGAAAAGAGAGGAGGGGGGTACCTGTTGGAGGGGCCCGTCGGGGGGCACGTGCCAGCTGCTTTGTGACGATGCGCATTGTATTTTATAGTGATTTATTAGGGATCATGTCTCCGGGAATTGGCCACCCGTCACCGCCACACACACTACATGGGCCCTGTGGCTATCTCAACAGCCCTGTAAGCAGGAGGTCCATAATAAATGGCTGATGGAAAATAAAAACACCTTTTTAATCGAGCAGCAGAACATTTACTTTGTACATAGGTTCCAAAAAAATGTGGTTTCTCTATATTGCTCCATGTGTAATACCCCGCATAAATAAGTCCCTCTACTTGTAGTCTTACCTCCTGACTAGCGAGGTATGTAACTGACTCTTAGCTGGTTCCTTCTTCCTTCTTTCTCATATAGAGGGGTATATTTACTAAGGTGCAGGTTTTTAGAAGTGGTTTTGTTGCCCATAGCAAACAATTAGATTCTAGCTATTACCTTATAGAAGGTGCTAGATAAATGTTAAGTAGAATCTGATTGGTTGCTATGGACAACAAAACCACTTCTAAAAACCCGCACCTTATTAAATATACCCCAGAGAGGCAAGGACCCCCATTCCCTTTCACATACTAAACAACACTGTACTTTCAAATAGTCTAAGTTTTATTAGCCTATGCAATGTTAGCATGCAAATCTAGCAGACTTAAATTGACCCTGGTCACAAACTGCATGCCCCCCATTTTAATAGACAAGTCTCTCCACTGTAATGGATTAGGTCCAATTCAGTTAAGATGGTGGGTTGCTCCTAATATATGTTGTGCACAAAAGATTCAAGCATGCAAGTTTAGTACCTTACTAGCAGTTCCTGTTTTAGAACTTTCTCAAAGCATAACTGGGTCCTGGTGGAGCTGGGCTGGATATGCAGATGAGCAGTATCAGGGGTACCAAGCAGCTGTCTCTTGAGCAGTCAGTAGTAGGGGGCGGGGTCTCACAATGGATTGCCATGGGTCCCTAATTGTGGCTTTCCTGGATCCTCTAACTGACAGGCAGCAATGATTACGCAGTGGCAGGGATGCAATTGGGGGAATAGTAATCTTATAAAGTAGAGAACCACTTAGGAAAACAAGAGGGACTGGGCTGCTTTTACCTGTCAGCATTCACTACAAAGCCTGCAGGACAGAACGGCCTTTATTACCTTTATTAGCCAGTAACAGCAGGCTATACCTAGGGGCCAGACCTGTGGAGCAGTCACTCAACAAGGGCTTTGGGGCTGGGCTGACTGACAGGCGGGCAGAAGGGCAATGCACCGATACTGGGGATCCTTCCTCACCTGGCTGCTGTCACTGAGATGCGGCTTCACATACACAGCAGCCAGCAGCACTGCCGCCAGTCCACTCAGTGGGCACCTCAGAACTTCCTGGTGCTTCACCTCTCACAGCCAACAAGTCACTGCCCGCACTGCCACCCTGACAGGCGGCACTCTGGCACCGCAGCTCCTGCTGCTCAGAAGGTTACGTCAGCTCTCCCCTCAGCATACCTCCCAACATTTGACTGCAAGCAGTTGGGACATCTGTGCGTGCTTCCGAAAAGGGGGCGTGGTATACATGTAAAGGGGGCGTGGCCTAGCGGCATGCCCCATTTACATCACTAAGGGGCGTGCCCAGCATCTCCGAGATGCCCCTGGCTTTCACCCCGTACTGTGAATAGATGCTGTGCATAGCGGTGTATGCTTTCCCCAACTGCACCCCCACCGCGGGACACTGCGGCCCGCGGATGGGACAGCGGGACAGTCCCATAAAAACGGGACTGTTCCGCTAAATTCGGGACAGTTGGGAGGTATGCCTGAGGGTCAGTGAGAGCTGCTATGCAGTATATAGCCTCTGGCTAGGTGCCAGGATGTTTCCCACCCACAGCACAAGCAGGTTCAAATTCTCTCTCAGCCCAACTGTCAATGACTCCCTCAGCTGCAGTGTATCAGGGGAGAGGGGGGGGGACCCCTGCAGAGTATCTCACACCGACATGTCCCCAATGCAGCTCACACACAACAGCTTATTCAAAGCAGAGGCAGTATATATATATATATATATATATATAAAGAAAGAAGGAGTCAGCACATCCATATCAATCCATAGAAAATGTATTAATCCAGTAGAGAACAAATGTCGAGGTTATTTGAGGGGCTTGTGAGCAAAGTCATAGCAATAGTTCATCATGGCACAAACAGCAGGCAATCATGAAAATACTCATCACAAGTCCTCCCTCCAGAGAGTAGCGCCCGACAGCCGTTTCGGTGTCAATCCGACACCTTCATCAAGGGCATATGCCCTTGATGAAGGTGTCGGATTGACACCGAAACGGCTTTCGGGCGCTACTCTCTGGAGGGAGGACTTGTGATGAGTATTTTCATGATTGCCTGCTGTTTGTGCCATGATGAACTATTGCTATGACTTTGCTCACAAGCCCCTCAAATAACCTCGACATTTGTTCTCTACTGGATTAATACATTTTCTATGGATTGATATGGATGTGCTGACTCCTTCTTTCTTTATTACATATCATATTATGTGTTTGCACTCCTCATTGTTGCTGCTACCAAGAGTGTGCTGCTGGTCTCATTTGCACTACTATATATATATATATATATATATATATATATACACATATAGAAGCCATACAAGTTCCTTTTTCAGTACAAGAGTTGTACCACATTTTATACAAACAGATCGTCCTTGGTTGGGGTACCACACATGCACCTGTCCAGCCAGTAGAGATCAACTGATACAGAACACTATTAGCCTGAGATGTACTATGATGCAGAGTTGGAAGCAAAATGGGTGCAAATTACTTTAAAAGATATTGCACCACAAAACTGCAAAACTTTTCCAGGATGCCTATTTAATATGGACATTGTATATTTGAGATATATACAGTATATATACATTGTGCAATAAGGGAATTTCTGTGTTTTATATGTAATATATATATACTACTTACCGACTGTGTTTTCATCTTCTCCAGGCCGGTTCGAGGGGCAGGGCCGGACAGGTGACATAATTAGCCCCAGCACCTTTCTCTGGGAAGTCGATGATTCACAGGTCCGCTACGAGGGGGTGGGGCTAAATGACACAAATCATGTCATTTAGCCCCGCCCCCTCCTCGTTGACCCACGAATTTCCCATTAAATCTCCACATCCTGCCCGCTTGACTAGGTAGTGGGCAGGATGAGGGAGATCTGCCTACTCTTCCAGGGGGTGCGGGGCGGCTACCAGAAAAATCAGGAGCCTCCCGTGACTTCCGGTAGTGTAAGCAGGTATGAGAGATATATATATATATATATATATACATATATGTTTGTTTATCTGTGATTATGCAAGTGAGTCTGCACAAAATATTACCAGTTATACATGGAGGGCACACCAAATTCTGTTTTATGAAAAAGTGAATTATCTGGAGCCGGATTTCTCGTCCATTTTTAGCATGCGGACAGATCCCAGGTGCCTGGAGGCAAGATAAATGCCTTGCTTTCCTGATAAGACATGACAATCCATTGCACCTTGAGGTCTGCATAGGTTCCCTTAGAAATTACATGCTCAACAATTATATACATGTATCTAACTACAATGAGCACAATGCTGTGATGCATAGAGCATCACAATGTTTCCACAGGAAATGTCAGAGAGCCTGATTCAGCATGGAGTGCAGCTGCGTAATCGCACACAATGAATCTGCGAATGTCTGCCACCGCTCAGCCAGCATAGAGATGCCCACTACTGCCTTCTCACATCCATAATAGCTCGCAGTATACATCAGTAACATTGGAGAACATCGGCCCCTCACGCACAATTACAGCAGCTCTGACCTGTCTCAGAAATTACAAGTCTCATTGCATGCAGTAGGTACTCAGGCTGCGTAGGCAATCTCAGTGGCTAATTTATGCACGTCTATGCGACGGCGTTCAAACGGGCAGGCGCGCCTGTGTTTCTGCAACCAGTCCCCCGTCATCACCCCCAAACGGTCATGGCCTGTCACTCACTCTGCGATGGATTGCACAGTGCATACGTAATCGCAGTGCGATCACCACACATGCGCAACAATCAGTTGATCTGCGTACGAAGTTGCAATTGCGATCCATGCTAACTCAGGCCCAGGGTCCAGCTATCTCCATATCAGGCAGTAAAAGTGACCCCAATAGTATTATTTGCTGTTCCTTCTAACTCACATTGCAAAATGTACATTTTAAACAAAACATGAGGAGAAGGTGACAATCACATGGACTTACAATATTTGCAAAGAAACCTGATTGTGCTGTTTGTAGACAATTACAAAAAAACTTTAACTAAGAAGAGAAGGCGCTATTTAACTAGTAGGAATAAAATATTCAATTTATTAAACTAACAAATAAAGTAAGACACATTTCACATATAAGAGTAATAATACATTTGTATATCCGCAATATAAACCTGAATTTTTAAAACAATACTTCCAATGTATAGATATTTATATCAATATCTTATTCAGTACTTAATATTGTAGTACAAACAATTCAAGCTTTTTATAAATAACAGAAATACATGATAATTTTTTTTCAACCGCTTATTAAGATGGCATGCTTATAATTTGTTGCAAAAAGAAGAAAAGGAAAAAAGGCCTTTCTTATATTAAAAATAGTCACTTTGTAACCATCGGTTCATGAAATCCTTTTATCCGGTTATCGATTTATATATTTATCGTTTAAAATACTGCACTTCAGTTTACATCTGAGGAAGCCGCTGATATCATAAACAGGCGGAGAAACACGTTATCAAACCAGGGTCATGGGGGGGCCCGCACCAAACACCCTGCACCTACAAAACTTACCTCCCTGGAGGGTCCCACGTCAGCTCCGGTATCTGAGCCTAAAAAAAGACTGGAAAATGTCCGCCGGACAGAGAGGAGGGGGCCTGTGTCGGAGACTGCACACGGGCCCCCTCCTCTCTAGAAACGCCCCTGCCCAGAGGCAACACAGACTAAAGATACATTTTGCTAAAGTTTCAAAAATCCATATATTGCACTTCTATATAGTAATACAAAATAGTGGTTGCTCATATCAACTTAATGGTTTTTCACAGGTGCTTGTAAAGGGAGGGGGTTTCTCTGCATTACAGAAAACAAAGAAAAGAAAAAAGTTTCCCTCCAGCACACTGCACAAAAACCAGCACACTGCACAAAAACCAGCAGAAAGGCTTGAATACTACATGATAACAGAAATCCATACGTTTTTGTTGCGTATATTTGCAAATACATTGTTAAACGCCGGGCCGCATCAAGGCTCCTCTGTACCGGCGTCCCCAATGCTACATAATAATAGCACCCACTCTGGGTCATAATTGCATACTGTTGTGCCACATGATCACAGCACATACATAAATATATTTGAGCTGAGAGCCAACTCACCTAGGAGGTACCCCAGAAACCTACTTCTATATAGTACATACTGTAGATATGTAAACAGTTCTTACCATCTGAAAAGATATGATTGCTAGCACCACTTATGTGCAACCCTCTAGCTCTAGGTGCCGTAAGAGGAATATTCATATGTCTTGACCAACGCATATTTATTACTGCTATCCTCTTGATTTGAGGAAATATATAATTTCAGTTTAACTCAGTTTAAATAGACCATTATTTCCTGGTTGACAATGTGAATATTGGCACCACAGGGCCCACATGACTATACTGCTGTATTTCCAGCTCCATACTTTAGGAAGAAATGCCTCCTGCAGTCAGCATAGCCATGAATAAATGTACAGCAGAGATGTAACAATGCAGCCGTCTAACAACATAGATAAAAGTAGAGTGACTTTCATGTGTTCCTGTGTTCTTTCTATCCTTGTATTGTCACTTCAAGCCAGCCAGCTCAACTGAAGACTGTCAAGAATTGTCCCGAGATTTGCTGATGCCAATTTGTGGCGTGTCAATATTAGGTTTTATCGTACTAGGCACACAGATTTAATACAAACAACATCATAGTGGATAAAAGCCATTCAACTCACACTCTCTAGTTTCTCAACTGAAAACAACAAACTTTTTCAAACTCAGGGAGAAATGTATCAAGCCTTGGCGAGAGATAAAGTAGAGAGATAAAGTACCAACCATTCAGCTCCTAACTCATTTTACAAGCTGTGTTTGAAAATGACAGAAGCCGATTGGTTGGTACCTTATTTTTCTCCAAGTTTTGATAAATCTCTTTCTTTGGGGGGAATTCAATTCAGCGAGATGATGAATAGCCGCGGGAGGGATCACCCGCAGCTATTCAATTCAATGTGCTGTGTGCCTTGTCAGGAACCAGGTAAGTCAGAGAATGACGATTCTCACGATTTAACCTGGGTGTTAAGGCGCGGTAACTGGCATTCTACAACTAAAGTGCGTGGGCTGTTAGCGCCACGCTAAGCCCGGCAAACAGCTGCGTGCCCGGCACTTTTGTCGGATTTCTCCTCGCATCCCCAGGGGGTGCGAGAAGACACTCTTTAGCCACCCAAACAGTGCAGTGTATTGAATAGCTGTGGGATCTCCCTCCCGCAGCTATTCAACATCGCACTGAATTGAATTCCCCCCATTATGTTATTCTTTCATATTCAGAAGCTTCTATATCCTATGTACATATCTACCAAGCTCTATAGTTTGTTCATTATAACTAAAAAAGAACATAGTGGACCTCATTCTGAGTCAGATGCATCAGATGCATCTGTGGCCGCTTTTCCATAGGCTATGGCCATGAATGCCTTTTTGTTACATTATGCTAATACAAGTATACGCCCATCTATTCCAATTATCTGTCCGTCTTCGTGTGAATGGCCGCCCGCCCACTGTTTCCACCGACAGTGGCGGAACTCCCGGAGACAAAGGAGTCATTTGCCGCTGGGCGCCAGCCCTGAAGGGGGCACCTGGCTCCATTGTTACCCGGCCGTTCCGGGCACTGCTGAGGAGGAGCTGCATGGAGAAGGAGCACCTCCATGACCTGCTGCTGCCGGAGTGCTCTATGGTCGTGGATGTCACGTAGCATGTGACTGCCACGACCCGCATGAGCACTCGACGCACACGCAGGGGGGGTTTCTGAGTAAACAGAAACCCCCCTGCCCGCCGATAAGTAACAAACACATCGCCGGCGGCGACGGCGATGTGTTTGTTTCAGCAGCCATTGAGAGTCAGATAGACTCTCATTAGCTGCTCTATCCACGGAGGGAGCCGGGTGGAGCTCACTCACGAGCTCCGCCTTACGGCTACAACAGTGGTGATGGGGCAGACGTCATGACGTTTCTCCCATAGTACCGAGCGGGAGGACAGAGGAGCGGACGTGGCGTGCGCAGGAACGGGAACTCAGATTTCCTCAAATATAAGTCAGACCTCCCACTATATTCCCCCACATGCCACTCAGTCCTCCGCATAGACCTCTGCCAAGTTTCCTTCTGTCACTCAACTACACAACATGTCTCTCACACCTTCCCCAATTTCACTCTCACCTGTCCCACATGTAACTAACACCTTCATCCTTCCCCACTAGTTGGCTAACTTACTGAAAATACTTACCTTTATACAGGGAGCCCACGGAGAAAGAAGGGGGAGCATGTGGTGCAGAACAAACAAACTATTCCTCCTTCTCCTTCTCCAGTCAGATCTGGAGCATAGGGCTTAGGGCCACAGCTGGAGGCTCGCATTACCGCTGGTGGCCTATTGCCCACAACTGTAATATGAGCTCACTCAGGGCCTCTAATTTGCCTGGGACTTCAAGTAGTAAATTATCCTGTGTGTTCTCTTTTTTTGCTAAAGATGTGCTAATCTCTTTAATTGTTACATTTTGTGGAAAAAGGTAATGATATGAATACTAGTACTAGTCTCTGCTATTTTGGCCCTTCATCTCATATCAAATAAGAAGAGCTACATTCCATACAAATCAGGTAATTCCAAAAACCTGTTTATGAGGAGCGTATCACAGTATTATAAGGTTGCTTCTTTTTCAGCATGCAAAGTCAATTTTCCCCAGTATTCATTAGATGCGGTAAATAATGTAATCACTGCAGCTACCAAAGGGTGGAATATTCTTTTTAAGTGTGAAGTCTTCATAATTCTTTACAGAGATTGTTCCATATTGGGTAATTATAATGCAATTCAGGGACACTCCAGGAAAATGTAGCTTTTTAAAATAAGAGTGTAGCATACTGTATTTCAGCTGCAACATTCTTGGAATAAATGCCTCAGGGCCTGATTCATTACGGAACGCAACTGTGAATGCAATAGCGATTACGCACACAGTTCAACTGCGATAGTATGCTAATTCATTGCGATCACAATGCCGCCTCAGCACTACATAAGGACGCTCATTTTACCTTACACACATCCGTAATATTTAGCAAGACTGCAAAAACATCGGTACAATCGAGTACCATCGCAGCCTCATGCGCACTTGCACAAGCTCTGACCATACTCAGAAATTACTAATTCTGCGCACCCTATCAGGCCTCAGGCTGTGTACGGCATCGCAGTGCATAATTTATGCACGCCCATGCAACAGCGTTCAAATGCACCTCTGCACGCCTGCGTTTCCCCAACCACCCCGTCACTGCCCACAAATGGCACTTCCTGTCAATCACTCTGCGATGGGTCTGCATAGTCCCGATCGCAGTGACCGGTTCACACACACACTGCATACGCATGCGCAGTACGCAACATTCGGCCGTTTGTGTCCATACTAGCAGTCGCGTTTCTTGCTGAATCAGGCCCTCAGTTTACACTTAGGCCGGGTACACATCAGAACGATGCCAAAATGACGTGATGGTCATTCCAAATTCCCGTCATCCCAGAATAAATTATATTGAGCGTACACACGGTGCAATTCTTCAAGCGACGGAACGATCTTTGGTCCTGTACACACAACCATCTTTTAAGAGGTAACGTCCTGAGATGTCAAATTGGAACAACATATCGATGGTCGTCCGGCTGGACGTACACACTACACAATGTGCTCCACATCATTCATGATATCTTCTGATTGACCATGCAGTATGCTAACCAGAAGATATCATATACGACATGCAAAAGTGCAATTGAGCGTACACACTATGCAATCCACACCATTTATGATGCCAGTTATCCTCTGACACTCCCCGTTACCTACACAATGTGCTCCACATCATTCATGATATCTTCTGAACATAGTAGAACTTACACCAGGTGTACATCACATGTAGACATATGTATACTTATGGCTTACGATAGTATACAGAAAACATAAAAATGTGCTTTATCAGTGTTTGTAGTTGCATTTTGGACACAGTGTAATAATGTAATGAAGTGCCATATACCCAAGTGAGAAAAGTGTCATGTTTATGAATAAATGCAAAAGTCATATTTGTAATGTAAAATGTAATTAAATAACAAATGTAATTACATATAGCATCTGCTGTTTTATTTGCTGCAGTATTCCAACTGGAAATGTCAAGTAATGGGCTCCTATAACATAGATGCAAAGCTAATGAATTAAGCTACAAGGTTTAATATGCAATCAGCCAATCCGGATTAGCTGAATAACTCTGCTGATCATCATCATTAACACTGCGTATTGTTGCATCTGCAGTTGTTTCCATTTACTATATCGCAGACTCGCAGTGACATATATACACCTTTTCAGGACTTGGCCTATGTTTCTGCAGGCATAAGGAGAGGCAAGTCAATTATATACTAAAAATGTAACTACGGACATATGCGTACGCAGTTTTGTTGTGCACACCATTGGCGTGCAGAGAAGCCAACACATGATGCAGCAACGAGATCTTCTCTCCTGTGGGGTCGTGGACTACCCCCTTCCTCTCAGACAGAGACTAGTCACCTATACGGCCATCTCTTAAATTAAGAAAATTAATTATGTACAAAAACCTATATGGAGGTGATTTGTACTATTTTAAACAGTAAATGATATATTCCATAAATATATTATAATGTTCAATTCCATAAAGGTTAAGCTTGTATTATCCTTCATATGGTGCCTACAAATTCTGTAGTGCAGTACATCAATGATTCTATACACTAACCTTTAATCATACATTTTATATGGTTTACTGGACAAAAAAAATATCACTTTGTGTCTCTAGGGAAGGCTTGAAGATGGCCATGTGATTGACAGCTCCTTATCTCGAGATCCATTTGAGGTGGTAATGGGGAAGAAGCAAGTAATACCAGGTAAGTTCAGCTTAGATTGTGATTATTTTCAGTGTTTCCAACAAATCAGTTTACATTACTACAGGCTGAGCAAACCTCTGAAAATGTTTTATAATTATTACATATAGAAGTTAGCACTGTATGGGAAATGGGTATTGCATTCTAGATATATTACATGTAAAATGGATAGTTGACACATCTGGATTTTAAATCTTGCTTTATCTTGAAACACAGAATCTAACTTCTTAACTCTCTAAATCCAAATGATGGACCTTACTGAAACATGCCTAAAGGATGGGAAACAATCCTCCAGCTGAGAGCATTCACAATTGTTTCGGAAAAGTCCAAACCTGGAGTCTGAACTCACCCCTTCAGAATTAGAATCTCAGGAAGATGATCCTTCATAATTACATGAAAGGATTTCCGTATATTGTTAACAGTATTAAAATAAATCAGTTTCTCAGTCCAATTAGAGGTACAGAAAGCAATTCAACCACTCAAATATGAAATAACAAGAAGCCATAAGGGCCAAGTTCTGTTTAGCACGCAATTTCCTCACTCAAAAACTATAGAGAGTTGAAGACTCTTACCACTAATCTGGCATCAGAACAAGCTTCATATGGCTAGAAATGCAGAGGGAGCCCATTGACAATTTGTCAAATAGGCCTCACTGAGACACATACTCCTGGTTCCCCCTGCAAGGCTCAGAAGTGAGGGGGCCCGTGGCATCTCACAATGAAGGAGCCGTAATGTATATGGAGTGATGTCATTGGCTCTATATAAAAAACAAATTCTATTTACTGATGATATCTCCCTACCTTAACACAACAACAAATCACCATTCCTAACCTATTATACACATATTACTGATTACAACAAAGTTTCTGGCTATAAAATCAACTTTAACAAAATAGGAGTCCATGATGCTATTTGTCTCAGCTGGATATAATGAGCTTAACCACATCTTTTATCCTGCTCTTTACCAGGAAATCTTTAGTCACCTTTAACCAGATCTTTAAAAGACCTAACCTTTTGAAAACTTTTGATCATTGTTGTGTGGCTAGGCAAGATCATAGATATTAAATTAATACATTTCCAAAATTATTATTTTCAAGCTGTAGCTGTTGCATATTCGTATTTGCTGGTATTGAAAAAGCTTCCTCCAAATTTGTTTGAAAAGAGATGCCCTCTAGAGTCATACAGGTTATACTAAAAAAAGGATGCCGCAGAGAGTCACACAGGTCATACTCAAAAAGGGATGCCTCCGAGACTCACACAGGTCATACTCAAAAAGGGATGCCTCCGAGCGTCACACAAGTCATACTCAAAAAAGGATGCCTTAGAGAGTCATACAGGTCATACTCAAAAAGGGGTGACTCCGAGACTCACACAGGTCATACTCAAAAAGGGATGCCTCTGAGAGTCACACAGGTCATACTCAAAAAAGGATGCCTCAGAGAGTCATACAGGTCATACTCAAAAAGGGATGACTCCGAGACTCACACAGGTCATACTCAAAAAGGGATGCCTCTGAGAGTCACACAGGTCATACTCAAAAAGGGATGCCTCTGAGAGTCACAAAGGTCATACTCAAAAAGGGATGCCTCTGAGAGTCACACAGGTCATACTCAAAAAGGGATGCCTCCGAGAGTCACACAGGTCATACTCAAAAAGGGATGCCTCTGAAAGTCACACAGGTCATACTCAAAAAGGGATGCCTCTGAGAGTCACACAGGTCATATTAAAAAAAAGTCAATAAAGAATGGAGCAGCCCCTTTCTCCCTAATGAGTCCCAACATTAAATAAATAGTGTTATCTTTTAATAAACATGTCCCCTTAGGTATGTAGTTTACATCCCGGCGGACGAGATGCCGGCGGTCGATATACTGATGCCGACATCCCGCCGCTGGGCAAAATATACATGCCAGTATCCCCTTCTGCATCAGGATACTGGTGTCAGAATCCTGACAGTCGGCATCCCGATCGTAAGACTCGGACATAGGTAAGTATTAGCTGCGGGGGGAACTTAGGGTCAGGCACCGCCCCCCCGGGAGTATTAATGTCAGGCTGCGGGGAGGGAGAGTTAGGGTTAGGCACCATTAGTGGGGGTTAGGCACCCCCTGGGATACTTAAGTTTAGGCTGCAGGGAAGGGAGGATAGGGTTAGGCACCACTGGATGGAGGTTAGGGTTAGGCACCCCCCCAGGGAAGTTAGGGTTAGGCACCACAAAATGAGGGTTAGAGTTAGGGGGGGGGTAGAGGGGAGGTATGGTATACTTACCAGCCAGTTGAAATTCTGGACCTCATTCAGAGTCGGTCGTTGCGGCCGCACGGTCGTACGCCACCGATGTTCGCTAAACTGCACATGCGTAAAGTTCGCAATGCGCGTGCACAAACTAGCAGCTACGATCAGAAGTTTCTCTCTCCTTGAACACAGCCAGGTCGTAGTTTGAGTGACAGAATGAGGCGTTTGTGGGTGGTAACAGGGGAAGGTGCTTGAAAACGGGGGAGTGGAGATCCGAACGCAGGCGTGCCAAATTATGCGAATGGCGTTTTATGGGAGTGCATAATTAACAAAGTAGTGTCATGGCACACGTGACATGGGTGGTTTTTACACTGACATGATCGTAGAGCTTAAGAGAGGGTATGGTCAACCTTAAGCTCTACGACCAGTTCCGATGGTCTCGATTAATCCTTATATGGCCGGAGATGACGTGTAATGCGTACAAGAAGGGGGCGTATTTTTTATCTTCCGGCCGCTTCCTCCCCTTGGTCGGGCAGCTAACGATCCGAATTTAGGGACGCAACATGCGAGTGCATCATTTGCATATCCGGCCCCTTTTCCCGTACGACCGTGCGGCCGCAATGACCGACTCTGAATGAGGTCCACTGTCCTAGCCGGGCTTCCAGAATCGGAATTTGAACCGGCTGCTCTTCATATTTCATACCTATTCCCCTCCTTATACTGAACCAACCCAGAAATTAAAGAAGCAGCATTTGCATTTAATAAATAGCCATATTGCCCCACTAACCCTGACATTGAATTATAGCATTGACATTTAATAAATATATCTATTGTACAGCTCCCAACAAGTCCCAACATCAAATTAGTAGTCAACTAAATAGTCCTCAAATTTAACAGAGATTGCATAGTGCAATACCAGACTCTACAATATATTAATAGCTCTATAAACCCCACATTACATTAATATCCTCAACAATTAATAAAGAGCCACCACATAAAATTAATCCCCACCACCACCGGCCCTCACTTAACATTAATACACCCCCACGCCAGCACAAACATGACAACAGTACCTCTCACTGGCGCACACATAACAGTAATAACATACAGACCAACTGCACATAACCATAATACACCAATCTCCACATGGCATTCTGCTACCCCTATTAGCTCCCACATAACATGAATGCATCCCACACAATTAACACCAGTCCCCACATGCTATTAATGCACAGCAGACACACCGTACCACCCAAAGGCACCAGTTCTTAAATGCTCTCTTAAATACGCTCTATGTGCAGAGCATAGGGGAAAAGTTGGAAAGGGATTGAAGATAAATAAGAGGGAAGGAGGGGAGACTGGACAGGATAGAGAAAAGAAAAGGGGGATTGGATTGCTGATCCGCTGCTCACTACATACAGAAAACAGGAACAAGACATATTGGGCTTTCTTTAGCAGAGGGCCAACCCCAATAAGTGAGGACGGGTTGCTTAATAGGTTATCCTGCCTTGGTACCTAGGCAAATACCTCTGTGTACTACTAGTTACTTCAAGTATAGGGGGCGAACATTGACACAAAAATGATCAGACTTTAATCTCATGTGACTGGAGTGAAGATGCTAATTTGGAGCAGGTATTGAGTGACTGAGACTGTACATGTGTATGCGCAAGGCTTCCTGCTTTTATTTCTCATACACAATTTGTTCCCTGTCATTATCACCTAATGCCGCTGCTGCAGCTCCGAATTTGTACGCAGTGACTGTGTGAAAATATGCTTATGTTGCAGCCACCTGGATTTGTATTGAGACGCCCACCAGCGACTTCGCAAGTCCAAGCTACTGTGTACTAAGACGCAGCCTCGTCACAGTGCGGTCGATTATCAGAGTTCTGAGAAACCTTATGGTTGCGCAGAATGGACGCGGTAGCTGAGACATTTTATGTGTACGGGATCACAGTCGTAGGCAGAGATATGCCTCAAAAACAGTTGAGACCTTCCTGCGTTTTCGTTGCCACTCCCTCCTACTGCCAATAAACGGTGCCTTCCTTTCACTCACTTTGCAAATAAGTCCTCACTGCGAGCAACATTGGTAATGATACTTTAAGCGCACACGGCCTGATTCAGACCCGCCCGCAAGTGATTGAGCGCTCGCAAGCGGGTCGATGGTGGGCTCTTATGCAATGCCCCCTGTAGTAGTGCCCCTTTTGCAATGTCCCCTGTAGTAGTGCCCCTTATGCAATGTCCCCTGTAGTAGTGCCCCTTATGCAATGCCCCCTGTAGTAGTGCCCCTTATGCAATGCCCCCTGTAGTAGTGCCCATTATGCAGGGCCCCCTGTAGTAGTGCCCCTGTAGTAGTGCCCATTATGCAGGGCCCCCTGTAGTGCCCCTTCTAGTAGTTAGCCGCCTGTAGTTAGCCGCCTGTAGTTAGCCCCCTGTAGTTGCTCCCCCCCTCCGCGCGCACACAAACAAACACACAGACACAAAAGAAAAATACACAAACACTTACCTTTATCCCCGCTCCAGTGCTGCTGCCGTCCATACCCCGGCGTCCGCTCCTCGTCACTATGGGAGTGACCTCATTACGTCACTCCCATAGTGTTCTGCGGGACCTGGAAGACGGAGCTCACTCCTGAGCTCCGTCCCTGGCGTCCGCTCCTCGGCACTATGGGGAGCTCCGTCCTCCGGCCGCCGCCGGGGGTTTGAATAGGAGCCGGGCGCCCGCTGGTAACACACTCAGCGGGTGCCCGGTAGATGGAGGGTGCAGGGTGTGCGACCGCACCCCCTGCATCCTCCGTAGTTACTACTACTGCCCCCGTCGCCCCCAAGCTACCCAGCGCCTCCAAGCCACCGCGGGGGCTGCGGGGGCAGTAGTTACGCCACTGTAAAGATATATACATATACATAATAATAACAATAATTTTACTTATGAGTTAAAAAAAAAACATAATAGCACAAAAGAATAGTAAAAAAGGTACTTGTTAATTATACGGACTCCACTGTAACTCACCAATGCTGCGCTGCTTCCACATAAACTGCTATTCCCAGTCTCCTGATGCTGGCTGCCTCTAGTAAGTGAAGACATTAGCGTGCTAGGCAGCAATAGATTTGGTAAGGCTCTTGGTTGCAATGGAACCTTTTGTAGTGAATGTGCACAGTTTCTCGGGCTGTCTCTTCTTAGCAATCTTGATACTTATTAACAAGACACAATTCTGATCACTTATGGTCAGAAAAGCAGCTGTTACTAATCTCTTGCTGCCTGACTGTTGTGATAATTTATCCACTGACTTAAACCAAGCAGTGGGAGATTTTAAACAGCGATTCAAGTGGATGTAGCAAAGCGCTGGGGAATTACAGTGATCCACCTACAGTTAACAAGTACCAACCATAATGCTTACAATATTTAAGGTGCCTCTCTCCTGTATTACTTATAGCCAAATACACCATTTGAAATATAATATAGCCCAGTATGCCAATTTAAAAATATTTCATTGTCAGACATTGTGATCACTATGGTGCCACACAAGCAGTGATATTCAGCTAATGCACTTGATATCACTGCATGTGTGTACAGCTGTGGCCTTCAATCTTCTGTCTACTCAAAGTTATTATGTCTTGATAAATGAAATCTAGTTATGACAGTTAATGGATCTGTTACAGTGTACTAGATGCTGAGAACATTGCTCATTCATTACAGAGTGTCTCCAGCCACAGAAGATGAAACACTTTGTATTTCAGACTTGATACTCTCTACCTTCCTCTGAATATTATGGCAGAGCGGCTGTCCTAGAAACCCCTTTATTAAAGTGTCAGGAATGGTCTTTTGAAGCAGTGCTCTGGAAGAAATAAAACATGTATTTTGATTATAGAGTCCTTGCCAATCTCAAGCATGAAATCATATTTTGTAGCTCGACACGCTAATGTGAGGCTATAACAAAAAGATATGGATTGGAAATGTGTCATTTTTCACTTTTAAAATGAACACAGAGGTTTGTGTGATAGCAATGTTATCCCATAAAGTATAATTTATGATTTCTCTCTTACCGAATGGAGTAAACAGAGTGCAAGGGTCACTGCCCATCCGGTTATACAGCTCTCTGCATTGAGAGCTTGCAGTAAAAAGATTTTCTTGACATACAAAATTCCAGCAGGATAAAAGTGTACATTGGGGAGCTCTTTGCTAAGCTAGGGTATAGTTTTGATTCTTACCAGGGTGCTATCTCCAAAGGGTTTCTATGTTATAGGGTCCCCCCACACCACGTTTCCGAAGACATACTCGCAATACACTAGCCGTTGTTCTTATAGTACCCCAGTCGATAACGCCACATACCAGTGTCTTCCATATCTGTAATTTCATCCCCATGCCCCATTCAAATAATACCCTCTGTTATATCACCGGCAGCTACTCCTAGTCGCTCCTGGAAGTTTACAATTGTGGTCAGCTTCATCGGATTTGGATTGTATGGTTGTGTTTCGGAGTTTCTCCATGCAGCCTGGTAGCTATTTTAAACTATAGACTGACCGGTTTTGAGTATGTGTAAAATAAAAAAATGATATTGCACTGATAAAAGTGCCCTTCAGATGACACCTGCAGGGATAAAACTCTGCCATAAATACCACAGATTACCGTGAAGCCAGAGAGAGCTTTGCACGTGTAGTCACCAATGATACATCCCCAATCCGTTGCTGCACTCTCCAGCATAGCATCACTTTCTACCACACTGGTGCCCTCTATTCATCCCTAACTGCCAGAAGATTCCCCAACTCCTGAGGCTAATCGCTGTCAGGTGTAGCTGGCAGCTGTTAATGCTAACTGGGTGCACAGTCAGCTACCATCATGAAAGCATTTGTTTTTATTTATATATGTAGATATCTGTTTCATGCATTATAAATGGGTTTATGCAGCAATTGTGTCAATGTAAAATAGGAGGGCAAGTTTATTATATGCTATATACTGTATCGGGGGTGTAACTAATCATTTGTGGGCCCGTAGCAACATTCATAAGGGTTCCATGTACTGCCCAATGCCAATGAAATATCACATAGAAACATGGGACAGTCACAGAAGACAGGCATCAGCTGCACCTATGAAACATGAGTCATGGAAGACCGGCATGGCTGCACCCATGATAGTTGTGCCGTTGCTATATATGTTACATTACATGAATGTCCTGTGTATGTGAGTGTTTTCTAGTCATGCAATTCTAGGAGCTGATGCTAGTACAGGTACTAATTGAAATAAATTACTCCACAGAGCTGAAAACCACACATACTGTTGGTTGCCAGTAATAATTACTATTTGTCAATGTGTATATATATATATATATATATATATATATATATATATATATTATAAGCATCTATATGCAGGTGGTTTCTGTTGTTGCTATATTTGTAATGTCTTGGCAAAGAAGATAAAACACATGGAAATGTAATTGTTAATTTTGGACAATGATTTTACAATCTCATCAGATTTGTCAGCTGCCAACTACCACCACCTCATCATGTGCGAGTGGGTTCTTTTAGCATGGATGGCCCTAGTGCTTTAGCCATTATATCCTACTACGGAACAGCTGGTTCTGTCCAATGTGTTCAGATCAGCCACAGGTCCGGTCATTTAGCATTTGTACCAGAAGAGCAGATCGTAGCATGTATGGGCACTGTAACACATAGCCATATTCTTTTCTGCTAATAGAAAAATGTGTCCACATATATGGATTTTGTTAACCTTTTAAAAATGCCTTTTCATACTTCACTGTTTTGACAGGCAAATACAAAATAATATTTGTATTGTGTGCAGTGAGCCGAAACATAACTACACAGATATCCTAATGAGATACCTTCACTATATTCACAGGTCTAGAGAAGAGTCTTCTGGGAATGTGTGTTGGGTGAGTATCAGTAACTCCAGTTCCTACTTGCTGTGTCCTGCCCTGACCATCTATCTGTTCTGTTTCAATTGATGTAGCTGTTTTGTATCCTAAAACTTTATTTACTTCTTGAACTCATAACCTTGATATTGTATATGGCAGCAAACAATTACAATGTTACGCTACGGACATTAAGGCTGCTCAAAATGTTTACTCTAACCTGTCAGCTAATTGTGGTTCTATGAGTTGTTCCATTATACACAAATATAAAATATTTGCTTATTTATCCAAAAAGTGCTTAGGCTTCTACCTGCCATTGGAGTTGATTCAGAGTAACAGCATTTCATCTGTGTTGCATTATTGGAATCCACCTGTATTCAGAGTTGATCACATCTATGCGACTGCACTGCCCATATACATCCACTTGTAAAAGCAGCTGTAATTGCCAGTGCTGGAACGGGGCAGCACTGTGCCCTGTGCTGGCCCTGCCCCTGAACACGTGATGTCATGATGTTACCCTGTCGCCAGCGCCGGAAAGCACAGCACTGCCTGGAGTGTCCTGAGGATATTCTGGGCAGCTCTGCAACAGCGATACTAGCTGCATGGTGCCCTTTCAGGCACTCTGCATGTCAATTGCAAGGGCCATGGGGCAGTGACGGCAGCGTCTCCAGGGCCCTGCACCTTGAACAACCACTCGCACACCGCTAGTTATGGCCCATCAGTACACCCACCCTATCCTTGGTGCTAGAGACCAGATTGACATCAGACGGATCTCTGCATATGGAGAACTCTGAATAGTTCTGTCTACAAGCCCGCAGTCGAACCCTTATCCTACGTACGAATACACAGTTGTAGCCCCGTTACACCTACTCTCAGCCACAAGTGCAGCTGAGATTCTGTTATTCTGAATGGTCTGCAGTTGCTCAAAGTTGTATATGCAGGCTCGGATGCATGCACAGTTGCTAAAAGCTATGTGATCCATCTGCAAATTGTACACATGCATGTTTGATTCAGTCCCAGGGTCCTAATAATGTAGTTCAGATTTGTCTACGGTAATGCGGTATCCCGCAAAAGAGCTAAACAGAGAGATTCTGTCTAAATTTGCAGGAATGGAATGTAGAGGGTTTGATATAAAGAGCATCATATCGTCTGCAAATAAAGATCATTTACATTCTTGGTCTCTTATTGCAGTACCTTTAAAGGCGGGATTTTGCCATAACGCTATCGCCAATGGCTCAAGGGCAGTTGCAAACAAAAGTGTGGAAAGGGAGCACCCCAGGGTCTTAATAATGTAATGCAAGATTTATGGAAACATTTTACGTTTTCATCTACAACATGGGTTCAGTCCAGTTAGGTGCGGAGGGGGCCCCCTTCCCTGCCTGATCTCCCCCCGGACTCTTACATTTTTTGCTTGCAGACCTATGGGGTTACAAACAGAAATGTGTGAGTCTGGGAGTACAGTAAAGGCCACATGAATACAAAGTAGCAACTACAGAGTCTGAAGGAGACAAGTAAAAGCACTCAAATCAGTAACAAAATATAAAATATTTATTATAAAACAAAATCATTAAATTGTAGCAGTATTTAGTAACAGCTGTATTGAGCTTAAAATACACAATACAGGTTATAGTCCAGAAAATCATAAAAAGTAATATTTAAAAGTCCCAGAATTGAGACTACTTGGACCAATAGTCGGCAGTATGCAGCAGCATTAGAATCAACCTAAATAAGGGGAATCCAATCTCAAGTAAAAGTCAATGGTTGCAATTTGCACTTCAAATGTTATTAAAGCAGGTGGACCTGCAGAGCAGAGTCACTTTATAGCGGTATGATTGTTACCTGCTCGTCAGATAAAAGTAACCAGTGCAGCCCATAATTCAGGATCGCTGTATAGCAGTAGAAGTTACCTGCTAATCGGGTGAAAATGACTCGTCTTAAGCTGAAAGGGGGTCCAGAACAAGCTGTATTAGATGATGGTATCCACTGTAAAGGAGACACGTACTCGCGGGTGCGAGGAACTCACACCTAATTAGATTGACCCCAAACATTGTATTATCATGAAAATGTGTGCAAAATTATAGCATCCAATAAGACGTTGCTTTTATTTACTTATTTGTAAATAATTGTTTCCGCATCCAGTGCAAGTGACAATATTAACACACTGGGAATATATGGGGCAATTTATAAAACATCTTTGCAAACAAGATCGTTTGTAACAATGGACTCTAACCCTCCCCCTAGGGGTGCCTAACCCTCACCTCCCCCCAAAAAAACCTAACTTTAAATCTGCTACACTCCCTAAACCTAACTCTCGCTCCCACGGCTAACGCTAAGGGTGCCCCAGACTTACCTCGTTCGGGCTGGCATCCTTCGGCATTCCAGCGTCGGGATTAAGACGCCTATCATAAGTCCCATGTCGGGATTTCACTGTCTGTATTGATACCGGTGGCATAACTACATTCTTTTTGCACATAGCCTGAAGGTAATTTTATACAATATTTGTAATAATTTTTTTGCATTAAACAAAGTTTGAGTTCAATAAACCATCAGAAAGCAAATCATTGTCATTGTCTCAGTCACGCTAAAAAAATTCCGTATTTCGGAATGTTCCATATTTTGGAATATTTGGATATAGGAAACTCAACCTGTAATTGTATTTTTTTTTAACACTGCAAAGATTCATGCCTGTGATTATCTTCATAATTAGCAGCAAACATCTAGAATTAGTGGTCAAGTGGTCGAGTGCCCGTAACAGTTGCCCCACATTACAGGTGTATCACCAACTGTGTAACACTTGTACTTCCCTATTTCACTCCTCTAATTGTAAAGAACAGTAAGTGTAATATACAGTTCAGTCACCATACGGACCCAGGTTTATGTAATTATTGTCTTGAAGCCATTAGTATCTTCTATTTAATGCAACGTGTCACTTTGATGGCCTTATAGTCACAATACTTAGTGTAAATATTGACTGATTTAGGTCTTGGAAATGGTCCTACATTTCTTGGTGTGGCATGTTTATTGCTACTAATGACCCCAAGGGCTTAAACAAGGAACTAAAAATGGCTCTCATGCTGCGTAGGAGATCACAAGGGCTAATTTATGCACGCCCATATAATGGCGTTTAAGCGGTCAGACACACCTGCGTTGTTCTGGCCACCCCCGTTTCCACCCCCCAAACACTGATAACTTGTCAATCACTGTGTGATGTATTCCTATGTGCATCCGTAATCGCAATGCGATCGCAGTGCGGCTAATAAGCATGCGTGATGGCAAACAAACGCTCGATCTGCATACGTAATGGCCATTGCATTCATCTCTGAATCAGGCCTCTTGTGCAGAAGCAATCATACAAATGTATACATACAAGTACAAATACAAGATGTCTTATATAAAAGATCTTCTGATTGCTTTCACAAATGTATATGTTAAAGTTCCCATTCCTTGACAGAGCTGGAGATATTATATTTACATTTACTCTGCAGCTGAGTTCAAGCTGTTTTTCCCTTCTCTGCAAAACGAGGCTGATTACAGAACATAAGTTCTTCAGTTGTGTTGCTGACAGGAAGTACACGGTGCAATAGGAAAATATTTTCCTTTATGATAGAAATGTTATTTCAAACCTCTTCTGTTCTGACCAAATCTTCACATACTGTACAGGAGTAAATGCAGGCATCGGCCAGATCCTGATGTTTTAAAGTGGTAATAATTTAAAAGGAAAGACCTGCCTGGCTTGTAAAGCAGTTTTAACGATCGCCTCTTAAAAATATCGGTCAGACTCGCCGGCATCTCGCCGATGCCTGCAAGTTGCAGGCTACTACATTTACTGCTCAGGTTTGTATGGAAGTAGCACACAGACCACGTTTTTGGATGGAGCTGGCGCGTTTCCACACTTTGCATGCTCCCAGCTGAGCGCAGGCATCTACAGGCGATTTGGAGGTGTACACAACTACGTCATAATTCCAAGACTTGTGGCTCATTGGACGGAACTGTGTAGTAGCAAAGCGCTCACACAGAGTTAAATGAGGGTGTGTTGATACAATTGCGACATATGCTTAGTTGTGCGTGCGTCATAATACGCCTGACCGATCTTTTGCGCCAAGCATAGGGCTGGTGTAAGTGCGTGCTGATAATGATGGCGGCTATGTAACAATATGTGTGAATAGGGGTGGTGTGGCCGCATAGATATCTACAACTGTCCATAAGGGCGAGTATCTGGATTTTTCACCATGCACGTAATGCATTTGTAATTATACTGCAACTCTGCATTGGTGCTAACTTACGTCATCCTAAGTTTCAGTTTCATTTGTTTAATTCTATCATGGGACATTTATTTAATGCTGCACATATACACGCTGAATAAATAAATGACTGTTATTATTACTATTATCAATATTGTCACTCATTATATATGTTTAGCTGTAGAAATAACCTACTCCCTGGTAACAGTACATAACTGAGATGTCACTGTTCTATGTAGATAACAAGTGCATGAGTACAATGATACAACTGTACAACCACCCACTGGCTGCACCTAGGGACATGTATCTGAGCCCCCAACAATCTGCCGTCTCTTCCTAATCTCAGTATTACTGCTGGAAACATTTCTCTTCAGTGCTAGGGTTATAGCTGAGCTCGCTTTATATTAATACCACAGTAGGACGTAGCCTGACACACTGTGGGTCTTATTCAAACCCGGTCGCAAGCGCTAAGCGCTCGCAACCGGGTTGCTGTTAAGGCCCTGCGCACGTGCAGCGGCCGCACTGTGCGTGCGCAAGCCCCGGAGTGAGAGAGAAATTCTCTCGCTCCGGAGCTCACTACAAAAGGGGCGGCTGTCGATGTTGATCGACAGCTCGCCCCGTTTTGTAGTGAGCTCCGGAGCAAGAGAATTTCTCTCTCACTCCGGGGCTTGCGCACGCACAGTGCGGCCGCTGCGCGTGCGCAAGCCCCGGAGTGAGAGAGAAATTCTCTCGCTCCGGAGCTCACTACAAAAGGGGCGGCTGTCGATGTTAATCGACAGCTCGCCCCGTTTTGTAGGCGGGGCAGGGCGGTGGCTACACAAACGGAGGCGTTTCTGACGGAACGCCTGCCGTTTTGTGGGCGGCCGAACTGTATCAGCATGGATGTCAGTGGGGAGCTTCCTGCTCGATCAGAGCAGGAAGCTCCCTGGGGCTTGCGGTTGCCGAGACCCAACCTTAGGGTCTCGTCGCAAGCCCCGATGGCCTTGACCATCGCAACCATCACCTTGGTCGGTCGCTAAAGCTGTGGGTGGTAACCCACAGCTTAGCTAGCGACCAGGAGGCCGCACTAAAAAAAACAAGCGGCCGCCCTCATTCATAACAAGTGCTCGCTTCTTGCGAGCGCCTCTGAATGAGGGCCTGTGTTTCTCAAGCTGTTACTTTTATGTGCCACCTTGATAATCCTGTGATTATTTTATCATCAGAGAGAAGCGCAAAGTGATTATCCCCCCTCATCTGGCATATGGAAAAAGAGGATTCCCACCTTCTGTTCCAGGTAATTCATGACCAGTTCTATCACCCTATAATTACTTTTATTTGGTATTTATAGAGAATTCTGTTATGCATCAGATGTTGGAACAATACATCTTCTTTATATTATCCTATTTTATGTAGGTGTTAGGATCTGGGCTTACCTCCCAATATCTCTATATGGCAAATAGGGACACCCTGGGATGTACACTGAGTTGAACACATATAAGATTTAATATATGCTCAGAGAAGCAGCTGCACGCAAAAATGAGAGTATTTACAGTACGCTAACATGCTGAGGCGTATGCATGGGAAGATACACGCTGTCATGGATCAGTAGTATATGTGCTTGGTGTACGTCAGTCATATATTACACCTATACTCATATTTAGCTAAATTCACATTAATTATCAGATTTCCGTAATACTTAAAATATCCCTCATGTTTAAATTGAGCCATAATTATGTATTTAATGAAAGTGGTGGTTCTATAGTGGTAGGAGTTAGAACTTTTAATGTGACATTTATACCTTAGGGCAGTGTGCCTCATTTTTATGCATGTTTGCAATCATAGAGGCACTTCTAGTTTGCACAGCTGTCTGGTAAGAGTGGAGGTTGGGCGAACCATGTAGGAACATTGTTGCAAACTCCAGGCCTTTTGTCCGTCCAGTGAGTTCGGTAAATGAGGTCAGTTGAAGTGTCTCTAAATCTTTTTCTTGTTCTTTTGTCTAATGGAAACATTATATCTATATTCCAGCATGGTGCTAGTTAGATTGTTTGCAGGGCTCGCCATTCAGTAGAGGTCCCATTATCTGTTCTCCAACATAATCCATTTATCTTCTCAATTAGATTTTTCTGTCATTCTTATTTAAGTGTAATAATCCTCTGAGAAAGCAATAATTTGGGTGGGTGGCCTAATTGCAAGGAACATAATGTAGGCAGTGGTATGACATCAATTTTAACATAGCTAGGTTTGAAACGGGATCCGGTAAAAATACCGACAGTTGGGATGCCAGTGCTTAGAATTCCGGCGCTGGAGTCCTGACACCTGTCAGAATCCCGGCGCCGGCATCCTGGTGGTAAGTACTGGGGTTAGGGTTAGGCACTAGGGAGAGAGTTAGGGTTAGGCACTAAGGAGGGAGGTTTAGGGTGCGGGGATGGGGAGGTTAGGTTTAGGCACCAGGGAGGGTTAGAATACTGACCGACAAGTGTCGGTATCCTAACCCTATCAGGATGCCAGCGACAGGATTGTGACCTCCGTGTTCCCGAGCGCCGGCATACTGCACCTAACCCGTTTGAACAGACCAAATGTGTTAGAGAACAGACAAAGAGGGTGTAGAAAGAGCTCTGAACTCACTGCATGCAGATAGATAGCATAAGATCATGTATAGTATATAATATACAGGCCACTCTGCTAACACAGGCCAAGAAATGCTTTGAGGTTTCAGTCCCATTAGAGGTGATATCTACTATCGGGAATCAGCCCCTCTTCTCCCATTCTTGTGTCTATAGGAAATTGGAATGGAATGTGGGGCATCATAGGAAGTGATCATGGCCCAGGCGTTATTCCTCCTTTCCTAGCTCACACCACCCTGGTGGTCTTTCCCCAAAAGTAAATGTTGGAAAGTATGGAGTTATAGTGTAAGTTTATGTACCTGCCGTTAAGTCCAACTCTCCAGAAATGTTGGATGTGCCCTAAAAAGCAATTAGATGAATGAGACTGAATGATTTTGCATGACTGAATAAAATATAGAGAATGATGCAAAGTAAATAATGAGATTATTGACCTTCATTAATATATAGCGGCTACATATTCCAAAACGCTTTAGAGATAAGTCACTAGGCCAGTGGTTCCCAAACTGTGCGCCGTGGCACCCTGGGGTGCCTTGGAACCCTTGCAAGGGTGCCTCAGGTTGGTGGTCCAGCACCAAATCAAATCAGAATTTCTTAAAAACAAACATTTGGCTTAGGGGTGCCAGGAAAACAATGCTGATTCTCCAGGGCGCCGTGATGCAAAAAAGTTTGGGAACCTCTGCATTAGGCCATTATAGCTTACAATTTATATTGACACAATGTACAAAGTACAGTTCTTCATCTCGCTAATGTAATGAAGCCAGAGGTGCACATTACTTCTCACTACCACAAGGCATTGAAAGCCAGAGACTCGCATTACTCCTCAGTACCACCAGGCATTGAAAGCCAGAGACTCACATTACTCCTCACTACCACAAGGCATTGAAAGCCAGAGACTCACATTACTCCCCAGTACCACCACGCATTGAAAGCCAGAGACTCACATTAGTCCTCAGTACCACCACGCATTGAAAGCCAGAGGCTCACATTACGCCTCAGTACCACCAGGCATTGGAGCTTCTTAGCGGCCACCAATGAACATTGAAGGCATTTAAGCAATCAGATGCCTCTAAACAGTAAAAGTCCCAGCCCTAATTTCTTTGTAGTATGGCAAACAAAATGTGCATACTCTAAATGTAATACTGAGATTACACCTGGCTTCATGCTGTGAAATATGCTTCCCTTCTGTATAAAGCAATATATATTAAAAAACAAAACTTGTATGGGCCCCATAAGGTAAATATAAATATCATCAGCAGACATGCTCAGAACAGCACCTCTAGGGACATAATGCTACAAGACAACGTGATTTGAACAAAGGCCCTGATTCAGAGCCGGACGCTCTGACAGAGTGCTCGCTTTGAATCAGGGCCGTCCCTCTGAATTTTTAGAACGGCCTCCTGGCCGCTCGTATAGCTGTGGGTGACCACCCACAGCTATAGCGAGCAGCCAGGAAGATGGTCGCGATGGTCAAGACCATTGCAACCATCAGGCTTGCGACGAGACCCTTGTGGTAGGGTCTCGTTGCCGCAAGCCCTGGAGTGCTTTCGGCTCTATCAGAGCCAAAAGCACTCCCACTGACATCACTTGTAATGTCAGTGGGGCCGGCCCCAGACGGCAGGCGTTCCCATGGGAATGCCTCCGTCTAACCAGCCACGCCCCCAGCACGCCCACCAAAGGGGGCGTGCTGTCACTCACCATCAACAGCACGCCCCCTTTGTAGCGAGACCCATAGCGACGGCTTGCCCGTCGCTATCCGGGTCTCACGCATGCGCACGACGGAGCCGCCTCCGTCGTGCGCATGCGCACTGGGCTAACATCGACCCGCTTGCGAGCGCTCAGCGCTCGCGAGTGGGTCTGAATTAGGCCCAAAGCCTCTTTCATACATACGTTTACTAAGAAATGTTAGAACATGAATGATTTTTAAAATAGTGTAAGCTATAGGAATATTAGATAAAATAATAAGGCTGTAAGTCAAGTGATTTTATACAGGTCACAGTAATAACTAACATGTGGGAATGTATTATCCCTTATAATACATATATATACCTAATAAACACTGATGTGATGTTTATACTGTAAATATTTATGTATATTCTACATACATTAACAACACTTGTTTATTATGTAACCGTAAATTAGTTAATTATGGAATATTTTACTCCTACATAGATTCTTCATGCACATCCTGCTTTCTGTCTCCCCACCTCTAGGTGATGCTGTGCTTCAATTTGAGACTGAATTAATATCATTGTCTAAACCCTCGCAGTGGCAGACCCTGACAAATGATGTGCTTCCCATGATCTCCATAGCCTTAGTGCCCACACTCTTGGGGCTAATTGGCTACCATCTATACTCCAAGTCTAAGACGCCAACTGTATCCAAGAAGAAACTGAAGGAAGAGAAACGAAACAAAGCTAAAAAGAAATAAAGAACTCTAATTTTCTCAGACATTTGAGTCCGACCACTTATTAATCTGAAGGGCAGCTTTTTCTGGGGGTGCACAAGACAATGTCACAACTGTTTTATTCAGTGAGATATTTCTTCTCTGGAACATTAGATTGTGGTGATTCTGGAGTCGGCAGAGGAAAGTATGAAGCTGAAACTGTGACATCCCACAGCACCATCTGATTGGGGCTAATGACACCACCTCCAGTTTCCATACATGTCTCTGCATACTTTCTAATACAGACACATGTTGTTACACGCTATGGCATGGAACGCTTCCTGAGCCCAAAGTATCTTACTGTCCCCTGGCTTTAATTTGACCATGTTTATTTAAATTAATTTCGATTTTTAATAATTAAGAAACATATAGTCTAGGGAGTACTAACAACTAAGTGGGCGACATCGGGTGGTGATTTCGCGTTAAGCGCAATGGCGCCTGCCGTGCATGAATATGGTAATTGTTTCCCATTTGTCACGCACACAACCTGCAATGTTATATATCTAACACTCTGGGCCTTTTGTGTTTAGGGAAGGATCAAGGGCAGGAGCAGTACAGTAGCAGTAGGCACATGCAGATCCACGGTAGGCACCGCCCTTTGAGGTGCATTTTACGTTGGCCTTCATGTATCTTTGATATATTGAAATACGTTCCTTAGCCAATATTACACTTGCATCTATAGAACATTGGTGCAGGTTTGGGGATGATGATTGAGGCACAATTATATACTAGAGTTAAGGTGCATTGGTGTAACCAAAAATACAGATGAGGAACATTTATGTCATCATACACAAAAGCGCATCTTTTTACATTCATCTCCATAGTGTCCCGCAACTCCTCTGTACACATTAGCAATAACAGCATGCCATTATGAGAAAGGATGTATAACACATGATCAGCAGGATAATCATGTAAATATTTATTCTGAAACTTTGTAGAGAAATCTGCTTTATACTGTAGATAAGTGAAACTCCATGATCATGGGAAGGGGCATGGCCTAATCAAGCTATATGCAGCCACACACCCCCCCCCTCCCCCCAGGCATAGGAAACTGCTGTGGCTGCTGCCACGAGCAGTCTTTCACTGCAGCCCAGCACACAGCAGCGTGTGCTGGGCTCCTGTGGAGGTAAGACCGTAAGAGGGAGGGGGGCGCGGCGCCGGGCCCCTCCAGCAAGCCCTGGCCCGGGTAATTAATACCCGCCAGCCCCTCTCGGCGAACCCTGTCCAAGATGTACACTCAGTGGCCACTTTATTAGGTACATCTTTCCAGTTTTGCCCCCCAGAATAGCCTGAATTCTTTGTGATATAGATTCAGTAAGTAGCTATAGACATTCCTTAGACATTCTGGTCCATTACACAATTGCTGCAGATTTGGGGGCTGCACTTTCATGCAGTGGATCTCCCATTCCACCACCTCCCAAAGGTGCTCTAGGTCTGATTTAGAGATGGACCTAGGACCACGGTATCTGCGTCTTTGAGCTAAAATATGGTAATGCTGCAGGAAGCGTCTTGTGTAAAGTGGCAGCATTAGATGCCTTGCGTTACTCAGGAAGGCCGGAAGACAGACACTGGCATCGGCACTCTTAGAAAATGGGGCCTACACACCCATTTTCGCGAACACAGCTCCACCTCACCCCCACCCCCAAACTTCAATCATGCTGCTGCTGCTTAGGGGCACTGTGCCCGTGGTCACATAAAGAGACCAGCACATGCTTAATACAGATCTCCAACCATCAGAGATTTACATAAATTATCAGGTTTAAGTATATATCTCTGAAAGTAGGTCTTGTATTGGATGGAGATCTGGAGACTGCAGAGGCCAACTCATTGCCATGTTGGTGGAACCAGCTTGAGATGATGGGCCTGATTCTGAGTCGCACGCAATCCACACGTAATGCCGATTTCATGTCGATGAGCAATGTTTTGCAACTGCGCATGCGCAGAAAATTCTGAAAACCACTACGGCGCATGCGTTACACAGAGCACTGCTGTATTTGGGTCAGACGCTGTTAGAAGTGTAGCAGAAAATTGTTGGGCTGCCCTCCTGAGCGCTGACTGCTCGGTGGCTAGTAGTGCACACAAAAATGGTCCGTTAAGTGAGCTTGTTATGGGAGAGTTGCAGCATGTCAATGAACTGGGCTATGTTTGCAGGTGCATAGCCACAAGCATAGGAGGCCATGGTCAGATGGAGTAACTGTAAATGCCATGGGGCTGGAGCAAGTTTCAATGGTACGACCAATGGTGGATATATAAGGATGCACCAATTAGTATTACAGCATACATGGGCGCTAAAAGTGGGCGTCTCAGTCCTTGCACATTCAGCCAAACAGATGTACACAAGGGGAGGAGCTTGTAGAGGAATTTGCATAAACCTACAGATGGGCGACCGCCAATAGACGCTGCTGTGTGTTTCACAGAATCAGGCCCGATGTGCTTTGTGATATGGTGCATTATCCTTCTGGGAGCAGCAATTAGAACATGTATATGGGAAAGATTTCTGGACTGCACAACCTGAATATATGTATATATATATATGTGTATATATATATATATATATATATATATAAATATATAAATATAATGGGAGGTGCTACCTGATGAGACTAATTGCAGGCACAGAAACAGACAAATCTCAGGTGCACAACTCCAAATTATTAATATAATATAAATGCAATAAAATTTTGCAATCAATAGAGGTTTTTAGCATAATCATGGCCAAGGTTATGGGCCTACCCACCATATCCAGGTAACCTCTTTAGGGTAGGTCCCTAACATACTAGAGTTCAAATCCAGAGCGCAAGACACCCCCCAAAACGGGCCCAGCCAAGCTGCCCCAGGGCACCACCATAGTAAGAAAAGTGCAGTGTAAAAGAGATAGTTAAGAGCAGCTACAGCTGCATATAAAGAATGAAAATAAACAAGTGAAGTATGCATTATAACACAATTTTCTTTATAACACATTTTAACCCTTCACTGTGTGTTTAATATATATTAAGATATATCGGCCGCATGGCCGCCCTTCTCAATCCCGACAGAGGAATCCCGGCAAGGGATTTAACATAAGCGTCGAAATACCGACGCCTATGTTAATCCCGATGCCGGAACGCCAGCCCGAATGAAGGTAAGTCCGGGGCACCCTAAGCGTTAGCCGCAGAGGGGTGACTTAAAATTAGGGACTCTAGCAGGGTTAAGTTTGGGGGGGGGGGGGGGATTATGGTTAGGCACCCCTAGGGTGGAGAGTTAGGCTCCAACGGGGGGGAGGTTAGGTTTAGGCACCCCCCCCCCCCTGGAGGGTTAGGGTGTGGGGAGGGGGGTTAGGATTAGGCACCCCTGGGGGGAGATTAGGGTTAGGCACTAGGGGGGGGTTAGAGTTAGGCACCACTAAGGGAGGGCTAGGGGGTGGGACAGGGGCGGGTTAGGACACTTACCTGCCCCAGTCGGGATCTCCTCCTGTCGGGCATCCGTTGTCGGGATTTGAACCGTCGGCATTTCAATCCCATTCCGTCCAGTCCTCCAAGTACCACCTACACCCCATTGTCTCCCTGTGGAGCCCTATGGACCCTGAAGAATAAATACACTATGTGCTGAAGAAAGATAGAGAGGTTAATTCCTACAGTACCTCCTAAACTGTCTTTACCCACAAGAACATAGTGTAAGCATCGTTACACTAACACACCTAGTATGGTGGAGTGCTTATTAGCTAAAGAAGCAGAATCACAGGAAGCATAGCGTAAGACTCTCTGCTGCTCAAGTTGTACATAGAAATATCATATATTTAACACTGGATTCCAAACCAGTGACCCCTGACATTAAAACAGTGGCTACCAACGAAAGGGATATTGAAAACAAACAATAATTGAACCGCAGGAACCTGCCCACCTAGTTTGTACTTAATACCCGCCAATTATTCCAACCATGCCTGACCCTTCCTAACCAGTTGGAGGGTGGCCCTCAGGCCTGCAGAAATAGTAGCTGTAACTGAAGTCTGATGTAATTTAACCCATTAAAGCTCTGAGGGTGGATTAGAACCCAGAAGTTTTATGTCTTGATTGGAAACCTACATGGGGCTACTACATTAGACTTCTCTTGCAGAACTAGCTCTGTTCAGTCTGCGACAAGTCAATTCTATTGAGTTCCGGAGTATACAATGTTAGAGATTTTCTCTTCGAAGAATGGATATAATACAAATATGGATATCATTATGTTGTCCTGAGGAAGGGGATACATTCCCCTCGTACATGAAAATATATATGTATCTATGGGGCCAATTATTAAAAATTGCAGTAAATGAGCTCTTAAGCTGCATACACACACAACGATTTTGTTACCAACGATTTTATGAACGATTTTCTGTCAGTTTTTTTAAAGTGTAATGAACGATTTTTTTGAACTACAAACGATTTTTGCATATTCCCTTAATGAAAATCATTCAGTTGGTCAGACTGACTGAACTACAAACGTGAACGCGCATGAATGATGATCGTTCATCGTTTTAACTCAGAAAGTGAACGATTTTTACAACGATTGAACGATATCGTTAACAATAATCGTTAAAGAAAACGTTCTGTGTGTATGCACCTATATATTGCACTTGGACAAACCATGTTGCGCTGCAGGGAGAACAAATGAAAATCAGATTTTGTGCTTGCAGGTGAAATACTGGCTGTTATTGCATGTAACACACAAATACTGGTCAGCTTTATTATAACACTACAATTTAGAGTACAGTTAAAACATATCCCACATCCAACTCTGATTTTTTTCCTCACATTTAATTTCCCCCACTCCTTAAGAGTTATGTGGGGTACACACTTGAATGGCAAAGCATATTTGTGCATACATACCATTTGGTTACACGATATGCCTGGTCAGAGAAACTCATTGCAATGCCTGCCAAGTTTTGATGTCATTTGCAAAGGTTTCTGCGCCCAACATATCATACGGTGGTTTGGTCGTCTGTACGCTCATAAGATGTGAGCGATATTATACAGTATATATATATAAATATATATATATCTGTTGTGCAGCTTAGCCGATGCGATATATTGGTAAAAGATGTTGTTCACAGATGTATTGTGTGTATACACTTGCAGATGGTCTGGGCAATATATTGTTCATCGGCTGCATGAACGAAATATCGTCTAGTGCAGTGGTTCCCAAACTGTGTGCCTAGTCACCCTGGGGTGCCTCGGGACACTTGCAGGGGTGCCTCAGGTTGGTGGTCTAGCACAAAATAATATTATTTATGGTTAATGTAATGTAAATATGTGGACAAAGAGAAGCGCAAACCTGTCCACCACCACATAACTGATCCTAAAGATGACAGGTAAGCACAATTTACTTTACTACATTTATTTCTGATAACAAACTTTTAGCTTAGGGGTGCCGTGAAAAAAATGCTGATACTCTAGGGCGTCGTGATTCAAAAAAGTTTGGGAACCACTGGTCTAGTGTGTTCCCAGCATAACACAGTTTTGCCAGTGAGCAAAACTGGACCTTCTAACGGAATTCACTCCTAAATCTAAACGAGGGTCCTTGTGAGGTGTCTATAGTGTACTGGTGACTGTCTAAATGTAATTATATTTTGAACTGCAAATGAAACCATGTGAAAACATGATACAATCTATTTGACAAATGTAGGTTTAATTTTTTTGTTTTATTTGCTAGTATTCAAGTATTCTCTAGAGAGAGACATACTATATCTGGGATCTATGCAGTTAACCTTCTTCTGCCTCACAGATATTTTGTGAGGTAAAACGTACACAGTACTAAGAAATAGAACTTTCCCTTCAAATGGAGACATGACAAGTCACATGACAGAGTGGCTGATGGAGCATTAGTGTGGTCACAGGGTATGGCTGACTACGTGAGCAGCTTCGATGATGTTATGGACAGGACGCTGCACCCTCTTGTCAGTGACCGGAACCTGTGGCGGAGCTTTTTGAGGCAAGTTGCTGCGGTTGTTGAGAATTAGCAGTGAGTTCTGCTGGGTGAGGACCTCATCGCTGACAGAGATGCCGTCCAGGTACTGCTTCAACAGAATGCGGAGCTTCTGGTTATCTTGGGACAGGATGGCTTTCTCATGCTCCAATGCCCAGCGTTCAAGCAGAACTTTATTGTACCGCTTCCAAAACTGATCCAGTGCTGTGTAGTCCTGCATTAACTGAAAGGGAGGAATCAAAGAAATTCAGCAAAGGATCTACTAGTGCTATACACAACTAAGCAGAGACTGAGGACTTGTTCACACGTGGGTGCTGAAGATGTGCTGCATGCTCACGGCTCTTCAGCACAGGTGTGACCAAGAACTTAGTGATGTGACATACAGATGCAAGTATGAATGGTTCACATCATACAACATAAATGTAAATACTGTATTGTGGGTGCGATTGCCACCCTGCTCACCAGTGCCAACTGCTCAGAAGGCCTCTCCATGCTAGCTCTCTCTGCCTCCTCTCTCTCTGCATCACTGAGGGAAGATGGGTAGAAGGGCAGCACTTTCTCTTCCTCGGTCTCCAGCCTGCGGCACATCTCCGCCACATGGAGTATATGCTCACCCTGCACACAGGACAAAGTCCAACATTTTATTTTATGATAAAACAAAGTGAAATAGTTCAACAATTTCCCCATTTGTTCCAGAGATTCTATTTAATTTGCATTTTTACCTGTCTCTCGTTCATTGTTACATTAATTCCACTGCAATGTCAGAGGCATTGTATGCAAATGAAAGGCAGGGCACTCAATGGTTTCAAAGAGAAATGGCCTCCTCCATTTGTATCTGTGTAACTATCAAACACTTTCTTTTACATGGGAATGTTGGATACACCCAAATCACATTATGTATGAATCTCATCCTAGGCCAGTAGAAGCCTTTCCTTACACACTGTACACCCTAATCACATTATGTATGGGATCTCATCCTAGGATGCGTCTGGCCAGTAGGAGCCTTTCCTTACACACTGTACACACTAATCAAATTATGTATGGGTTCTCATCCTAGGCTGCGTCTGGCCAATAGAAGCCTTTCCTTATACACTGTACACCCTAATCACATTATGTATGGGATCTCATCCTAGGATGCGTCTGGCCAGTAGGAGCCCTTCCTTACAAACTGTACACCCTAATCATATTATGTATGGGATCTCATCCTAGGGTGCGTCTGGCCAGTAGAAGCCTTTCCTTATACACTGTACACCCTAATCACATTATGTATGGATCTCATCCTAGGATGCGTCTGGCCAGTAGAAGCCTTTCCTTACAAACTGAACACCCTAATCATATTATGTATGGGATCTCATCCTAGGGTGCGTCTGGCCAGTAGGAGCCTTTCCTTGCACACACTGTACACCCTAATCACATTATGTATGGATCTCATCCTAGGATGCGTCTGGCCAATAGAAACCTTTACTTACACACACTGTACACCCTAATCACAATATGTATGGATCTCATCCTACGATGCGTCTGGCCAGTAGAAGCCTTTCCTTACTCACACTGTACACCCTAAATCACATTATGAATCTGATCCTAGGATGCGTCTGGCCAGTAGGAGCCTTTCCTTACACGCACTGTACACCCTAATCACATTATGTATGGATCTCATCCTAGGATGCATCTGGCCAGTAGGAGCCTTTCCTTACACACACTGTACACCCTACTCACATTATGTATGGATCTCATCCTAGGATGCGTGTGGAAAATAGAAACCTTTCCTTACACACACTGTACACCCTAATCACATTATGTATGAGATCTCATCCTAGGATGCGTCTGGCCATTAGGAGCCTTTCCTTACACACTGTACACCCTACTCACATTATGTATGGATCTCATCCTAGGATGCGTCTGGCCAATAGAAACCTTTCCTTACACACACTGTACACCCTAATCACATTATGTATGGATCTCAACCTAGAATGCATCTGGCCAGTAGAAGCCTTTCCTTACTCACACTGTACACCTTAAATCACATTATGAATCTGTTCCTAGGATGCGTTTGGCCAGTAGGAGCATTTCCTTACACACACTGTACACCCTAATCACATTATGTATGGGATCTGATCCTAGGATGCATCTGGCCAGTAAGAGCCTTTCCTTACACACACTGTACACCCTAATCACATTATGTATGGGATCTGATCTGACTCTCATTGGCTGGCTGCTATAACAAACACACAGCCACCGCTCTCACTGCGGTCTGCTCTACACTTTTGTGGCCGGGGGACTAGCGGAGGTAGTCCACCCCTTGGCTGCTGGTGACAGTCCCGGACGGCGCCCCCCCCTTTGGTCGGCGCTCCTGGCGAGTGCCATCCTGGCCAATGGGTAAGTATACACACAGCCCGTGGTTGGGGGGGTTAGGTATAGCGAGCCCTGGTAGGACTTAGGGTTAGGTACCCCACCGGGGAAGGTTAGGGTTAGGCTAGGGGAAGGGGGGGTTAGGGTTAGGGGTACTTGTGTACTTTACAAACTCATTGCAGACTTGTGTAGTTTACGGACTCATTCCAGAGAGAACCCAAGTGTCCTACACTGGTTATTATTATCAATCACAGTAATGTCTAAATCCCCTTCACGCAGAGGACCCTGTCATCATCAGCCAGTGTCCAGCATCATTCCCTACCATCCAAGTGGGCATAGAGGGAGAATATAACTTTGTGGCGAGCGTAGCGGGCCCCCGAAGCCCGAAGCGTGGCGAGCGCAGTGAGCCCGCGAGGCGACAACTTTTTTCTTTAGGTGGGGACAACTTTCGGTACTTGTGTACGTAAAGTACACAAGTACCATTTAAAACATTCATTGGGTTCTCTCTGCAATGAGTCCGTAAAGTACACAAGTACCGGGTTAGGCACTAGGGGGAGGATAGGGTTAGGCACCCCCCCAGGAGGGTTAGGGTATTTACCTCGAGGTGTTGGGATTTCGACCCACCGGGCTGCTGTTGTCGGTATTGATCAGGCGACTAAATAGCTGCCGGCATTACATACCGATTCTGTCTGGCCAGTAGGAGCCTTTCCTTACACACTGTACACCCTAATCAAATTATGTATGGGTTCTCATCCTAGGGTGCGTCTGGCCAGTAGAAGCCTTTCCTTATACACTGTACACCCTAATCACATTATGTATGGATCTCATCCTAGGATGCGTCAAGCCAGTAGGAGCTTTTCGTTAAACACTGTACAACCTAATCACATTATGTATGGTATCTTCCAGCTCCTGGTGGACAAATGGGGTATAACAGATGTGGATCTCATGGCCTCAAGACACAACCACAAACTTCCAGTGATGGAGCCAGGACAAGGGACCCCAACACGGCCTTTGTGGATGCAGTATCTGTGTAGTGGACCTTCCATTTGGTGTATCTCTTCCCACCAATATCCCTGCTACCTCGAGTTCTTCGAAAATTTAAGCAGGAAGGGGGCTCAGGTCTTACTGATAGCTCCGACTTGGCCCAGATGCCATTGGTACTCCGATCCTCAAAGTCTCTCCATAGACGTTCCTCTTCAACTTCCTCTACGAGAAGACCTATGGTCTCAGGGTCCATGTCTACATCTGGACCTAGCCAGTCTGTCTTTAATGGCTTGGCTCTTAACGGCTAAGGGATTTTCCAGCCCTGTGTTCCAGACCATGTTCAGAGCACGTTAACCGGCCTCAGCCAGAATTTATCACCGATTGTGGCATACATATTTCCAATGGTGTGCTCCGAGAAACTCTGACCCTCAAGTTTTTAAGGTTTCTAGAATACTTGCCTTTCTTCAGGCTGGAGTGGATGGATCTAGGAGTCCGCCTAGCATCTCTGAAAGTGCATGTCTCTGCTTTGTCCATCTGGTTCCAGCGCAGAATTGCTCCTCTACCGGATGTTCACACCTTCCTGCAAGGTGTTCTACGTATACAACCTACCTTTGTCCCTCCTGTGGCTCCATGGGATTTGTCAGTGGCACTCCTCGCACTTCAGGAACCTCCATTCGAACCCCTGGAATCAGTGGATGTCAAGACTCTGTTTCTTCTGGCTATAGCATCTGCCCGTAGCCGCTTTCATGTCGCTCCCCCTTTTTAATCTTTCATCAGGAGAGGGCTGTTCTTAGAATGCGCCCGGGCTTCCTTCCCAAGGTGGTTTCTCGCTTCCACGTAAATTAGGAAATTGTGGTTCCGGACTTTCAATCACAAGACCTCTCGGCAGGTGAGGCCTCTTTGGATGTGGTCCGTGCTCTGAAGATATACATGGACCGTACTACTTCCATCAGGAAATCGGAATCCCTCTTTGTCCTATATGGATTCCACAAGAAGGGATGGGCGGCTAACAAACAGACTCTGGCCAGATGGATGCGTATGACTATCTCACAGGCTTACACGCAGACTGGCCTTCCTGTGCCAGCTACAGTATCTGCTCATTCTACTCGATCTGTGGGTCCCTCGTGGGCAGCCCGGCGTTGGCTCCTCTGCTGAACAATAACTGTATGCAAGGCGGCCACGTGGTCTTCTGTCCACGCCTTTCCTTACACACTGTACACGCTATTCACATTATGTATGGGATCTGATCCTAGGATGCGTCTGTTCAGTAGGAGCCTTTACACACACTGTACATCCTAATCACATTATGTATGCGATCTGATCCTAGGATGCGTCTGGCCAGTAGGAGCCTTTACACACACTGTACATCCTAATCACATTATATATGGATCTGATCCTAAGATGCTTTTGGCCAGTAGGAGCCCTTCCTTATACACTGTACACCCTAATCACATTATGTATGGAGCTCATCCTAGGATGCGTCTGGCTAGTAGGAGCCTTTCCATAAACACTGTACACCCTAATCACATTATGTATGGAGCTCATCCTAGGATGCGATTGGACAGTATAAGTATTTCCTTACACATTGTACACCCTAATCACATTATGTATGGGATCTGATCCTAGGATGCGTATGGCCAGTAGGAGCCTTTACACGCACTGTACACCCTAATCACATTATGTATGGGATCTGATCCTAGGATGCGTCTGGTCAGTAGGAGCCTTTACACACACTGTATACCCTAATCAAATTATGTATGGGATCTGATCCTAGGATGCGTCAGGCCAGTAGGAGCCTTTCCATACACACTGTACACCCTATTCACATTATGTATGGATCTCATCCTAGGATGGGTCTGGCCAGTAGGAGCCTTTCCTTATACACTGTACACCCTAATCACATTATGTATGGATCTCATCCTAGGATGGGTCTGGCCAGTAGGAGCCTTTCCTTATACACTGTACACCCTAATCACATTATGTATGGAGCTCATCCTAGGATGCGTCTGGCTAGTAGGAGCCTTTCCATACACACTGTACACCCTAATCACATTATGTATGAGATCTCATCCTAGGGTGCGTCTGGCCAGTAGGAGCCTTTCCTTACACACTGTACACCCTAATCACATTATGTATGAGATCTCAACCTAGGATGCGTCTGGCCAGTAGGAGCCTTTCCTTACACACTGTACACCCTAATCACATTATGTATGAGATCTCAACCTAGGATGCGTCTGGCCAGTAGGAGCCTTTCCTTACACACTGTACACCCTAATCACATTATGTACGGGATCTCATCCTAGGGTGCGTCTGGCCAGTAGGAGCCTTTCCTTACACACTGTACACCCTAATCACATTATGTATGAGATCTCATCCTAGGGTGCGTCTGGCCAGTAGGAGCCTTTCCTTACACACTGTACACCCTAATCACATTATGTATGAGATCTCATCCTAGGATGCGTCTGGCCAGTAGGAGCCTTTACACACACACTGGATACCACAAACTCCTCAGATAAACGTATGTTGGATGACAATATTACTGAATAAATAATTCAGTGGTCATTAACAACACTATGAATACATTTCTTTAACGATTTTCAACCAGATACAAAACAAATGTTGCTGGCACTGAGAAGCTTGACTAGATGTTTTTCACAAGAAAACATAGGAACGAATGAAATTACCTGCAGCCGGCAGTTCATTTAGCAGGGTTAACCCTGCGCGTTATTTCCCATTGGTGGATTTTTCCTCGCAGCTTCAGGAGTTGCAAGGAAAAGTCAGCGAGGAAAAGGCACCATCGGGGGTTTAAGCGCAGGGAAACCCATTGATTTGGCAGTTTACGCGGAATCAGTGAGTTTCCAGGTGTTAGCCCCTGATTTACCACACAAGGAAAATGCTATTTAACTGAAAAGCATTTCCCGGCACGGCGTGGGTAATAAGCCCCGGGGCTAATTGAATTCCCCCCATAATGTTCACAATGTTACATGATAATAAAGACAACCTGTAGATTATATTTTGTATAAGTGAGTCCTGATGTCAGAACCGAGCAATTAAACATTCATCAGCTCATGTGTCTCTAGCAATACTGTGTAATACTTAGCAAGACTGCGAAACCATCAGTAACATCCAGTACAATTGCAGCCTCACATACACTTGCACAAGGTCTGACCTTACTCAGGGATTGCTAACCTCATCGCACGCAGTGAGTACTCAGGCTGCGTATGGCATCACAGTGGCTAATTTATGCACGCCCCTGCAACGTCGTTCAAACGCACTGACATGCCTGCATTTCTTCAACCCCCTCCCCCCCGTCACCATCCCCAAACGGTGCTTCCTGTCAATCACTCTGTGATGGGTATGCGTAGTCACTGCGATGGCTGGTTCGCGCATGAGCACTGCGATGCATACGCATGTGCAGTACGCAACAATCGGTCTGTTTACGCTTTAGCAGTTGCGATCCTTGCTGAATCAGGCCCACTGTCCTGCCCATTTCGCTAGGAAGCAGAACAGATCTGGGAGGGTGAACTACTCTTATGGGACTCCATAGGACTCTCCAAAAATGTGCGAGTCCCCTGGATGTTCCACAAAGTAGGCAAGTATGGAACTTTTCATTGAAGCTTCTTCAGTACTCAATCACTTTTGTTTTGGAATATTACTATTATATGTATGAATTTGGTTGTACATGTACCTGGTCTATAACCCTCTTTAGTTCCTTGAGCGTAGCATTGCTCTGCAGAGTCAGAGTGGTAAGGTTACTGTGATCCACAGCTCTGGCTTGGTTCATCTGAGATTTCAGTTTCTGAAACTGCTTGTGCACCACTTCCTTATTCTCTCGCAGCTGCAGGTTCTGCTTCTCGCTGTCCCGAGCATGAACTGCAATCTTATTCCTCAGGACTGCTATCGATTCCTGATGAAAAAAGTACAATACATTTGTAGCAGGGGTTTAAGGCAGGGGCACTGTCTGTTTCATTTGTACTAAGACAACAATTTCTGATGGCAGCACTGGAGACTAATCAAGCCTCAAGTCTAAAGGGGCCTATCCACTAGGCGGCCTGAAAGTCTAGCGTTCAGACCTTCAGGTCGCCGAGGTGCGGCGCCCGCACTGAGCGGCGTTCACTGAACGTTATTCAGTGCAGGAGCCCAAACTCCTATCTTTGAACATGCCGAACCTGACGAGTGTCGTCAGGTTGACGGGCATGTTCAGTAGATAGTTGGGGCCGGCAAGGACCCAGCGTGCACGCGCATCGCTGATCCTTGCCGGCTATCCATTACACGACTTTGTGAACAATGCAACCAAAACCTCCAGGTTTTGGTCGGATTGTTCACAAAGTCGTGTAATGGATAGGCCCCTTAAGGTTGATCAAATTCCTGTCACCAGGTAGACTAAACAAATTTGTGGGTGACATTCCCACCAGCAGTGTACCTTAGTCCCATTAGGACTGGTTCCTGGTACTTAGCCTTTTTAGACACAAGATTTAACAACGTGAACAGCAATCACTACTTCCATGGCCAGGGCTGCACTAAAACTCACACTGACTATACGAGCATGAGCCACAATAATAGTAATAGAAGTACACAGAGATGTATGTAAGCACCAAGTCAGAAATTTACTAAAATGGGAGTTCTATTAAGAAGTGATGTTGCCCATAGCAACCAATCAGATTCTACTTCTCATTTATCTAGCACCTTTTAGAAGAGAATACCTGGAATCTGATTGGTTGCTATGAGCAACATAATTTCTTAATAGAACTCCCATCTTAGTAAATTTACCCCCTAATGTCAGGAATTCCTCCTAATAATTCCCAGCTGGGGCAGTGGTGGTGGGGACATATTCAGTGGACATATGGGGTAAATGTAATCGCCTGTGGACTGCAGGCATTGGTGAGTTCCGTGCAAGACTGCCTGATGTTTTATATGAGCAGTCATTTAGACGGCAAAACCAGGTTGATTTCGCCTTTTAAATGACTGCTCCTTTAAAACATCAGGCAGTTTTGCACGGAACTCACCAATGCCTGCAGTCCACAGGCGATTACATTTACCCCATTGCCTGTAATTCTTGGTGTGTACAGCATTGTATGCAGTACTTTCTGTGTAGCCACATGTTGGCATGTACTGTTTATTTTCCCTTTTGTACAGGTGGGAGTAAAACTTTTTGGTGAAGTATTTTTTATTAATTTTTATTCTGAGTTAAAAGGGCTGACATACTGTTTTTCTGTCGGGAGGGCACATGTTGGTGTAATGCTTCTAGGTGGGGGCACATGCTAGTGTAATGCTTGTTGGTGGGGGGCACATGCTGGTGTTTTGCTTCTTGGTGGGGGCCATGCTGGTGTAATGCTTGCTGGTGGTGGCACATGTTAGTGTAATGCTTGCTGGTGTAATGCTTGCTGGTGGTGGCACATGCTGGTGTAATGCTTGCTGGTGGCGGCACATGCAGGTGTAATGCTTGCTGGTGGCGGCACATGCAGGTGTAATGCTTGCTGGTGGCGGCACATGCTGGTGTAATGCTTGCTGGTGGCGGCACATGCTGGTGTAATGCTTGCTGGTGGCGGCACATGCTGGTGTAATGCCTGCTGGTGGCAGCACATGCTGGTGTAATGCTTGCTGGTGGCAGCACATGCTGGTGTAATGCTTGCTGTTGGGGGTACAGGGTGATGTACTGTTTTGTCTTTTTTTCTGGGAGCCCAGGCTGCTTGTGTGTGCTCCTATTTCCTCCCATCATCCAAAGAAAACTGGTAGAATAATTAATTGATTAAATTGGTCCAGGTGTGTGTTCTTCTCAATAGCAGGGATTGGATTGGAGCAGGTACTCAAAGTGTTGCAAAATATACTATGCGCTATTGACACAATGTAATGTTTTCTATACAGTAACTATAGAATTAGGTGATACATATACTGTACAGCTTGTAAAGCTTTACTTTGTAGCTTTACGTTTAAAAGTAATAAGAATATTATGTTGCCGATTAGGTTACCTGAATCTTCTGAAGCTTTTTCATTTGGTAAGCAATTTCCTCAGCACTTTTCTCATCTTTTGCTTTTAAGGTTTCAAAGGCAATCTTACGGTCCTCTGTGGAGCTTGTGTAAGTTTTCAGGGCTTGCTGAAACTGTTTCCACAGATCCTCAACGGTGCCTTCCAGAACCACTCGTAGCGAATGTTTCTCCTCCAAGCTCTGCCAGACAAAGGACCATTATTACTCATAGAGCATACGGCAGTCCTTACCTGCACCAGTGTTTTTCTATGGCTTTCCAATGAACAGGTCAACATGGCAGATCCCATAGCTCAGATTGAATCTACAAAATTACCTTGAACTAGGGCAATTACCTTGTTTTTTATATCATCTCTCATACTCTGGAATTCCTGTTTAGCTTCATTCTCACTCTCAGAAGTATTCTGTTCCATAGCCAGCATCACCTTCTGTAGATACAACATCTCTTTCTCCTTCTGCTCAATGATCAACTTTCTGAGTAAGAAATTACATTGAATAGTATTCATCGATGCATGCTGAGCTATGTACAGATATATATATATCTCAATTCAGTCAGCCACAATCTAACACTTTCATTAAACCCTCTTTCTGTTTTTACTTCGCAATCGCAATTTCTTTATATAGATGTCAATAAAAAAAAGACTCTGCAGATATCAGGACAGCCAGGAACCCTTCTCAAAATGCAGTCCCTACCAGGTGATGTTCATTCACCTGTTACAATAGACTGATTTAGCATAGAATACAGCAATCTGCCCATGTCTGGCCAGATCTTACCATCAGAAGGACCAATATTTTGTTCTTTACAAAATTCCTTTAAAAATGCCATTTTATTTAGTTTTTAAGTATTAGTAAATGTGTGATTGAGCCCCAGAAACACAATATCAATGTTGATCCATTTTAAATAGATCAAAATTGATTAAAATCAGCCTTTAGTAAATACACACCCAAGTGCGTATTTTATAATTAAGCCATTTCCCCACTAGGTGTCAGCATAGAACCATAACAAGGAGACATCACTTCATCTTCATGTTCATTTTACCTGCAGGAATTACCCATTTGCTTTATCAATAAATAACTTTGAAGCACGTGAATTTTATAAGCTGGTGCATCATATAAACACAACTCAATCTATAAGGCCAAAATATGAGCTGATTCGGCATATTCCGGGTCCCTTTACTAGGTTAATATCATGTAGAGGCTGTGGAGAAGTATTTATGTTATGTGTGGACATATGGGGGGGGTAAGTGAGGGCTCCTAGGAATATAAAAGCACTCTATTAAATGTAGGTAGTGTTAACTTAATATGTGGTGGGGGCTTAGTAATGCAATGTAATGTCAACATTACATGTAGAGTTCTGTGGCGGAAACTTGAACAATAAAATATTAATTTAAAAATGGGGCTGGTGGTTAAGGTCATTAATGTAACCTTGAGCTGATTTATGGGAAGGAGGACTTATTGTTAAACACATGTGCTGCTGGCCTATTAAATGTACCAATTTAATTTTAGGGCTGGCTAAGGTAAGAGAAGCCTAATGATTACATGGGTGCTAATGATTTAATGTGGGGCTACATTGACAGCATCCAAACCAGCAGCACTCCTGCATGGCCCCGCCTCCTGCTGCATGGCCCCGCCCCATGCTGACTTTACCCTGTCTGAAGACAACTTGACCCCAACTTGTTTTAAAACAAATAAAACATTCAAACACATGAGCATCTCCACAGTTCAGGTGGCTTCATATGCCATGCCAATCCCAAATTCCTGATGTGAGTCCTGCAGAGGTTATCAAGGTTTAAATTTACAATGCATCCATATTTATGCAGTGTAGTGAAAGTGCATGGCAGCCCCTCTTTGGGCAATCAGTGTGAGAGCTGGTCTGGCCAGAGGTATTACAGGATTTTCACTAGAGAAAAGCAGTTTGGTTCTATCCAGTTCTTGTCGCCAAATTAGCGCAAGTTCGGATTTATCATATTGGCAATCCAAAACCTTGTCAGAGCCAGAAAGCCAAGTAGATACCGCTTTTAGATTCAAACGTAACTGAGTAGAACTGAACCTCTTATCCCTAATATTCACAACCATGCACAATGGACTGTGGACCACACTATCATGAAAAAAGAAGAGATATGGTAAGAACTTACTTTTGTTAGCTCTCTTTTTACGAAGTCCATAGGGTCCACAAGATACCTTGGGGCATAGGCGATGATGGGAGTCATCAGGCACTACATGTCTTCCCAGGATGCACCGGGGCCAGCTTCTATACCCCGCCCCCAGGCCAAGGCACCTCAGTTATGTAACAAGCCATAGGCCGGAGGAGGAAAAAAAAGAGAGAGAAGAAAGTCTGGAACACTCAAGAATCACATTCTCACACAGAAGGAAACGGAAAACCGGTGACCAGAGCGAAGCCCATCTGAAGCACAGATGCGACAGGGTGGGAGTCCTGTGGACCCTATGGACTTCGTAGAAAGAGAGATAACAAAGGTAAGTTCTTACCACATCTCTTCTTTTCTACATCCGGGTCCAGAGGGATCCACAGGATACCTTGGGGATGTCCCAAGGCAGACCCTTTAAGGGTGGGGACGCTCCTGTGCAGAAAGGAGAATCCGCCGCCCAAAGGAAGCATCCTGAGAGGCGAAGGTATCAAAAACATAATACCTCACAAAAGGTATGGACAGAAGACCATGTGGCCGCCTTGCAAAGCTGAACAGCCGAGGCGCCACAGCGAGCTGCCCACAAAGGACCCACAGATTGTCATGCGAATCCCCTAGCCAAAGTTTGCTTACTGGCTGGCCATCCCTTCTTGTGGAATCCATAAAGTACAAACAAGAAGTCTGACTTCCGAAGGGAACTGGTACGGTCCGCATAAATCCTGAGAGCACGTACCACATCCAATGAAGCCTCACCTGCCGAGAGGTCTGGAGAATTAATGGCCGGTACTATAATTTCCTCATTAATGTGGTAACTAAACACACCCTTAGGAAGGATCCCAGGGCGACTCCGAAGCACTGCCCTGTCCTGGTGAAAAATCAGATACGGAGGGCGACAAGAAAGAGTCCCCAAGTCTGACACCCTTCTGGCGGAAGCAATATCCAGAAGAAATACAGTCTTAGCCATAAGCCATTTGAAATCCACTGAGCTCAGGGGTTCAAATGGAGGTCCTTGGAGAGCCCTCAGGACCACAGCCAAATCCCAAGGAGCCACTGGAGGGACAAAGGGAGGCTGAATGCGAACGACACCTTGCATAAAAGTGCGGATATCAGAGAGAGGAGCAATCCTATGCTGGAACCACACCGATAGGGCAGAGACATGCACCTTCAATGAGGCAAGGCGGAGACCGTGATCTAAACCCGCCTGCTGGAAAGCCAAAATTCTGGATATCCTAAACACTTGAGGATCGTAACCTCTGGGACGATACCAATCAAAGTAGGTATGCCACACCCTGTGGTAAATCCTGGCAGAAAAAGGTTGCTGAGCTCTGAGCATGGTGTTAACCACAGAGCTAGAAAAACCCTTTGGCCTTAGGAGGGATGTCTCAAGAGCCACGCCGTCAAAGACAGACGACCCAGGTCCGGGTAAAGGCAAGGACCCTGAGACAACAGGTCCGGACGTTGAGGCAACATCAACAGGAGTGTCGATGGAGAGACTCTGAAGATTGGAGTACCAGTGACATCTGGGCCAAGCTGGAGCCACCAGCAGGACCATGCCTCCTTCTTGCTTGAACTTCCAAAGTCCAAAGAAGGAAGACTGGAGGAAACAGGTACACAAACTGGAAGGTCCACTTGACCGACAGAGCGTCCACTAGGAGAGCCTCGGCATCTCTTGTTCTGGACTTGTACACTGGCAGTTTGTGATTGTGTCGGGAGGCCATGAGGTCTACCTCTGGAAGGCCCCACTTGTCCACGAGGAGCTGAAACACTTTTTGGTGAAGAGACCATTCCCCTGGATGCACGTCATGACAGCTGAGGAAATCTGCTTCCGAATTCAGTATTCCTGGTATGAACACTGCCGATATGGCTGGGAGATGGCCTTCCGCCCAAGTCAGAATGCATGACACCTCTGTCATTGCTGCCTGACTTCGCGTTCCACCTTGACGGTTGATGTAATCCACCGTTGTGGCGTTGTCTGACTGAACCAGCATGGGCTTTCTGCGAAGAATTAGTCTGGCTTGTTGCAAGGCCCTGAAGACTGCACGAAGTTCCAATATATTTATATGTAGGGCAGACTCTTCTGCTGTCCACCTTCCCTGAAAGAAGTGTGGACCTGTCACTGCGCCCCAACCCCGGAGACAGGCGTCCGTTGTCAGGAGGACCTAGTCCAGAATCCAAAAGGGGCGCCCCTTGGTGAGATGACCAGTCTGAAGCCACCAAGCAAGAGACGGATGCACCTCCAGAGAGAGCACCATCGTTTGTGCTTTTATCCGATGGGGTAATCCGTCCCACCTGGAGAGGATCAAGCTCTGCAGAGGCCGGGAGTGAAACTGGGCATACTCCACTATGTCGAACGTCGAAACCATGGAGCCCAGTAACTGCATTGCTGAGTAAATTTACACTCGGTGACTGTGTAGGCACTTGCATACCCACGTCTCCAAATTGGAGATCTTGTCTGTCGTCAGAAAGATCCTCTGTTGTTAAGAATCCAGTAGAGCCCAGAGATGGAGCATCCTCTGGGAAGGAGTTAGGGAGGACTTCTTCCAGTTGATCAGCCAGCCGTGAGACTGCAGCACAGAGATCGTAAGCTGTAGATGGTGAAGAAGTACCTCTAGGAGATCCAGCTAGCAGCAGAAGGTCGTCCAAGTAGGGTAACAGGCGGACCCCCTGCAGCCGCAGATGGGCTGCCATTACCGCCATAATTTTGGGAAACACCCGAGGTGCAGTAGAAAGGCCAAAGGCAGGGCCTGAAACTGCAAATGCTGTTGTAGTACGGCAAACCTGAGAAAATGTTGGTGAGCCGAAGCAAACGGAATGTGTAGGTATGCATCCTGAATATCCAGAGACACCATAAAATCCCCAGGTTCCATAGCCAGTATAATTGAAAGTAGGGTTTCCATCTTGAACCGAGGCACCCTGAGGAATTTGTTCAGGGACTTGAGGTTGAGGATAGGCAGATATGAACCGTTCGGTTTTTGAATAATAACCCGTTCCCCTCTGGGGTAACGGGACAGGCACTATGACCCCTGCTTGGAGCATAGAACGTACCACTTCCTGGATTTGGATGGCCATGTCCTGGTTTGACTGGAGGCCTGTGCTGATGAAACGATGGGGTGGCCTTCTGTGAAAGGAGAGGACGTACCTGTGAGAGACCAGTTCCCTTACCCAAGTGTCTGTGGTGGTCTGACACCAGCAATGGGCGAACTGAAGAAGTTGGCCTCCCACCCTGGGGTCCCCCAAGGGGAGGCCCGTCCTGTCAGGCTGAGTGCTTATCAGACTTGGCAGCCGGACATCTGGTACTCCAAGCCTGCTTCTTGGGCTTGGTAACCTTTTTGGCGCCTGATGGCCTAGGGAAGGACTGAGCCTAAGGTTTTCCTGAGGGCGATAGGGCCGAAAGGACGAGGTCCCAGACCTCGAGAGAACAGGAGCCGAGGGGAGACCAGCAGATTTTGCAGCTGCAAAAAGTGTCCACAATTTTATCTAAATCTGGTCCAAACAAGACTTGTCTGTTGTAAGGTAAACACTCCAGTCCTTTGTTAGATTCAGCATCCGCTCTCCAAGAGCGCAACCATAGGTAATGACGCGCTGAAATAGCCGCAGCTGAAATCCTGGATGTTAAGAGGCTGATGTCTAAAAGCAGCCTCATTAATATAAGTAGCTGAATCCCTGAGATTGCCTACCAGCTCTACTTGCTCACTGGTAGCATCTGGGGGAAACAACGTCCTCCAGAGAATCCGTCCAGCGTTCCATGGCTCTGGCAACCCAGCAGATGTCCATGGCCAGCCTGGAGGCCCCTCCTAAAAGGGAATGCATGGACTTTATGCATACTTCCACTTTCCAGTCAGAGCTCAGAGGAGGCGGACACGAGTAAGGAGCGCTGTCACAGCCCGCCAGAGCGCAATGGAAAGGCGTTGTATGCAATGGGGAAGGAGCCAGCTGTAAGACAGGACATGGACGGCATGGGCAGAGTCGCACTCTTAATCAGGCGCGTCACATGTGAATCCACCTGAGGAGGAGTCTCCCATTTAGAGAAATAATACCCCGCAAACGGAGAAGCATGAGCCAGACGTCTTTGAGGCTGGAAGTGCTTCCAAATAAATGTCCAAGCCTCCTCCACATGATCCACTAGTTGATCAGACAGAGGAAATATGGCAGCGGTACCCTTAACATCCTTGAAAAAGGCATGTTTGGACTTAGTTGCCGGAGGTTCCTCATCCTCACTCACCATGGCTACACGTACCGCCAGTATTAGGCTGGAGACATATATTTCTGATTTAGGCTCTACATCCTGATGGGGGGGTTCAGAGTCAGACAAGTCATGAATCTCACCGTCGTCCGACCTCATGTCATAATCATCATCATAATGAGTAGACTGAGATGACAGTAGTGGTCTCTTGGCAGGCCGAAGCGGTGATTCACCCTGTAAAGTCTCTGTCAGGTTTTGCACCGTGGTAGACAGAGAATTTACCCAAATAGGCTCCTGAGAAACCTGAGGAGGTGCTGTCTGCTGACGGAGGCCTTGCGCCACCATCATCTGCCGGGGAAACCCCTGTTCGGGAGATGTGACCACTGCCTGCTGCGTGAACCCCAACTGGGGAAACGCAGGGGGAGCCGCCAAACGTCTCACAATGGTTTGTAATGCCTGAGCAAAACAAGCCCAGGGAGGTTCCTGAACAGAGGTAGAGACAGTAGGTGGACCTGAGAGGGCATAACATGTTGCACATAAGCCCTCGGTAATCACATCCCTTTCCCTATTCCTGCCTTCTATTTGGAGCAGAAAAGCAGGACAGGGGCAACACTGTATGTGACCCACCACACAGAAACAAAGGTTGCAACTGTGAGGTAAATTCCCACCCTGACAGCACTGGTACCGTGAGGGCTGGTGAGAAGAGGAAGCATAGGGAAAGTAAAATGGCTGACAGAGGAAAGAAAGTACAGCCAGACAGCGCTAGCATAAGTCACACACAATGCAGAAGAATTCCACCTGCACTAATGGCACTACCATCACCTACACAGACACAGAGTCTGGTAGGAATAGTGCTACATACGCTGACCTTCTTGAGAAGAGGTATGCAGGGGGACCCGGGTTCCACACCACTGATGAGAACAGCGCTAGTGCCAGAGAAAATGGCACCCGGAGAGCTCCGAGGAGGCGGACATGAGTAAGGAGCGCTGTCACAGCCCGCCAGAGCGCAATGGAAAGGCATTGTATGCAACGGGGGAGGAGCCAGCTGTAAGACAGGGAAGGCATCCTCCCCTGGCCTGCAACTAACCCCTGGAAAACTGGAGCGTTCCGAAAACTCCAGCCCGGACGTCCCTGGTGGTCTAGTGGAAGAGCAGGACTCAGTGCCTGGCTACACGTGCGGCCGTTCCCAGGGAGCCCCCAACCCTGGGGACAAAATGGTCTGTATCAGCGGGCACCCACCGCGCCCGCTGCTTACCTGAATCCCCCGTCGCACCCGGCCACAGTTCAGGGATCCTCCGGGGTCCCTGCTAGCCGAGATCCCCGGATCAGTACCGGCGTCTCGGCGCCGGCGGGGTAGCAGAGCGTCCATGCTGTCCACTACTGAAGACAGAAGAAAGCAAATCTTCTAGGGCTGTTTTTAACATATGTGAAGAATACATATGCAGTGTAAAGAATGCCTATGGTCTGTGAGGGACATATGTGAAGAATACGTATGCATTGTAGAGAATGCCTATGATGTGTAGGACATCTGTGAAGAATATGTAAGCATTGTAGAGAATGCCTATGATATGTAGGACATCTGTGAAGAATATGTATGCAGTGTAGAGAACGCCTATGATGTATGAGGGATATCTGTGAAGAATATAGGCATTTTCTACACTACATACATATTCTTCACAGATATCCCTCATACATTATAGGCATTTTCTACACTACATACATATTCTTCACAGATATCCCTCATACATCATAGGCGTTCTCTACACTGCATACATATTCTTCACAGATGTCCTACATATCATAGGCATTCTCTACAATGCTTACATATTCTTCACAGATATCCCTCATACATTATAGGCATTTTCTACACTACATACATAATGTATGAGGGATATCTGTGAAGAATATGTAAGCATTGTAGAGAATGCCTATGATATGTAGGACATCTGTGAAGAATATGTATGCAGTGTAGAGAACGCCTATGATGTATGAGGGATATCTGTGAAGAATATGTATGTAGTGTAGAAAATGCCTATAATGTATGAGGGATATCTGTGAAGAATATGTATGCATTGTAGAGAATGCCTATGATGTGTAGGACATCTGTGAAGAATATGTATGCAGTGTAGAGAACGCCTATGATGTATGAGGGATATCTGTGAAGAATATATATGCAGTGTAGAGAATGCCTACGATGTATGAGGGATATCTGTGAAGAATATATATGCAGTGTAGAGAATGCCTATGATGTATGAGGGATATCTGTGAAGAATATATATGCAGTGTAGAGAATGCCTATGATGTATGAGGGATATCTGAGAAGAATATGTATGTAGTGTAGAGAATGTCTATTATGTATGAGGGATATCTGTGAAGAATATCTATGTAGTGTAGAGAATGCCTATGATGTATGAGGGATATCTGAGAAGAATATGTATGTAGTGTAGAGAATGTCTATTATGTATGAGGGATATCTGAAGAATATGTATGTAGTGTAGAGAATGCCTATGATGTATGAGGGATATCTGAGAAGAATATGTATGTAGTGTAGAGAATGTCTATTATGTATGAGGGATATCTGAAGAATATGTATGCAGTGTAGAGAATGCCTATGATGTATGAGGGATATCTGTGAAGAATATGTATGCAGTGTAGAGAATGCCTATGATGTATGAGGGATATCTGAAGAATATGTATGCAGTGTCGAGAATGACTATGATGTATGAGGGATATCTGTGAAGAATATGTATGCAGTGTAGAGAATGCCTATGATGTATGAGGGATATCTGTGAAGAATATGTATGTAGTGTAGAGAATGCCTATGATGTATGAGGGATATCTGAGAAGAATATGTATGTAGTGTAGAGAATGTCTATTATGTATGAGGGATATCTGTGAAGAATATGTATGTAGTGTAGAGAATGCCTATGATGTATGAGGGATATCTGAGAAGAATATGTATGTAGTGTAGAGAATGTCTATTATGTATGAGGGATATCTGAAGAATATGTATGCAGTGTAGAGAATGCCTATGATGATTGAGGGATATCTGAGAAGAATATGTATGTAGTGTAGAGAATGTCTATTATGTATGAGGGATATCTGGGAAGAATATGTATGTAGTGTAGAGAATGCCTATGATGATTGAGGGATATCTGAGAAGAATATGTATGCAGTGTAGAGAATGCCTATGATGTATGAGGGATATCTGAGAAGAATATGTATGCAGTGTAGAGAATGCCTATGATGTATGAGGGATATCTGAGAAGAATGTGTATGCAGTGTAGAGAATGCCTATGATGTATGAGGGATATCTGAGAAGAATATGTATGCAGGGTAGAGAATGCCTATGATGTGTGGAGGACATCTGTGAAGAAAGTGTATGTGTTGTGAAGAACACATATGCAGATAGCAGAATGTCTTGTAAGAGAGATGTAGTTGGGTACCCAGGGCACAGAAGGCTGACGGGCAGAATGCTAGCGCCGGAATCCCGACATGAGTCAGAATCTCGGCTCCAGTATAACAACGGCTGCGATCCTGACTGTGAGTGTTAGGGTTAGTGGGAATCGGTATGTCATACCGCCGTACCTAAGCCCGGCGGATGAAGTACAGACGCCGGAAGGCCGGCAGCAGGAGTTCCCGGTGGAGGTAAGTAAACCACCTAACCCTCCTTTAGGGGTGCCTAACCCTAACCTCCTTCTCTAGTGCCTAACCCTAACCTCCCCGCTGAGGTGCCTAAACCTAACCCCCCTCCCCGCCCCCTAAACCTAACCCCCAGGGGTGCCTGATGCTAACTTAACCCTAACATCGGGAAGCCAGGCGACACCTATCATTAGTCTATTGCCAGGATTAAACAGTCGGGAAGCCGGCATTTTGACCGCCAGCTTCCTAACTACATCCCGTTTAGTGTTAAGGTGCATACACACTAGACGATATGCTCCCTGAGCGATATCGTCTAGTGTGTCCCCGGCAGGCTGTGCTCAATGTCGTTCATGACATTGAGCACAGCCGCTGAACGATATCATTAGCGATTTCGTTCAGCGCCGGGCTCTCTCACCCATTCCCTGACATGCAGCAACCTCACGAGGTCGTCAGGTTGGCCTGCATGTCAGCCCGATGAACGAGGATGACGAATGACCCGCGGGAACGCGCGTCGTCGTCATCGTTCATCTTTTTTGTGTTAAAAATGGACGATAAAGTGGACGACTGAACGATAACGTTCAGTCGTCCACTTTAATCGCCCAGTGTGTACGCACCATTAGGCACTCGGGAGAGAGTTAGGGTTAGGCTGTCGGGGGGGGAGGATTAGGGTTAGGCTGTACAAGGGAATCGGTATGTTAGCCCGGCGGATGAAATACTGACGCCGGAAGGCCGGCATATGGAGATCCCGACAGGGTAAGTATAAAGGCTACCCTAACCCTCTCCCCACTCTAACCCTAACCCTCCCTTAGGGGTGCCTAACGCTAACCTCCCCCCAGGGGTGCCTAAACCTAACCCCCTCTCCCCGCACCCTAAACCTAACCCTCCCAGTGGTGGTGCCTAACCTTAACCTCCTCCTGTAGGTGCATAACCCTAACCTCCCTTCCCCTAGCCTAACCCTCCCGAGGGGGTGCCTAACTCTAAGTCCCCTCGGGAGACCCTAATCATAACTCCCCCCCCCACTCCCGACGTCCGGCTTACCTACAATCGGTATGCCGGGCGTCGGGATTTCGGCATGGGGCTAATGATAGGCATTGGTATTTAGGCGCCTATCATTAGTCCCATGCCAGGATTTCACCGTCGGGAAGCCGGCGGTCGGCATTTCGACCGCTGGCTTCCTGACTACTGTACATACCTGTACAAGGAGAGGGTTAGAGTTATGCTGAGTGTGTTAGGGGTAGGGGTAAGGGAAAGGCTACTTACCTACATGTGTCAGGATTTCCTTCGATTCAGACTATGGCCCTAACTGTGGAGTTTGTATATTCTCCCCGTGCTTGCGTGGGTTTTCTCCGGGTGCTCCGGTTTCCTCCCACACTCCAAAAATATACTATTAGGTTAATTAGCTCCCCACAAAATTGACCATAGTGTGTATGTTTGTGAGCATGTGGTAGGGAATATAGTTTGTAAGCTCCACTGTGGCAGAGACAGATGTGAATAGTAAGATATTCTCTGTAAAGCGCTGCGGAATATGTTTGCGCTATATAAATAACTGGTAATAAATACATATATTTTTTTAAAATTGTTCCACTTATGTTTCAAATGGACACAGCAACCAATCAGATGTGAATTTTCTTTTCTAGGACAGTTAAGTAAATGAAAGCAAATGTCTGATTGGTTGCTATGGGTAACTCCACTTTTTTTCAGTTACCTGTGAAACAGTGGCCCTGATTCAGAGCCGGACGCTCTGACAGAGCGTCTTTTTTTTTTTATGGAGCGGTCTCCTGGCTGCTCGCATAGCTGTGGGTTGCAAAACCATCGCGACCATCGGGCTTGCGACGAGACCCTTGTGGTAAGGTTTCGTGGCCGCAAGCCCCAGAGAGCTTTCGGCTCAAACAGAGCCAAAAGCTCTCCCACTCACATCACTTGTGATGTCAGTGGGGCCGCCCCCAGACGGTAGGCGTTCCCATGGGAACGCCTCCGTCTGGGCAGCCACCCCCCCGACCCGCCCACCAAAGGGGGCGTGCTGTCACTCAACATCGACAGCATGCCCCCTTTGGTGCGAGACCCGGAGCGACAGATTGTCCGTCGCTATCCGGGTCTCGCACATGCGCACGACGGAGGCGGCTCTGTCGTGCGCATGCGCTCTGGGCCACCATCGACCCGGTTGCGAGCGCTCAGCGCTTGCGACCGGGTCTGAATCAGGCCCAGTGTTCGTAAAATGTTCCATGCTGCATATTGGTAGAGCAAAATACAAACCTCTCTGTATCAAATTCTTTCTGGACTGTCTCCAGTTCCTGCTGATACTCCTCCTGCAGCAGATCGAGGCGCTCCCTCTGCAGCTCCAAAAGTTGGTCAATGTTCTGGAGGTGGCTACGCAGGGCATGGTTGTACTGCTCCTCCGCCTCCTCTACATCTTTTATTAGTGACTAAAAGCAACAAACATAAAGACGTCACTTACATGAGCTGTCTTATTTATTTAGTAACTCACTACGTGTGATTACTTATTTATAAATATCACTAGGGACCTGAGGACACATAAGATATATGTAGGTTTCTGTTAGTATATGAGATACTGTATATTGCTGTAGCTGTACTAAATTTACTGTATTCCTCTATCACAGACCCACTTTATATAATTTACATTATGGAAACTACATCATTCTAATATAATCAGTGGAGGCTCCAGAGGTGGGACTGCAGTCCAAAATTAAAATAGGGGAGCCGCACCAACTGCCAGTGAGTCCCAGCCGGCGATGTTTGGCAGTGTTTGGAGTGGCAGTTGGTGTGGCTCCCCTGTTTGAATTTTTGGCTGTGCTGCAGCCCCACCTCTGAGCCTCCACTGAATATAATGCAGCATACAATCAACACTGCTACCCCAACATGAAATGAGCACTGCTTAATATTCTAATACTTTAGTACCTACAGCATTCAGGAATAGATTCATAAGACCAGGACTGGCTGACGTCTACAATAACAAAGACTACAACATGTAGCATTGTCTCAGCCTAATTCTGCTACATACATCAGTGACAGTAAATGCAAGGTTGGTGCTACCATTAGGCATCTTAAGGCATCTGCATAGAGAGACGCCACTGAGGCGCTCATTCCCTGCTGTGTGACTGCCAACACTGGGGCTGATGCTGGGTGGGAAGGATCTCTATACACGGACGTAAACGCCGAGTTCTTGCATACAGCACATGTGCAGATGTGAATTTTGCGTATCTCCGTCCTATCAGATGTAACTTACCTTTATTTGTGGATCGTGGGTGTTTCAAGCGTTTCAGGGCGGCAGCAATGGGATCGCGTGGACCTGCCCTGACTTGTGGGAGTGCCTTGCGTCAAGGGAGTATCATGGGCATGTTGTGGACGTGTAGCTATAGCTTCGTGCACGCGCGGCGAGAAAAAGCCTTTTTCTGATGCATCTCTTACACTTAGCATGGGGCTGATGCAAGTACTGATACTAATCACAGCGGCGGCTGGTGTAACTGCAATGAGCGGCACGCCTGTTTGCTTCCTCTTTAGTCTTACAGAATCTAACACAATCATAAAGTAGTAATTCAGGCTTCCCCGGCTACCCAAAACTACAACCATTTTGCGTGCGATTCACAATGTGGAATGAAGGGGATTGGTATGAAAACCGCCGGACGCATGTTCGAATCCCGACGCAGGAAGACCGGCAGTGAAGATCCTGACAGGTAAGTATTTTTTATATTTACTAACCTAACCCCCCCCTAACCCTCCCTTAGGGGTGCCTAACCCTAACCTCCCCCCCGGGGGTGCCTAACCTTAACCCCCATTCCCCTAGCCTAACCCTAAGTCCCCCCCCGGGAGCCCTTAACCTAACCCACCCACCCCCCACGGTTGTCCACGTCCGCCGCCCAGCTTACCTTCAATCGGTGTGCCGGGCGTCGGGCTCCCGGTGTAGGTAAAATGACAGGTGTCGGGATTTCGACGCCTGTCATTAGACACCTGCCGGGATTAGACAGTCGGCATTTCGACCGTCAGCTTCCTGATTACATCCCGAATGAAGAACATAATGACAGGCAGCACCGTGACACTCCCAGAATATGCCCATTGTTGCGTGCACTACTACCATCATAATCGATCCCAACAGCACCTCTATGTGTGCTCTCTGAGTAACGCATGCACCGTAGGGGTTTCACATGCACATAGGGCCTGATTCAGAGCCGGACGCTCTTTCAGAGTGCTCGCTCTGAATCAGTGCCCGTCTATTGTATTTTTAGAGCGGCCTCCTGGCTACCCACAGCTAGTGCGAGCGGCCAGGATGATGGTTGCGGTGGTCAAGACCATCGGACTTGCGACGAGACCCTTGTGGTAGGGTCTCTTTGCCGCAAGTCCCAGGGGACTTCTTGCTCTTACAGAGCAAAAAGTCCACCCACTGACATCACTTGTGATGCCAGTGGGGCCGGCCCCAGACGGTAGGCGTTCCCATGGGAACGCCTCCGTCTGGGCAGCCACGCCCCCGGCCCGCCCACCAAAGGGGGCGTGCTGTCACTCAACATCGACAGCACGCCCCCTTTGTAGCGAGACCCGGAGCGACGGCTTGCCCATCGCTATCCGGGTCTCGTGCATGCGCACGACAGAGCCGCCTCCGTCATGCGACTGCGCACTGGGCCAACATCGACCCGCTTGCGAGCGCTCAGCGCTCGCGAGCGGGTCTGAATCAGGCCCATAATCTGTACTTGACAAGTGTCTGATCTCAATTCCCACACACACCATTTCTCCTATGAAACAAGGGAAATACTTTACACCCTTGTAGACATGATGATCATAGCCTGCAAATCCATATACTTCCCATAAAACAGGTCACCAACTAGGTGTGTAGCATCACTAGAGCATTTGTGCTGCAGGTTTGTACTTTTGCTGTTTGTAAATGAGGTCCCCGTTGTAAGGTCTGAGTTTCTAATTCTAGTTGTCCCCAACAAACCAGGTAATCTCTTGCCAGCACTTAGACATTTTTCATGCAAATGTCGGAAATGATTGCATGACTATGTATGCTGACATAAAGTATGGATTATTACAAGTATGAACTACTGCAGCCACAATGCCCTGCGGGTGCTTTCTCCTGCTCTACCTACCTACCTACCCACCCTCTGTTTCATGTCTGCATTTTACCATCAACCTCGTATGTACTTGACTTGTTCCGTTTTCATGATTTTGCATGATTTCTTACACCATCCATTTTAGTTACTAAACTAGCTCTATGGACCTCATTCAGAGTCGGTCGGAAGCGGCCGCTTGGTCGTACCCAGCGATGTTCGCAAAACAGCGCATGCGTAAGTTTCGCAATGAGCGTGCGCAAACTAGCTGTTGCGATCGGAAATTTCTCTCTCCTTCAACTTGGCCAGGTCGTTAGTTTGAGTGACAGGATGAGGCGTTTGTGGGTGGTAACAGTGGAAGGTGATCCGAACGCAGGCGTACCTGATTATGCAAACGGCATTTTATGGGAGTGCATAATTAACTAAGTAGTCATGGCACATGTGACATGGGAAGTTTTTACACTGACTTGATCGTAGTGCTTAAGAGAGGGTATGGTCAACCTTAAGCTCTACGACCAGCTCCTATGGTTCCCGATGGTCTCAATTAAACCTTATATGCCCGGAGATTACGTGTATTGCGAACGAGAAGGGGGCGTGTTTTTATTCTCACGGCCGCATTCTCCCCTAGCTCGCCCAGCTAACGATCCCATCTTAACGACGCAACTTGCGAGCGATTCATTTGCATATCCGGCCCCTTTTCCCTTACGACCGAGCAGCCGCAACGACCGACTCTGAATGAGGTCCTATGTGTGAACTTTTTCACCTTTGTAAGAGAGCACACTGCATAGCAGAAAGGCAGACCCTTATGTACTACACGTGCCCACAACCATATACTTCATCTGTCAGTAAAAATAGGTGAAAAGAAATATCTTCAAATTTGTCACCCATGATACCACTACACTACTCCATCTCTTCCAATACCTCACCATTAGCACTCTTTCAAGGCGTGTTTTGAATATGGAATCTTGTAATCTTTTGTGCTTAATGACTGTGACAGAAAGAAGCACTACTTATACAAATATGAAGATAAATGTCTATTAAGACAAGAGTTTTTTTGTTTTTTTACAGTAACATTGGATTTTTGTACTTACTGTAAAAACCCTTTGTCGAAATTCATCTAGGAAACACTGCAGATAGCCATTACATGTGGGGTTAGAGGTCTAGGTATAGGTATAGGAGCTTGGCATTGAACTAGTTAATTAAAAACAGAAACACCGCCCCCTCTAACATCTCCCTCCTGCACATAACCTCAGTTTGGACGTTTAGCAAAGCCACATAGAGGAACTATAAAAATAACCAACAAATAAATACATTAGTAAAAGGGCTATAGCCCAAAAGTATATCGCAGTGTTCCCCAGATGTACTTCAAGGAAGGGATTTTATGGCGAGTACAAAAATCTAATTTCCTCTATCATCCATCTGGGGAACAATGTGGTTAGCCATTACATGTGGGACTTCCAAAAGCAAGCTAACATGGGGGGGGGGGGGGCGGCCGGTAAGGCCGCGCGCAGAACCTTACGCCCAAAACTGGCGTCTCCCATACCAAAGGTATGGAATCTGTAAAACTTAGTGAAGGTATGCACAGAGGATCATGTTGCTGCTCTTCACAACTGCTCCAACGAGTCCACATGGTGCACAGACCAAGAGGCTCCAACTGCCTGGATAGAATGGGACCTGAGAGAATCTGGAACCAGGAAAATCAGAAGATATGCAAGCATGACGAATGGCAGAAGTGACCCACCTAGCAATAGAGGCTCGGGACGCAGGCCAACCCCTCTTTGGTCCATCAAATAATACCAAGAGAGTCTGTATGTCTCATTGCAGTAGTTCGATCCAAGTAAATACGGAGAGCTTGGACCATATCCAACAATCGTCGTGAGGAAGCTGTAGAAGACGAATCCTTGGGAAAAGCTGAAAGAACTATATCCTGATTAAGGTGAAATTCAGACACCACTTTAGGAAGAAAAGATGGCTTTGTACGCAAAAACACCCGATCCGAATAAAAAAATTACCAATGGTGGTCTACAAGATAGGGCGGCAATTCAGAAACCCTTCTGGCCAAAGTGATAGCCAATAAAAATGCCACCTTTAAAGTAAGGTAACGGAGTTCTACTGATTCAAGAGGTTCAAAAGGAGCCTTTTGAAGAGCCTCCAATACCAAGTTCAAATCCCAGGGGGGAACAGGGGGCACATATGAGGCTTGAACATGAAGAACCCCTTGTAAAAAGGCCTGAACCTCCGCAATATTAGCCACTTTACGCTGAAATAGGATAGACAGAGCTGACACTTGCCCTTTCAGAGAAGACAATCGAAGACCTTTAAACAATCCATCCTGAAGAAAGGATAAAAGACATGGTAAGTGGAAATCAGCAACTGAAAGACCTCTTCCTTCACACCAGGAAATATGACGCTTCCAGACCCGATGGTAAAATTCTGGAAGTAATAGGTTTACAAGCTTGAATCATAGTCCGAACTACTGGCTGAGAGAACCCTCAAGCTCTTAAGATCTTGGTTTCAAGAGCAATGCCGTCAAAGGCAACTAATGTAAATTTTGGTGTAGGCATGGACCTTGTTGAAGAAGGTCTATCCTTAGAGGAAGACAGAACGGATCTGTGGCCAACATACTCTGAAGGAGAGAGAACTACTGGTGACAAGGCCAGTCTGGGGCAATGAGATAACCGGAAGACCATCCCTCTGGATTCTATGCAGTACTCTGGGTAGCATGGAAAGAGGCAGAAAGATATAACCTAGACTGAAGGTCCACGGAGCAGAAATTTCATCCACTAAGGCTGCCCGAGGGTCTCTGGATCTTGCACCGTACAGAGGTAGTTTCTTAATCAGGCGAGAGGCCATGAGGTCTATGTCTGGAGTCCCCCACCTGTCCAGTCTGAAACACCTGTTGTTGTAGCTCCCACTCTCCGGGATGAATGGTGTGGCGACTGAGAAAGTCTGCTTCCCAGTTGTCCACTCCTGGAATGTGTACTGACGAGATGGCAAACCCCAAAGGTCCACCCTATGAAGGATATGAGATACCTCTCTCATGGCTTGCATGCTTCGAGTTCCACCTGTTTACATAAGCCACCACTGTGGCATCGTCCTATTGAATCAGAAACGGATGGCCTTGTAAGAATGTCTGAGCTTGTTGCAGAACAAAGCAAATTGCCTGTACTTCGAGAATATTGATGGGAAGAACAGACTCCTGAAGAGACCAATGCCCCTGAAAAATTTGATCCAAAAGCACTGCACCCCAACCTGTTAGACTGGCATCTGTTATGATGATCACCCAATTCCAAATCTGAAAGAAGGAGCCCTTTATCAGATTTGGAGTGTGAAGCCACCACTGTAGGGTGCGACTGTTAGGATCCTCAACAGCAGATCATCTTCGTGGCAGGTCCCAGCTGCAGTTGTCACTGGGATATTGCATCTTGTCCTGATCCATGTTCCGGCTGTTGCAGGCAGCCGGATTCCTGTCTTGTCTGTATACAGCTCCAGCTGTTTGTCTGTGTGCTGGATTTAGCTGCACACTAATTAATCATGTCTTGTCTGTGGGCCTGATTCAGCAAGGAACACAAAGGAGAGAACGCACGCACCTGTCCGCTGCGAGAATATGCTAATCAATGCATACGCACGGAGACAGTAGCACGAGATGCAGACGCCCAGCCCTATATGAAGCCGCCCATCACCCTTTACTCAGCGTAAACATCGATTACATCGAGACCCATAGACCACATTTGCATAATAGTGGTTGACCAGACCTTGCACAGGATCTTGGCAACTTCCTGTGTGCACGGAGTCTCATCACTGCATCAGTCGCCGCACTGGCTTAATTATGGACGCCCCTAAAACGGTGTCCCAACGCACCACCCAGAAATGGCACTTCCTGTCAATCAATGTCGGAAGGGGTCTGCGTACACGCTGCGTGTAGTCTGTGTACGCTTTCCCGATCGCACTGGTTAGTTTGCGCACGTGCAGTGCGATGAATACGCAGTACAAAAACATCGGCCAAGTGCATGCGTTATCTCCTTTGCATTGCTTGCTGAATCAGGCCCTGTGTGCACAGCTCAGGTGCACACTAGCAGTCATTAGGAAGGGCTCTCTGCAGAAAAAGCCTTTGATTGGATCCTGCATCGCATAAGTTACAGCCAGCCCTTCACTCCATGCCGGCTATTGCGTTTGTTTGTGGCTTCCGGTTCTAGTGAGTAGTTCACCATTCTGTGTGTACTCCCTGCAAGTTACATCTAAGCAGTGGCTGCCGCTTCCCAGTGTGTGTGTGATTTACCTGCAAGTGACAACAGAGCAGTGCCTGCCACACCTCAGTGTCTGTGTGGATTCCCAGGAAGTACATTAAAGCAGTGTCAGTACTGCAAACTTTTTGTTTATTCCTTCCAGCACTCTCAGCAGCTTCTCTGTGTCTGTGTGGCCAATCAGCTTAACAACACCCAGTTGTCTGCACTTCTATTCAGTGCTATGTGCACTATCTCCAATTTACAGCTCTCAGTTTCAGTTGCTATTCATTGTCTGTTAATTCAAGCAAGCAATTAACTTTTGTAGCAATTCCTGATATCCCTTAGTGCATACCAGCTATTCAGCCTGCAACAAACCAATTGCACACCAGTCCTCAAGACTGCAACTAGCCAAGTGCATACCAGTCCTCAAGACTGTACACCAGCTATTAAGGCTGCAACTAGCCAAGTGCATACCAGCTATTAACGTTGCAACTAGCCAAATGCATACCAGTCCTCAAGACTGCAACTAGCTGTCAGGATTCTGCCTGGGATCGGCTGTTACTTACCACAGCACTGGCTTCCCCTCACTAGCGAGAGCAGTGAGACATCAGGGGTAGTGGTAGGTAACTTGCTGAGTATTCTTCACAGGGCCTAGGTGACTTCCACGCAATTCTCCGTATCAGAGTTCCTGCGGCGGTGGCCATGGGCGCAGCCATCTTGGCTGAATCACCTGATAGTTCTCACCTTACTTGCTCATCCAATGGACAGCTACCTGGGGGTATAAATAGGACTTCAGGTAACAGGAAGTGGCCTGATCAAACTGTCACGCTTAGCATCATGAGGGGCTGGAAGTTGTGGTCCCAGGTTAAGGAAGGAATTAGGAGCGAGGGTCCTGGATGTTCGTTCTCCCTATCCACAAGCATCGTATGTTGGCGAGACCTGACCTAAGGTGCGGAGTCTAACCTGCCGGGAGGTGTTCACCAGGAATATGGATTTCAGCTACACCTGGCAAGCAGGTCGCGGTCCCTTGGTCAGGGATCCAATGTGAGTGGGAATGGAGAAAGACACACTGCTTTGGCCCACTGGTAATATAATCTCTGTACCAATAGTACAGAGTAAGCAAAATAGAAATGTTTCCTGAAGTGGTACTGTGAGAGACCAGAGAAAGGCAATCCACTGAGGAGTAGGTTCTGCAGCTAACACTGGAGGAGAATGAGGATATGTTGCAGACACTGAAGGAGAATGAAGATCCGTACTTGTACACTACTGTGCGTACAGAGTACACAGGCAAAGGTATTCTGATGCACTGCTGCACCAAGAGGTGGCACTTGGAGTTGCACGCAGGAACTGCTGCACAAGGATATGGCACTTGAAATAGAACACACAGGCTACGGTGTTCTGTCGCACTGCTGCACAAGGATATGGCATTTGTAAATAACACACAGGCTACGGTGTTCTGTTGCACTGCTGCACAAGGATATGGCATTTGTAAATAACACACAGGCTACGGTGTTCTGTCGCACAAGGATATGACACTTGTAAATAGCAAAAAGGTGTTCTGTCGCACTGCTGCACAAGGATATGGCACTTGTAAATAGCACACTAGGGCTCAGTACATAGGTGATGTACTGAGTATACACTGGAAATAACACTGGGAAGAGTCTCTTGAAGATTGCATGTGATGCCTGGAATGAAGCAAACAGCAACCATCTGGGATTAACGAAGTTGATCAGACAACTTCCTGTTACCTGGAGTCCTGTTTATAACCCCAGGTCCATTGGATGGTAGCTGTCCATTGGATGAGCAAGTCAGCTGAGAACTGACACAGCTACCACTGGATAAGAATCTATCAGGTGATTAAGCCAAGATGGCTGCGCCCATGACCACCGCCGCAGGAACCAATATGAAGAATTGCGTGGAAGTCACCTGGGCCCCGGGAAGAATACTCAGTAAGTCACCTACCACTGCCCCTGACATCTCACTGCTCTCGCTAGTGAGGGAAAGCCAGCGCTGTGGTAAGTAATAGATGATCCCAGGCAGAATCCTGACACTAGCCAAATGCATACCAGCTATTCAGGCTGCAACTAGCCAAGTACATTTCAACCCTCTAGGTCACATTTCAACTAGGAGCCATCTTGTCCTCACAATTCCTTATCAATCAACTCTTTATCAATTGACTCTTTTAGTATCTATTAACAATTGACTCTTGGTCAACCAATTCACTATACTCTCCTGAGCTTCATGTTCCTGGTATGATTTAACTGTGAATCTTCTCTGAGATTCATAACAGTGACAAGTCTGAGGAGACAGACTGAGGAACTGTGGGCCTGATTCAGACCCGGTCACAAACGCTGAGCGCTCGCACCCGGGCCGATGGTGGCCCAGAGCGCATGCGCACGACGGAGCAGGCTCAGTCGTGCGCATGCGCGAGACCCGGATAGCGACGGGCACTCCGTCGCTCCGGGTCTCGCACCAAAGGGGGCGTGCTGTTGATGTTGAGTGACAGCACGCCCCCTTTGGTGGGCAGGCCGGGGGGGTGGCTGCCCAGACGGAGGCATTCCCATGAGAATGCCTACCGTTTGGAGACGGCCCCACTGACATCACAAGTGATGTCAGTGGGAGAGCTTTCGGCTCTGTTTGAGCCAAAAGCTCTCTGGGGCTTGCGGCCACGAGACCCTACCACAAAAGAGTCTCGTCGCAAGCACGATGGTCGCGATGGTCTTGGCATCCCACAGCAATGCGAGCGGCCAGGAGGCCGTTCCATATAAAAAAAAAAAGGCGCCCTGATTCAGAGCGAGCGCTCTGTCAGAGCGTCCGGCTCTCAATCAGGGCCTGTGTCTATTCGAGGACTTCTCTTGAACCAACAGAGAAGAATCTGGTGTTGAAGTTTCCTGGCATGGAACCTGCAGAATGGAACCACCTTGAAGGCTGCTACCAGTCTCCCCAGAAGTTGCATGCACCTGAGAACTGAGACTCGATGCTGCTGAAGAAGAGATTGTACTCCGGATTGGAGATCCTGTATCTTTTGTGATGGAAGTAAAACTCTCTGAGAAACTGTGTCAAATACAAGACCTAGGGGTAAATTTACTAAAGTGAGAGTTTTTACAAGTGGAGATGTTGCCCATAGCAACCAATCAGATTCTAACTACTATCTGCTAAAAGGTGCTAGTTAATTGTTAAATAGAATCTGCTATGGGCAACATCTCTACTTCTAAAAACTCTCACTTTAGTAAATATACCCTCTAGAAATATCATCCGCTGACCCGGCAACAGGCTCAATTTTTTTTAAATTGACGATCCAGCCGTCACCTTGCAAGGTAGAGATCGTGATTTATAGATGTTGAAGTAGAAGATTCTCCGATGGAGCCTTTAGTAAGAGATCGTCCAGATATGGAACCTATGGTTACCCCAGCGATCCTTAATAAAGAGACCATATGTGTCATAACTTCCGTGAACACACTCGGAGCTGTAGAAAGACCGAAAAGCAGAGCCTGAATTTGAAACTGCTGATCCTCAAACAGGAGTAGGTGTTGATGCCCTCTTCAAATGGGGATGTGGAGGTAACCGTCCTTGATGTCCATTGATGCTAAGAACTGGCCCACTTCCATAGTTGCAATGACGGAGCACAAAGACTCAAACTTGAAATTTGCCAGAAAAATTTATGGATTTAATCAGGATAGGACGAAAAGACCTGTATGGTTTGTCTACTAGAAAAAGGTTGGAATAGAAACCTTCTCCTTCTTGCTGAATGGGAACCGGAGTGATAACTGCCGAATCTGAAAGCAAACGAATCGACTGCAGCAAAGCGTAACAGATGTCTGGGTCTTGTGGTAAGGGAGTTGAGAAAAAAAACAGTGTGGTACGTAATCGTCCAAATTGAGAATGTACCCTTTGGTTACGATGCCTTGTATCCACCGATCTGTATTTGATTGAAGCCAAACATCTCGGAACTGGAGGAGGCGTGCCCCCACGACCTGAGAGGGTTGTCGGGCCCCCTGACCGTCATGCAGAAGGGTTCTCTGTTGGTTTGGCGGCAGGTCGACGGGTATTGGTGATACCTCATGCTCGAAAGGCTCCCCTACATGGATAGTTGGACATACCTCGAAAGGACTTAAAAGATCCTCTTCCTTGTGTTTGGAAGACATGAAAACGAGGACCTCTAGTCTTAGGAGCAAAAACCGGAAAATACGGACTCTTACCCCCAGTAGCCTGTGAGATGATCTTCGTAAGCTCAGAGCCAAAAATCGCTAATGCAGAAACTCTGGCCTGTATGGAAAATATGTCCAAAAAAGCATCACCCACATACATAAGAGCTTCTTGCACTTGTTCCGTATGAGTACCTAATTCAGAATTTGCATCACCAGATGGGAATCCAGACGACATCTGGGTTACCCAGGCTTCAACCATTCTAACAGCCCAGGCGCTAGCTAAGACAGGATGAAGAGACGCTCCTGTAAGGGTAAAGATGAATTTTAGAACAGCATCAGTTTTTCTATCAATGTGATCCTACCTGAACGGTAGGGAAAACTGTGGCTTTAGCCAGTCGAGTTACTGGGGCATCCACCCAAGGGGGAACCTCCTAAGGCTTAGTATCATCATCATCAGCAAATGGGTACAAAAACTGAACTTTCTAGGGACCTGAAACTTTGTGTCAGGCTTAAGCCAAGCGTCCTTTAAAAAGTCTCCCCACAGTGTGGAAAAGGAGGAAAACCAGGCACTGACTTATTTTTACGCTTGAAGAAAGAAGTGGAAGCAGGCTCTGTATTATCAGTGTCCTGTATTTGAAGAGTCTGATGTACCACTTCAACTAAATGTTTAACACCTGAAGAAGCTGGGGAATCTTCCTCCCAGCCAGAGGTATCCTCCCAATCAGGATCTAATTCCCCCTCCTCAGGAGATGGAGTCCGCCGGGTCAGAATCCCGGGAAAAGCGATAGTGGATGGCAACAGCCGCTTCTTAGTAGTGACTATTTTATTAAGAGATGCAATCATCTCAGAAAGGCATTTTGCCATATTACGAGCCCATTCAGGTTCCTCTGATGGACTCAAACCAATGGGGTGGCCACTTTTGAGCTAGGAACCGGGTCACTTACCAGGATTTGTCGGAGCTCTGCAATAGTATCCGCCATAGATCCAGCCCATTCCGGCATCACCGGTGCTTCCTTTGAAAACCCTGGAGCACAGTCCTGGTATTGCACGCTGTGCAGAGAGCCCCCTGCTCCGTGCATCCCTTTGGTAATTTTTTACCACAATTAAAACAAGCAAAATATATAGCCGAGCACTGGTTAGGCTTGGAAGTCTTTCTGGCTTCCCTAACATGTTGTTCACTTCAAAATAGCTTTCCCTTGCTTAATACCTTAACTTAGAGGTGAAGTGCAAGGAATAAATAGTAAATGTATATCCCTTGCCTAATACCTTAAGAAAAAATAGGCAAAGTGCAGGGAATAATAGTGAATGTATAAGCTTTAGTGCACTGGCTGTAATGCCGCTCTGGGCAATCAGTCTCAGGGCCTGATTCAGCAAGGATCTCTATTCTGCTAGAACGCACGCACCACAGTTACTGATATTAGTGGTGAAATGCAAATGTTTGCAATCGCATTGCGATCACAGCTTACCATAAGGACGCCCACTTCCCGTATACCTGGGCAACATAGCGAAATAATATGTAACATAGAGTAACATCGGACCCATACGCACAGATAAGGCAGGTCAGACCTCACTCAGGAATTGCTAACTTCACAACACGCTATGAGGCCTCATGCTGCGTATGCTATTGCAGTGGATAATTTATGCACGTCCCTGCAACGCACTGGAACGCCTGCATTCGCCCGACCACCCCACCTCACCACCAACAAAGGGCACTTCCTGTCAATCACTCTGCTTTGAGTCTGCGTAGCCTCTGCATACGCATTTCCCATCGCAATTGCTAGTTCGCGCACTGCGATACATACGCAATGCAAATTAATTGGACCGATTGCGTGCGTCTTTGCTACTGTGATCCTTGCTGAATCAGGCCCTCAGTCTTTACAAGCTGCCACTAGTTAGTGCTAATAGGACTCCTACTCTGTCCTTTACCTCAGAAGAGACTCTCTATAACCGACTTAACTGCCTCACAATACTGCCAATTGAAGTCAGTGCAAGCCCACAGCGCTGAGTTCTCTAAGATGGTGCCTGCCACGGCTCTAGTTGAGGTAACTGATGAAATTAAGGGCGGAGCTGCGCGCCGTGCTGTAAAATGGCGTCCTGCCTCCGCAGCATAGTCACCTCCATAGCCGTGTTTACTGTTATGGCGGCTCTACTCGGCATTGTGGTCCATTTGTAAAGTGACCGCACTTATGCAGCTTTTGCCTCCTCGGACCGCAGCTGGAGAGCAGGAAGCCCGTAGACCGGTTCAGTGACCCCACAGAGGCAAAGGTGACAGTGGGCTATACTAACCAACACCCACTCACTAGAGCACTGAGAACTTGAGACAGAGACGGACGCAAATGCAATTTTCTTGCAGATCGAGCGACTGTTTGCCATTGCACATGCGCTGCGATTGCATTGTGTTCACGCACGCATAGAGGAATGTATCGCCAAGTGAGTGACAAACTGCCAGCATTAGGGGGAGGTATTGGGGAGTGGTCACAAAAATGCAGGCGTGCCTGTCCGTTTAAATGCCATCACATGGGCGTGCATAAATTAGCCACTGCGATTGCATACGCAGCTCTGCGTGTCAAAGGAGCTCCCAAGGCTGCAGGTCAGACCTGACGCATGGGTAAGATGGCCGCCGATGTACTTCGATGTTACCAATTAACGATGCGCGCTCCTGGGGTTCGTTAACGATATGCCCTGTCGGCTGTACATGACGCCAAATCTTGGGATATCGTTAACGAAGCCATGCTGCCGAATGCAGCATGGTCCCACTCCCCCCATGCCGTCGTTCGTCATGGCCAACATCGGCAAGTGTGTATACCCTTACCGATGTCGGCACCTCTGCCGGGCCGGCCGCAGCCGATATCAGCTCATACACACATCGTCTAGTGTGTATGAGCTTTTAAGATGAGAAAATTAGGCCTTTCTGAAAAGTATAATGCGGACCTATGAATATTGTTGGTATTGATAGTCTCCCGGGTTGCCATCAACAGAAAATATCTATGGACTGTCCATTGGTTTACTGCCTAAAACACTGTAAAATTGTCTGACAGTCATTTAATTGGCACACCTATGAAAAAAGGAGAACTTTCCACAGAAATCACCCTCCCTCCAACCAACAGCATTCGAGGCTCTTCATGTTCTTCACGTTCAATGGCTTGGACCATTATAGTAACAAACAAAAAATGGCAGCTGCTCAATCAATCTAGCAGCACTAATCAGGTGCATGAAAGGGAGGGGTCGTAGAAAGTGTGCTGAGGAACAATAGGGGGTTAAATCCCCCTCCTTTTTCCATTATAGCAACAACTATCTAACTAGTTTTAGTCAGCATGTTGCCTTCAGCACGGTTCACTTTAAAATTTGTCAAGGTTGTCAGCTGGGATCTGAGGAATGAGGAGGAGGGTATAGTGGATGCATGTTACATTTACCTATATTGTACAAACATCAGTTGCTCACCTTGATGACATTGTTCTTACAATCCACAACTCTCTCAAAGGTCTGACTGAGAACCTCTATATCTTCCCGCAGCTCCTTTGCCTTCACCTCTCGCAGTACAGCCCGCCACTGTACATTCAACTTGTTCAAATTAATACTGCTGTTATGCTCCTCTCTAGCAAGCTTGTTCTGTGTAAGGAGACATAATAATAAATTGTGAAATTAGTGCAATGCGAAGACAGTGTGAGTAATGCATAGTTGAACAGTTTGTGTAGCATAGAATATGCAAATTACTTCTGTGCATGATCATAAAACATGGTGTTTGCATAAGCTTAAATGCAGATTTGCTAGAGTTTGACAATTGTGCCCACTTGTGACAGAAGGCGTGGGACAGGGGAAGAGTATTCAATGGAAGGCTATGTCTAGTAATGTCATGTTCACATAATTGTGAACAGATGCAGATCCACACACCTGTCAAAGGTATTAATCTCACTAAGTAACAGAGGGTAGCTATTAAGAGTCTCAAAGAGAATAGGAAAACGGTCATTAAGCCGGCAGATAAGGATGTGATATTGTGGTACTTAATGTAGATGATTACCACAGTGAAATTATTTATCAATTGTCGGATACTTTAATTTAGGATTAATCCTTCTGAACACATCTCTAAAAAACGTGATGTTTTTCTGGTGTTTCAGGGTGGTGGTGGGGGGTGCAGACTGATCACCGGGATCCTGCTGTGGTTTAACACCTATCGACAGGATCCTCATTTACCCAGGATTGGAGAGGACTGTATGCCCAATAAGCTCATCCCAGCATGACTCTGGTATTAATTCTATCATACCTTTAGGGGATTTTTATTCTATTTTTACTGCTGGATGTTCTGTATATATATTAAACTTATTTTTTATTATCGGTTTCCTGTGACTTATATATTCTACCTGCGTAGAGTGGAGGACATTCCCTGCGAGGAACCTTTTGGCCATTAGCCTGTGTCTGCAATACTAAGCTAACAGTTCCCCTTTTCCTTTTGATGTATACACCGGAGAACATTCAGGAGAAAGTGAGCAGACTTAGCACTGGCATAAATTACCCGCTATGGGCATACTAACAAGAGTAACTATCGGAGTGTGACTTTATTTAGAACTTGTGGTAATATTTTCCTAACGGCGTTACACTATATGTGCTTTATTTCTCTTTTTCTGCATGGTACAATGTGGGACTTTGGAAAAATGATATAATTTGGAATTATTACCCATCTACTTTTACACTTGAATGTGTTGTGATTTATATTTGGTGACATATAAAAAATGCACAACAGTTTGCTCTATGTATCAATTGTGGGTGCTTGAGGGTAGGGAAGAAGGATGGCCACAGATGGACTGATGATGGTGACAGTCCCCAGCATTAGCTTGCTGCGTCAGATTAGTTGATTGCATATTCATGTATTTTTTCATATTGCTTGTGCATATATTATATTTTGTGTGTGACATTCGCCTGATGATTACAACACCACAGACTATCCTGTAGTGGACTCATTCAATTCCGAGCTCATACCAGCGGCTCATTTTATTTTATACACCAATAGTGGTGTGAATGAAAATTAACAGTGTTCCTCAACTCTAATTCCAAGTGATGAGCACTGCCAAACAACGCAAATAAACTTAGCTTGAAATTTAATTCCTCTATGGGTGGATCCAGTAAGATCCTCATTTAGTGCAAATGTACACGCAGAATAAAACCATACATTCACAGCCATAGCAGATACAATGATGATGTACCGGCAGTGAAAACAATACACTCAATCAATTGAACACAAGTACTTCAAGATTATTGGAGCTACAACACACACAAATACAAGGAGATTGCAATGTGCAGTGTTTATAATGCTTTATGCTATAACCAAACCAGATTATTATTGGGCATGTTGGTAAATGTGATCAGAACAGATCCCAGTCTTGCTAACAGTAGTCCCTTTCGGATCTCGTCAAATTTGGTTACCTACATGTGTTTCTAAATGCGGGCCATACATCTACGGCCACAATGCTCCGTTCTGCCAGAACAACGTGATGATTGGCGATCCATCTGCGGAGTGGGGAAATTCAACATGTAAAAAATCCCTGACTCGCCAATTCCGACTATTTTCTGGTTGGGATCGGTGAATTGAGATTTTTCAACATATTGTATTTCCCCCGATTCCACGACCACAGTGTCTCCAGAATGGGGAATTAGGGCAATCCAACTCAGATGTATGGGCTCCTTAAGTCAAACACTGATAAATTCATGCAACCTCTATGTGTTAACATCGGACCGCACAAAGGGCCTGATTCAGACCCGCTCGCTAGATGCGTTTGCTCGCTAGATGCGTATGCAAATCCGGCCAATAAACAGCAAGGCAGGTGATTGCACGGCAAGGCATTAGCACACCCACTATGTCTTGGCGTGCGATCGCGCTGTGTATGCAGACGCCCACCAGCCTGTCTCAAGACGCCCACTTGCGCACGTCATCTCCAGGAAGTGTATGCAGCCATCAGTAACATTGATTACCATCGGATGCATACACAGCACTTGTGGCTAACCATACCCTACCGAAAGCACTGAGAGCACTTCAGTGTAAAATTCAGCTAAGTGACGTGTCCTATGACGTTGCCTCTAAATTCTGCACGCCTCCGAAACAACGTTAAGACGCTCAGACATGCCTGCATTCGCACCTCCACTCCCTCGATTCTAGCGGCCAGCCCCTGTCACCACCCACAAACGGCTTCTCCTGTCACTCATTCAGCCGTTCTATGTGCAGCGAGCGACCTTTCTCGATTGCTCGGACTGGTTCGCGCATGCGCACAATGCAAACATCGGCTAGCTGCGTGCGAACGCATCCTAGCAAGCGGGTCTGAATCGGGCCCATAGTGTGGTTCAACCTCCAGTCATTTGGCCTGAGTGCTGAACAATTAGATCTATGTCCAAACTGGCCAATCATGTTGTCTACAGATCCGGTCATTTGGCGGTTGTGACAAAAAACAGGGTCATATGGGTCCTATTAAGTGGACAACTAATGACCACATATACAAACAGGTCATTGGCCCAATGGATTTCACAGAATTGTGGCCAAATGGACCAAAACAATGATACCAGCTTTAGATACTGTCGGCTGTATGCTGCCAGAATCACTGATTTTTGTTTGCTGCCCCATAGGGCTGAGTACAAAAATGTGCAAGTCCTGGGTGGGATCGACATTTCTATGTAGTTGCAACGCCAACTGGCCACCTTCGCGGCTAATTGGATTGAGACCTGTAACACACAGCTGGATGTGATTGTTTATTATGTGGAAAAGGATTCAAAAATAAAGTTGACTCTGAGTTGCCATAATTTGTTCACATGGTCTCAGAATAGAATGGGAGAGATAACGGTACAGTTCAGCTGCTGGCTCAGAGAGCAGGAATGTCACCTCATAGTAATGGGGATCTTCAAATGCCTGCAAGTCAGGGAGAAAAAAAGCTTAGATAGCTACATAATATATAAATAAGGGAGCAAGTCTTGTTTAAAAGAATACGCCATCAGACTGGTGGTACTGATGGGGACACGTCTACATGTTAGGAATATTCCTAGCATGCCAGCTCCATATGGACACTCAAATTTGTACAAATAGAGAACACATTAGGTATATACAAAAAAACATATACATTTCTGATGTTACATGCTTGTGTGAACACAACCCTAAATATATGGGACATCATTTTTAACTTTGCCTAAACAATGAATAGTTATTATGAAACGTGATCTAATTTAATCCACAAAACTGAATCAGTTATGGATCCTGTGTTACCTTTTTTGAGTTTTAGGTGTTATGTATTCAATACTCAATAATACTCACTATATAAATACTGTTAAATAAATAGATACCTTAAGAAACTGCATGAACATGTCCTTTTTATTCTTATTCTGCTCCTCCTCGGCCAGCATCTTTTGTTGCATATATAGTAACCGCTCCTCCTCGGACATACGGCCTAATTTGCCAGATTTTTTTCCACCTTTCTTCGGCATTGTGGCGTTATCTGAGGCAAAAGAGGGGACAGAGTGGACTGAATGAATTCAATAAGGTAAAGTGGTACATTATTAATATGTAATAATAATAATAAAAAGCAGATTTGTTCTATATACACAATAGGAAGCATTATTAAAGAATTATTGAAGGTATCTCCAAGGGAATAGCATCGCTGGTCATTGCCGGCATTTTACTGCACGATTAATTAACGATTGAACGATATCGGTATCGTTCAATCGCTCATTTTTCTTGTGTAGTAGATATACGCCTTAAGCATAGCTGTGGCCTTTCAATGTCCAGTGCTGGCTGCAGGCACTGATGTTCGGCAGTTGGCTTAATATTGCAGCAGAGCTCCAATCTAAAACTAGTGCAGCCTAAAATCAAATTGACCTACGTGTATGGCCATCTCTAACAAGCCTCAGTGAAGTAATCCAGCCAGGCACTCTGCCTAAGTGAAAAATAGCCAGATCTCCTCCAAATTGTGTTACTTGTTATGTCAAATTGGACAGTGAGCCTGGCACACAATCCAAGCAGCAGGGCCATTGTGTGTTTACCTTATGAAAAAAAAAAAAAAGGGAAATCCTCTTTGATTTTCACTGGCTTTCTGCGTGTGACTTCCTATACATACACACTAAGGGGCATATTTACTAAGGTGCAGGACAGGTTTACAAAAGTAGAGATGTACCCATAGCAACCAATCAGATTCTAGCTATCAATTTCCAGAAGGTACTAGAAAAATGATAAGTAGAATCTGATTGGTTGCTATGGGCAACATCTCCACTTTTGTAAATGTGCACTTTGATAAATATACCCCCTTACTCTTTAGCCTATTCTTAGTTATTTGGTTTCCTGATGGCAGAATAGTCAAACACTCCACAAATGGTCTATACAGGACATAAGGGTAGGTGCATATACTATCTTTTTGTAATGTGTTTAAGAGCCACTTAACATATACAAGCATGCACAACGCCTTGTGGCATCTGAACTATGGAGTGACTGCACTGACCACATCAATGCAGTGCAATGTATCGTGCGTTAGAATTTACATGCACTATAAAACTAGTGTATGCATGCCTTTTATCATAATCTGTTTTGCTTCCACAACTTTGCATTCCATAATGGAACACTTTTAAAATTATTAGCACTCAGAAAGTCAGTGATCTAAAAAAAAATCAGGACCCAAACAGACAAACATCTTCTCAGGCTGAAACTGGCTAGGTTAAGGTCTTTGAATTCCCATCTATTCTATAGCTGGGAATTAGTGTTGGGGCCTATTGGTGTCAGCTCCTTTACTGAAGTCCCTCAGGATCACGTTGTTCAGTAATCAAAGATAAATGGTGTTATCTAGACTCTATTATACAGCTCATGTTACTACAAGAAGATGACTACCGGTATTATTAATTATCCATCTTATTCCATCTAGCAATAATTTGTCTTCATAAAGGAATTATGTCATTATGAAGTGGGGGATCTACTGTTCTAATGCAGGTCGGTATACTATGTAACCAGCAAGGTGGACCCCCCCCACAGCCCGATGTTCCCCATATACCTTTCCGCAGCACTGTCTGTCGTTTCCTCCCGTATCCTAGCAACAAGAAACGCTAATCACGTAGCTTGGGGAGTACAGCGCGCATGCGCATCTGGCACCGTAAGGCGGGACTTTGGCAACTTCAGGTCACGTGGTGTGGGAGCGGCCAATCACAGCGCTGGTTTAGTGATTCTCAACGTAATTTGCTTAGCTATAAAACAATCAGTAATGTATGTAATGCAGAAATGTACTAGTCACAGTCAGACAGTGTTATTTCAAGTACAAGAACTGTATTCCGGGATCATTTCTGACTGATCATGTACAGGCTTCTACGATACCAGACCCTCCAACATGACGCGCTCCAGCAGGTACAAAATGTTCTGCTCCTGGACTTCACGCCTAATGTATGATTGCAGATACCTGTGGTGAAACACCTGTCTCATCAATTACTTCAACACAGGTGACTGCAATCATACATTAGGTGGGAAGTCCAGGAGCAGAGCAATTTGTACCTGGTTGCCGGGGTCATGTTGGAGGGTAGGCCGCGGCGATACATATCTCTCAACTCTCCCGATTATTTGCAAATGTCTCATGTTGGTAGGTGTTTCATTCTGACAGCTGGCTTGTGTGCAGCAATGTGTTGGGAGGGCATATAGGACGCCTGTAACTATGGGTGTGCGAGTGGTTTGGAGGTGGCACCATTGCTGCAAAACTTCACCTGCATTTAGATTACAGGGTGAAGTAGCAAACAGTGCTGCCTGGAGCCGCACTCACTCTGCAGTCTATAGCCACCTGGAGCGTTTAGAGACTGATGCTGCGTACACACTGGCTGATATATCCTGTGTGCAGCGGTGGGTGTGTACCACAAATCATGCACAGACATGGCATCGGCTGTGCGTATTGGCACATCGTGCTGTGTGTATGGGCGGTCAGCATTCATCAGCTCATACCCCTTTTACACCGGAGCTAAAACCCGGGTTTTTGAAGGGTTAACCCGGGCAGCTCCCTGGTGTAAAAGGGGAGATAGTTGGATCGCCGGTCGAGTGACCCGGCAATCCAACCCAGGCAACTACCAGGGTTTAACATGGGCGTAGCCCGTGAAACCCTTCTGTGAGAACAGCGCACTCCGGGTCCGGCTTCAGTGGTGCTTGGAGATTACGTCATCTCCAAGCGTCCACTTTCACTCCGCAAAAGCCGGGTCTATGCAGACCCGACTGCAGTGTGAGCGGCGCTGACTTGGGAATATCCCGAGTCGGCGCCGGCAAAATTCCGGGTCTGATCCGGATAGGAACTTTGTTCCAACTCCAGGTCAGACCCGGAATTTAGGTGGAAAAGGGGTATAAGAGTGAAAGCAGACACGTATGATTACCAGTCACACACACATGTTCTGACACCTGTGCTGAGCCTATTTGGGCACTTTTTGAGCTGGTCACAGTGTAACAACAACATCAGTCATTTTTTATGTGGTAGCCAGCACCTGGTCAGGCAGTGGGAAGCTTCAGCTCCTGCAGCCTGACCAAAGGAGAAATGGTTGAGATGGTGCTCGAAAAATGCAGCAAGGAGATGTCTGACACCTCCTTCTGCATTTGCATTAAAGGAATTGCACAGCTGCTTGTGTGCGGCTCTGCAATTCTGTCCATCTCTGAATCAGGGCCTATCTGCGCAGCTTTTGCGGATATGACTGGACAGATCACTAGGAAGCCATGAGCAGATAGTGCTTTTGGGCCTCTAGTATCTGATTATAGAATATCGCAAAGTGAAATTATACAGCTACAGGAGATTCACTCATCACAAAAATGCAGTACTAATTATCTTCTAATGTCTAACAAATCACTCTACTATATATGTATACAAAGCAGAGATAGAGTTATTGTTGGCACTATCACTAGCACTGTAAATATGTGTGTATCTAGCAGTGCAGCAACATTCCGTGACAGGAGTCCTCTAAAGGTACTGTAACATCTATCAGGTGATCCCAACACCTGAAATCTCGGGAGGTAGAAGAGCCAGTACCTCACATGGAGGATCACACCAGCAAGCACCACCTGACCCTTACTTGGTCTCCACACACTCCAGGAAGGAGCCACCAGCGTAGGAGGATCAATGTTACACCTGTCACCTGGATACAGCAGAAGTAGTAGCTTGATACCACCTCTACACTGCAAACCCCGGTAAGACCTTCAACTTACTACCTGAACATTGCACTTGAACTTTATTGATTACTGGATCCTCCTGTTTATCAGCAAGATAGCCCACTACCATATAAACTACTACAGGGGTCAGTTTGAACCTCAACATAGAGCCTGATTCATCACGGATCGCAAATGCAACCACATATGCAAATCGGCCGATGGTGCTTGACGCAGTGTGCGTGTGCAGGTTAGCATTGTGAACGCACTGCGATCACGTACACAGATAGAAAGCATCACAGAGTGAGTGACGGGATTCTGCGTGTGGGAGTGGTGATGGAGTGGTCGGAGAAATGCAGGCGTGTCTGTCAGTTTGAACGCCGTTACATGGACGTGCATAAATTAGCCACTGCGACTGTGTGTGACGAGACTTGCTGTTTCTGAGACAGGTCAGACCTGCTGTAATTCTGCGTGATTTATTCAATGTTACCGATATATACACAGGACTGCGAGGTCTTACGGATGTGAGGCAGCAATAGTGGGCGGCTCTATGCTGGCAGACATTACCATATTTTCGCAGCAGAACTGTGAGCGTAATCGCAGCTGCGATCGCAATAGTGATCCGTAATGAATCAAGCACATAGTTTGCATTATAAATGCTTCTATTGGAAATGTATTATCCAGTGACCTAAATTCCTATTGCTGTGCACTAGATACTCAACTACGTTTGTTCAAAGACCATCGCGACCATCGGGCTTGCGACGAGACCCTGCGGTAGGGTCTCGCTGCTGCAAGCCCAGAAGTGATTTTGGCTCTATCAGAGCCAAAGTCACTCCCACTGACATCATTACTGATGTCAGTGGGGCCGGACTCAGACGGTAGGCGTTCCCATGGGAACACCTCCATCTGGCAGCCACGCCCCCGGCAAGCCCACCAAAGGGGGCGTGCTGTCAGTCACCATCGACAGCACGCCCCCTTTGGTGCAAGACCCCGAGCGACGTATTTCTCGTCGCTCGTCGGGTCTCGTGCATGCGCACAACATCGACCCGCTTGCAAGTGACCTTTGCTCGCGAGCGGGTCTGAATGACCCCCATAGATTGTAAGCTCTACTGGGGCAGAGACTGATGTGAATGGACAAATATTCTCTGTAAAGCGCTGCGGAATATGTGTGAGCTATATAAATAACTGGTAATCAATAATAATCAATTGCAGAGTGCACACCATTATATGCAATGCATCTGAAATCTATAAGCTTAGCTTGAAGCTAACTGACTGGCCCCCTCACCTCCATCAGGGACAGGCAACTGCCAGTCTCACTGTTCAGGACCTCCTCCTGGTGTTGCGGTGCACAGCTCCTCCATAGCTCTTCTTCTTGGGCACACCACACACAGAGAGATGTGTGTGGTGCAGTGTGACGTCATTACGTACGTCGCACATGTAAACTGCCGGTTTACTTTACTAATACTTATAAGGAAGGGGAGGCAGAGATAGGGAGCTAATTAGACAAACTTGCTCCTCCTGCTCAGGGACGGGCAATGGCGGGCAAGTAAATCCGATCCTGATCGGGTGGCCGCGGACATAAATTACATTTAAATTCAGATGGATTGTCGATCTGGCTAATGGGTGGTCCGCTCCAGCCCCAGACCACCTCTTAGTTTCGCATTTGCCTGCCAGGCACGCCCATGACACTGCTGCTCTGGCTGCCTGTCATACAGCTTGACGGGCGCAACAGCGCAGCAACTGCAGGTAAACGGTAGAGGCACTCAGATAGCAAGTGGGGAGAGCCCCCTGCAATACTTACCCCGCTGACTGCATTGCGGCTCTGCATCAGATTGTATCATGTACGTATGTTCCAGTGGGTCAGGAACTGATTTAAATGATTACATAGAATTGCAACTGAGGGTGCCCAAGATAGCTGCCTCTACCTCTGTAAAGTTCTGTGAGTACCATTGGGAGAAAGGCACTGTATAAATAGCTATAATTGTTACTTTTCCAGGTGTAGGCATTAAAAAGTATTGTAGGACAGTATTTAAATATGCTGCAATAAATACTGAATAGAACACTGTCATTTGAAATTTACATGGAAAGGACCAGTTTGATGCGGTAAGCGGGGGTTAGCATTGCAGGGGGCGTCAGGCTGGAAAGGCGCCAATCCAGCCTGATACCACCCGCCGGCTCAATCACTATTTTAATGAATGCTGGGCAAGCGGGTGCAGCACCAGTCTAAATTTGCTTCAACAACAAGCAAATCGCGGCTTGCGGTACGGCGGCTAATAGGCACAGGGGCTATTTGAACTTGACCCCAGACGCGAGCCAATCATGGCTCTTGGACCGGCAATTAGAAGCAGCCGCGGTGAGTCAATCAGGCTCGCATTGTCATAGCGCCGACCACTCACGTAAGATGCCGCCAAGTGGAGCCTTAAGTACATCGATGGTCAATAGAAAAGGACGTTGCTTGTAGAGCTCCGGCAACCATGGAAGAGGCCAGAAGATGGCGCCGCTTGCCAGGACGGGTCAGCAGCAGAAAGAAGATGAGGACTTGAGAGTGCTGTAGGTGTCGGGAAGCGAAGAGCTAAACGAAGCTCCCCGCTGCAGCCTTGATCACCGGTAATTTACCAAAAAATTTTTTGCTGACAGAAGATGAGCTTTTAAGCGACAATCTGTAATGTTAATCTGATGTCTATGGTTTATGTACCTTAAGTTGTTAATGGGTACATTACATTAATACAGTATTTTCTCTATAGAGTCTTTAATGTAAAGTTTTCGTTTCTTTGAGTTAATTAATTTTTTCTATCTTTTAGAAACAATTTAAGAAAGCTTGATTATAATTTTCTTTGAAGATCAAATCAATATTATTGATCCGTTGTTGCCGGGCCCCTAAAAGGCACGGGGCCCCATAGGCCGGTGCCTACTCTGCATATTTGGCACACTGCAATGGTGTGTGGATGTTGAAACCCAAGGCTGGAAAGTGGGTAATGCTTGTCCGGAAAAGTAGTAGATGGAGATCTCAAGGGTTGGGAAGCCAGTAAACAGTGGGATGTCAAATGCGTTTTGCTGTGGAATAGCCCACAGCTTCCTCAGTAGCATGTACTGAGGAAGCTGTGGGCTCCCACAGCGAAACTCGTTTGCTACTACTTTTCCGGACCAGCATTACCCACTTTTCAGCCATGGCTTTCAACATCCGCATACCATTGCAGCACCATCTCTGTATGTTAACAGGACGTGAGCTTCACCATAAGCAAGCCTGGTAAATATTATACAAGCTGGATATTCACCTGGATCACCATACTGAGGCCAGTGACTGTGTTGTATTTAATGCCGATTTACACCTCTAAGAAAGACTTTTTAACAGACATTTGTCACATCATTTTATTATTTTTTTCAATCATTCATACTTTTAATCATCTGGACTTTATCACGGAATACCGAATTAATTTTGTATGTGTTTTTTAACCATTGTGAATTGCAGCAATAAATAGTTTATTTTTTCAACCAAGCAATAGAGTTACATATATTATATGCTTTATTTATTATATGCAAATAATCAATTACCTATTGGAATTGTTTGTTTTACTATGGTTTATTTATTTTAGAATATTAATTATTTGATCATTCTATGGTATATATTTAATAGACATATTAGCGCTGTTCATTTCTCGTTTCTGTAAATATGAGACATGTGAAGAGGACATATTTGTAAATGGGTGCAAATTTATAGGGGTCGCTGAACACCCTAGCACCGACCGTGCATGGAAAAAAAGATATAACACTTGCGACAAGATACTTGTTATGTCCTAAATATTCAGGTTATCACCAGAAGGGGGCGTATAAGCTTAGAATGATACTGGCTGAAAGGATGTGTGTTATAACAAAGTGGCGAACGTTCTTCTTTGTTTAGGGAATTATTATTGTTATTAGCTTTTAGTTGCCACATAGGGGTCAATCCAAGTGCGAGTCATTGCGTTAACGGGCGCGCTTGACTGCTGCTGAATTCGCATAAAAGTGTTCACAGCCCCATAGGGCTCCGAGCAAAATGATGTGTATTCTGGCTCAGAGCGAGCCACGAAGGGTGCGAGGGGCGGTCCTGTTGCCGGCATTTTAACGCCATTACAACGGCAACTCGGACACAGTAATTATACTGTGAACAAACAGATATGAGTTTATAGAGGGCCTGATTCAGCAAGGAACGCACAGGAGAGAACGCATGCACTTGGCCGATGTTTTTGCACTGCGCATGCGCGAACAAGCCAGTGCGATCGGGTTATGGTATGCAGACTTCACGCAGTGTGTACGCAGACCCTTCCGTAAATGGATTGACAGGAAGAGCCGTTTGTGTGTGGTGACAAGGGGGTGGTCAGTCGAACGCAGGCGTTATAACGTCGTTTTAGGGGTGTGCATAATTAAGGCAGCGCGGCAGAATACGCAGCCATACCATAAGCTGTTCACAGGAAGCGGCCAAATTCCTGCTGCAGGTCAGGTCAACCACTGTTATGCTAATGGGTGCGATGGTTCTCGATGTTACCGATGTTCACGCTATCTTGCATGCTGATCAGGCTCTGAGTAAAGGTAGATGGGTGGCATTGTATGGGACTGGGTGTCTGCTTCTCGTGCTGCAGTCTCCGTGCGTATATATTGATTAGCATATTCTCGCAGCGGACAGGTGTGTGCGTCTGCATCCATGCGTTCCTTGCTGATTCAGGCCCAGAGTGCATAATAAATCATGCAAGTAAAGACATTTATGAGAACATTATGTATATACAGTACATGAACACAAAAGAGCAGAATAATAAATGCACATAGCATATAGAAACTAGGTTGGCCAATCCCGAGTCGTTTTTTTCAATCCCAGGATTCGGCATTGAAAAACGCTGAATCCCGGGATACCTGGAAATGAGTTGTTCAATGGGGCGGCCAGGCGGGCGCAGTTGAAGGGGCAGGTCGGCGTGGCGCTGCATAGCATGACCTCTGACGTCGAGTCACTCTGTACACAGCTGGGGGCCAGGGCAGCGTCTGAGCAAGTGCTGCGAGTGCTCAGTGCTGCTCGGCATTAAAAAAAATACTTAACAGTGCAAAAAAAACCTGTAGAGAAGTAGGATTAGAGAGATAAGTGCAAGATGGGCAAAGTGGAGTGAGATGAGAAGAAGTTGCTTTAGTGAAAGTAGAGGTACATGGCAATTCCATACTTACTCTCCAGTTTTTTCAGGTAGTGCGCTGCAACCCCCGGAAGAGTGGGCGAATCTCCCACATCCCGTCCACTTCCTTGTGAAATGGGCAGGATGGGGAGATAATTCCGGGCATCGTGGCCCCATAGGGAGATGGCAAGGCTAAAATGATGGAAAATGTTTACATTTTAGCCCTGTCCCCTGCACATGGATCCGCGATTTGCTGCATTGTGATGGAGCAGGGCCTAATAAGATAAAGATCCTGGCCTCGCCCCCAAAGTGATCATTTACATTACCTCTATGGGCTTGTCCGGGGCCGTAGCTAGGGTAGTGCAGCCGGTGCCATGGCACAGAGCACCGCAGGGCAGGGGGCGCTGTTTGGGCCTGTAAAATTTCCTGTTTATTATAATTCTTACTTGTAGCTTCCTCTTCTTTTATCCCCAGCATCTCCTGGCCTCCCCTAGCTCTTCCCTGGCCCTTCCCCATGAGGCCATGGCCCTTTTTCAGGTGCACTATCTTATGTCCCTATTTAAAAAAATGGTGGGGGTGGCGCCAATGCTCTCTCTGGCACACGGCACCAAAAAGTCTAGTTACGGCTCTGGGCTTGTCCCGCAGAGAAAGACTTAAAAAGTGGATAAATATGGGTAATACAGATTAATAACATGGTGATGCAGTGTTATGTTGTAGATTTTGTGCATCATATTTTACACATAGTTTACTTGCATTCCTCAATACATTTGTTTTAATACCTTTTATAATCAGGCTAATGCATACCTTAATTATCATAACGCCTAGAGTAAATCAGCCAGTGAGAGCTGTGAGTGAGGGGAGGGAGGAGGCGGGGCCACCCTCCTGTCTCTACTGCGCAACTGTTTACACGGACCATAAAAGCATTATATAATAGATGCCATAGGCCAGGGTTTCCCAAACTGGTTCCTCAAGGCACCCTAACAGTACAGGATTAAGGGATATCCATGTTTAAGCATAGGTGACTTAATTAGTACCTTGGTCAGTTTTATTTAACAATCTGTGCTCAGGCATAGTTATCCATAAAACCTGAACTGTTCGGGTGCCTTGAGGATCGAGTTTGGGAAACCCTGCCATTGGCTCTGACAAATTTATATTACCAGGAACAAAGGTACATAATTCATTTTTTTAGTTTTGTTTTTTTTACCCCAGACGTATGCTTTGATTTGCCTGCAAGTGCTAAAATCTTTATGGTGAAAATAACAGGTGATAAGGCTGTTAGTGGATGGACACAACCTTAGGGGATTGTATGGGTGTGTGTGACAGTGACACGTCTGTATGTGTGCATAACAACGATGATACATAATGTGTCATTTTGCAGAGTCATCAGTGCCCAATGGTCTGGATGTGTAGCTGCACACCTGTCAGCAGTAACTGGTTAAAGGCAGGCATATGACGTGTATGTGGCTTTGAATCTTTCTTGCACTTTGACATGCTTTGGCCTTGTACCAGCTGGCTCTGATTTCATACATTTTACTAGGATTTGTAACTTCAGTACAAGATTTTAAAGGTAAATAATTGATTGTCCGATCCAGTTCTAGTAAAAAGTTCATTTCTAAATTTAGAATATGCTGATTTGAAATGCAGCACGGCTTTTATCAGCATAAGCTTCAATCCAGAGTGCTCCCCGTCCAACAGGTAAAGCAAGCTCATGTATACAAAACAAAAGATGGAGTGGACAGAGGGAGGGACAGCAGTACACGTCATACAGGATATATAACAGGGTTAACAACAGGTCCAAGGCATGTCAATCAAATCATATGAAGCCCGATTAGATCTTCCAGTTCTTCCGTCGCTATCCGGTTATAATAGCTAAAGTCACTTCAGTTCTTAAAGTCTACCAATAGCACAGCTGGAAACCCGATGGTTTACATACAAATCTGATGGTTCTGTCGGGGTATCGGCGACCAGGACCATTCTACAAAACAAGATGGTATCGCCCCCGTTTTGTAGGTGTGCCGAGCCCAGGGTCTGCGTTGGCGGACGCAGACTTTCTGGACCTGGCAAAGAGGGTCCAATGGCCTGAGTAAGCTTCAACCATCGCGTGATGGTGATCCAAAGCGGTGTCTATGGACATTTTGTATTTTACTTGTACGGTTTGCACAGCCACTTCTCTTCATACAAATCAGAATCAGGCCCATAGGTCCTTGTTTGTTCTTAAAGGTCGTTGAGAGTTTTACTACCTATGATTCATGTTTCTGTTGTGTTATGAGATTTAGGGGCCCAAAGGGTGTTATCCGCAAATATTAAGTAGACTCCAGATGTACTATAAAGGGATCACAGCAAATATCTCTATGAGGTTTCTAATGGGGCTGCAAAGCTGGTGGCTCCAGAATACGACACATTCTGTAGTTTGGCCCCCGCAGTTTACGCCATCTGAAGATGGCGTTAGCCTTTGTAGCTTATAGTCTACACTTTGCAAAATTTATCAGCAATGGCTTTCGCACATAGGCAGTATGAAGACCTCGTATGCGCAAAAGTCCCGCTAGAGGTCACTGATGCGGTCACTTCACTCAAAGTACATCGCAGGGACAGGATCCTTTCAGAGCCCCTATTCCTGCATGTGCAAATTAATACATTTGGGTGCTAATATCGCATACTGCAATGCTATATTAGGCAAGTAAAGCTTTATACACACTATGTGATTCCTCGCACAATATATTGCTCCGACACCTGTCGGAATGGTATAGCCTGCAGATTGTATAGTGTGCAGGGCCGACGATAGCTGCTCCGGGCCCAGGTGACAGGGGGCGTGACCTAATCGTGGGAGGCGTGGCCACGCCCACTTAGTAAAAAAAAATATTTTTGCAGCGCTGGGGAGGGGGCACTGTGTGCCCCTCAGCCCGGCGCACAGCCAATGGGGGGCACTATCAGCGTGATCGCTCCCCCATAGGTATAGGAGAGTGCCCAGACTGCTGCTTTAGCAGCCACAAGCAGTCTCCCAGTGCAGCAGGGCTGCTGTGAATTAAGAGGGAGGGGGAGCGGTTCCGGACCAGGAACCCGGCCAGGCCACTGCAGCAGGCCCGGGTAATTTCTACCCGCCCCCCCCTCTCGGCTCCCCTGATAGTGTGTACGCCTGATCGCATGTGCACGACGGTC